>OX422222.1:121954519-123154519 GCA_949130495.1 Sambucus nigra | reverse complement strand
ACCACGTGAAGTACACGACTACACTGATTGTTTTTACATGTTACTTTAGTGTTGTGTGATGTGATCGTGTCTATTTTTGGGTAGCTTTATTATTATATTATATTTCCACCCCTAACGCCCTATTTTCAAGCTTAAACCTTGAATTTTTGAATTTTTTTTATCAAATTCTCACCTCGTGAAGTACACGACGACACCGATTATTTTTACAAGATAGTTTAGTGTCATATCATGTGATCATGCCTCTTTTTGGGCACCTTTGTTGTTCTATTACGTATTCAACCCCTAACTCCCTATTTTCAAGCTTAGGCCTTGGTTTTTTGAATTTTCTACCAAATTCTTATCCGTGAAGTACACTACTGTATTGATTATTTATAAGTTGATTTCTTTCCATGCAACATGATCGTGCCTCTTTTGGGGAGGCTTTTATATTATATTATGTTTTTAACCCCTAATGTCCTATTTTCAATCTTAAGCCTTATTTTTTCAAATTTTATACCAAATTATCACCCTGTGAAGTACACGACTCCATTTGTTGTTCTTTAAAGTTAGTTTATTGCCATGCAATGTGACCATGATGCTTTTCGAGAAGTTTTGTTGTTATATTATGTTTTCACCCCATAACGCCCAACTTTCAAGCTTAATATTTTTATTTTTTATTTTTTTAATAAAATTCTCATCCCATGAAGTACACGACTACACTTGTTATTTCTACAAGTTAGTTTAGTGACATAAGATATCTTCATGCCTCCTTTTGGGTAGTTTTGTTATTATTTTATGTTTTTGGGCAATTTTAATATAACAACCAACATTAGAGTTAATGAATAATAAATTAATGTTTAAGGCCTGCATTAGTTTTAAAAAACTACAAATTATAAATTACATATTGGAATACTCAATACATTTTACAACCCAAATAACTCTACTTGTGTAAACTATCTAGAAATTATTTCGAGTTCGAGTTTTCATCTAAAATGGATTGATATCTGGTAGTAACAGTCAGGTCATCCACGTTACTGGTTCGATGCTTTGGCGTATGTAAGACGAGTGATCGAAGTTTAATGTTGATATAGTCGGAGTAAAACACTTGCTTGAGCTTTTTAAATGCACAAACAAATAACTCATCATTTATATGCTCATTGCTCTTCATTTTGGACAAGTTTACCATTATCAAATTGGTACCTGAATCAACTTTACAACCATTTTTATCATCAAACCTTACCCAATAACAATAAAATACGACCTCTTTGAAATATATATAGTCTAATGTAAAATTATACTGAATTAAACCATTGTAAGTCATTTATGCTAAAATTAGGTTTTTATCTTTGGCACTTGCCTTGAAATACGTAAGAGCCTTAAATGAAATGCTGATGTTTTGAAACAAAGTATTTTTCTCATACAACCTGAGCGAGAGTACACAACCATTCAACCACGTGCCATAAAATTGGGTCTAGTAGCAAGATGAGTAGGCCTTGACGTGGCACCACCCATCTTCAACAACTGAAACTATGGATTACATAAGTAAATTAGATAAGTTTTAAATCTTATAATTATTTATCATTTAATGAGGTATGTTTGACATAATAATTGCCTCTTGTGACACCCAAAGTATAACTTCAGTGTCTGGATATGAAACTATCCTTTATTTTTTGTTGTACACAGACGCATTCTATTTTCTACATTAGATTTCAAAATTTGTCAAAAATATGATCAAGTAATATAAGATACAACATGAAATAAAATTACAACACAAAATTACTCTCTCCATTCAACTACATCTTCATGAATTTCAAACATATAACGAGCCACTTGCTCATTGTTATCGTCTAAAACTGGTATATAGATTTGGTTTTAGCATATATACTTTAACTATGAACAATAACAAATAAAGAGATATAATCATAAAAATACTAATATAGCACAAACAGTAGATAAATGAGAGAAATATAATGGAATTAGATTTACGTGGTTCGTCCTAAAGAGGGGCTTATGTCCACAGATGCAAGTGTTTGTTGTATTGATTAAATGGGGAAAAAACATGGATGAATAAATGTTACAAGCTCTCAAGTTCACTCTATATTTGGACAACATAATGATATGAAGATAATATCTTAATCCCTACCTAATAGGTCATAGTGTGTTATTTATAAGTTGTTAGAAGATAGAGAATAAAAAGGGGTAGGTATTACGCTTGTATAGGTTAGGTAGATACACTGTTACATGCAAGTGGGAGAACAATCATGAAGTTATCAATTAATCAAATGGGCGAATATTTGCATATCTACCCCACGTGGGGTGTGATACTGACATCATCCAATCACACAATATGTGCTTGCCCTAACGGTGTTATATAATTGTGTTAATTGCTATGAGCTAGCTGAGTTAAATTCACTGCTTGTGATAACGAGGTGGACATGAATTGCAATAGATGAGCAAATGAGTTATGGATCTGACCTCTTTAATGAAATAAATGATTCGAGTTGTCATTATCTAATTGGTCCATGGGCTATATCATATTCATAACACAGAAAAGCCCCAAAGAATTAGCTCACGATTGAGTTATGCAGTGAATTCTTTGAAGTATTACGTCTTCTGGGTGTGCGTTGAGCAGAATAACTTATGAATTTTAACTCTTTAGTTTTGAGCTTGCCATGCGTTAGATGCTGAGAGTGTATCCTGGTGTAATTATGATGCGTGTGCCTGAGGCAGCGTGTGCTAGTTTGCATCACGTCAATCCACTTTTCCAGGCATGATGTTATGTCCTATTATTTTAAAGGTAATGATTTCCACCTAAAGAGTATAAAATGTTGATTTTTTTAAATCGTTTCAAGCTTTACACAAACATTTCCTTTGCGTGATTATCTTTTAGAGAGAGAAAAGTCTTTCCTTTTCCCAAATCCTATCTTCTCTGACCATAACCTTCCCGTTCTCTGCCATTTTTGACTAGATCCTTATTGGAAGCTATTTTCTATTGAGTTTCTTCAGCTTCCTTCCACTTATCAAAAAATTCTTTGGAGTTTCAGGTATGCCCTTTCCCTTTTATACCTTCTTAGGGCTTTATTTTGTAGTTTTTTGCATTATCCTCCCTTATAGGTTGTGTTTTATTACTGTTGTTGGCAGTTGTTGGTTGATTTAACTTTTTATTTGAGTTTATGAATCTTAAGTGGCCATTGAGTTGTTTGACCTAGGTTTTCCCATATTTAGGGCTTTCAGGTGTTCTAAGGCTTCATTTCCCCTAAATCTATGATTTATGAAGCGAAACAACCCCCAAACCATTATTTACCCCAAATTACATCTTTCCCTCCACTAATCAAGCCCCCAAATTCAATTCAACCTTTATGCGTGACCACTCCTGGGACAACGGGTGGTTAGATCATGTTAATAGGTTGGATAAGTTTTTCCATAGGTTTCTGGTAGAGATATTTCCCGTTCCCTTAAGTGTAATCCGACCTTGAGGATAGTCCTTCTGATCTTAACTATTACCCTCAAGCTTAATCTTCTATTGGGTCTATTCCACATCCTCCGGATGAGGAGCTTCACGGTCTTGAATTCATGTATTTAGATTTATCTAACTAGGCTAAACACCAAACTAGGGGTGGAAATATTTCTAGCACGGTCTCAAACATAATAATTATTAACTAGAAGATTTGATTGAGATAGTGATGTATGATAGATATATGCCTTCTATCCCTTATGTTGAGGTATCTTATACTAAGGTAAGAACTTTTGGGAATTCTACCAACTTTTATGACCCTTCCAATACTGATTCCAGATAGCATGCTTATGGTATTCTTTGGGATGAGTTGGATGACTTGAGAGAAAAGTATGACATTCCCAATAGTATCACTATTAGGAATCTTGATTGTGACATATGAGTTTATAATTATCTAAATACATTTGAGATTTGCTTACCCTTGTGGTTACTACAATCTAGGTTTGTTTTCTTTTATACCTAATTATAAGGTCCATCATAAAGGGTTATAAGGTTGCTCCTACCTAACTTCCCCACATCCCTTAAAAACAATTCTTAGGGAAATAATGTTTTGGAAGTCTCGAACTGGTACCAATGATATATTTAGGTTTGTGCATGGCATAAAGTACAATGCCAAGGCTCATGGGTATTATTACTTTGCACCCAGTAAGACACACTTGAAAAATGGTAAAGGTTATCCATACGAGCAACCATAGTTGGAAAACCCAGTTTGTTTTTAGAAAGTGTGATTGGGAGTTCAGAGCCCATGAGAAGAATAGGTCTTATAGGGTTCCCGTGAATAGTATAGGCTAAACAAAATTGGTACACATTTTTTTTAAAAATTTCTTTCTAACTGTTATTGAAACAAAATTGGTACACATTTTTTTTAAAATTTCTTTCTAACTATTATTGTGTTAATATCCCTTGTTCAACTTTATAAGTGAAGAAAGCTCATATACTTCACTCTGTAATGCAAGACATAGTTGAGAGTTTTTGTGTCTCCAACCCCCAAAGTTTGAGGATCTTTTCTCTGTTTTTAAGTTTATACGCATTAGGTGCCACACTCCTCTTATTGGTTCTCCTTGGGAAAAGTTTATTACCTTGGTGGCAAAGGACTTGTTGAAGCCGATCAGGTTGTTCAGGTCAAAGTTATAGTATGTGAGAAGATTTTTCCATACCAGGTCATCCTTTTTTATGCAATGTAAATATGACTAAGTGTTCTTCTCTTATACAACTTCTAATCCCACTACCTCACGCTTTATTTTTGAACCTTCTAGTGGAGTGGCACCTTGAATAGTCGCTCGTGCTACTATGGATATTGCTCATCGCAAAAGGCTTGAGCTAGAGTAAAAGTGGAAAGATGATGTTGATTTCAAGGCCAAGAAGAAGGTAGGTGATCAAAAGAGAGACGAAGATGAGGACCAAAAGAAAATGAGATTAATGCTTGAAGGAAAGTCAAAGCCGAGGCTACTCAATAGGAAACATCCAAAGACATCGCTCTAATGTCTTCTAGGCCCCCCGCTACTGGTGAGAAAGGTCCATTGAGACCACCACTACCCAAGGGGACCCTAAAATCCCAAGGGTGAGTGAGGTTGGGACATTGGGGTCTGTTGTAGAGATGACTCGAATGAGCGAATGTCCATCTCATCACTTTATTCGTGGACAGGGATCTTTCCCCCTTTATAGTGAGGTGAAGGATTTTAAGTTTGATCCTAACTATCGTATCTCTAGCAAAAAGCTAAAGAATGACCTCAAATCCATTTACCAGCACATGAACAATGCAACGAACTTGCCAGGCTATTACGGGCATAAAATATACTTTGAAATTTTGAGGGGATATGACCCTGATGCTCTATGGAAGCTAGTTTAACATCGTCTATCAGTGGTAATCTTAATAAATTTTTGCTTGTCTGCCTTAGTCAAATTCTTTATTTCTTGCTGATATCTTTATATTTTCTTTTAGGATGTAATAGATGCTACTATCCTAAGAGAGCAAACTATGACCAAAATGCATATAAGGAGCAGAAAGAAACCATCGTAACACTTACATGCCAGAACACCCAACTAAAAGATGATCTGAAATAATCCATCGATGAGCTGTGGAAAACTTATGGAGAGCTCTAAGAGAGGTATGATCAGGTGTTCGCCAAGACACTGTCTTTCTTCAAGGCAGAAGAGGAGATAAAAATCTTAAGGACCAAGCTCGCAGTAATGCCATAAAATTTTAAAGCTTTTAAGAGGTGATTAAAAAGGCTAATGATGGGCATACTACGTATGAACAGGAGCTTGATACGGCCAACCAGGAGATTACTAGGGTTAATCAGAAGCTCACAAAATCTAATAAAACTCTTGCTAAGGCTGAGGATGCTAGAATGGCCTGATTTAAAACATTTCTTGACAGCAACATAGAGATTGTTACCTTCTTTCTTGATGGCTACGAGGAACTAAATAAGAGGGCTATGAAACATTATCTATATATTTCATATGTTTTGGGAAAATAGGATGGCATCGATGACGAAGTCACTACCTTTGCCCTTGAGTATCTGGTAGAGAGGATGCATCTGCAGCGAAAGACGATGAGATCGGTGATATCGACCAAATTGTTGCTAGATAGACTACCGTTATTATGGATCCAAAAGTTGCTCAAGATGAGGTTATGGCTGAAGCATCTACTACCACTATTTCCCAAGTCAATCCAGAGATTAATCAGACTCCTTAAGTTACCCCTATAACTAATAATGCTCTAAAGCTTAGGATCTTCTTTAATTACATCTCTGTGAAGCTTTTTCTACTATGTATTGAACATTTGCATATATTGTTGCTTAAATTTTGAGATCAAATGCAATTTAAATTCTTATTTTTATGCATACACGTGTGTTGACTTTTTCTATCAGTTATATTACTCAGCCAAGCTTTTATCCATGACTTGTAGTTAAGTGTGCATGTGAATATTTTTTAAAAGTAAACGTGGTCGGGTCTCGTCAACCTCCCAGTTAGTTCTAGTATTATGGATTAATTGTGAGATCTTGTCCACCTTCCACTCCAACTCACTAGCTTCTTGGGGTTGAGATAAGTCTGCTAATAGTTTGGTCTTATAATTGTGTGGTTGTATCTTGTCGACCTGATCTGTCTTAATTGCTACTAGTTTTGGGTGAACTTGAGTTATCTTGACTTAGGATCTATCGATTCTTGTTCTATCTTACTGGTCGTATGGATGGACCTTTTTATCCCGACCATGTGTCAATATTAGTTACCAGAGTCGACCAAATGCACTAGGATCTATCCCTACACTGGTCAGTCATGGTAAATTATTGTCATCTATATGACTGCAATAAATTTCCTAAATTTAGCTAAACTTCTTGATCATGACCTGTCTAAGGACGAGGCTATACACGAAGTGTGATTTTGATAGTGTATTTTGATATAATCGGCTCTGAGATGTCTTCGTCTTGGGCTTCTTAAACATCTCTCACCCTGAAACACAAACATTAAAAAATGTATAATATCTTAAAATGACAACATATGTAGAGGAAATTATGATTTTCATTAATCATTAAGAGTTAATTACAAAGGAATGAAAAATTATTTACATATTTGATCTCTTGATCTCATTGGGTTACCGTGTGGTCGTCACTATTGATAATATTTCATTAAGTGCTCGACGCTCCATGGGTTCTTAATCTGCCCGCCTTTCAAAGTCCCAATTCTATAAGTTCTCATTCATATGACAACATATATCATGTATGGGGTCGCGCCAATTTGGTTTCAATTTGTTCCCTTTTTGAATGACCTTTTTTAGCACGTAGTCTCATTCCTTTAAGGTGCTTGATTTTAAACCTTTATTATAAAATTGATAAGTCCGTTATTGGTATGCTACTAGTCGAAGTGTTGTATGCTTCCTAACTTCTTCCACTGAATATAAATCTAGTTTTCTCCTCAAGTAACTCTTTGAAGATTGAAAGTTGAGTAATTGGTGACTGGGCAATCTGATCTTTGTTGGCACCATTGCCGTAGTGCCAAATGCCAACAAGAATGGAGTCTCGCTTATTGCAGTCCTTGGAGTTGTTCGATAATCTTATTAAACAATCTAATGTTCATTAGTCCAATTCTCTTTGTTATCGTCAAGACTTTTCTTCGTTCTCTCTAGAAGGTTTTTTTTGTCACCTTTGTTTGCCCATTACACTATGGGTGACCAGGCGCTGAGTGTAGTTTTTAGATCTTCAAAAGTATACAATAATCTACAAAATTGCTGTTGTCGAATTGCATATCGTGGTCTATGAAGAAGGTGTATGGCATGCCATACCGACAAGTAATGTTCTTCTATATAAAATGGAACACCTTCTCGTACCTCATCTCTACCAGTGGTTGTGCTTCAACCCACTGAGTGAAATAAACCACTGTTATGAATAGGTACCTGGATTCTCCCCTGTCTTTGGTAATGGACCGACCTGATTAATTCCCCATATGGATAAAGGCCAAGGGATGTGATAGGCACTAATGTGGCTCTTGGTATCTTATATATCACAATAAACCTTTGGAACATATCACACTTCTTTGCATAACTTGCGCATTTTTTTTTCATACTGGGACAATTTTACCCTTGAGTGGCTATTCGTTTACTAAAGATTTAATTACTGAATGGGGCCCGTACCCTAATTCACATCCTTTATAAAAAAAATTAACCTCAGTAGGATGGATACACCTAAATAGTGAAATGGTAAATCCTCTTATGAACAGTATTCCCCTTCTAGTACATACCTTGCTGCCTTGTAGCGGAGTCTCCTCACCTCCTTTGGATCTATCGAAACTATTCTTATCCCTAAGTATGATCAGATGGGAGACATCCAAGATGGTAATTATCTAACTCCATCATGAAAATTCTTGCTTTATTTGTAATGAGATGCATTAATACTTATACATGTACTATTTTTCTTAGTTTTATTCTAGTGGATGATGCCAAAAGAGTGAGTGTGCCTACTCGTGTGTTTTCAGACCTTGGTATTCTAACCATTTTTATGATTGGGAAATTTGATAATAACTCTTTCCCCTTTGTCCAGTATTTCTCCACTAATTCTTCTCTTCCCTCATAAACTACGAGGACTTGATTTACTACGAGTTGAGAATCATTGTTTGTTGATAATTTCGTGATAACTAAGTCCAATGCCAACCTCAAGCTTGTTATGAGAACTTCATACTTTACCTCATTGTTAAAAGATTCAAAGTGGAATGTGAGGGTATAGTCCACATTAGCCCCATCATGTGTCATGATTATCAAGACTGCTAAGCTGCCGTTAGCACATGATGATCCATTTACGAATAACTACAAGACGGAGGTTCTTGAATAATTTTTTCATTTGATCCATATCGTAAGTCCTTTTTTCCAGATAAAATGATGACTCTAGTTTATCTTTGATCTGGTTGGCTATGTTCGTTACTGAGATCAGTCCTTGGAGTGGTTCATTAAGCCCATTGTACACTTTGAAGCTCATTGATCCAATTCCCTTTGGCATCGTCAAGCCTTTTCTTCATTCCATCCTCTGTTTACCCATTGCACCATGGGTGACTAAACACTAAGAGAAGTTTCTGAATCTTAGAACATATCCAATAGTCTTCAAAATTAATGTTGTTGAATTAGGTAATGTGGTCTGTGATGAAGGCGTACAATATGCCATACCAGTAAATAATGTTCTTCAAAATAAAATGGAACACCTTCTCATACTTAATCTCCATATGTGGATATACTTCAACCCATTTAGTGAAATAATCCACTGATATGACCAAGTACGTGAACCTGTCCCTTGTCTTTAGCAGTGGGTCACCTAATCAATGCCCCATATGGAGAAAGGTCAGGGAAATATGATCGGAACCAATGCAACCACTAGTCCCTTATGTATCATAACAAACCTTTGGCACTTATCACATTTCTTTTCATAGCTTTCGCAATCTTCTTTCATGGTGGGAAATTAGTACCCTTGAATGGATACTCGTTTCACTAACGATTTATTCGATGAGTGGCTCAATATGAACCCCCATTCACTTACTTTATCAAGTTATTAACCTCAGTGGTATGGACAAACGTAAGCATTGATATGATAAATCCTCTTTTGGATAGGATTCCCCCTTCTAGTACGTACGTACGTATGTACCTTTCCACCTTATAATGGAGTCTCCTCGCCTCATTTGGATTTACCAGAACTTTTTTAACCTCCAAGTATGCTCGGATGAAATCCACTAGAATGGTTCCTTATCTAACTCCATCATAAAAAATGTGTTCTTCATATATACTACGATGCATCAATACTTTTGCATATGTTGTTTTCACAGTTCTATTATAGTGGATGATGCCAAATGATCAAGTGTGTCTACTCGTGGGTTCTCAGACCTTGGTATTCTAACTATTTGTATAATTGAAAAACTTAACAATAATGCTTTCCCCTTTTCAAGGTATTTCACATTTATTCTTCTCTTACCTCATAAACTCCCAAAACTTAATTTACTATGCCCAGTGACGATGCCAACCCAAGGCCTATTATAAGAGCTTTATGCTTTGAATTATGGTTGGAAGATTCAAATTGGAACCTAAGGTCATACTCCACATTAACCCCATCATGACACATGACTATTAAGCTTGCTCCTCTATCGTTGTCACATAGTGAGCCATCCATGAACAAGTTAAAACTAAAGGTTCTTATTCAAAGTTACCTCAACTAAGTATCCAATCTTGAATAAGTTCTTCATTTTCTCTAGATTGAGAGTCCTTTCTTCTTACTAAGACAATGACTCTGGTCTTTCCTTGATATGGTTGGTTATCTTTATTACTGAGCTCAGTCCTTGGAGTGGCTCAATAAGCCCATAGTATACTCTATAGTTCATTGATCTAATTCCCTTTGGTATAGTCAAGCCTTTTCTTCATTTTGTCCAGTAGGATTTTATTCATCACTATTATCTTTCCATTGCACCATAGGTGACCAGGAACTGAGTACAGTTCTTGGATCTTAGAACATATACAATAATCTTCAAAATCGATGTTGTTAAACTGCATACTGTGGTTTATGATGAAGACATACGACATGCCATACCCACAAATAATGTTCTTCCATATAAAATAGAACACCTTCTTATACGTAATCTCCACCAGTGACTCTACTTCAACCCATTCAATGAAATAATCCACTATTATGACCAGGTTCCTAAATTTTTCCCTTGTCTTTGGTAGTGGGCCAACTAGATAAATGCCCATATGTAGAAAGACCAATGGTATGTGATCAACACTAATGCATCCCCCTATCATTTACATTTCATAACAAACATTTGACACTTATCACACTTTTTGTATAGCTTACAGAGTCTTCTTTCATAGTAGGACATTAGTACCCTTGAGTGCCTACTCATTTCACTAATGATTTTCTAATGAAGGGGACCCACACGATTCCTTGTGCACTTCCTTGATCAAGTCATTAACCTCAGTACGATGAACACACCTGATAAATGATCAATAATTTATTTTTTGAACAGGATTCCCCCTTTCAATACGTATATTATCGCCTTATAGAGAAGTCTCCTCACCTCTTTTGGATCTACCGTAACTGCTCCAGTCTCCAAGTATGATCGGATGGGATCCATCCAGGATAGTCCCTTTATCAACTCCATTACAAAATTCATTCTTCATCTATACTGCGATGCATCGGTTCTTCTACATGTACTATTTTTCTCAGTTTTATTCTAGTGGATGATGTTAAATTAGCGAGTGTGTGTGTTCCTGTATGTTCTTAGACTTTGGTATTCTGACCATTTATAGGACTGAGAACTTTAACAACAATGCTTTCACCTTTGCTAGGTATTTCTCCATTGATTATTATCTTGCCTCATAAACTTTGAGGTTTTGATTTACTATAAGTTGAGAACCGTTGTGGACTAATAACTTCTCAGTGCCTAGTGACGATGCTAACCCTAGGCCTGTATGAGAGATTCATACTCTGCCTCATTTTTGGAGGCTTTAAAGTAGAACCTGAGGGAATAATCCACATCATCCTCTTCATGTGTCATAATTATCAAGCATGATCTGAAGTCATTGGTGCATGATGAGCCATCTATGAACAACTATAAACTGGAGGTTATTCTTCAAAGCCAGCTTCAACTAAGCATCCATTATTTAATAATTTTTTCATTTGCTCCAGATCGCGAGTCCTTTCTTCCTGCTGAGTGATGACTCTATCCTTGATCTGTTTGGATGTCTTTATTACTAATATATCTTTCGTAGAATTCTTCTCGGTTGTCTTCATTATTAAGATCCCTTTTATAGAAGTTTACTCTGTTGTCTTTGGTATTGATCTCTATCTCTTAGGAGTCTACTTTATTGTCTTCGCTACCAAGCTCTCTTTCATAGAAGTCTGCTTGATAGTTTCCTCTTCATAAGTAAACTCTACCGTTGGAATGGAATGTGTGATCATCACTCGATAAATTTATATTGTCAAAACTTATTGTGTGATATGCATATGGATATTTACCTTACAACTTGTATTGTTTATCCAAAAAGAACCGTTCAATTGGTCCCCACCCTTCTTCTTCAAAGAAGTTGCCAAGGGTAGCTTATATAAGTACAGACAAATCAAGAACATATCCCTCACATTAAATACTTAAAGAATTAATATTTATATGTGTACCCAAAATTAGATAGATTACACTTTCCAAATATGTAAATCAATTAACCTTAGTAGTATCGGTCAAAAGCTCAGTTCCAGCTATGTAAAACACATAGTATTGGTCATCTTTAGAGAACCCAACTGTAGTCCTACAAAACCCAAAGAAGTAGAATGATTGAAACCCAATTTTATTCTAGAATCAAACTTAGGTATTTCCCATCTAGTCGTAGCTACTGAGTGTTTTAAAGCAATATAATCCATTATAGGATATCATTCTCCTAAAATTTTGTATCTTCAATTTTTTTTACACCTATTATAGAGACTTATGTTTGATAATAAGACTATATCATAATGTAGATGTACATTTGTAAGTGAGAGTTGAAAGTGTAGATGTGGTGACATCCAATAAGACAACTTATGTTCATGAAAGTTTTTGTTTTGTTAGTGTAATATTAACAAAAAGAAAAGAAAACATAATACTATTAGTATTACTCCTTTGTTATTTACATCATATGAAATCATAACTATACATATATTTATTTATATAATATATGTGTTATATATTTATATGTACAGAGAAAGGGAAGGATTGGAGAGAGACAAAGAGAGAAGGGAGCTTACGGGGAAGATCCCGAAGAGATTGTTACGGTCACTAGGAATTTCACTATGTTTCTTAAGCTCAGAGAGGATAAGAGTTTTGGTGAGACACTGAAGAACTTTGATAATTATGCGATAGGAAGAAAAGAATAACCCTAAAAATGTGGATGATCGAGAAAAGTGTTATGAATGCTAAGGGTTTGGGCATCTTGCGCAAGAGTGTCCCACTAGACTAAGTAAATAAAGTATGACGTCTAAGGCATACATTATTACCCTTAGTAATTGTGAGTGGGAAGAGGAGTGCAGTTCGATAGTGGAGCATAAATTCATCGCTTTTATGGCTAGTAATATGAGCCTTAATGAAAAATCTTTCGATGAAGATAATCATATACATAACAGTTCCGAGTTCAGGTCTTGTGATTCCAAAGTTTGTGATGAGGAAGAATAAGATGAGGAGAGTGAGATTAAAGTTGTATTTCATGAGTTATATATGGAGTCATTGGAGTTGAAAAGGAGGAACCAAAAGTTAAAGGCTAAATTGAGGGAATGTTCCATAAATAATCATGATAAATTGATTTAAGATTTGATGGCACATGAGAAGATTCTTAGGGAGAAGCCCTAATACATTGAGGAGGAGAGAGATAAGCTTCATGGATTGTTTAAGAATATGAAGAAGGATTCCCTAAAGTTTAATGAGTCTAAGATTTTGTTTGAGTCTAGGATTGTGGAGTTAGAAGACAATTTAAGAGACTCCAGTGACATCAAATTTGTTTTGTAATCTAGGTCGTAGAAGTTAAATAATATTTTAGGAACCATCGAAATAAAAAATGACAAGATTAAAATTAACTTAGATGATCCAATTGTTATCGCTACTAAAGCCAATCAAAGATTTTGACAGAGTCGACCATATCCAAGGACGATAGAAAAGGTCAATCTAAGGGTAATATTCATCTTCATGTTTGCACATACATACATTGTGGTAGGAAATGTTACATTAGGCATTTTAATTATGCTCTTAGAAAAAGTCCTAGGAAGTATAGATCCTATGTCACTATGGTTCCTAAAACCCGAGGCATTAAGTTTTCTTCAAATGGAGTTAGTGAATTGAATTTGGAAGTGTGTAATGTTAGACTTGTTGATTCTCGCATGCTTTTACATAATTATTCACATGCTTTATCCTACATGTGATTGTGTTTGCATGTTTTTCATACACTACATTTTTGTGTATGACTTGAATTGAACTGTTTGCATGATTTATCCTATAATGATTTGAATTGTTTCTTAATCATGATTGCATAGAGGTGATCAAATTTAGTTTTTTTAATGGATTAATCTAAGTGTATGACTTCACACTCACTTTCACAATGTCTTTTAGATTTTAACTATTTATGTTGAATGAGATAGGTGAGGTGTTCTCCTATAAATCTTGTGTTTGTATATATATATATATATATATATATATATATATATATATATATGGGGGATTTGTTCATGTAAGAACCATTGCGTGAGTTTGTTCATTTGAATGAAAAAATAAAAATGTGCAATGGGAAAGGGATATGAAAAGAGTAAATCTCCTTTCCACAAAAGTCCACCATTGACAAGAGACTTTGAAAATAAAACAGAGGCAAAAAAGAAAAGAAAATATTTTCCAAGGCCAAGTTTAGAAATTAATCATCAACAAAAAATGATATATTCAAAAGGAAAGAGAAATTAATGAATATATTTAATTTTGAGGGTGATAAATTGAAGATCAATGGGTTTACACAAGTTTGTCATAGTTAATCATTAATGTTTGATGATATTGATTTGAGAATTATCAATATTTTCTAGGCTTGTGTGCATTTGGTTCGTTTGTCCATTTTGAGTTCATTTTATTTTTCACATGAAGCTAAATCTAAGTTTGATAAATTAATGCAATCAAATAGAACTCCTTGGACTATATTGAGTATTTAGGACATATTTCTTTTGTTTTTAGTTCACTCCCCTTCACTTCGTACCACATTTAGTTTAGGCACATTAATTCCATACGAACATGGAAATCTATGTGTTTGTGTGTATTTTGTGGTGTGTTATACCTATATATTTAGGCGCATTATTGTTATGTGTGAGCTTATAAATACGGTATGTTTGTTTTGAGTCTTTGCGTTGCATTTAATCCATGTTTCATATTATACGTTTACATTGGTATCATATGATTCACATTTGTATCAAATTGATATCATATGTTTCATTCTTTTGATTATTTGTGATTGTGTTACTGAGTTTGTTTATTCTTGTTGTTTCACTTCACATCGCATAATATTATTATTTCATTTAGGTCACATTAAGGGGGAGAAGTTTATTTCATATTAAGCACTTAACGTTCGTCTATTCCCAAAGAAAAAGGGGGAGAAGTCTAAGGTAAGGGGGATACGTATTCTCTAAGGGGGATATGTTTAACAAAGGGGGAGTTTGTTGTTTTTCATATGTGGTTTATATATTTCAGATTCTTTTTGTATTTGAAAGTTATGTTAAGTATGCAAGTTTAAGAGATGACGCGGTAAAGTTTTACACTAGTAAATCTACTTAAGAGTTTATGTCCGTCAAGCGTTAGTTTGTACTTTTTCCTTTTAGGGTTGGGGATTGAGTCTTGAGAGCTTGGACGCCTAATATTTTTTTATTTTTTTGTTTTGTCCTAGAATATCCAAAGGGAAAGATTTTAAAGGAAAAATTTCACATCAAGTCATTTTTAAACGTTTATTGTAAAATTAATAAAATTGGCTTTATTTCATTTGGACAAAACTGTTTAAGTCATAGGTTAGAATTTGAGTAAAGGTTATCCTTCAAGTGAATGATGCATTTTAAATACCATAGAGGCCAAGTTAAAGCCACATCAAATATATGTCGAGTTTCGTCTTCGACCATGGGATCTAAAAAAGGTAAGGATGTATATTATATTTGATCCCGAAATTTTATTTTGGGTGTTTTGTTTTAAATTTTTTTATTAAGGCATTTTCAAAAAAGTTTTTCAAAGAAAATATTTTTTAGAGCTTAGTTTCATTCGAATGAACTTGTGATGTAATTCAAATGAGTTTACGTGCTTCGTTTGAATGGCTTGTTATTTCATTTAAACGAGTATGAAGGTTTCGTTCTAACGAGATTTGAATGACCTTCAACCGAAATCTTTCTGCTTGACATAAAATTCTTTCACAAAGGTAATTTGATGTTCGTTCCAATGAGATGTGTAGTCTTGTTCAAATGACCTTGATGTCCATTTGAACGAGATGCCTCGTAATGCATGTCACTGTTTTTAAAAAAAATCTATAAATACAAGTGTTGGAACCACAATTTTATGAGAGAAAGAATAAAAAGCCTCCTAAATTTACTCCCTTAGTTTGAGATCCAAGTTTCTACATAATATGTTTGCTTTATATCTCAATGTTCTGCATGAATACTATTTACTTTACATCAATTGAGAGCATTTTGAGTGGTTGACTCCGTGTTATATTGGTTGATGACTAGACTAGTCAAGAAGTAAGTAAGATCCGTGGATACCAAAACATGAGAGTTGCCTGCATTGTGATTTCCATCGGAAGGTATCTAGTGATGGTTGTGAAAAAGATAACAATGAGAAAATAGAGCACTGAGTATTGAAGGTTTCCATTCTTTGATAAGTCTTATTTGTCCTTATGATACCTATGTCATAGTGTACTTATGTGGCTAGGCTGTCTGAGATTTTTTTAGTTGTTGGTTTTCCTCGTACATCACGACATTATCTGTGAATGATTTATTTTATTCTTGTAATTGACCTAGTCGCATGTTTTAGGCGAGTTAAAATTGGTTTAGTTTACACAACACATCTTTAAAACGGTGCTTAATTAAAATTTATTTAATTTGAATTGAAATTTAAAATTGGTATAACCCTAGCACTATAGCATTTCTCAAATTTTTAGTTGATTTTAAATATAGTTTATGGATATAACATTATAAAAGGAGATGAAGAATAATGTAAAATAATATACCAATTCTATATAATTGTCATCATAGTCACGTTGTAATTTCCTATCGTTAAATATCAGATTGTATTATAATTTAAAGTTATATTGTTAAAGCATATTTGAAATTAAGTTATTTATTTATTTAATTATTCAATTATTTATTTTGATGATAACAAACTTCTTAATTATTTTTTTGTACATATAAATATTTTGTTACATATACATATCTAATTATTTTTTATATAAAACCTTTTTAAGACCTTTTTGTTTACAATTTTTTTTCGTATAAAAATATTTTTTTTCATAATAAACTATTTTTTATCTAATTTTTTTTGTGTAAAGCCTTTTTTGTTTTATAATTGTTCATATAATTTTTTTTGAGCCATATAAAATATTCTTCCTCGCTCAAGGCTAAAACATTGTTTGGTTTTTATCACCCACATTCCTTTTATAAACAACCATCACTTTTTGCCTCCTCCCTTGTATACGATATACATATATAGATTAAAAAATAGCCATCAACAATTACCTATGGCCCTATTTTTAACAATCTATATCTACCCTTTTAAGCAATCTAAATGCACATTGAATCAGTCAGAATTAAATAAGTTGGTATATGCAAGGTGGAAAGAGGAGAGATATAATGCGTATCCACAAAGGGTTGTTGCATCTTTATTTATCCCATGACAACTGGAATCTTTCTCTTTTTGACTTTGTCTGACGCCGATTTGCCCCTCTTATATATATAATTATTTTGACATTTTCTTCCTTCCTCATAAAAGGTCGAAAGGTGAGCCCCTTTTGTCACCTCATCCTTATATAATGTTTATAGAATTGTTTCTTTTCTTTTTTTACAAATAGTTTTTTTAACCTAGGTAGTGACAGTTTAATTCACAATTTTTGTTTAATCGAAGGTTTCATGTATAACCCATCTGTCTTTTTAGAACTCGATCTTTAGCCGTGTAATGCAAACAATCATTTTTTATACGTTCCCTGTCAATCAACTGGATTTTTCTTTTAATATTATCTCGAGCAGTGCGTCATCAGTTTTTTTGGTTAAACCCCATTTATTTCACATATCTAAAACTACTAACCATACTACATACCCACTATATATAAATAACACTATACTGCCTATATTGCAAACCCATTATATATATATATATATATATATATATATATATATATATATATATATTGTGGTGTCAAACAATCTGGGATATAGGGGGTGCCCATGTACCACGATGCATGTACAATAATAAATATGAGAGAGACAAAGATTTACGTGGTTCGACCATTAATGGCCTACGTCCACGAGGCTGCGACTGTGTTTTATTAGAATTATGAAAGAGTTTTACATGAGAGTGTTTCTCTAGTTTCTAAGCCCCCTTTCACAATTGGGGGTGGGGGGTGGGGGGGGGGGGGTGTACCCTTTATATAGAGTGAGGGGTTATAAATATGGATGAGTTCAATCTTCGTGGAGTTTGATTTGACTCGGATACTGATCCTCGGTCTTCTAGTTTATCAAGGACTCTAGTCGTCCCTATCTTGTTGGAGCGTCTGTTGCTCGCCATCTTGACCGGGGTGCTCGCCACATGTCATGCTATTATGTAGGCATATTATTTACCTCCACAATATCCCCACAGGTCGCAGTTCAGCTGAGTTGATTCCGAGATGAGCTGGGAGCTGGTCCATAATCTCTTTAAACGTGCGTAGTTGCTGATGTGAACTGGACTGGCGTTCTTTGATATGTCGTTCAACTTTTAGCATTCTTTTGTTGTTCTTCTTACCTTTATTAGTTTTTTAGATGAATGCTTGGCTTAAGTTGAGAGATGTTCAGTTGATATGAGAACCAGAATCGAAAGTGTCGATCTGCCTACGTACCCTTATGGGATCAGGTCGAATGTAGTTCATTGTTCTGTTTTATTGCATGGCCCAATTCGCGAGGCCGACCACATGCATGTTCAGAATTTATTTGCTGAGGCTTTCTGGAGCGTGCATCAAGTTTGGGGCATCTCCCTGTATTTTGATCTTATATGGTCCATTTGGTGAGGATGACCACAGGCTTATGTATCGAGTCTTGCTCGATCACGTACATAGTTGGGGTAAGACCCTGCATTAGGTTTTTCATATGGTCTAATTGGAGAGGCTGACCAGAAGCCTATGCGTCGGGCCTTGCTCAGGCATGTACCTAGTCAGGGTAAGACCCTGCATTAGGTTTTTTATATGGTCTAATTAGAGAAGTCGACCACAGGCCAATGTGTCGAGCCTTGCTCGGGCATGTACCTAATCGGGGTAAGACCCTGCATAGGTTTTTCATATGGTCCAATTGGAGAAGCCGACCACAGGCCTATGTCTGGATTCTTGCACGAGCATATACCTAGTCGGGGTAAGACCCTGCATTAGGTTTATAATTTTTGATATGTAATCAGTACGCTTACTGTACTTAGGCCTTTCCCACAAGTCAATGTAATACCAATTTTATTCGCATTTTTCCATTTTCTAATGCCTCGCAGGTAAATATTCGTCTTTTTACCTTTTAGGTTGTGACGTCACACTTTCTTAGGCCTAAAAGACGATGGAAAAAATACACCTGGTTTAAGGGCCATCCACCCGTTCAGGATTTTAACCGAGCAACATAGGTGGAGACCAACCTGAGTTGGCTTTTTGCCTAGGGATCCCCCGTAGGGATTTTATTATTATCGGGGCAACTCGTGAGGCCATTTGTGGTTGGAGATGACAAAGGCCTGAGGACTTTCTTAATTTAATTGAAACAGGTAAGATAGTTGTTGTAATTATATCAAACTTAATCCTGATTGTCGTTTGAAATACTAATGTCAATGTTAACTATGGTGGCAACCATCCTGAGTTGGCCTCTTCTACTTTTCTTTAAATGTTGCGATGAATCTATTCACGTGTTATCGTTGCCATGGAGCCCCCAATCGGGCTGTGAAGAGAAGACTGTCCGACCGTCCATTGAGTTATTTGATTTGTATAATCGAGATGATAAGTGTGCCCGACCATTATTCAGTGCTTTATTTTATTGAAGAGTATCGCGTTGATCATTTGTCGAGCTGGATATATTTAAGGATTATCTTGCTCATATAGCTTCGTGTAATGTATCATTCCTCTGGGCACACTTGTTCGCTGACCAAGCATGGTGGTTCCAGGAGGCTGTGGAAGACTCCATATATCTCGTGCATCTAAAGAAATTGATATGAGTTCAAAGCATCTTCATGCATAAATGCATTGATTTGATGTGGCGTTCAAGAAACGTTGTTCATCTGGAGTGGATATCTTAGTATTGATGACGTGTTAATTCACTGCCTAGTGATCGCTAGTCACCACGGGTTGTCTGAAGATGTTGATGATACATTCAGGGTGGTCTAGTGTTTCTGTTAACACATTCTGTTCGTCGCACGTGAAAGAACATCGACCAGTAGGGGCAAACCCTAACGCAGGTCGATGATGATTGGACATAGGATTAGAAAAAATGTTTTGGGCATGTGGTTGTGACAGCCTTAGTTCGCAGGTTGGTGGGCTAAAAATTCTTAAGTCAGTAGACTATGAAGCGAGTTGGTGGAGCTGATATGTGAGTCATCCATAAGCCATGAAATCGCTGGCTGCAGTGGATAAAGAGAAGTCCGGTGATGATCGACTTCAATCCTTAAGAACCGCGGTTGATTGTGACCTTGCTGAATTCGTGACTTCTTGTATGCTGGATTCGTTTGATAAATATAGTTAATCGTTGCACTTCATACTTCTTTACTTGTTATTGGACCCCAATATTTATGTGAACAAAATAAATGTAATAAAGTCGAATAAAAGATGAAAAATTTGTCAAATATATCCAGATGTATGACATAAGAGTTAATTTGAAATTTATGCAAAAAGATCTAAGCAAGTACTCAATTGTAAGTTGGTTTCCAAAAAAATTATTTTTACAGAAAATTGTGTAGTGACAATTGTGAAGTATAACGTATAGATAGCCCCCTGCTAACAAATTTATGATGATAAAAATCGTGAGCATAATTTGTGAGCATATAAAATATTATGAGACAGAAACAAACAATGCACAAATAAATGTGCGTATCCATCAGTTGGAACTGTGCTGAATATGAGAATTATCTTGACCAACCATCCGTTGAGGATAGAATGAGACTTGTGCAGTAGATATCTTCCGAACTAAATATATAGAAATATTTTGCCAATATGAATCTTGCATATGCCTGATCGTCTGAGTAAATATAGCGAACAATTCATGCTCGAGCATCTGTCGGAGCATTGATAAGATTTCCAATAGATTAAGATTGTGACCGAGCATCCGTCGGGACTGAATCTTGTACCCGTGGAAGTTAATAAATTGCCCGACCATTTGTTGAGGCTAAATCAAAAAGTGATTATTATGAGACTGATTTATTTGGTAAAATAAAATATGGTATGCGGCTGCTCGACCACGTGCCGAGGAAAAGATTCATAGTATCGTATGAATGTAATGAATGATCCAATGATTTATATGATAAAAATCCACATGAGATAACTGTGCCCCAGGATTCGTCAGGGCTGAGCTAAATAACCAATAATATCCTTTTGTCGATATTAAATAGTTATAGCCGGATGACAATATTGAAAATTAAATGATAAAATAAATGACGTTTGCGCTATAGAAGTGCACGTTGCTATTTATGTGAATGAAATAATCTGTAATAAGGTCGCATAAAAATTGCCAACTAAAATCGTTTTAACAATTGTAATAAAGTCGCATGGTCCCTCAAAAAAAATTTCAAAGAGAACCAGACAATGCAAAAATTAGTCAAATATATTCCAAATGTTAAGACATAGGAGTTAGTTCGGAATTTTTGCAAAATTATCTGGACTCCAATCAAATACTTAATTAAGTTTGTTTCAAAAATTTGTTTTCGCATAAAGATGTGACTCAAAATCGATAAAGTAAGGGGGTACTACTGTCTTTTAACATCAATTGTTAGTTTTGACAAAGTCAAAGGGGTTGCAAAACCCATCAATCCAACCCCTGAGTTTATCCTTCTGGGGTTGTCTCTATAGCAAAAGTGATTGCCGACCACATATGGTGATCCAATCATGCTACCAATGTACTTTGTTCGTCGAAGGCCGACCAACAGGGGAGGGTCTATTCGTAGCAGATCAAAGTTAACCGGAGGGATTACCGAAGATTGCAAGCTGAAGACTTTCTGGTGCTCGATCGAAGGAATGCAGTTAGGCGAGGAGTTATGGCTTCACCAGCGAGGAGTTGGGACGCGAGTTGGTGCCGTCAATTAGTGATTATGGTCCGATGGTTGTGATCTAAAGAGATGGCCCACAAGAACTGCTGCCTCCTGGCTCGTTGCCGTAGCATAGTGGTCATCGACCACGAAGGGTGGTCCAGAGGTGTCTTTGATACAATCAGGGTGGTTAAGTGGTGATCTCCCTCGAACTCATCGCTGTCGCCGACCAACTGATGTTGTTGCCGAAGAAAATAATCCCCAAAGAGATTTTATTTTGTGTTGTAACTTTTGCACAAAGGCGTGCTCACCGTCGAGCATTGATTGGGTCCAGACGAAGAAAACCAGCCCCAAGATTTTTTTTAACTTGTACGGTGGTGAACGTCTAGCACAGTTTTTTTCGACCAATAGAGAGTGGTTCAAAGATGTCACTGAGGTGTGGTACACTCCGTACAGTGTTCGTCGACCTCCGATGATGTTGCTGATGGGTCCTTGATTAATTTTCGTACCATAGAAGTTTTGCTTGCCCTGTTGGCCGAAGAGGAGAAAGATTTGGTCGGCACGATAAAAGAGAAAATCAGAGGTAAACTCTTGTTGCTGCAGATCGTTCAAGCATAAAAAAACACATTTTAGATTGCAATATCGCGGTTGCCTACTTTGATGCTGGGCTGCCGGAGTTTGGATAATTTATGTGTAACAACCCGCCTAAAATAATATCGGGTGGCCAGCCCTATACTATATTAAATTAGGAGTTTCATATGGTCCAGTCTCAACATCAACTGTCGGTACTATATAATATAGGACTAACTACCCGATATCATATAGGCGAGATGTTAAAATTTAAATAAAATATGCAACAGACAACAAACCAACACTATAACACTACTAATAAAGGAATAAAAGATGCATGAGAGAACTATAATAAATGAAATGCTAGAATAAAATGAAATAAATAAATACAACTTAATATACCACAAGGAGATCAACCCGAATAAGCTGTCGGGTCACAACCAATACAATAGCTGAAATGGAATAGATATAAACATGTATATAAATATCCCTTGGGTACAAACCTGATATACAACATGAATCCTACCTAGAATTCTACATAAGTAGGAAGCAGCTACCGCAACAGTCCGCACCTGTCACGGCTCCCAAGACTCTGGATAGAAGGTCATCCGGCATCCATCCGGTAGGACACCTGTAATAGTATATATATACAAGCAGGAGAGAAAAGTAAACGGTTCAGAGCCCGAATTGTGAAAAATATTTAGCAAGTGTGTTAACCGTGCACAATAAATATCGGTGCACTTATTTCATAATTAAAGTGGAATCGTACTCTCGTGGAACCCCAACTCACCTCTCATCTAAAGGCGCGCACCTATTCGCGTCCTCAAATTTTAGTTAAATTACCCCCATATTATTAGGACAACCTAACTTATCATAGGCCTAGCCTATACCCACGAGAGCTACTTTCCCATCATAATCCAAGGATCCACCCTTTTTCTAATCCTACTAGATTATGGTTACAACAATTATGCCATAATAGGCTTAATGGATTCCGATTTATAATTTAATTTATTATCATTCTTAATACATTACCCATATATATATAGGCTAAAATATAAGAATTAATTTCTAAATAATATGCACATGAATTATTGGCAAAACTTCTCTCTAATCTCAAAATTGTACTACGTTTCGTGCGTGGGGAGTCTCGCAAAGCGAAATCCAAACAAGGAACCGCCCCGTTACACTACTCCTGATAATGTCAAGACCAGAGATCCATTATGCCATATATGTGATTACTTCTCTCAAATCTCGACATTGCACTACGTTTCGTGCTTGAGGTGTCTCGCAAAGCGAAATCCAAACAAGGAACCACCCCGTTACACTACTCCTGGGCAATATCGATCCTAGAGATCCATAATACTTAACATACAATTTACTATTTCAATCACTAAGTCTAGATTATAATATAAAAACAACTTAATATCTCCAATAATAACCTTGGGATGATGTAACCGAAATATTCCTCAAATATGATACATCAACCCCCAATTAATCTGGTACACCATAATCATCCAAGATGTACCCCATAGAAATACCATATCCTTTCATCTAGGATATATAAATATATATATATAGGTATTTTATTCTCACCATATATATATATACATACCATCATCCATACCCATGACCAAGTGTACATACCATATATGATGTACAATGGCCATGCACATATAATACCCGGCTATATATATCGTCGATAAAACTGCATCAATGCTATCATCTTCCCAGTGCCCGGCTCACGTAGCAACTGGGGACCACCTGGTGGGGATCAATGACACCCACCTCGTGATAACTCACACACACGACGTCCCGAGAAGCGGTCACAGCTCCAACCGGCAATGAGACGAAACATACCCACCACGTCTCATACCAAAATATATATCTATCGTATAATAACACACGGGACGACTATGACCTGGGGAATATCCACAACCTGCTCTATATGCCAGGATGCTCACCCTCTGCGCGAAAACTTCCCAATGATAGCATGAGCGGGGTATGCTTAACCAAATAAGTATATATATCGTTCACATGCACAATATACATACATTCATATGATCCCATCATATGATCCAATATAGTAAACCATCATATACGGTTTAAATATCCATACCAAGTATGTCCACAACATAAATATATCCATATATTCATTTTCATACATAGATATATGTACATATATTCACACATCGCTACATCATTATATATACAAACTAATTCCCGTTCATATGTATAAGATATATATACTCGGCTATAAGTATACATAATCCTCAATATACAAGCCATCACCACAATTTCCTTTAAATTTACCTCGATATGTGAATACAATCCCTCACTTGAAACATATTCAATCATTTTTCCTATGATGAATAGTCTCCCAAAACCATATGTATATATCTATACATATATATATATTCAACATTAGGGTTATCACCCAAAATTTTGTGTAGGAATCCATCACTACACATTTCATCCATTTTCAAAAGTACATAATTTCCTTTAGTACTATTTAACCATAGGCACATACATGACTTAGTAGTCTAAAACGTCAAATTATTCCAACCTCGTTTCAAGTATTGGAATCTCAATGGTTATTTCACCACAATTTCGTGTAAACTATCCTAACTAGAATTTATGCTACCGCTTATTCTAATCGATAGTACTATCCCAAACGTTCCCAATTTCACCTATGGTTCAAATAAATCTCAGGAACCCTTACTCCTATTGAGTTATCAATTGTTCCTTAGTCTAAACATTTCTAAGGATATAAGACCCCTCACTCTTAAAGAGTATGCAACCACTCTCTTCCATTTGGCCCCAAATTGTATCTTAACAATATCCTATCCTTATAAGGATTTGACATAAAGGTTGGCCTAGAAATTTCACAACATGCATGGATATTTCTTATCCAACTATTCGAAGAAGTCCCCACTATCATATACTAAGTGAGAGACCCCCTATAAGTCACCAAAGGATATCTCTTACTACATAAGAGAAAGCCCCAAATCAATAAACCCAACCAAAAAGGGCTAGAAGTCCTCCTAGATAAACCCCATAAAACAACCATTAAGGAAGCCTCTAAGAATAAACTCCAAAAGAAAAAAGGAAAAAAGGATTTCCCATTCTAGGGTTAAAAACAGGGGACCGGTCGCCAGACCGCGGTCGACCGTCCATACCCGATATTCTGGCCGATTTCCCTATCTCAACAAAACCCACGAAATTAATACCCTAAAACTTTCATTCTAATCCCCAAACTTTCATCAAATCATGATTTTAAGCCCATTAATCAACCCAAAGTTGATCCCAACCATTTCTATTCCATTAAATCCATATTTAAACATTGATTTCAAGATTAAACCTAAAAATCTAAGTTTTGATATTAATACCCAAAAATCCATTTCTTTAACCCACAAATTATGAAATGAAATACAGAAATAGCTATTTAGCAAGATTAAACACTTGCCTCAAATTTGTAGAGGTTGAATCATCCTCGATGTCGTGGTTTTGGGCCGGAATCTCCAAGCTTCCTTCCTCTCTCTCTTCTTTTCTTCTTCTTTCTCTCTTCTTTCTCCCTCTAGGGCTTTTTATCTCTTTCTCTCAAATGAGAATGGCTTAATCCGTAAGCCTCATAAACCTTTAAAACAAAAACCCAATTTTAAATGTTAATACACACTTTAAATGACTCGTTTACTCCAATTCGAGTCAAAATAACTTAAAAACATTCCGGAGATGAAATATGACCCAATGATAGTCATTTTGACTATTTCGACCCTTCCGGGATCGATGGTACCCTTAAAATCATCATCCGGAATACTTTGAAATATTCTCTATTTTTGGGCCTCAATTCCCAAATTTTGAAATTCTCCAATTTAATTAAATTTTTATTTTCCCAAAATTTAATTTCTCAGTCTCCAAAAATCGAGGGTTGTTACATTATGTTGGGTTGGATTTTGGTTTCTCTTGAACGAATTGAGAGGCAGCTCTGCCTTCGGGTTGCTGTCGTTCTTCTACCTAGGCCGAAGAGACAACTGTCTCATGCCAAGTTGTGTCTCCTCTTATGAGGAGTTAAGACAAATGTGTTGGTGGATTTGATTCTGACCATTCCTATGGATCTGCTAGCTATTGAAGCTATACCAGATGTCTGATTAGGTTTCCGATCTCAGGTTTCTTCCCGGAGCCACAAATCGAAGTGGTTTCCTCTGATAATTAGGAGCAATGGTCACGTCCATTATCCTCTCATTCTTTTTCGGAGGTGGGTAGTTGGTATTCCAGGGGAGATAAAATTGTTCTGTAATCTTTATCCCCCATTATCCTCTCATTCTTTTTATGAGGTGGGTAGTTGGTATTTTAGGAGAGAAAATTATTCTGTGATCTTTATCCCTTCCTATTTTTCAGTTGCAGATAGAAGAATATGATGAACAATCGTATCTCCCCCAAGTCTTATCATAGAAACCCAAATATTCAAGGGGTTGTGAAAGACCACATTTAATCGAATTTATGTGAAATAAACAATGACAATTATCTGAAAAAAATAATATTGTGCAGATTTACAGATGTATACAAATTGAGTGCACGATTTATGAATACAGATGTATAAAGAATCGTGCATCAACAAAATGAGGCGTTATATCAAATGTATAATTATTCATGCGAAGATATAAAATAAAACTCAACTATTGATGATGTTTTTATGTGTGTAAGCCATTGCGTCGTGACGTAAATCTCCGTCTCGTCGACAAGAAGGAATGACTTTTTGTGTCGTTTCCCACAGACGGCGCCAATTGTGGTGTCAAAAAATATGGGATATGGGCGGTGCCCATGTACCACAATGCATGTACAATAATAAATATGAGAGAGACAAAGATTTACGTGGTTCGACCATCAACGGCCTACATCCACAGGGCTGCTGTTGTGTTCCATTAGAATCATGAGAGAGTTTTACATGAGAGTGTTTCTCTAGCTTCTAAGCCCCCTTTCACAATGGGCGGGGAGGGGGGGTGGTGTCCACTTTATATAGAGTTAGGGGTTACATTAGGGTTACAAATATGGATGAGTACAATCTTCGTGGAGTTTAATTTGACTCAGATACTGCTCCTCGATCTTCTAGTTTATCGAGGACTCTAGTCGTCCCTATCTTGTTAGAGCGCCTGTTGCTCGCCATCTTGACCGAGGTGCCCGCCACGTGTCATGCTATTATGTAGGCATATTATTTGCCCCCATATATATATATATATATATATATATATATATGTGTGTGTGTGTGTGTGTGTGTGTGTGTAATAATTGATTAGCCTATAACCTACCCGTGCTAATATGATGTTGTACAAAACTAATCAAATTTTGGAGATATTATGAGATTGTGTATTTCTTAAGACCTTCATAACTTATCCAGTGCACGACTAGTCAACCAGTTTCTAGCTTCCAATTTTGGATCTATAATCTCACCTACTTTCGGAGCATGCCATCCATTTCCAGCATTAATTTTTTTTAATGCTCTCATGTAGACTCAATTTGATTCAATATTCTCCAATGGATATATTTTCTTTTGTGCCTACAAATAGAAGGCGAAGAGAAAATAGACCCATGACAACTTCTGAGATTTACAAAGTAGAAAAATAATTTAAGAATATATTCAGCTACTAAAAGAAAAAGACACATACTCAAAATATTTTCAAGTCTTATTGAAGAGAGAGATACACTCAAATTTAAAGTTATATTATTATTGAGTTATCATAATAAAAAAAAATCACTACACTCATCTGAAAATATTGAAGCTCGGTTATAACATTTTGATATAATTTGTAGCTTAATTCAACTACACAGTTTGTAATTGATGATTTGATCCCACCCTCAACGGATCACGGTAGTGAAACTCAAGGAGATATGGTCAACTTGAAGAGTGGATGTAGGCTCACCATTTTTTAGTCGAATGACTATAAATCTTGTGCATTGTTTTCTTGCTTACTTATTGCATTCATTATGTTAATTTTTTAGCCATTTTATTTATTCTGAATTTTATAAATATTTCTTAAAACTAGATTATTAATTAATTTCGCAATTAATTAATTTTTTCAGAATCAAATTAATTTTCTTATTCTTAAAGAAGTTAAAAGGTTTGTAAAAACTGAATTCACCCACCTATTGGGTATTTTTCTGGGAATAATTGGGATCATATCCAAAGCTCTATTTTTATTTTCTAATTTACCAATCTAAAAGTTGAAGAACGTGGAAAACTTTTCTAACCCCACCATTGGTCAAGGTCAATCCATAATAGGCCCCCTTTATTTTTTGAAAACAATTATAGTAATTGATAAAACAATATGCATTTTTTTATTCAATCAGACGATTATGAAGCTTAGAGGATCATCTTAAATGGATCAAATAATCCTATGAAAACAGTTACAAGAAAGTGTTATACATTAAAAAGATTCAAGTTAATGCTAAAGGTATAAACATTTTACATCATGCCTTAGATACGAATAAATATAATATTTTTGTTATTGTGAATTGGAAAAAGAAATTTGGCATAGATTAGAAATCACCCATGATGGAACTAGTCAAGTTAAAGCAGATAGGATCAATATGCTTATTCAGAGTTATGATTTATTTAGAATGAAACTAGATGAATCCATTCCGGATATATTTACTAGATTTACTAGTATTATTAGTGGTTTAAAGTCTCTTAGAAAATCCTATACTAATAATGAAATTATAAGAAAAATTCTTAAGCAATTCCATAAAACCGGCTCTCTAAGAAACTTACTATCGAAGAAGCTATTAGAGAAGGACCTATAAGTATTGATGAGCTTATAGGATTCCTTATTACTAATGAATTAGAGTTGAAGGAATTTGACGAGGAAGAGAAACCCATATCAAATAAAACTCTTGCTTTTAAATCTTCAAACAAAGATGATGAAATTGATGAGAAAAAATAAGATAAGGATGATGATATTGCTCTTTTGACCAAAAGTTCCAAAAATTCCTCGCTATAAGAAAAAGGAGAAAATGGAAGAGGTTCTCATCAAGAAAATTCAATGAAATTTTTTTTCTTCCAAATTTGAGTGAAGGTTCTACAATTTCAATGAATTTGGTCACATTAGACTAAACTATCCAAAGTCAAAAGACAACAAGAAGGACATAATGGAAATAAGATATGGAAGAGAAAAGAACCAAGGAGGGATGGCTATAAAGGATACTATATGGAGTGACTCCAATTGTAGTAACTCCAATAATGATTCAATTGACGACGAGATGACTAACTTTTGTCTCATGACAAAAGAGGAAGTCACATTCTAACTATGATTCTTTTAGTGATGTTGATGGGGATTTAATAAATTATTATGATGAGTTATAAAATTCCTTTTTATGATAATTTTAATGTACTTAAAAAGAAATATATTACTCCTTAAAATATTCATTCATCTTTTACAATGTGATTCTTCCTCAAAAGACATTGATGATTCAAAACTAGCAAATGATTCCTTGAAAGAGGAACTGAAACTTTGAAAAAAAGGAAAGACTAGTAGCATTTTCAATTCTCTTGAATCAAAAATTTTTGAATTAAAGAGGAAAGTGGAGCACTTGTCACATATCTTAAATTTTTTTTATGAATGGGATAGATAACCTAGATAAAATTTTGGGTAATCAAATATGGAGATTTGAGGGAGCCAGAATTGGATATAACCATAACATAAATGAGAATGTTTGTAACAATTATAAAAATTCTAATCAGGCCAGTTTTCTTTGTTCTTATTGTGGATGATATAACCATTTCTCAGAATATTGTCGCTATAAAAAAAATGAGATTTAACAAAATATCTTGGAATCCTAAAGGAACTACTATATTTTCTAACCCTAACGGACCCAATAGCTTTTGGATACCAAAAGCAAAGTTATTCAAATATGATGTATAGGTATTCTTGAGAACTTGCTCACACAAGTCTAAGTAATTACTTGATAGTATATGTTCAAGGCATAAGACCGAAGATAAAAGAAAATATTCAAGTCTTATAATCAAATATGGTGGAAATTTCACATTTGGGGACAACTCAAAAGGAAAGATCATTAGAGTGGGTGAGATTGTAAGAAACATTTCCCTTGCATTGATAATGTTTTATTAGTTAATGGCCTGAAACATAATTTAATTAACATTAGTCAACTACTTGATAAAGGTTATGAAGTTATATTTAAATCGAATCATTGCCTCGTTAAGAATACTAAAGATTATAGTGTGCTACTTGTTGCATCTAGACATGATAATGTGTACACTATTGGATTTGATGATTTATCTCAACAAAATATAAATTGTTTAGCCATAATAAATGAAATTAGTTGGATATGGTATAGACGATTGGGAAATGCTAATATGGAATTAATACATACTTTGTCGACAAATGATTTAATAAGAGGCTTACCTAAGTCTAATTTTTAAGGATAAAATTTATGATGAATGCCAGCTTGGTAATTAAACTAAAACGTCATTTGAAAGGAAAAAGGACATCACTACATATAGTCCTTTGGAATTGTTACATACGGATTTATTTGGCCCTAATAATGTAGCTAGTTTGGGTGGTAAATATTATGCCTTCATTATTATTGATGATTACTTTAGATTTACTTGGGTATCCTTCCTTGCACATAAAAGTGAAACTCACCACGTTTTTGCTAAATTTTGTAGAAAAGTTTACATTTGTTAGAAGTGGTTGAGGTAGAGAATTTGATAATAAGAATGTTGCAAGCTTTTGTGATAAAAATAGTTTTGAACATGATTTTTTGGCACCTAGAACACCCCAACAAAATGGTGTAGTTGAATGAAAAAATAGATCACTTTAAGAAATGAAAATATTAATGCTTAATGAAGATAAGTTGCCAGAATATTTTTGGGCCGAAGTCGTTAACACTTAATGTCATGTTATAAATCATGTTATCATCAGAAAAGGATTAGATAAAACACCTTATGAACTATGAAAAAAAATAAAAGGCCTAGTATTAGTTATTTTAAAGTTTATTTATGTAAATGTTTTATACTAAATGATCTAGATAAATTGAGAAAATTTGATGCCCAACTAGATAAGGTATTTTTCTTAGTTGTACTTTGACTAGTAAGGCTTATAGAGTTTTTAATAAAATAATTTAGTTGTTTAAAAATCTTTACATGTTAATTTTGATGAATCTAACGCATTTGTATGTAAAAAGAATAATGATGATAATGATGTTGAGATTTTAGAACAAGACGTTAATAAACTTGATTTAAATAAAAATGAAAGAAATAGTGATAGTATTAATAATGATAATAACGAACCTTCAAGTGAAATGCAAAATACTGATAATGATATAGATATTAAGGAAGAAAACACTAATAATACTTTGGCTTAAAGCTGGAAATTTGTACGTAATCATCCTATTGGTCAAATTTTAGGCGAACCCATTAGTGGTATACTAACTAGATTATTTATTAAAAATGTATGTAATAATTTGGAATTTGTTTCTCGAATTGAACCTAAAAATATAAATGAAGCCGAAAGTGATGAATTTTGGTTAATGGATATTCAAGAAGAATGGACACAATTTGAAAAAAAATAATGTTTGGACTTTAGTTATATACCCAAGATATGTCAGCCTATGGACACATGACATATGGTAAGGGTTCAACACAATAGCTATATAAGGAGAAGGGCCGCTAAAGGCCATGTACACATGTAGCAGCCTGGGCGTCATACATGTCGCGTACTCTACTCATTAGCATACGAACATGCCATAAAATTTTGCCTTTAACAGGCCGCAGCCTCCTACCCCATTACAAGTGCAGCGCCTGCTATAGACATTTCCACATCAGCATAGTGCTTGCCAGCTGTCCACCTTTTATAAACATTCCACCTCAACAACACTTATTCAAATATCACATGCCCTATGCACATGGCCCCTCACCAAAATTATATAAATAGAAGTGTTCAACTCCTAATTTAAAGAGACATCTTTAGCAGGGAAGCTTTGCTGAACTCTCCACTCACTCTCTCTATACACCTGAGAGCATAATTAGGTCTACTCCAGTCACCTGAGATACACATGTTCGCGGTCCTTATATAGCCTATGATATCAGGCCGCATCCTTATCAGCACAAAACTTGTATGTTCATGTATTTAGCCTTACTTCTCTATCGTATGCCTCTAAAGGCTAACGAAGGTAGTATTACTATCTATATAATAAGGAGCAAAAGTTTTGACACTATTCAATAAGATGATAACTTAATCAGGGGCAAGGATTGAGCAACCAAGGCAAGAATCCAAAGGTCGAGATTATTTTGTTGCATTTTCATCTTTTAACCTTTTATTTTTTGGTTTCCCCCTCTTTTGCCTCACTAATATGTGACCTTGAATTCAAAAAAGAAGAGATAAAGTAGGAAGTTTACCAATATATTTCATCTCATCTTTGCTTCCTCCACTTTAGACCCCTGTTTTTCTCTCCCGTCTTTCTATCGGCACATCTTTGGTTCTCGGTTCTTCATCTCCATCTCCATCATCAGGTAGTGTTTTCATCTTTTAATCTTTGAATCATAGGTTGTTGATTTAATAATAATCATAGGTTGTTGATTTAATCATGTATCCCTACATCTCAATCGTATTAGACATAAGTTTTTTTATTTACATCTCAATCGTTTTAGCCCTAATTTTTTTCATTTAGAGTTGTTCGTATTGTGTTGAAATTGTTTAGGTGTTGAATCCCCTGTTCAGTTTAATTAACTTACTCCCCTTTTTAGTGTGGCAATTAGTTTAGAGTTTTTCATTTTATGGTGGTCATTTTTGTTGTCTTAGCCCTAATTTTTCATTTTGTGGTGGTCATTTGTGTTGTCTTAGCCCTAATTTTCTTTATAGAGATCTAACATTTTTGGAGTAGGTTTTTTAGATCCTGTAAACTCAATGACGTCTATTGTTTATTCCTGATTATCTTAGTGATGTTTGAGTTCGATTTCTTAAATGTACTTTTGTTCCAGTTCTTTTTTTTCCTCAGATTCTTTGTTTTTGCAGATCCATTTTTTTATAGATTCAAATTAATTTTTTTATATTAGTCGGAGGCAAGTCAGTGATGTCAACAAAACAGGTTTCTTATTTGTTCTCATTGGAACTTTATGTTTTCTTTAGTTCAAAATAACTTTTTGCAGATTTTTTTTTGTGCTTTTGTGTTTTTGGTTTTTTCTAGATTGATTGTTGGGGACAAATGGTTTTTTCTAGATTGATTGTTGTGCTATGTTTTATGTTTAGGCGCGATATTATGTTTAATGCTGAGTACCTTTGATGATTATTATTTATTTTATTGGTAATTAAAAGTACTAATGCTGTTATAATTAATCCTTTTAGAATGATTATTGTTTATGTAGTAGAGAAACGTGAACTGAAGGCGATATTTTATATCAAGTGCATTTTCTTTTTTGTGGGTGAAGGTATTTGTATAGGGAAACCACAAGCGCTGGAACGCTTCAATGTAGAACACCGGGGTTGCAATAGCTACAAATAATAGTTGAGTACACGAGCTGCGCGGTACTGGAATTCAATTCAAGTAGAGCTGCGTGGTATTGGAATTCAGTTCAATTTATCTAGCAATGGATATGCCCTTGGTAAGCTTTATGTGTACCTTGAGCTTCCCCGAATAACGGTCGATGACTCCAAAGATTCCATGTTCTTAAACCTGGTAGCATTTGAGATGTGTTCCAATGTCCCAAAGGAGTCATGGGTCAGATCCTATATATGCTTTTTCGATTCTCTAATCGATGATGCCAATGATGTGAAAGTACTCCGGTTCACCAAAGGGCTTGATAATTGCCTCGAAAGTGACGAAGAAGTGGCCCAATTGTTAAATAACATAAGCAAGGACTTGGTGTTCAACGTTGCAATTTATGCCAAGACAAAAACTGATATCACAACTTCAGGTTTAGTACTTTAAGAACCAATGGTCTTTCTTTGGTGTTTGGGCATGTGCATAAGTAAGAGTATTGCTAAACACAAAAATGTATTTCTTAAGCTATGAAGAATTCCAATAAGTGTGGTTCTAGGTTGGTAGCTATTCTTATTAACAACTGTTGCACAAGTAGGATATGCCATTACTCATAATAAGAGGTTTACATGTCTCATGTTAATACACTGTCATTGAAAAGCAGTTGAAATGATTTTGTAGTTGAGAACAAACACTATTTTTTTTATCTAGCAGGACATCTGGTCATATTTACTTTGTGGTGAATTACATTTCATTTTGATAAGTGTTCCTATGTGTAATAATTGACATACAGTCTATATAGACCAAGATTCTTATGGTTTACGTTGTAAAAGAACGAAAAGTAAACACTTCCAAAAACCTTGGAATCGAACTTACTTTATGTGTACTACTGCAGATGTGTCGATTCTTGAGAATTTTTTTGGCAGAAGCTGTTGTGTGAGTAGCACATCTTTATGTCTTCGGTTTGAAAAGATTCCCCTTGACCTTGGTTTATAAAGATTACAATCACGTACCAAATAAAAGAGGACTGTATGCCCTCCCAAGGTGACCCACATGCGCGTGACTGCGCCTAGAGCTTAGGCGTATTAAAACTCTATTGTCCTTGGTTATCAAGTGCATTTAAATTACGCCTTGGTCATCTATGATAATCATTTTTCTCTTCATTTTTTTCTCAACAGGTGGATGAGTTCTAAATACAGTCCAAAGGCACAAAAAGGTGTCACGTGTTTATTTGTACCTAAATTATTTTAATCGACGCAAAAAGTTACAAGCACTTCAATATAAAAAGGTACAAGCACTTCAGATATTTCCAGATATTTTCCCATCAGCATTTAAGTTTCATTTATTTATTGTCAATCCCATTTTTAATCTCATTATTTCCCATAACTAATATATATCATTGCAGATTCTCTCATTCATTATATCTCTTTACCTTTTCAAATTTTATTCTCTCGCCAAACTCAGTAAATGATTTCATCCTCAACATTCACAACCATTGTCATATTGACATTGCAAAGAACTCAGATGAAAAGGTTTTTAAATTTTGGATAGAAGATGAATAAGAAAATTAGACACGAAAGAGCCACTTAAAAACCTATGGTTACTATTGAAGTAACTATAACCCTGTTGATTACTAACAAAAATAAATATTTATTTGTTGGTTACTAATATTAGTAAATATTCGTTTATTGACTTTTTTCCTTTTGGTTACTGCTGCAGTTGGGCATATAGAATACGACTGCATCAGTGTCATTCCAATCTAGGGAGGACCATCGAAAGCAGATGGAATTTAAAGAAGCATGTAAGGTTGGGCCTGCGTCAGCTGAGGTTGACGAGGATAGGAAAGAAATTAACCCTCATATTTTTTCGGTATATGTAATCTGCACCTTGGTATCTAAATGTCCAGAGACCGAGTTTGAAACATCAAAGGATATTGAAGTTAGATCCAATTTATACAATATTATGGTATGAAAGGTGCCTAGATATATCAGGATGACAAGTATAGGAAGGGTGTTTGTGAGAACTGCGGCGCTATGACACAATGCAAAATTATGCATGGAAAGGAACCACAAGATGGGAACAAAATGGACAAGCAAAAACATGGCACCAGATGAGAAAGTAGGGATTTTTAAGCTTGATTATGATGGTAAACATGACCGTTTGAATGGTTACGATGCAAAGAGATTACTATTAACTGTGTACCCAAAGAGAGATCAAAATAACAACGTCGGCTACAAAAGGTAAGACTCCTCAATTTTAACCTCAAATATTTCAATAACAATGGATGATGAAGAAAATCAAAATGACGTGAAGGAAGAGGTGAAAGAAGAAGGGGCAGATATTACCCCATTTGATCCTACTAAGAATATGAGGAAGAAGAAGGTTGTAATTTCGAATCCCGTAGATGATTATATTGATAAGTTGGCTGAGAAAGCTGAAAGTTTATGAATTGATGATAATCTTGATACTGCCTTTTAGGGTTTGAAAAATAAGAAGAAGAAATCGATGAAGACTGATCTCTTGGATGAGGAGACAGAAAATGTGGGTGATGATTTGGATGAGCATTTTGGAGAGGATGAATGAGGGATAGGAATAGTCCTCCAACAATGATTTCCATGGGAGGGGACTGATAGAGACTATACATATGAGTAATAAGTTATCTTCATACATATGGGCAAGTACATTCCTTATTGTTCGTTTTTTGTTTTGTGAATTTTCAAGTACATTCCGTATAAAATAATATACAGAGAGTACTCTGTTTCTGTTCTACTAGAGCCAAAGACAAGTTTCATTACTTTATCTTTTGCCCTGCTCAAACCTTAATATATCCTATCTTGATTTTTCTATCAAGCATAAAAGGGATAAAATCACTTAACACCTACTCCTTAACGGTTGGTTGATGTGACAGATATAATAGCTGCAGCAAGCTAACGAAGCAATAGTAAAGGCTGCTGCCAAAAGAGATGAAGAAAGAGTGGCTGAGCTAAAAATAATTAGAGGGGGGGGGGAGATTATACGTATTTCAAAAGGATCTCATTTTTATGGATTTTTGTTTGGGATACTAATGATTTAAAAAATTCAATAGGTTTTTCATTTATATTGATGTTTGGCGCTACAAAATTGCATTTCCCGTGATTGTATGAAATGTATTTTCTTTCTTAAATGTGGCTAGGAATTTGTTTTACACCTCAAATCTTTTATGTACTTAACATGTTAACCGTATGCCAAGTTACATAGTATTTTAATATATTACTAAGTTTTACCAATGAATTAGTTTATTAAATTTCTTATCCAGCCTCTGCTATTTTGATTTTATATATCATGGCTGATTTTAGTTTGGTATTTTGGTGTTTATGCATGGTACCTTGCTAACTATTATGTCTGATTGGGTATTTGGGTGTTTAATTTTTGGATTTGTAGTAGTGTTGGCATTTTACTTTGTCATGGGCATTAATTTAGAAATAGATGGATCCAGTTTGTCTCAAAGAAGTAGAAATAGAAGGCTGGTATATATGTCTTTGGCCAATCCATTAAATAATATGTCGTGACTTCGGCCTATTGAGAGGTAACATTGTCTTTGTGGATGATTTAATGTAATAATATGTCGTGACTTGGGCCTCTGCTAAACATTTATTACTGATATAGTTTAGGAAACTTTATAGATTTATCGACCTCACATTTTTCTCATTTGATAAAATGATTTTTCATTCACTTTGAAACTTCTTCATTTGTTAAGTCTTTTGTTCCAGCAAGTATGATTTTTTATGAAGCTTTTGTGTTTTCACTTCTCCCCGTGTTTGCGTTTTGAAATTAAAATGTTGGCCACTGATGTGTCCTTACGGGACTCCGCATGCTCATTTTTTAAATAAAGAAACATGCAGTCTTTTTCATCTGTTCCAGTATGTTAGTGGTGTGTTCAAATCCAATGTGTGTACGACTCTGACTCGGGGATTCTGGAAACGGGGATGCTGGATTCTGTAATATGATGTGAATGTGGTTGTGGTTCTTAGTTTGTTTTTTGGAAAATTGGTTTGAACTGAATTAAACTAGGAATTATAGCCTAGATAAACTTTATCAATTTTATCTCTTGGTGTGAGAAATATGCTTCTTCACTTGATCAGTTTACATTCCAGCGAGCCATCTAACAACTGGATGTGGTTCCCAGCGAGCCTTTATTACATTCCAGGACTGCCTAAAAATTAATCCGTTGTCTAAGTTGATTGGTGGTTACATCACTTAACGAATAAGTGTCAAGTAGTAACTTGGTTCTATATGTAATATGATGTGAATGTGGCTATAGTTCTTAGTTTGTTTTTTAGAAAATTGGTTTGAACTGAATTGAACTAGGAATTATAGCCTAGATAAACTTTATTAATTTTATCTCTTGGTGTGAGCAATATGCTTCTTCACTTGATCAGTTTGCTCACTAAATGACCAGTTGCTCAGTAAATGACCAGTTGCCAAATATCAGTTGCCAATTGCTCAGTAAATGACCAGTTGCCAGTTGCCAGTTGCTCAGTAAATGACCAGTTGCCAAATATCGATTGCCGATTTCTTTGATTTATATTTATTTTCCTAGTCCGAAAATTGCAGTTCCAGGTCTAAAAATGGTACATTATTGGTGATTTCATTTTCCTAATTTGAATTGACTTATATTATATGAAATGCCTAATCATCATATTAAGTCCTATGTCTATCAAAGTCTGTACGATTAATATTGGTTTGTCATTTCACGTGGTGAAGTTTTTCCTCCACTAGGTGAAGTTTTTCCACATGTACATTCAGTATTTTGTATAGCTTAATCTATATTCAGTAATCTGTATAGGTGAATGTATATTCAGTGTTTTGTATAGGTGAATGTATATTGTGGAAAACGTTAGTGAACCAACCGAAAGTTATGAGGATTTCACTACAAGCCCCAGCTGATGAACGCTGACACGATGTCTATGATTTTGATTTTAGGACCGAGGAAAATTTCCATAAGTGTAGGATTTTGATTTTCTTCGTGACTGAGGTAAATACTTATATTTACTAATTCTTTGTTTTGGGGGTGCTTGATTGCAAATATATATTTTTTTTGCATTTTATTACATCTAATTAGTGTGTTTGTGTATTATGTTCTTATTTTTTATGTGATGGAAACATATCCCTCCCATTTTGAGGGTAAAGATCAAGGTTCGCAAAGAGTTGCTTGCTGAAGAAAGGGGTTTGCATTCCAATATCGAAGTAGATGTCAAGAATTTACTTGAAGGGAAAAAATATGCTGAACTGGAAGCTCTTAAATCACAATTTGAGTCACATATACGTTCTGGCACAACTAAGGTGGTTGAGTATTGGGAAGCTGTTCTTAAACGTCTCCACATTTACATGTCTAAGGTACTTTTGTTCAACATTCTCAAATGCCTTGATAACCAGTCACAAACGTTTTTTGATCTCATTTAATATTTAATTATTGCAGTTACAGGCATGTCTGAAGGAAATTCATGTCAAGATGTTGCGCAAGCATTTAGAACGCCTCGAGCAACCAATGTGTGGTGATGATAACCTGGAAAAAGGAGCAGAGTTTAACATCTAAAGAGGAAGATACTGATCATGATGAAAAGGGTATGATCATGATGACAATTCTTAGATTTTTTAAAAGTGCCTCATGAATTTATATGAATTGACACTAATTTTCCATTAATGGAATTTGACCATTTAATTTTTATTGGGTCATTATCTGGATGTGTATTAGTGTTGTTTTCGACTATTTATATTATTTCTTAAATAGGGTGGTGGATAGTCCTATAAGCAAATGTAATTTTTCCCAATTTTTTAAAAATGCTTACATATTTGTGTTATAAAAAATAACCTCAGACTTAAAAGTATTTGATGGTATGATTCTATTTGTGCAAGATCCACGACACTTAGTGTTATTGCCGTTGATTAGTTTTTATTCATTAAACACGGTGGTTCGTCTTATAAACAAAGGGTATTTTGCCCAAATATTTTGATTTGTTTATAAGTATACAAGGTGTTTAAATGTAAACACGGTGTTTACATTTAAATTCAGGGTGGATCGTTATATAAACAGAGTAAATTCTACCCCCCAAATTAATTTTTTTACACTTTTGTGCTATAAAAAACTTTCTGACTTGATTATAAAAGATTCCATACTTTGGGGAATGATTTTTTTTTTTTTTCCGTTTTTTCAATTACGTACTTTGGAAATTTTTGCCATTTTGTGATTATGTACTTTTGAAATTTCTGCCGTGCCTTCAGGCACGGGCATTTTGCTAATATATGAATAACGAGAATGAGGCACCAAAGTGGATGTAGGCTCATTTTTATAGTCGAACCACTCTATATCATATGTTATCTCTCTCTCTCTCTCTCTCTCTCTCTCTCTCTCTCTCTGTATATATATATATATATATATAATGCTCTTGTGCGGACTAGTACGCATTTTAAGAGTGCGGACCGGACATGTGTCACCTGGCGGTGAGCCTAGGAATTATCGGCTAAATTTTAGTCACTTTCTCTCTTTTTTTTGGGATCACCGCCAGGTGACATATATTTGGTCCGCACTTTCAAAATGATGACTGGTCCGCACAAGAGCAGTACTGAATATATATATATATATATATATATATTATATACTTTATGTTATCGGGCTTTGCTTTTTTGACATGGATAGTTCTATCGACCCATTTAACGACAACATCATTTTGGCGCCATCTGTGGGAATGAGACGTTCTATCAAGTTCCTCATATATCGGGTCTGTTATGACTTCTTCCATCCTTGGGGATCTTCATATCATTATCATATGGGCGAAATTCTGGTGGTTAGACTCACATTTGCATGTAAACCCTCTACGAGGACTTTTCTTTCCAAATCTATTTTTCAAGCCTATTTTATGGTTTTTTGACACACCCACTTACCTCGATGTTGATACAATACCTAACTCTTACTGAAAAGCTTGACAGTTCATGGCCTTGTAAGGATTGGTAACTAGGGATGAGCCTACATTCAACTTTATCTATACTTTTAGGCATCTTATGCCACTTTGTGTCCTTTGCGATAGGGATTTGCTATAAAATTTATGTTATTTTGTGAACAAGGAATTTTATGCCTTTGATTAACACCTGTAAAACCTTTTGGTCCTATTCTTGGGAGTGAAATCATAATTTTGGGAAAGAACCCACTTCTACACTCTGCTGGATACGGCCTGGCATGTTGCCTTGCAGCAGGCTAAAACTTCCATACTACAACTTAGCAGCTAATTTTTAGATTTTTGGCATATTAGCATTTTTTGATAATTTTTTTTATCTTATATTGAAGATGCCACAAAATGCTTAAAATACCCACAATATATTTTATGGTTTGTGGGTCGGTTTAAATTGGAAAAGGCTAGGTCACGTGATTGGAAAATAGATGATTCTACAAACAAAAGCCAGTTAGGCAATTACCTTAAGGATCAATAAACTTTCCAAGACAGGTTACCATAATTTTACTAACTTTTCAATTATTTTTCCAAATAAAGGAAGTGCTCGATAAATTATCCACCCAAAAGAAATGTCTCGGGTGAGAAATCGTGTTTGGTCGTATCACTTGTGGTGGAGAAAAGTCCTTGTAAAAGAAAAGCCACAACCACTGTTGATACCAAAATTAATGTGCTGATGTGGACGAATAAGATGAAGACACGTGTCAATCTACATGGCACAATAGCAACGAGGAAGATCGTTTCCCGACCAACCGTGCTTCCTTCCGAACAACGAGAATACACCGAGAAACTCTATCACACCGAGGAACTCTATCATCCCGAGATACTCTAAGTACTCCGAGGAACTCTTGATCAACAAGCAACTAAGGCGGTCCGAACTGCATCTCGGCCGTATCATTAATTATCAGACGGACAACTGTTCAACTATCCATTGTATTCTTGACGCACACGTTGCATTAAATGTATTACCCTTTCATATGTAAATCATTTAATGTATTGGACCTTTCATGTACAGCCTCAAGGCTATAAATACATTGTATCTCCCTCATTCAAAGGGACGGGAATTTCTTGAGAGAACTTGTAATCAAGAATTCCACAAACACTCAGCAATAACATAACAGTGGACGTAGGCTTTATTCCTAGCCGAACCACTTTAAAAATCTTTGTCTTATTTATTTATCTGTGATTGAATAATTAGAGCAATCTAATTTTTTACATCAACAGATTGGCGCCGTCTGTGGGAAACGATTGTTATTATCGTTTTTCATAAAAATCATTTATCATCAATGGCTGATAATCCAGAATCCAGTAATCGAAATGTTGGAAATACTGGAAATCTTCCAAATCCATCTGCATCCCCAGATCTGGCTGGGATTATGACGAATCTGGCTCAAGGACAAACCGCCATGCAAGAATCCATGAGGCAACTCATTCAAACTCTTCAGGGCGGTGCACCTACCTATTCAGGGCAAAGAAGTGATCATAGGCAATCGCAATCTAGACGCACTGGGTCATATCGCAATGAGGAGTTTAATGATTTCTCTTATCAACCTGGGCGAACTTCATCAATACGGGCTTCAGATACAGATCAACGTATCACTCTCTCTCCGGAGAGAACTAGCGCTTTGGAGAGGTTAAGTAGAGTATCTCCTTTCAGTAGGTTAGGACCAAGGAGGAACATGAGTCCACCTAGGGCTCCATCAAGAAGTTTTCGACCACCACCAGGTTTGAGAGAAGGATCTGCGCAATCGCGACCAACCACTCGTCAAGATAAATCTCAGGAAGCTACGTCAGAGCAATCAGTTGCTCGGACTAAACGGCCCGAGGAAGGGAATGAAGCATGGAAAGGTTCCATTCAACGATTGGAGGATAGACTGGGAGAAATGGCTAAGGCAAGAAATCCCTTACAGAGAACTTTTGTTCAAGGAACACCTTTTGTGCAAGCCATTGTGGATTTCCCTACGCCGTCGAAATTCAAAGCACCCGTAGTGACTCCCAAGTACGATGGAAAGACAGATCCCGTACTTCATATAGAACAATACCAAGCTGCTGCAGATATCTACGCTGTCCCCGACGAGATGAGGTGTAGAGCATTCTCGGGAACTCTTACTGGATCTGCACAGATATGGTACAATAATCTTCCTCGGGGTAAGATTTCAACTTTTGTTCAGTTAGCCGAGTTGTTTATTGGCAATTTTTGTTTTGGAGCAAAGCCGGTAAAGCGAGTAGCACACTTGCTAAGTGTTAGACAGAAATCACGTGAAAGTACTAGAGATTACATAACTCGTTTCAATAACGAAAAGTTGGAAGTCATAGATTATGAAGAAAAGACAGCAATCACTGCTTTGATGAGTGGTTTGCTGCCTAACAAGCTGTATTACACTTTGGCTAAAGATCCACCTAAAAATATGTCGGAGTTGATGGCAAAGGCGGCCAAAATCATGAATGCCGAGGAGACTATGGCTGCGAAGAAGAATATGGATAAAGAAGTTAAAGTGGAGGTCGACAATTCTAAGAAGAAAGATCAGAAAAGTAATGGTGGTGACAAATATTCCAAGAATAACAGGATGAAGTTGGAAGCCCTAAAGAAGTATGATAATTATACTCCATTGAAAGTGGGTATTAATCATGTTTTGGAAGAAATCAGGAATAACGAGGAAATCAAATGGCCAGAGAAACTGAAGACAGATCCCGACATGAGGAATAAGACCAAATATTGCGAATTTCACAAAGATCATGGCCATATGACCAAAAATTGTATAGCCCTTCAGAACGAGATTGAAACACTCATCCGAAGAGGAAAATTATCAAAGTACGTAGATCGCAGGAGTGAGAGGAAGAATGATGATAGAACTAGAGAGAGATCTAGATCTCCTCGTCGTGCAGAGGAGAAAAAGAGGAGGGACCATGAAGAGGATCCAGATGATGACCCCGATCTTCCCAAGAAGCCAAGGAAACCTGAACGAGAGGTATTTTCCATACGTTTTGGGTCATTTGATTGTAATGTTATTACAGGAGGAGATGCAGGAGGAGGAGACCTTACTGCAGAAAGAAAAGCTTATCTCGGAGAGGCTCAAGCTTGTTCATACATTCAGCGAATAAACCTGGCCGAGGATGATCGTCCGAGGAAAGTAAACAAAGAGAAGCTAGTGATTGGTTTTTCAAAAAACGACCTGGCAGGTGTTCTCTACCCTCATGATGATCCGCTGGTGATCAAAATGAGGATGAAGGATGTGGTCATTTCAAGGGTGTTAGTAGACAATGGTAGTTCAACAGACATCATGTATTATTCATGCTTTGATAGCTTGAATTTAAAATTATCTCAGTTAGAACCTTATCACAGACCCCTTCTGGGTTTCGCTGGCGAGAAAGTTTTTCCACTTGGGACGATCAAGTTGGATATACTCATTGGAACTTGGCCTGCTTGTCGAACGGAAAGAATACGCTTTTTTATAATGGATAAGAATGTGCAGTCCGCCTACAACATCATCATGGGAAGAGTTGGATTGAAAAAGTTCGAAGCAGTTCCATCTACAGTTCATCAATGTTTGAAATTCCCAACGAATTTTGGAGTAGGAATTATGAAAGGTGATCAAAAAGTAGCTCGGGAATGCTATTATTCGTCGGCCGAGCAAGAGGAACTTGAAGAGTTACAGAAAAAGACTACTACTTACCAAGTGGAGGAAAGCACAGAAATTGAAACTCTTGACCCTAGGGATGAATCTCAACTTGTAAAAGGACAGGTTGTGGAATCTACAGAAATTGTTATCCTGGACGACGAGCATCCTGAACGAATAACTCAGATAGGGTCGTCGTTGGATTTTTCAATAAAACAGGAGTTGATAACTTTCTTGAGAAACAGGAAGAATACTTTTGCTTGGAGTCATGAAGACATGCCAGGAATAGATCCAAACTTCTTATGTCATGAACTCAATGTGAATAAAGAGATCAAACCTGTGAAGCAAAGAAGAAGAGTGTTTAGTCCCGAGAAGAACCAGGCCATACAAGAGGAGGTCGAGAAACTCCAGAAAGCCCAATTCATTGAAGACGTGAAATATCCAGATTGGTTGGCGAATGTGGTGATGGTAAAGAAGAAGAACAACAAGTGGAGAATGTGTGTTGATTTTACTGATCTCAACAAAGCATGTCCAAAAGATCATTTTCCATTGCCCAGAATTGATCAACTAGTGGATGCTACTTCGGGACACGAGCTACTCAGCTTCATGGATGCTTATTCTGGCTACAACCAAATCAAAATGAAACCTGAAGACAGGGAAAGTACTTCTTTTATTACCCCAAGGGGAACTTATTGTTATAATGTTATGCCTTTTGGTTTAAAAAATGCAGGTGCAACATATCAGCGGTTGATGAACAAGGTATTCACCGAACAAATCAGCCGCAATATGGAGGTCTATGTCGACGACATGCTCACCAAAAGCAAGAGAGCTGCAGATCATTTGGTTGACTTGAGTCAAACTTTTGATCAACTGGATAAATACCAGATGAAGCTTAACCCGACGAAATGTACCTTTGGAGTACGAGAAGGAATGTTCCTCGGATACATCGTCAACCAACGAGGTATTGAGGCAAATCCAGAAAAGATCAAAGCTCTTTTAGGGCTGCGATCCCCGACGACGAAGAAAGAAGTGCAAAGTCTTACCGGACGAGTTACAGCACTCAACAGATTTGTATCCCGGGCAACTGATAAATGCCTCCCATTCTTCAAAACGCTACGAAAAAGTTTTGAGTGGACTGATGAATGTGAGAAAGCCTTTCAAGATCTGAAGAAGTATTTGGGAGCCCCACCATTGTTGTCTAGGCCAATAAATGGAGAGAAGCTGTACTTGTATTTGGCAGTATCAGAAAATGCAGTTAGCTCGGCGTTGATCAGATTGGAGAATGGAGTCCAGAAGCCAATTTATTACACAAGCAAGGCCTTCCGAGGTGCGGAAATCAGATACCCAAAGCTGGAAAAATTGGCACTGGCATTAATTGAAGCAAGTAGAAGAATGAGACCATACTTCCAGGCCCATACCATCATTGTGTATACCGACATGCCGTTAAGACAAGCCCTTCACAAGCCAGAAAAATCAGGAAGATTGATGTATTGGGCAATAGAACTCGGTGAATATGATATTGTGTATGAACCCAGATCATCGTTGAAAGGGCAAGCCGTGGCAGATTTTATAGCAGAATTCACATACCCTGATACCCCCGAGGAGCAAAAGATGCTTGCTGACCTACCTGTGGACGATACAGGATCGACAGACACAGATCCAAACCAACCAAGGTTGGTAAAAGGACTTGTGGATGTAGAAAAATCATCATATTTAAATCCCGACCAACTCCGGTTGGTGGAGGGGCACGAACAAATGATCGACGAGGAACGAAGGATACCCGGGGATGATGAAAGAAAACAGATGATATTTCACCGAGGAACTCTAACAGATAAGAAATTTGAAGACGAGTTACATACATGGAGATTATATGTAGATGGATCATCTTGCACGGCTGGTTGTGGAGCAGGGATTGTTTTAAATTCTCCAGATGATATTGACATGGAGTACGCCTTGAGATTCCAATTCAAAGCTTCCAATAATGAAGCTGAATATGAGGCTATGATAGCAGGTTTTCATTTGGCGAAAGTTATGGAGGCACGTCAAGTAATTGTTTTCAGTGATTCTCAGTTAATTGTGAATCAAATGATGGGAATATATGCAGTGAAGGGAGAGTTAATGGTGAAGTACCATGCAAAAGTGATGGAATTATTGAAAGAATTTGATGCTATTCAATTGGTGAGGATACCGAGAATGGAGAATGCCAGAGCAGACGCATTGGCCCGACTAGCGTCAGCTACGCGCACCGAGCTGCGAAGAACAATACCAATTGAAGTATTAGAAAGTCGGAGCATAGAAGAAGATCTGACGATGAAGATTATTACCCTTGATTTAGGACCATCTTGGATGGATCCTATCAGAGCATACATTGAAGAAGGAGTACTACCGGAGGACAAACTAGCTGCCAAGAAATTGAAGTATAAAGTTGCTCGGTATGTGTTAACTAATGGTGTTTTGTATAGGCGAGGAATTATGGCAGGTTTGCAGAGATGTGTGCATCCATCAGAAGTCAAAGAATTGATTGAAGAAATCCATGAAGGATCTTGTGGAGCTCATGTAGCAGGACGGACCCTACTGCAAAGGGTGATGACACAGGGATACTATTGGCCGACGATGAGAGCTGATTGTATAGCTTATGCTAAGAAGTGTGACAAGTGCCAACGTTTTTCTTCCATCCGAAGAACTCCACAGGCATTGTTGACACCCATAACATCACCTTGGCCATTTGCCATGTGGGGGATTGATCTGGTTGGACCACTGCCGACGACCCGAGGAAGGTTCAAGTATCTCGTCGTGGCAGTAGACTATTTTACTAAGTGGGTGGAAGCTGAACCACTAATTGATATGACGTACGAGAAGGTGTATCAGTTCATATGGAAGAATATCATTTGTCGATATGGTCTCCCCCACGCTTTCATCACAGACCATGGAACACAATTTGATAATGAAGAATTTGCTGCCTATTGTCATCAGTCAAACGTCTTGAAGTTTCATTCAGCACCAGGCCATCCCCAAAGCAATGGGCAGACTGAAGTGACGAACAGAACATTACTAAATGGGTTGAAGAAGAGGTTAAGTGAGGCTAAAGCAAATTGGATTAATGAGCTACAGTCAGTTTTGTGGGCTTACCGAACAACTCCCCGAGCAGCAACAGGAGAATCACCATATATGCTAGCATTTGGAAGTGAGGCTGTGATACCTGCCGAGTTGGGCCTACCAACACATAGGGTGTTAAATTTCAATTCTCCGATCAGTGATTTGATGAGAAGGATGGATTTAGATATGCTCGAGGAAGTCAGAGAAGAGGCAGCCATTAGGAATGCTGCTTATCAACAACGAACAGCTCTGTTTTACAACAAGAGGGTAAAGAAATGTGATTTAAAAGAAGGGGATTATGTGCTAAAGAAGGTCATTCAGAAGCAGAATAAACTGGAAGCAAACTGGCATGGACCTTACCGAGTTACAGAGGTTGTTCGACCAGGAACTTACAGAATAGCAACTCTAGAAGGAGAGGAATTTAAAAATGCATGGAATGCTGAACACCTGCGCAAGTATTATCAATGATGTCCAATGTAAAGCATTTCTCTCATTATGAATAAAACGAAGATGTTTCACCAGTTTTCCTTTTGATGAAAGTTTTTCGGGGAATACTAGTGTAATACACTATACAACGAAAGTGCTCTAAGGAGCCAACCTCCTTTGGTTAGGAGGACAGCTCTTCGGAGCAAAAGTGCTCTAAGGAGCCAACCTCCTTTGGTTAGGAGGACAGCTCTATTGAGCAAAAAGTGCTATAAGTAGCCAACCTCCTTTGGTTAGGAGGACATGCTCTACGGAGCCAAAAAAATGCTCTAAGGAGCCAAAAGCTTTAAGGAGCCAAAAAGTGTACACCAGCAGGATCAACCACGGTTGGTAAGATAAAAATATACTCTCATATTACAACTTATGTTGGTCGGGAGGTAATATTGTTACAATGAGTTCTTTGAAGAACAAAATGTTTAAAAAATACACCAAGTATAGTTGGTCGGGGATAAAAACCCAATAACTGTAGTTGGTCGGCGAGGACAACTTATTGATCTTAGTTGGTCGGACGCAATTTTATAATCAAACCAAGTATAGTTCGTCGGAGCTGTATTTAGTCGACAAACATTATTCACCCACCTTGGTTGGTTGGAAACAGTTTGAACATTTTTCTCATTACTTTATTATTAAGTGATCGAGAAACATTACTAATACTTGTAACCTTTTATTAAGTTACTTATTGAACAATAATACTGTTAGCTTTTTAATAAGATACATAGATACATGTGTACAAATATAAATGTGCTTGATAAAACAAAATTGGCAAACAGAAAATGAAAATCTTTTCATTAATCTGGAATAAATTACAAATTACAAAATTGTTACATAGACATTACTATTCTATTGGTTTTTTGCCCTGTGCTTTAGAAACAGGTTCCTCGCCGGCAGGAGGGTCTTCTAGGCAAAGGGGAGAATTGATGAAATTAACATCTCTGAGCATTCTGACGTTCATAACAGAAGGTGTATCCAAAAGATGCTCAGGACGAGATAATTCAGCTTGGGAGTGAAGGCTATAATCACCAAGATATTTCGAAATTAGACTGCGAGGAATGGAGCGAGCTGGAATCCATGCCATATCCAATTTGAAAGGTGGTACAGGCAGGTCTAATAGCGATGGAGCATGATAGTCCCATAAAAAATGCCCTTGCTCCAACTTTAATACACCCAATGCATTTAACCATCCTTGCTTGTAACCTTCATTATTAGCATGTTCAATGCGAGCATCCAGATGAACGAGAGCTTCATTGTATCCTGCCATCCAGAATTCTCTTGGCTGTTTATGGAATTGGAAGGTTAATCTATCCAATTGTTCATGAAGGCTTTTGGCAAAGAGATCTTTGTTATGCAAGGCAGATTTCGTTGATGCCAGCTGATCTTCCAGAGACAGATTTTTATTGGACATTTCAGTCAGAGCACGATCTTTTACTTTCAACTGGAATGCTTGAGTTTCCAGAATAGACTGAGTGCGAGCTTCCTCAACATTTTGGCTGACTCTTCCTCGCCCCCGAGAACCTCTTCCTCGTCCCCGAGCAGTTCCAGAAATGGCAGATCTTCTTAAGTCCTCCAGCTCTTGCCTCAGTTTGGCATTTTCGACCTCTAAGAACGAGAAGCCTTCATCAGTGACTGGTATTAATGCAGTAGAGGATGAAGCAGCAGATTCATACTGAGCTAATTTCTTCTGCAAATTGTTATTTTCTTGCTCCAGGATCTCAGCGATTTGTCTACAGGCTTCAATTTCACCTTTTAGGGTCCTCTCCCTGACGTCATACCCAACAATGATCTTCTTGTGGCCTGTTTCTGAAGAGAGCTGCTGGTATCTATTTTCATAATCTTCATGTAATAAAGCCATTGATTCGTTATGTTGATTTTGAAGATCCTTTAAGGAATCATGAAGCTCTTCAATCAACTCATAGTAAGCGACATTGCTGGCCACTGCTCGGTCGAGTAAAGTTTTCAAGTATTGATAAGCTTCAATAGCCTGCTCTGAAGCACCGTGACCAAGGATATCAACAATTTCCGATGTACTAAGATCTGTATGACCAGCCTTATAGTATTGATGACATTGCTGCATCAGCTCGGTATCATGAGAAGAGATCAATTCCATTCTAGCAACAAACTAATGACAAGAAAAAGACAACAATCAACAAAAACAAGTTATCAACAACAGAGATGAGCAAAGATATATTTTATTAGATCATCAAAAAGTTACATCGTTCGATTACAAGGAAATACAGAAAGGCTGCCGAACAACTTCACACCTTTTCCTTGTCCCCCAAGACTTTCTCGGGAGGCTGGGACGAGGAGCTCGGTTGCTCGGTGATAACTACAGCTTGATCGGTAGGAGTCTTCTCGGGAGGAGGAGGCATGGAAGAAATGTCCTCGGTGGCAGATGGTTGAGAGGCAGAAACTTGATCACCCATAGCCATGGAAGATTCATCTGAAGCAGGTTCATCTTCTTCTTCTTCCACAATTGGTGGAGGAGGACCAGGGAGATGCCGTTGGAATAGCTCAGAATCATCTTGGACTTTTAGCTCTTGCAGAGCAGCTACCCAACCATCATAGAAGTATTTCAACTCCCCATATTGGACTTGGGACGTCATTGCAGCTATCCCTCTCTCCCATCCTTTCTCCCAACCAACACTGAAATGTTTCTTGATTGCAACTTTTCTCCTCGATTTCTCCGAGGAGAGCTTCACCTCCAGTTCCTCTTTCTTAACCTTAATATCTCGCAGAGTAGATATTTCTTCTTCTGCCTTCTTCAATTTATCATCAGATTCCTGATGTTTAACTTCCAAATCTTTAATTTTCTCCTCCAAATTCTTGGAGGTTTCAGCCATCTTCATCTTATCAGCCTCAGCCACAGCCAATTTTTTCTCCCAAACAGTTTTCTCCTCGATGTACTGTTGGTGAGATTCCTTCACAGATTGGGTTAAACCCAACAGAGCATCGTCAACATCGGACGAGGAAGTGGAAGCTTTAATAACTTGATCTTTCTTCACGATGGTATTGAAGCAGTTCACCAGCTGAAAGATAAGAAAAACAATAGAGTCAACACAAATACAAGAATTCAAGAAAAAGAAAGAAAGATCAAAGGTATGAGAAATTTACTGAAGAAAGATGGCGAGCAGCTAGGGATGTCAATGTGTCCCTAGGAATTTTTTCATCAACCCCGAGAACCTCGGGTATAACTGAGCTCGTTGAAGAACTCGGAAGAATAATTTTTGAGACACCACTACCACCAACGGGTAGAGAAGATGCAGTTCCAGCGAGATTAACTGAGGATGATTTCCTCAATCTCTTCAAAGGACGATCAGCAACATCAACCAAGGAAGAAGTCTTGGTCGGAGAGATGGCAATTACATCAGCAGAAGCATCCTTCTTGCTCGGGGCCACTGGGGGCTTCTCGGCAACTTTGGAGGAACCAGCATCTACTTTTTTAGTCCCCTCTGGGATATCAATTTTGCCTTTCTAGGCTCCAACAGCAGAAGAAGTGTCACCAAATAGAGCAGGAGGAGCTCTTTTCTTGCCCATTCTCTGAGATAGGGGGATATGAGAATCTGAAGATGAACTTTCTGGTGTTGAAGCTGGTTCAACAGGGCGAGCAGTATAAGAGGTTGTGTAACTCTTATACTGTAGTAAATATGAAGCAGATCTAATATGCTCGTCAGCAATGGTCTTATGCAAATTCCAGATAAGTTTCAAATGCTTGATATTCACTTCTGACTCTTTTGGAGTTTTTCTTTTGCTATCAACTGCAAACAAATACATAATAGAATATCAGTTATACATTTTGTCAAACAGGATGAAAGCATAATTTCATAAGTAAAATAAAATAAAAAATAAACCTATCCCATTGCCGTATGGGGGGCATCTGGGACCGTTGTATACTTCATTCCCAGATAAAGGCGCATGTTGCCAATTTTTTATGACCAACCCATGCTCAAAATAATCCCTATTTGAGTCAGGGAGATTAACTACAAGAGCCCTATTCAAATACCTAGTTTTCAAATAATAAATATTATCTAGAACGGCCCATTTATAACAAAACATAATTTCAGGGATCCCAATACGAGTCCCATGAGTTAAATTTAATTTGTGCACCCCGTTAATTATTCTCCATGAATTGGGGGCTATTTTTGCAGGAACAAGATCAAAATATTGACAAAACTCAAGACATAATGGGTTTGGTGGAAAGGAAAAACCGCATTCAGCAACAAAAAGACTGGGGAACCAATGTCCCTCAGCCAATCGAAAGTAATCTAAAGGCTCAGAAAGAACCTCTAGAGTTACCCACGAAGGAATGGAAAAATCAGAACGGAATTTCTCAACAGATTCCACAATATAAACCATATTGAATAAAAGAGATACAGAAGAAAGAAAGAAGATCTTACAGAAAGAAAGGAGATGTGTTGACAACGAACGGAAACAAAGATGAACGCACAAGAGAAGACGAGAAGAGAAAGCTTGAATGCAGAGAATGAAAAACGAAGACGACGGTATGGTTACCAAAGAAGTTTGAATACTTTGCATTGGGAAGCGGCGAAAGAAATGATTACCAAAAAGAAACTACTAAACTTCCGGCGGCTAAAAGGACAAAATTTGCACGAATATCAAAGCGCTTTATCAAAAAGGCGGAAACTGCGAAATAAGAAGGAAATTTGAATACAATGTTCCTGAAACCCGGGAAGTACATTTAATATTGCCATATACCGAGAAAGAATGTTCCATACTCTTCAGAGTTCAAAATATGAAACATTGGGGGCTTCTGTTGATACCAAAATTAATGTGCTGATGTGGACGAATAAGATGAAGACACGTGTCAATCTACATGGCACAATAGCAACGAGGAAGATCGTTTCCCGACCAACCGTGCTTCCTTCCGAACAACGAGAATACACCGAGAAACTCTATCACACCGAGGAACTCTATCATCCCGAGATACTCTAAGTACTCCGAGGAACTCTTGATCAACAAGCAACTAAGGCGGTCCGAACTGCATCTCGGCCGTATCATTAATTATCAGACGGACAACTGTTCAACTATCCATTGTATTCTTGACGCACACGTTGCATTAAATGTATTACCCTTTCATATGTAAATCATTTAATGTATTGGACCTTTCATGTACAGCCTCAAGGCTATAAATACATTGTATCTCCCTCATTCAAAGGGACGGGAATTTCTTGAGAGAACTTGTAATCAAGAATTCCACAAACACTCAGCAATAACATAACAGTGGACGTAGGCTTTATTCCTAGCCGAACCACTTTAAAAATCTTTGTCTTATTTATTTATCTGTGATTGAATAATTAGAGCAATCTAATTTTTTACATCAACAACCACCTATCTTATTGACTCAACAGACCGTAACCTTGCCTCAAGTTGTTCAAACAAGCCATAGTCCTATCTTGGACAAAACTCAATCTTTGTTTAATGGTTGCATCCCTTGATATCACTTGTTCTCTTTTGAATCTACTTACTCTATAACTCTTGGTTTTCTCACTATGATTTAGTTCATCCCAGAGATTTTCTAAAGAACTAACAATCTGAAAGAGTCATAGAAGGAAGCTCAGGATCAGACCACCAACCAGCTTCAGATGTGGCATACTTATTGAGATGCATCAACCACCTATATGAAGATTAGGCCTCCCTCCAGGGCCAGATTAACCTCCTTGGACAGAGGAATCCTGATGCTTGAATCTGTAGCCTTTACCAGCATATAGAGGGCCACATACACTCATAAGTGCGCATCACCAAAAGACAAGGCTGCAGCCATCTCTGTGAAAAAGAGAAAGCAGGAATATCATGGACCATAAAAGACCTATAAGGAGTTTGCACTAGTGAAATGCAACTTGGAGGATATCTTGGCAATTATCAAATAGAAAATCCCCCTCAAGTGGCCAAAGAAGTTGAAATCCCCGACTGATAAGAGGAATAAGAACAAATGGGGTGAGTTCCACCGAGATCATGACCACATAACTGAAAAATGTTTCTTTTTAAAGAATGAAGTTGAACGACTTGTTAGGTAAGAAATACTCCAGTGTTCAAAGGGCATGCAACCTTAAGCTAAATATAGCCACATACCTGTCTCTATGCCTTGGAATTTTTTTGTTTTGTAGCTTTACAACCATTCCAAAAAACAAACCACAAGTTTATATATTGATATACTATTTCATGATCATATATACACTCATACATACCAATGCTAAGTTCTCATTTTATTTCAAAGTCATTTAAAAGATTTTTATTCAAACAGGTTTGAAAAAAAACCTAGCAATTGATCATGCCAAAACAACATCATAAATGGGAGAAGTACCCTCAACGGCAATATAGGGATTAAAATAGTCCTAGATAGCCTCGGGTGGCTCATAATACCCCCAAATAGCCCCAGGTGGCTCATAATACCCCAAGACAACCTTGTGTGACTTTTAATACCCAGAGAAAGCCAGTGGTGGCTTTATAATATCCTAGGAAAGCTAGGGGTGGCTTCATAATATCCCAAGACAGCTATGGGTGGCTTGAAAATACCCCAATATAGCTACGGATTGCTTGAACATACCCCAACACAACCATGGGTGGCTAAAAAATACCTCAATACAACCATGGGTGGCTTGAAAATACCCCAATACAACCATGAACGACTTGAAAATACCCTTATACAACCATGGGTAGCTTGAAAATACCCCAATATAGCCATAGGTAGCTTGAAAATACCCTAACACAATAATGAGTGGCTTGAAAATACCCTAAAATATAAAATAGAAGTGAAAAAAGCTAATTCTAGCTTAGTAACTACAGACTGATGAAGAAACCTAAAGTGTGGGGGTTAAGGACCTAGAGTCCATGGCAAGGATGTCCTGTTCCTAGAAACTAATACAATTTATTACTGTCGCAGAAAGAATCCAAAAGTCTATCAAACAGGAAGTCCATGGAAAAGCATCCCAAAGTCTATAAGCAAAGCTCAGAAATCAAACAGGGAATTCCACAACAGAAATACTAAAATTTTTATATTAGTAATTCCGCGGTTAAAAGTTAAGCAGTTAAATAGAAGAAAACAAGCATGCAAGCATACAACGAAGGCATCACAAGTAAGTTACGGAGGTAAAAAAATTCAAATGTGGAAAAGTATATTGTTTAACATTTACAATTTAAAAAAATAAAGGAGTGAATTACAAACAAAGCTCAAGATTGAGCATCCCCTTCTTCATCTTCATCATCACTATCCGCAGCTGTCTCAGTTTCGTCTTCAACTTCAGCTACCGCGACCTCCTCTATTTACTTCTTGACCAGTTCATCTGCGTCCTGGATTTCTTGAATGCACAAAATGTGCTCAACATCAGTGAACCTCCAGCTTTAAATGTTATCTCTAGCATCACTGTAATTTTTAGCAACCCTGTACCTTATCTCTTTGTAGCCGCAGATATAGGCCTTGTTCTTGAGAAAGTAAAGTCATGAGAAGTTCTAATTTGGGCCACGACATCCTTAAATTCTTTCCTTAAGGCTACGACATTATCATCATCTATCTTCTTCAAGGTTGCATTATTCTCATCGGGTAACTTATTTAACTCCTCAGCGTGGGCTTGGAACATGCCTTAGATTTTTTAGTCAAGTTGTGTGCACTTACCATCACTCACCGCACTCTTAGCCTTGATAACATTGAGGGGGTCCACAACCTCTATAAAGTTTAGTTCATATTTAATTTTAGCCTTCTTTTTGGCCTCAACTTTGGCCTGGGCATCAATGCTTTGGGCCTGAAAAATAGCGACCGTAGACTTCTTCATAGCCTTAAAGGAGGAAGACATGTCATTCTCCAACTGGGATTGGTGATTTCCCTCTACGGCCCTATAAAGTTTATAAAGTCTAGTTTTAAAAGGAAAAAAGTAAATGTATGCAAGTTAGAATTAGAAGTGTGGAAACTTTCCTTGATGAGGTAGTGAAACGTATACTCCTCCAGATCTTTTGTGACCTCATCAATGAGACGCTTTAAATATTCTAGGTCTGTGGCCTTCTTCATTAATGGGACAACGGTGGCCATTGTGTCCTAGAAAGACTTGAGGTTAGTCTGCTTAAATCATGTCCATTGCCGTCCGTCCCTAACCCTTTCTTCCATACTCTAAGGAGTGGGAACATTATCATTAACTACCACAACCATCTGCGGAGGGGATGCAAAGACTGAAATATGTAGGGGGCTCATTAGCCCATGGTCATCCTCAAGTTAAGAAAGCAGGACCGGTTGTAGGCAAGTTGGCAGCCTCATTGTCTAATATCATTGGAGGTTCCACGATAAGAACCTACACCTGAAGGCTAATAGAGGCCGTGACAATCATTGGAGCAGCCTCTCTTTCAGTTTGTGGGAAAACATCCTTATTAATTACCCTATTTTTTCTTACCCTTGGCCCTCCGCGGTGCTTAGTTAAGGGCCTGGATGTTGTCTTCCAGCTCATCCATCTAGGAAACAAAAAAATCACGATCAATCTCCATGGTAGGTTGACCGTCCATAGTAGTTTATGAAAAATAAAGTGTTAGTTAGGCAATACAAAAAGCCTTTTCAATGAATAAAGTGTCTAGTCAGATATAAATTTCAATACCTATCGCAACCTTCATTAGTGGATGATGAGAGTTATAGTATTCAAGTTTAAATAGTGACTACAGAGTCACTAATTGAGGGAAGAACTTTTTCTTATCAGATATTGAGGCCGCAATCTTAATTCTCTTCCTCTGCCTTTCTTGGGGAGACAAGCCTACACAAACTGTATAGAAATCATAATAAAGTACACAACAAGATAACAAATATAGACTGCGGCATGTTAATAAGATAGACAGTGGAAAGATAATGTTAAAGTATAAAATTAAAAAAAGAACATGGCATGTAAAATTACCTTCTCTAGGAGGATGACTCCATGTCTGCAACAACATGTGGGATTTCTCCCTCTCAGACTCATCTGGGTGCACTTCCTAATTATCCCCAGAGATATAGAAATATTTTCCCTTCTAGTTCTTGGTACTGGAAGGACTCCCCTTCATGAGGTATCTATCTCCACTCCCCATATCCATGTTGTAATACAATAGGTTTTCCACAGAGTTCTCCTTAGGGAAGTAGAAGTGGAAGAACTCCGTGTTAGTATTATCCCTTTTAAATTTTTTCTTCTAGACCACTTAGGAAATAAGGATGGCCCTATAGACATTTGGATCAACTTAGGATGGGGCCAAGTTCATGAATTAGATTTTATTTCTCACTCTAAGTAGGACTAAAACCTGTAACCCTAGAATAAATGCATGAAGAGGGAAGCAAACTTCATCATTAGGGACCACAGAGTATGATCTCTAGTCCGCAGAGGGGATAGTGCAGATAGTTCCCTATGTAAACTCACAGGATGTAACGAGATGGGACAACCATTATTCATTCATTACACAAGGATGGTGGAGGGCCGCGGGTTCCCTCACAGGCTCAGTGCCACATTAGAGGCTCCAACATCAATGTTCCTAATTTTCATGGTATGAACTTCATCGATAGCATCTGCGACATAATTCTCTATGGGGAGTTAATTGTTGGTTGAGCACGTGTGTTCCTCAACTCTGTGAATGTCCTCCGCGAGTTCCATTTGATCCTTATAGTCAGACGACCTTACGGATTTAGAGTATATACACATGCAGTTTGAGCAGTCCTTCAGCTTACAGGGCCCACTTGTTTTCAATGGTTTGATGTGAAGCGCTGGGGGAGGAGGAACACCAAAGTCCCTTTCAGAATTCGTCCAAGTACTCTCAAGTATTCCAATACATAAGTCCATAACAAGGACCCATAATAGTAGAGGGGGCTCCATAGTTAGAGGGCCGTAGCCATTATGATCAAAATACATGAAGCATAATTTCAGAAGCAACTACTTTAGAAATATAGGTCGCATCATTATATAGAAATGGGTACAGAATTATAGAAATGGAAAGATAAAAATTCCCAAGGGAAAAACAAAGGTTGCTACTATGGTAAAAAATCAAAATAACAAGTCGCGAGTAGATGTCCAAGGTACACACCTAGCTGTGGCCAAGGGGATAAACATGAATGGTTTAAATTCTTTGATCTACGAAGATCAAAACTCCAAAAACCTAGGGTTTTGGCCAAGAACACCCACGAGCAGTCAGTTCATGTTCTTGGCCATTTATCATCCCTATACGGGTCCCAATCCCAAACCTAACTAAATTTAAAACCCCAAACACTATATTTCTTCCATCAAGTACCCTTTTGAATTCTCTAAAACACAAAAACGTGTGCCAAATCCAAACAAAACCAAACTAAAAGTTGTATCTACCAGAAATTATTTATACCAAAAAACTAGTGGGTTTTTAAAAAAATCAAGGGGCCTAATTGTGAAGTTCATCATTTGTCAAAAGGAAAATCCCAAATAAGCATATGCAATTCAACACAATCATTTGTTTATTATGATTTCGAGATCATTCATTACAGGTTATATAAAAAGACTTAGCTATGCATTTCAATATTTTGAGACAGAAATTAAGGGAAATATTAAAACTGACATGAAAGGATACAAAACAAGTTTATAGTGAGAATTAAAGCAAGAATCCAAGAAGAAAACAAGGGAACTGACCTGAATCGAAGTGAAGATTGCTCGAAAATAGAAAAAATTACCAATGAAGATAAAGAGTTGAAATAGACTTAAGATTTACCTCTCAAAACTTTGGTTAAAGTAATGAAGCTCACCACATCTATGTAAGAGGAACAGAAGGCCACGACGTATGGTCGCATCCATAACAAGGAATAACTTTAGCTGACTTAAATATAGCCGCAGCACCAGGGCTTAAACAAAACCCTAAAACTAGATATCTAATCTCTTGGCACTGAGTCTTGGGGGCTTAATGATATACCCAAGATATGTCAGCTTATAAACACATGTACCGTGGCAAGGATTTCACACAATAATACAATAAGGAAAAGGGATGCAAAACGCCATGTCTACATACCGCAACCTGGGTGTTATATAAGCCATGGGTTCCCACCGCATTAGCATATGAACATGCCATGGTCTTGCCTCCAAAAGGTTGTGACCTCCTACCCCATCATGAGTGCAGTACCTTCCGTAGACATTACCACATCAACATAGTGCTTTGAGTTTTCCACCTTGTAAAAAAATTCCACCTTAACAACACTTATTTAAATATCACGTACCCTATGAGCGTGACACCTCACCGAACTTTTATAAATTGAAGTTCTTACCTCCTCATTTAAAGAGACATCTTTGGTAACGAAGCTCTGATAAACTCTCCACTTACTCTGTCTACACCTGATAATATACTCAGGTCTACTCTGGTCACTTGAGCTACACATGTCCGCATCTGCTCTACAACTTAAGTTACCACATCCATCTAAGAACATAACTTGTATGTTCATGTATTTAGCCTTAGTTCTTTATTTTATGCCTCTAAAGGTCACCGAATCTAGTATTACTACATATGACTAATGAAAATGAGGTACCAAAGTGGACGCAGGCTTGTTTTTATAGCCGAACCACTCTAGATCTTGTGTTTTATTTCTCTATATCTATTTTATTTTATTTTATATACTTTATGTTATTGGATTTAGCTTTGATGACATGGACTGTTCTTATGGACCCATTTTCTAACGTCATCATTTAGTAACTAAACCCAAAGATAATACAGTCATTAGAAAAATATGGCGTTTTAGAAATAAAAAGTACGAATTTGATATAATTACTAGAAATAAAGCTAGATTTATAATCAAGAAGAAATAATTCATTATGAAGAAATATATGCTCCCGTTGCTAGATTAGAAGTTATTTGTGCTTGAATTTGCCTGTTATAAAAAATTTCACCTATTTCAAATGGACGTTGAGAGTTCCTTTTTAAATGGTTATATATTTAAAGAAGTTTACATCAAACAACCCCCCGATTTTGAGAATCATTGATTCTAAATCATGTATATAAATGGAATAAAACATTATATGGATTGATACAAGCACCTAGAGTATGGTCTGAAAGATTAAGTGAATTTTTATTACAAAATGATTTTTTAAGACGAAAGATGGATACTACCCTATTTATTAAATTTCATGAAAAAGATATTCTTATTGTTTAAATCTATGTGAATGATATTATTTTTGGCTCTCCTAACGAGAACTTGTGTAGAGATTTCGCTAGCTTTATGAAAAAAGAATTTGAAATGAGTATGAATGGGTGAACTAAATTTCTTTTTGGGATTAAAATTAAATAAAATAAAAATAGCATTTTTATAAACCAAATAAAATATATTAAATATCTTAAAAAAATGGATTCGATAATGATAAACCCCTCGGAATCCATATGAGTACATCTTTTAAACATGACAAAAATGAAAATGAAAAATCGATAGACATGACGTTATTGTGGTGTAATTGGTAGCTTACTTTATTTAATGACTAATAGGTCAGGCATCATATTTTGTGTTTGTTTACGTTCATATTTTCAAGATAATCCTAAAGAGTTTCACTTGTATACCGTTAAATACATTTTAGATATCTTCGTGGTACAATGGACTTAGGACTATGGTATCCTTGATTTACCTCATTTGATTTAATTAGTTACTCAGGTGATGATTTTAATGGATGAACAATTGATAGAAAAAAAACACTAGTGACACTCGTCATTTTCTGGCACACTCTCTAGTATCATGGTATAGTAAGAAATAAAATTCTGTTGAACAATCTATAGCTGAAGCCGACTATATTATCATGGGTAATTGTTGTGTTCAAACTTTATATATGAAACAACAATAGGAAGATTTCAAAATATTCGTGAATAATAATCCTATCATGTGCGATAATACAAGTGCAGTTTGTTTAACCAGAATTTCTAATCAACACTCAAGAACAAAGCATATTAAAATTAAACATCATTTTCTTAGACACCACATTCAAAAAGTGGATGTCAAATTTGAATTTGTAAAAATTGAAAATCAACTAGTGTACATTTTTACAAAACCCTCCAAGAAAATAGTTTCTATGAATTTAAACGAGAATTAGGAATGGGTAGATTATACGATTAATAATAAAAATTTCTTTTGTCATTTTGTGGATATCATGTACTGCACACTTGATACCACTCTTCTATAAATACATATAATCATATAGTAACTTTGCACTTACTCCCTTCTCACTCTAATTTTTCTCTCTATGGTTAAAATTAATTATTATATTGTTTGGATTGAAAGACAACTAGGAATTTACACTTCATGGTATGATTGCAAAAATCAAACCGAAGGCATGAGTAACGCTAAATTAAACAAATATCTTTTCGTTCATGCGTCACTCGACGCTATTTCTAAATCTTTGCCTCACACTTTGTGGGTAATGTGACACCCCGACTAATTAAATACCGGGCAGATACTCCTTTATTAAATTAATACAAAATACCAAGTTGGTTCAGTTCATAGTATCACTGTCAAAAATATTTTAATATTTACTAACCACCTAGTATTTAAAAAGTGAGTTGCCAATTTAAATAAAATCTGATTAACATGCAATAAATGAATTATGAAAAGTTAACATAACCAACACAATATAGTCACAATAGAATAACCATTCAATAATAATGAGTCTGGAGGAAAACTCCTCGCAATAAACCAAATTCCGAAATAAAGAAATACAAAGTCTGCATCACTAAAATTAAGTACAACCCAATGTCTGAAATAATTGAATAAATAAGATGTCTCTAAAAGGAATGAGCGACATGCCCAACAAATGATAAAAACTGATAATAGAGTCAAGATCAAAGATGGAGGCGTCTACTGTCAAGGTCTTGTAACTTCCACAGTAGCTACAGCATGTCACCTGAATAGAACTCTTATGCATGGTGTCCTTGTGGCTGGGCACCTAAAAGGTTTTGGCAAAAATAGATTTGAAAGCAAACGGGTCAGAGCCCGATTGTGAAAATAATTTAAAAAATATGCAAGTGTTTAATATCATTAAACACTGAATATAAAGTACATGATAGTGTGTGCACTCACATGAGTTCCTCACCTCTCAACTAGTTGTGCAATCCTATCTTACCCGTACCCATTCTAGTTGCTCCCATATCTATCTAGTCCAACGCTAAATCTAACATTTCTATGTGATATCCAACTCAAATCTCAACATCTTCTATTTAATAGAGTATTGTACCTTATTACACAGTTTTCCCACTTTAGCACTACAATTTATTATAAATCTTACATTTTCACCTTACAAACCGTTACTATTACTTATACTCACAATTATTCACGGCAATTCCTTTCAATTGACAGTATATTATTCTCACAAAAAATATACAATACTAGCACCCCGAGACTAAGCTGCGGTGCACACATACTCTGCTATCAAATCCCGGTACATCACGTACCTGAGGACCACGTATTCCGAATCTCTCAGGAAACGTTTCATTAACAACAATCACAAACAATGGAGGCGAACATAGTTCACATCACATGGGTCACGCACATACCTACGCTCCCATGATCAGCAGACTTATTAATTTCTCAATAATCCCTTCTCCGACCTATCTCCTCGAGGTACCAATCTACCCCCCCCTGTAGGCACACAAAGATTAGATGGCCCTAAACGAACGCTAACCTCCCATGATAGCAAGTACGGTAGGTATGTCATACACAAATAATTACATATACCAAGAATTCTCACATCTTAGATATTACAATATTTTATTAGTGGTATACTTCTCGTTCTTATACCAACACTTAGCGTTATACAAATCACAAGTCCCCTGTTTATATGTATTTAAGTTATCAATTATCCTCACTTCATGATTAGTCACTCGCGTCCTAATCCACAAGTGTCATCCGGTTCAAGGCACTATTCTAAATTTTACTCCTCAATGTACTCCAATCTCCTAACTATATCCACTAGTTAATAAGGGAAAGTTATCTCACCATTTAAATAAGTCTACGGGATACTAGAAATCAAATCAGGCCAAAAAGGCCATTCTGTCAACTCGTTAGAAGTCTCGTTCGAACGAGGTCGTTCGGACGAGTTCGTTTGGACGAAGGGCTTCGAACGAAATACCAACTCGTTAAAAGTCATACTGTTATCTCATTAGAAGTTCGTTCGAACGAGGTCATTCGAACGACCTGGGCAGGTCTTCTAACGAGATGGCAGTTTCAGCCTAGAAATTCCCAAATCCGTTTTTCTATATTCTTCTCTCCTCTAAATCCACCCTAAGACCATCCCAATTATGTTTTAACGTTTATAAATCATTTCTAATCACCCTAGATCATTCCTTAACATATTTTAGGGGTCAATTCTTACTAACCATCATGGAATTAATGTAAATCTCCAATTATTTCCCCAAACCCTATGAACATGAACTCCTAATTTCCTTATGCCCAATTACTCATCAAAATCCGTTTTTAAATCATCATATATAACTCTTCAAATATTAAATCAGTCCATTATCATACTACATGCAAATCCTAACCCAAATTCAAAGTTTCTCCAAATATTTCATGGGTTTTCTTCAAAAGTTTCAATATAAGATAATTCCTACACTAAACATGGAAGACATATTCAATGAATTAAAAATATCAAATCACTTGGATTAGATTGTTTCTTCAAAATTTGATGTTGAAGGTTGAAGGTCGATCTCTCCCCTTTCTCTACAGATTTTCTCCTAAGGTTGAAGATGGTGGTTATGGGTTTTCTTTTGGGAACCTCTTCCAACTCTTCCTATAACTCCCGTAGCCCTCTAACTTGCCAAATGCTGATAATGGGCTTAGTGGGTTCCTGTATAATGTATAATTAACTCCTAAAATTCGTAGGCTTTAATCCCCAAAATTTCAAAATTACCAAAATACCCTTTTAAGTTGCCGGTATGGCCCAAAAATACCCCGGGACCTACACTAAATCCCCGGCTAGTGTTTTCTGACTATTTATACCCTTCCGGACTCGTTGGCGCACTCAAAATGACCATTCGGTTGATAAAAATAAAGTCCACTTTTTAATTTAAATAATCACATTCCTGACGCGACTGACACGCGCGTCCCAACTAAATTTTCCAAATTGTCTTATTTCAGTCTCGCGATAATTTTAATATTTAACACTACTCATGTATTACCATACATACCCGTAAATAATAATTTTAACATCATAATCAAATACCAACTCACATCTCGCTAGTATTTATTTCCGGATTAATTTTCAATTAATTCACATTTAATTTAATTAGTCCCTTAAATAAATATCAATAAAATTACGGGGTATTACAGGTTAATCCACCTTTGTGGCCATATTTTCTTCTGCACTGTATTATTTCACGTTTAACTACATTTTTAGTGCCTCTAGTGAAATCGGATGTAGTTTCTCAATAAATAATAAAGATGGTGGTGTTCAAAATCACCTTAGAAGATAAAGGAAGGAAAATTACCATTGAACACAGTGCAAAAGATGTTTTCTCTAAGGTCAACAATATGAAAATTTTGATTTCTATCTTTTGTATCTTGTATTCACTCCTCTATAAATAAACCTTAAATTTCTGTACTCTCATTACTTATGATATCGTTATGACAAGTTGCATCATTACTTATGATATTTCTATGACAAGTTTCATCAAGTACATGTGATGGGGGGAGATCTCATATACGTCAAAGGGGGAGAAAGTTTTGTAATTTTATTTAAAACAAAAAATATTAAATTTAGTTTTTATGTAAGTCACTGTTTGGCATCATCAAAAGGGTAAGATTGTTAAAGCATACTTGAAATCAGATTATATATCTAATCTTTAATTATTTATTTTGATGATAACAAGCTTCTAAATTTTTTTTATACATATAAATATTTTGTTACATATAAATATCTATAATTATTTTTTTATGTAAAGCATTTTTGTTTGTATAAAACTATTTTTTCATAACAAGCTATTTCTTTATATAATTGTTTTTCATACAAAAACTTTTTTGTTTTATTATTATTCATATATTTTTTTTGTGTCATAAGACTATTCTTCCTCGTTCAAGGTTAAAAACATGGTTTGTTTTTAACGTCGACATTCCTTTTATAAACAACCATCACTTTTTTCTTCCTTCCTTGTATGTATGTGTGTGTGTGTGTATATATATATATACAGAGCGGTTCTTAAGTGGGTGTCAACAGCGGGTGTTAACAGCGGGTGTGTTAAGTTGGACAAATGTTATCCGCCTAATAAAACAAACCACACAAACTTACTACACTCATCTGTCTCTCGCCTAATAAAACAAAAGAAACAACCTACGTGGCAAATGTGTGGTTTGTATGACTAAGATATAAACTCTCCTTCTCTCTCCAATACCAATCCGACAGCACATACCTTCACTTTTGTTGTGATTAAGAAAAAAAACTCTCATTTTCTAAGCCATTTGGCCGAAATCATCTCCATCAGGTAACTTAAGTTTTTCTTGTTTTATATTTGTTAAATGTTATACATTTGTTAAACCCATTTGGAAGATAATCTGTGTTTTACATTTTTTAACTGTTTTACATTTGTATGGTTATTATTTAATAATGTTTATAATGTTTGTTATTTGTATGGTTATACACTATTACAATATTAAATGTTTATTAATTGTATGGTTATACATTTGTTAACTATATTTTATATTTGTTAACTGTCATAATGTTTATTATTTGTTAACTATTATACATTTGTATGGTTATTATTTAATAATGTTTATAATGTTTGTTATTTGTATGGTTATACACTGTTACATTTTTATATGTTTATTATTTGTATGGTTATACATTTGTTAACTATGTGTTATATTTGTTAACTGTCATAATGTTTATTATTTGTTAACTTTTATACACTTGTTTTAATAATGTTAATTATTTATAGGTTTGATTTAAAATGGATAATGAGGAAATTGAGCAACAAAATGGAGAAAATTTACAATGTGATATGTGTGTGTGTGGGGGGGGGGGGGGGGGGGGATATAGATTTTGAAATACAAAGTGAAGGAAGAGATTTAGAATACACTCCACAAGTAGCACTCGAATTGAAGCCTAAATTGCGTCAAGAGTTTCAAACGATAGAAGAAGTTAAAAAATTCTACAATGACTATGCGAAAGAATCTGGTTTTAGTGTTAGAAATTGATCTGAAAAAAAGAGACGCGGAACTGATGAGATCATTAGGAAAGAGTTTGTTTGTTGGAAACAAGGGAAGGGTAAACTTCTTGCCGACAATGAGGTGAAAAGTCGTCGGGGATCGGTGAAAGTGGGTTGTAATGCAAAACTTGTTGTTGTGATGTCACAAAATGATTTATATGAAGTGATTGTTTTTATTGAGGGTCATTGTCACCCATTAGCCACTCCAAGAAAATACATCTTTTGCATTCCCACCGCCAAGTGTCTAGTGCTCAAAAGTCATTAACTCAACAACTTGACATGGTTAATATTCCTAAACATCAACAATTTAATTTACTCGGGTTGCAAGCGGGGGGTTTTGAAAATATTGGGTGTACACAACGAGATTTGTACAATCACGAAAGGGATAAACTCAAAGAGTTGAGAGGGAATGATGGGGATATGTTTCACGAGTACTTGAAGTTACAACAATCAAGAAATCCTTCATTTTATTTTAAGTTAGAGGCTGATGATGAAAATAAAATTACCCATTATTTTTGGGTCGATGCCACCTCGAGGCAGGCATACATTTTTTTTTGGGATGTTGTCATTTTTGACACTACATACAACGCCAATCATTATGGTTTGATATTTGCGCCACTAATGGGAGTTAATAATCATGGTCAAACTATAATATTTGCTTGTGCATTCTTGAGTGATGAGACCATTGATTCATTTGTTTGGCTATTCGATCAATTTTTAAAAGCTATGCCTGGTGATGCGCCTAAGATGATAATGACCGATCAAGATCCCGCCATGACAAATGAAATTTCAAAAACACTACGAATGACATTTCATAGTGTAGTTGGCACATTTTAACAAAATTTTTCGAAAAATTAGACCCGGTTAAATATAGTGCTTACTATAAGGAGTTTTCAAATTGTATTTGGGGATCGGAGTTAATGGCGGAGTTTGATGTGAGGTGGATGGATCTTATTAACAAAAGTGGCTTAAGTGATAGTAAGTGGCTAAACTCAATGTATCAAATCCGTTCAAAATGGGTGCCGGCTTATGTGAATCATATTTTTTCAGCGAAAATGTCAAGTAGCCAACGTGTGAAAAGTTCCCACGCATTTTTCAAAAAGTATGTTTAAAAAAAAATTCATTGAATTTATGGTCCAATTTGGTAGGGGCCTTATGCGTCAACGACATGAAGAATTAATAGCGGACCACAAAGATTTGGTTGAGAAGCTTAAGTTGAAAATCATCCATGATTTTCAACTTCACATGGTTGATGTCTACACAAATGAAATGTTCTATAAATTTCAAGATGAAATGTTAGATAGCTTTACGTATAAATTTGAGCTTGTTAAAGAGGACGAAAGAAGTCGTTTGTACAAGATTCATAAATCAAATTTGCGGGTAATCAAATATGACAAAGTATTAGATTTCGTTTCTTGTACTTGTAGAAAATTTGAGTGCTCGAGAATTCCGTGTAGACATGTTTTAGGGTACTTGCACAAAATGTATGATTATGAAAAATTACCAAATCAATACATTTTGAGTCGGTGGACCAAATTGGCAAAATTCGGGGTGACCGTGGATGATAGTGGTTGTGAAATTGTTGATGATAGATCATATCTACTAAAGAGGTCTCAATTAATTCAGATGGCATTAGATGAGGTTGATAAATCCCTTACTAGTCAAGAAGCATTAAAGGTACATACCGATGGTTTGGCGACTGTGCGTTATAATTTAAATCAAATTGTGGGTGTTCAAGACGTGTCAAGGAATGAGATGCTTAGTGTGGTTGCTCCGACAAATGGTAGTAGTAATTACTATGTTGAACCAACCCAAGTGCGGGCCAAAGGGTGTGGTAAAAGGATGAAAAGTGGTAAGGAGAAAGCATTGGGGAAGGCCAAAAGCTCTAAAGCAAGAAAAAATTTAGTGGATGCGGTTTAGTTGGCTAGTTACATGATAAAAGAAATTGTCCACTGCTAAATACTCCGTAAGTGACTTATATATTTTTCATTCATTCAATTTAATTAGTAATAATTGAAATGTTCAAATTAACAAGCTTATATATTTTCAGGTATTCACCACGTCAAGAAGACTCAGATGAAGACTCAGATGATAGTTATTCGTCTAAAGGTGGTTACAATTATTTACCTAATTATCTAAATAGTTGCAATTATTCGTCTAAAGGTGGTTACAATTATTTTCACATACTTATCTTACCTTTTTATCTTCCCTTTCAGGAATATCATTGTAATTATCAACGTAAGTGGTATTGGACGCTAGTGGTGTTTGATGTAACTTATCTATGTTTTTTTTATGAATGTACTCGAATTTGGATGGATGTACTAAAATTTGAATGAATTTATGTTACTAGTTGAATTTGAATGAACTAGTTAAAATTCTCTTACTGTTGTATATAATAAATTTATGTTATTTTCTATTTCTATTTTTTTATTTATACATTATGTTATAGATAATAAATTTCTTGAAGAAATAAATTTAAAAAGTAAATTAACAAATGGTAAATATTAGTTTTGAAAAAGTTGGAGACAAAAGGAGGCAATACCTGTTCAAATGGGTTTTAAAAGTTGGCAACAGAAGGAGAGTTTATAACTATGACAAAAGGAGTCATAGTTGGAGATATTTGCCACGTAGGTTGTTTCTTTTATTTTATTAGGCGAGAGACAAATGAGTGTAGAAAGTTTGTATGATTTGTTTTATTAGGTGGATAACATTTGCCCAACTTAACACACCCGCTGTTAACACTCGCTGTTGATACCCGCTTATATATATATATATATATATAGAGAGAGAGAGAGAGAGAGAGAGAGAGAGAGAGTAAACAATATGTATCAAAACTTACCTATGGCTAGGACAACTAACCTATATACGCTCATACAATTTTTTAACAAACTGCATCTACTCTTTCAAGCAGTCTAAATTCACTAAGGGGTTAGTTAATATATAATTGAATCAGTCAGAATTAGATGAGCTGGCATGCGCAAGGTGGAAAGAGGAGAGAGAGAAAACGTATCCATAAAAAAGTTGTTCCCTTTTAATTCATCCTGTGACAACTTACAACTTTCTCTTTTTGACTTGGTCTAACACTTATTTATTCCTTGGAGATTTGATAAAAGATTTTCATATTGTTTAAAGTGTATAAAAATAAGATACTTTATATAATTTTATGAATTTACTTTTTATATTAAAAATATCATGAAAAAAAATAAAAAATAGTGTCATTTGCGCGGACCAAAAAAATAAAGATATTGTACCACAGAGACTAGATTAATAAATGCTATTATACCACAGAAATTAGATTTATAAACTTATAAAGTATTGTTCTAAAAATTCAATTATAAACAGACACATAACTTTTACCTTAATTCTCTATTATTTTCCTTTTATATATATATATATATATATAGTTGTTTTGACTTTTTTTTCCTTCCTCACAAAATGCCGAAAGCTGAGCCCTTTTGTCACCTCATCTTTATATAATGTCTATAGAAACGTCGCCTTTTTTTCTTTTAGAAACAGTTTATTTTAATTAGCCTAGGAACGACGATTTATTTTAGAATATAAACCAAGGTTGTCTTGTATAACCCATCCATGTTTTTAGAACTCGATCTTGTAATAGATGTGTAGTGTAAACATCCATTTTTCTATTCGTTCCCTGTCAATTAACTAGCTTTTTTGTTTAATATTATCTCGAGCAGTGCACCAGCATTTTTTTCCTTAAACCCCATTTATTTTACACACCTCAAACTACTATCCGAGCTACATACCCACTATATATATATATATATATATATATATAACACTATACTACATCTACTACATACATACCCATTATATATATCTAATAATTGAATAACCTATAACTTACCTGTGCTGTTATACTATTGTACAAAATTAATACTTTTTTTTGCAGATATTATAAGATTTAATCTTCCTTGAGGCCTTCAACACTTATCCAGTGCAAGACTAGTCAATCAGTCTATAACTTCCGATTATAGGTCTGTAATATCACCTAGACAATATTTTGGAGTATGCCATCCACAACATCAATTTTTTTAATGCCCTCATGGATTCGACTCAATTTGATTTAATCTTTTCCAACTAATATATTTTATTTTATATCTACAAATAGAAGACCAAGAGAAAATAGACATACAATAACGTCTGATATTTAAAATGCAAAAAAAGCATTTAAGAATATACTTAACTACTATAAAAGAAAGGCACATACCCAAAATATTTTCAAGTATTGTTGAAGAGGGAGATACATTCAGATTTAAAGTTATATTATTATTGATTTATAATCCTACAAAAAATCACTACACTCATTTGAAAACATTAAGCTTGGTTATAAGCTTTTGGTGTAATTTATATCTCGGTTTAGCTACACGATTTGTATGCGGTGATTTGATCCCACATTTAATGGATGACTATAGTGGAACTCAAGGATACATAGCTAACTTGAAGAGTGGACGTAGGCTCACCATTTTTGAGCAACCAGTATAAATCTTGTGCATTTCTTTATTGCTTACTTATTGTATTTATCATGTTAATTTTTTGCTATTTTATTTATTTCGAATTTTACAAATATTTCTTGAAAATAGATTATTAATTAATTTTATAATTAATTAATTTTTCCAGAATCAAATTAATTTGTTAATTCTTGAAGAAGTTAAAAAGTTTGTAAAACCGAATTCACCCCCCTCTTGGGTATTTTTTCGGGCAACATATATAATTTTGAAAAAATATTTCAAAGTATACCTATTACCTGAAATTGCTTATGAGTACCTATTACCTGAAATTTATTATGTCATAATCATATATGCGTTTAGGTATCCCCACTTAGAATTTACGTATTAGAGCTAATTACTTCATTAAGTAAATAATAGCATCAAAAGTAAATTATGTGCAGAATATGGAGACATGCATTTGTTAAAGGGAACCACTATCCCCACACCCCAAAAGGTTTCCCCCACACCCTTTCTAAAACAAAAACACTAAATGACTAAAATATCCTCAATTCAGTTTTTAAGTAAAAAATTTTGTTTACAGCTTTTTAAATAAAAATTTATTACTTAAAAAAACATAATATTTTGAAAAAAAATAAAAACATAAATTTTGAATATAAAAAATCCTAATATTCTGGAAAATTAAAATTTTAATATTCTGAAAAAATAAAATCATAAAATTCAATTTTTTATTTTATAAAATATTATGTTATTTATAATAAAAACTTATTATTTTTTTAATTCAAATGGACGTTAATAAAAAAAGTTGTTTCGTTATTTAATTAAACAAATGGACTTTCTTTTTATGAACAAAAAAAAAGTTGACGTTAATTATATTAAAAAAAAAATCTGACCATTATTTTTTGTTAATAAAAACTGGAGTAGAATTTTATTATAAACTATATTTTTTTTAAACTTTGTTTTTTACAATTTTTTATAAAACATAGCTATTCAAAAAAACTGTATTTTTTTGGTAAAAACAAAATTTTGTCTTTAATAAATTACTATTTTTTATTTTAGTATTTAAAAAAAAAACTGTATTTTTCTTTTGTAAGAAATTGTACCTTTGTTTACTGTTTTTAAAAAACTGTATTTTTTAAAAAAAAACTGTATTTTTGTTTATTTTTTTGATAAAAAAAATGTACTTTGTTTTTAAAAAAATGTATTATTTTTTTGTTATAAAAAATGTAATTTGATAAAAAAAACAAATTACTATATTATTTTTTTGATAACAAATAAACAAAGAGTTTATAAAAAATAATAATTTGATAAAAAAAAAAACTGTATTTTTTTATAACAAATAATACATTTGATAAAAACAAATAATTCATTTGATAACAAAATAATAGAGCTTTTTTAAAAACAGTAAACAAAAATACAGTTTTTTACAAAAGAAAAATACAATTTTATTTAAATACTAAAAAAAATAGTAATTTATTAAAGTCAAAATTTAGATTTTACCAAAAAAATACAGTTTTTTTAAAAAGCTATGTTCTATAAAAAATTGTAAAAAACATATTTAAAAAAAATATAGTTTATAATAAAATTTTACTCCAGTTTTTATTAACAAAAAATAATGTTCAGATTTTTTGTTTAAATAATTAACGTCAAATTTTTTTTTGATAAAAAGAAGGTCCATTTTTTTAATTAGATAACGAAACAGTTTTTTTATTAACGCCCATTTTAATAAAAAAACTAATAAGTTTCCTTTATAAATAACATAATGTTTTTTTTAAATAAAAAACAGAATTTTTTGATTTTTTTTTTCAGAATATTAAAATTTTGATTTTCCAGAATATTAGGATTTTTTATATTCAAAATTTATGTTTTTATTTTTTTTCAAAATATTACGTTTTTTTATGTAATAAATTTTTATTTAAAAAGCTGTAAACAATTTTTTTTACTTAAAAACTGAATTGGGCGTATTTTAGTCATTAAGTGTTTTTGTTTTAGAAAGGATGTCGGGGAAACCTTTTGGGGTGTGGGGATAGAGGTTCCCAAAAAATATAGTTTATAATAAAATTTTACTCCAGTTTTTATTAACAAAAAATAATGTTCAGATTTTTTGTTTAAATAATTAACGTCAAATTTTTTTTTGATAAAAAGAAGGTCCATTTTTTTAATTAGATAACGAAACAGTTTTTTTATTAACGCCCATTTTAATAAAAAAACTAATAAGTTTCCTTTATAAATAACATAATGTTTTTTTTAAATAAAAAACAGAATTTTTTGATTTTGTTTTTTCAGAATATTAAAATTTTGATTTTCCAGAATATTAGGATTTTTTATATTCAAAATTTATGTTTTTATATTTTTTCAAAATATTATGTTTTTTTAAGTAATAAATTTTTATTTAAAAAGCTGTAAACAAAATTTTTTACTTAAAAACTGAATTGAGGGTATTTTAGTCATTTAGTGTTTTTGTTTTAGAAATGGTGTGGGGGAAACCTTTTGGGGTGTGGGGATAGTGGTTCCCTTGTTAAATTAATGGTACTATTTAAACTCAAGTGTTGAAAAGAGGTGCTAGACCTTAGGTTGAGGTGAAAGGATTGGTGATAGGACCTTAGTTTGACCGTCATAAACTGTAGGAACATGTCTGACCTCATAACTTAAATAATTTACCACCAAGGACTCCTCTAAGACTATGTCAAACGGGTGGCACCTCCAACAGACCTTAACTCCTAGCAGTAGATCCTACACAATGAATAAAGGACCTTAGTATTCCCTCATAATACTTAAATAATCGGAATAAGGTCATCAAGGAACTCCCAATCCTCTATGCAAGGTCCACACCTCGTAAAAGTTCTTATAGATATAATCGATGCATCCCTCTAATCAGAGTCCACCCTAGTCGCCTTCTCAAGACCACGGTAAGGGTTAGGCCCTCATGTGCATGGTCAAAGGATCCTCAACACTATATACCCCCAAAATGGGGCTCATGAATAAGTATTCAAGGCCAAGTAATGATTATTTAACCTAATTGGTGGGTTTGTAGAATATACACTCATTTTTCTACCAACCCCGCTCACTCTCACCAGTTTTTCCTAGAATATTAAATAATAACCATCACCATTAACTTGCACCTTGTTCCACCACCACTCAACCCTTCCATAGTAGTGATAAAGCTCATATATGATCTTCTATACCTTAAATATGACTTCTTAACAAATCCGAGCAAATGGTTGTATAAGGATGAAGAAGTTTACAAGGATCCAAACTCAAGTTATTATTTAACATAGTAAGTTTAGATTATTATGTACCACTTGTAGAAGAGTTTGGACCCCTTCATGCTTATACATTGTATTTTAAGCACCAAAATTATATGACTTAGAATTAATTTAGTATTGTGAGTCCTAAGTTTGTAAGAAGTACTTATAGGAACTAATAATTAGTTCTATAAGATCCCTCTACTCATTATAGATGCCTCACCATTTCTGATCACCTTAGCTAAAGCCTAAGATTTGTCACATACTATTCATTCTTACTTTGAATATGCAAGGGAAAAACACCTTAAAATGGATGTGGGTACCCTAGTATAGGTACTGAACACTATATATTATTGTGTATTTATTATTTTAACTAAAGAACACCCCTGCTCCAAATAAGGCATATTTGGTGAGGCTGAGGTCTTAAGGGATTTCAATGCCATTAGTTTGGCGTCATTTATGGTAATGTTATTTTTTTAAACTCAACTCTACCAAGACGCCCTAATCATCATGACTACCAATCTAAAGCTAGAAAATATCTTGAAGACAATTGAATCGCGACAAAATTGATCCAATAGAAACTTAGGCTCATAGTTACAAGATTCCCTCCTCTTGCTCTAACACTGGGTGGGCATACACCGAGCACACCAAGAGGAGGAAACCAAGGATAAAATCTTCACCAAGAGAATGAAGAAATCCATACCAAATGGAATCCAAAATACGTTCATCCAGAAAGTCCCAAACCTGCATTCAAGCTAAGGTTAGGTATTCTGTCCCATATGTCCATTCTATTAGAGGTTCAAGTATAGTCTTAGAATGACTAGATAAAGAAGATGCATCGATGCCTAGCGAACTTCCTTAACCATTCCCTGTTGGAAAATATTGTGTTTTTACACAAATTATTTTATAACCAAATTAATATATTGGTCAAAGTAGGACCAAGTACGTGCGCGTTCCTTGTAGCATGACGAGTCACGCGATATATTTATTTGTTTAAAACGGATAAATGATGAATACGAAATTTGGTATCAAAGTGCCCCATTTATGTATGAAGTTTATTGGGAAATTTTATTTAATTTTCTGGGAGGGTTTTTCGTAACTGTCGCTAAAGGTTGTGACTGTTCGCTATAAAGTATTGTGTTTTTACACAAATTATTTTATAACCAAATTAATATATTGGTCAAAGTAGGACCAAGTACGTGCGCGTTCCTTGTAGCATGACGAGTCACGCGATATATTTATTTGTTTAAAACGGATAAATGATGAATACGAAATTTGGTATCAAAGTGCCCCATTTATGTATGAAGTTTATTGGGAAATTTTATTTAATTTTCTGGGACGGTTTTTCGTAACTGTCGCTAAAGGTTGTGACTGTTCGCTATATAGTGACTGTTTTTCAGAACCGTCCCTAAAGGTCTTGACTGTTCACCATAAGTTGTGACAGTTCATGAAAAACGTCCCTAAAGTGACTGTTTCCTAAAATACATGTCTTTTCATGAAAAAACACTTTGTTTTCTATAAATACAAGACTTGTCTTCATTTTTTTTTAGAGAGAGAAAAATGAGGAAAAATATTTTCTATACTTTCCATTCCCGATCGAGTCGGATAGAGTATCAAAAATAATTGGTTCGTGGGACACGCACACTGAAGTGCTTCTTGCGCGTGTCGAGACCGTTTTATCCTGGGAGGCAAACGCTCATTGTTCATTGCCGTAAGCACCGTAGCGGGAGCGCATTTTGTCTTAAGGAGAGAGTGTCAAACACTTGACTCGGTCATCTTCTTCGTTTGTAAGTTTTCTAGTGGTATTAATTTATTGCATAAATATGATTTATTTCATATTTTAAATTTGATAAAACACAAAAGTATATATTATATATAACAAACTTAAGACAAAATTTAAAATATTTTATGTTACTTTGTGTTTTAATTTTATGAATAGTTTTCGTGTGTGAAAACATATTCGTCCATCCTTTAGTTAATGCATGAAATTAGACCTTTCGTAATACATTGATGAGAATGTATTAATATATTATTTATTGACTTCTAATATAATTAATAGCCTTTCATTTTGCTTCTTGTATGTTATGGGAATTTTGAAGAGGTGTATTGGAATATTTGTATGCTCATGACAATTTTGAAAAGTGTTTCATTTGATAATAATGCATTGACTATTGAACGTGTGGCATTGTAACTTTCCATGATTTATTTCATGATTTGTCACTTTTGTACACAATTTTTTATGTGGCTTAATGTTTCTGTCTTTTTACTCTTGGTGGGTTAAGTATGATACTAGTAATATTACAAATGATGTCACACCTGGGATAAAATATAATGTTAATAGAATCTAAATGCGGGTGCATTGTCTTTAGTTTTGGAAGTTTTGTCCGTAACTGTGCGTACTGAATGATGAGAAGGCATTGTTTACTTTTGGTAATTGTATATTGCCATCATCTAAGTTGCAAATGGCAACTGAGTGACCATTCAAAATATTACGAAGACTTTGTTTGATTGGAATTGATTATAAGAACGTTTCAGAGTTTTGTTGTCAGATCATAATTGTTACAAACGTCTCCTTCGTTTATGTTAAAATTATTGAAGTTTGGATGTAAATTTGATATATGAATACTTGTGGTGTCATTTGGTTATTTGACAGTTTGAATCCATTAAGTATGAGTAATGTTCATATGCAGTTAACTTGTATCTTTTCATCTTTAGTGATGTATTTATTTTTTATGTCTTTGACATGGACTATGGCATAAATGGCATAAAAAGTGATTAGTTTATGAATAATGCATTTTTAATATTTAATTTGATTATTAGACATTGCATGGCGTGCGATAATTTTAGCGATAAAATTAACTATTTTTTATTAGCATTCTTTTGAATGTCTAAAATTAGAATAGTGCGTCCCAAATAAGGTGATTTTGAATACATTGATTCATATTTGTCCAAATGAACAAAGGGGCAACAAGAGTGTGTTTGATTCAATGTATACTAAAGTACTGTATATATTGGCAGTGAACAATTTTTTTTGTTCGCATTCTTATATCGTGGAGATGCGATGGTATCCAATAATGTTGTCACACATCTAGTGACATGAGAGTGATGTGCATCCACATGATACTCAAATGTGTGCTTATGCGTGTACATAAGATGTTGAATTTCAGTCATATCTTTGGTGAAGTTCTTGTTTGCAATTTGTTTTTAATGTGACAATGAAATATGTGATGATATTGAGGTTGCTTGTGTGGTTACATGTATATTCCATTAAAGCACATTTAGTGAAATATGGTGACACAATTAGTTATTCATTGATGTATTGTGCACTAATTAAATTAGATTACATGAACGGAAATGTGATATATTTAGAAACATGATTTAAGTTGCATTCCTTGTAGAATGTCAATATTTAATTATTGTGATAATTTATGTAATCTTGATATTACATTTAAATTTGTTTTAATCTCCCGTGTCACGAAAAAGAGAAAAAGAAAATATAATGCATTGTCCATTATTGTTGGTATGTATGTTAAACATTGCAATGCACGCATTATATCGACTCTTAGAGATATGCATATGCACTATTGTTTAAAACGATGTGAACCAACATGTTGAAAATTTGAGAATATTAAATTCACGCATAATAAATTAAAAAGTCCTATAGGTTAGGAATTTATAATGTTTGCATAATTTTATAGTTGTGGCATCCGATGACCTAATGTCATGTAATGAAAATTGAAGTGTGTAATGACATACTATTTTCACGTGTAGAAGTCTATTGGATATCTGTGGCATGATTGTATATCATTAACCATATAGCATAATGCGACTTTTAATCTTAGGGGTGACCCTTTCACTCTTAATTTTGTGAGACACTTTCATCAAAATATCATTGGAACATGCTATGTTAAACATGATGTTTCATGAAGACTTACATTTTTATGTAACATTCAATTAATGTTAACGGTGATGAAAAATAAATACAAATTGTATTGATATCGTGGTGCTCAATTTTCCATAGACTTGAAAGAGTGGATATGATTAATTTCAATATGTTACTCCCCTTCACTATATTGAATGTTATCAAAAGCGATGAAGATTGCAAAAGATATGAGAGTCTTTAGTTGATATAAAGTGCTACATTCCTTTCCGTAATATATAAATTCATTTTGGAAGAATCTTATACTTCTAATTAATGCGTTTGTCGAACGTGTTCTTCAATGAAGAAAAATTAGTGTCGCGTGATTACAGATTTATTTATTGAATTTATGATTCAAAATTTAGAACCGAGCGGTTTAAAGACTGCTTTAAAGATGGTATAGAATTAAATCATAAATCCATATAAATGATCAAGGGATTCAGAACCGAGCGGTTTCACAACTGCTTTAAAGAAGGTAGAATCAAATTATGATCTCATTGGAGATTTAGGCGTAATCTCAAGACACCACAACTAGTAAACTCAAAATTATGTGTGACATAAATTTAGTTTAATACTAAGAATTGTGACAAGTGAATTTGTAGGCCTATGGAACAATAAGGTATATACCATTAAATGTCGAAATCGCTAAAGTAGAGAAACTTATCTCAACTAAATTTTATTTAGAATGAAATGAATGTATACCTTCTAAATGGACATATGTGTTGGTCCAAATATACATTAATATCATTTCATTTTAAAGAAAAATAAAGCGTTTGGAGGTTGAGAATAAATGTATCAGCTTTGTATAATTTCAAATTTATGTTTGAAATTGTGGGGGAAGTATTGTGTTTTCTATGAGTTATATTCTCAACACATTAACCGACGATAAAAATTTTATGGGAAAGGTTGAGAACCTTTGATTAAAATTTTATGGGAAAGGTTGAGAACCTTTATATGAAATTTTATGGGAAAGGTTGAGAACCTTTGTATGAATTATGATAAATGTGGGGGTATTTATCTAAGGCGATAATTTATATCCAAAAATAGAAACAAAGATGATTCCTATTGAAAATAGGATAAACACTACTGAAAATGTAGTATTTGATTGCATTTACTATTGAAAATAGGATAAACACTACTGAAAGTGTAGTATTTGATTGCATAAGTACATTTAATGCACTAATAGTATTTCCAATGTGCATTTGTCTAAAGAAGTGTATACTTCATGGATTGAACGATAATTAATACTTAAGTACTTTGATTATATTCCAAGGTTGGAAATGATTAAGCGTGTACACAATGGATTAAAGAGTCTAAAGTACAAATGAGTCGTTCAGTATCGATACTAAGATATAAGTGACAAATGACATAAACATTAGGAAATTATGAATATATTTTAAACAATATATGACTTTAGAGACTCGTATTCCGAGTGATATATTAGCATGATTAGAGGTGTTAATGTTTGGAAATCCTCTTATGATGGAATATGAATATTATTTCCTAGAAAACAAGGTACCTTAACAATTTTAAAGAGGATTATTTGAGATAACAATTATAATGCATGTTCTTGCAATTGAAAATCATTGCTTGAAAAGGCATAAAGCAATTTGGCAAGTCACGACTTATTAGTCATGACATAAGAACATAAAGAAATCTTTCTTTGTTAGTGATAACATTAGGCCTAATAAAATCATTGCGGATCCGCTAATAAGAGAGTAAGATACGTACATCAAGGGGAATGGGCTTACAGCCGGTTAAAACCTAAAAGAATTGCCATAATGGAAACCCAACCTAAATGACTGGAGATCCCAAGAATTAGGTTCAACGGGACAACCTAATTATGTGCGATTCAGTTAGCACTGAGAAGAAAATAAATTCTTCCTCCCATTCCTAGGATGAGTCAGTGCACTATCTGCCGCGTGTAATAGGATAAATTTTATTTTAATGATTTCTATATCTTGAACATAAGGATTAAGTGGGGTATTAGCAGGATACTCTTTATAGAAATCACCTATGTGAGTGAGAAGGGGCCACTTCTATGAGAATAACCAACGGCTACATTGTTAAATTCTCTAACACACTCATGAAACCAGGAGGTGTCTAAGGCCAAAACGGACACAAAAGTGAGAACCAAGAATGTTCGAAGAAGGACTGTGTGAATTCTATTGTCTCGGTTTACACAAAAAGGTTGATCAATTCAAGACATCGCGTTCATTGATTGGCCAGTAAACCCGATAGTCTCTCACTAGGAAAGATTCAAGGCCAAAAGCTATCTTTACCGATGCAGCTCTTTTCCACTGATACTCTATCTAATTTGTCTTCATGTTCATTTGATTCTTCACCCAAATTTCATTCATGTGGGGGATTGTTGGAAAATATTGTGTTTTTACACAAATTATTTTATAACCAAATTAATATATTGGTCAAAGTAGGACCAAGTACGTGCGCGTTCCTTGTAGCATGACGAGTCACGCGATATATTTATTTGTTTAAAACGGATAAATGATGAATACGAAATTTGGTATCAAAGTGCCCCATTTATGTATGAAGTTTATTGGGAAATTTTATTTAATTTTCTGGGACGGTTTTTCGTAACTGTCGCTAAAGGTTGTGACTGTTCGCTATATAGTGACTGTTTTTCAGAACCGTCCCTAAAGGTCGTGACTGTTCACCATAAGTTGTGACAGTTCATGAAAAACGTCCCTAAAGTGACTGTTTCCTAAAATACATGTCTTTTCATGAAAAAACACTTTGTTTTCTATAAATACAAGACTTGTCTTCATTTTTTTTAGAGAGAGAAAAATGAGGAAAAATATTTTCTATACTTTCCATTCCCGATCGAGTCGGATAGAGTATCAAAAATAATTGGTTCGTGGGACACGCACACTGAAGTGCTTCTTGCGCGTGTCGAGACCGTTTTATCCTGGGAGGCAAACGCTCATTGTTCATTGCCGTAAGCACCGTAGCGGGAGCGCATTTTGTCTTAAGGAGAGAGTGTCAAACACTTGACTCGGTCATCTTCTTCGTTTGTAAGTTTTCTAGTGGTATTAATTTATTGCATAAATATGATTTATTTCATATTTTAAATTTGATAAAACACAAAAGTATATATTATATATAACATTCCCAAGCATAAAAACCTAATACTATTGAGTTATCATTGCAAAATACCCTTTCCTCCTTCTCCAACGAATTGTAACATTATGCTCTCCCTAAAAAGTGGGAGATGCCCACGATGAAACCTCTCGGTGGGACCAAAAATCCCATCCACCACTTTGTAACATAAAAGTCACTTATGTTGTTGTAAGATAAACCCGATAATGTGTTATGCAAGGATTTTCCAACTACATTAAGGGGAACAACACGACATTAATTTATTAATCTCAAACCAAGAACCATTAAGGGGTTCACTAATTATCACGATCATTTGTGGGCCACTTTATTAGGGATCAAAAGATGAGAAATCTAACACATCAATCCTCAACTTTAGATAGATTGAGAGTAAAACATCATGTGAGTACTCAAAAAGGTTTAACCTTGGAGCTCTACAGACAGAGGTCATCAATGGTACTATATGTGTGGTAGAATTCATAGTAGGGTTTACCACAAGGCACTGCTAAGGTCTTTAAGTTAAAAAATGCTTTCGACCATGACTAAGATATTAGAAGGAGATAAAAAATACATGAATAAAAACTATTCCATCTCGGCGAGGATATTCGACTACGTCCCTCATCGCAGCCTCAACGGGTAAAAAGGAAATATAATTTCTCCAATATTAATGGTTTTGTCATAAGTCAACAGATCTTATAAAGAAAAGGAGAAAAAGGAGGAAGTTAATGCAAAATAAACATTTCACTCTGCACCACATCCATATAAGTTTTATCATCCATCGAGACACAAAGTATGTTATGAGAACCACGTGCCAAGAGGACCCCAGAGGAAAGGAAATATGAGACCAAATATTTTCGTTACCATAATGACCATAACTATAACACCAACAACTTTAAGTACCACCAAAAGGCCATATATGATGTCATTAAGAAGGGTCAATTGAAGAACTTTATGTCCAAGGCTAGTAAAACTGAAGACAAAGGTAAGGGGAAAGATAAAGTAAATTTAGTAGATAGATTATAGTTCTCCTTGTTATCTAAATTTTGGATCAAAATGTAGTTTGAGTTTGTGTCCTTTTGATTGAATATCGTCTACACAACTTGATTCTACGCCAACGACATAATGATATTAACGCAGCATAAACATCCATCTCATTAAAGTTCTAGACCCATAATTAGGTAGTACATATGGGAAAAAATATTGTTTAAAATATAAAGATCAATTTTACTTTGGTGATTTTTTAACAGATTTTTAAAATATTTTTTCTAATTTTGTAGTGTCCAATATTTTTGAGGGAAAATTATACAAAGCCCCCTGAAAATTTAGTTTTTACACCCAACCATTTTCAACAAAAAAAATTACATTTTTATGCACAAAATTATGTTTTATCAACTTTTTCTTTTATGAAAATGGGTTGGGTGTAAAAAATCAATAGTTCATGGGGCTTGGTGCAATTTATCCTATTTTTAATGAAACTCCTTAGTGGAACCTAAAAATGTCCGTAATAATTTTACAACACATAATGGTTTCTCAAAAGCCTTGTAAGAGAAATGTTGATTTTCAATCAATGTACCGTGCGAGAGCACCGCGACTAATCTGTGAAGTGTCTATTATCATGGACACGACCTTTTAGTCCGATCGCGGGTGGTTTACCATGGTCGTGACCTTGGTTGGCGCGATCATGGGTATAGTTCGGGGAGTTTAAGTGAAAATCATTTATAAACCTCTTTTAAGTGTTTTTAATTTACACATATCTTTTAATTTATTCTGTAAATCCTACTTAAACACTAGTTCATGATTAGGTTTTTGAAAACCTATTTTTTAGTTTACAGAGAACTTATGTGAGACAAATAGCCCTAAATACTCCCAAGTCCACTACTTGGTATTTTATTCTCTTTTTCATGTTTTAGAAAACCTTTTACACATTAAATCACATATTCTAGTGATGTTTTCCACAAGTTAAAATATAAGTTTGTGGTGGTTTTTCTTTGGTTACGATCAAAGCTTTCTGAGGTTAGAGATAATTGAGCCGATTGATTTGGGTTACGATCCAAGGCATGTTTGCGAGACTAGTGACCTGAAAATTAAAGTTGCGATAGAAATTCGAGCAAACGCATCAATTTCATATATCAGTGGATATTAAAGCCCGAGGGTTTTGACTGTTCAAAGTTGTGATGTAGAGTGATATAACTAGCACTGCGAAGGTTGGAGGTTTGGTACAATAATGATTTGAGGTTGTGGTTAAGTCAAGGATTGTAAGTCGTGTTTGTCGTTTTGTAATCCTTGAAAATTTTGTACTAGTGTAATTGTGTTTGTGGTGGATGCGTGTGATTCTTATCAAGAAGGTTTCCACACTAAATGACGTTGTCCCTATTTATGTTATTGCTTTTATTTTCTGCCATTTTTAATTTTGATCAATCGTATGAGATTTTGGACCTAATTAATTAATCGATAAATTATAAAATAGACTTAATTAACTTGATTAGGAACAAATTAAATCGATCTTTTTGATTTGCACTATATTTCTTTCGTTTAAATTAATTCAAATGTGAAAATATAAATATTTGTTATTATATAAAAGTTGGCTAAATTATGTGTCAAAACATTGAGTCATTTAGTAATTCAAGCAATGTTGGCTTAAGTTGAGGTGAGACGTTTGAGTAGAGTGAGTCCCATTCATTTAAACTACTTGGACTATTGGTACTTTGAAGATCTATTAAAGTTACTCTACTTCAAAAGACTTTTGTTGTCGATTTGAAGATATCCTTTTGATAGTTTTATGATTGAACATTATTGGCTATGCACACATTTGCGCATTTAAAAAAATGGGGTTTTAAGGCTGACAAGTGATTTTGATTGTGAGATGTTGGGTATACCGTTTTAGAAAAAAACCTAACTTTTAAATGTGATTTGTTTGAAGTCTATTTAACTTGAATATAAATCGTTCACAGTGTTCCATTTAAACCCATGCACATTGCACCATTCGCTCGGCCATGCACCGTTTCAGTCTTGGTTGCATACCGATTGAAATCGTACGCATGAAAAATGTTAACTGTGCACACGACATAGTCAAATTTAAAAAATACTATAAATAGGTCTTCTCTCTCTCTCTCTCTTAAAGAAATATGTATTTCTCATTACTCATGAACATTTTAGAGAGTATTTTTGAGGTTGAAAGTGTTTACGTTATCTCTTTATTTTTAAATTCACTTGTTCCCTCTAGACTGAGAGAAAAACTTAAATTTACACTTAGTTTATGTATTGAGAGGAAATTGAGTGTGATTTGATTAAGATCCACACTATCCAAAGTTCAATTCAATCTATATTCACTTGGATCGGTTGTACTAACACTACTAGATGTAAAACTGGAGGTGTTTTGTTCTATTGGGGAGATAGGAGCATGGTGTTTTTCTAAGGAGGAGAGTGTACTTCCCTGTTCACTCTATGGAGGTTAAGGTGAATTTCTTATTGTTAATGGAGGAGAGTCCAAAGTTCATAGGTGGCTACTCATTAGTGCATGAGTGAGAGGTTGCTTTGTATAAATCTTTTCAAGTTAAATAAGAAATTAGAGTGACCCGAGGTTTTTCCTCATAAATCTGTGGTATTTATTTTGTTTATGTTGCACTTGCTATTTTATTCACTTGCATCTCATTCTCCAACTAAATCTCCCACAAATATTTTTTTTAATCCATAAAATTTAATCAGGAATTGCGTAGTATTTTGATCTATATTTCCTAAATTGCAAATTGATTTGTTGATTCATGCCTAAAATGACCTCACCTAGTTGATGCATATGCTAGGTTGCTTAAAATTGAGAATAAAAATGAAATTGTCAAAATTGGACAAAATTTCATATAAACCTATTTACCCCTATAGGTTTATTTAGCGTTTCACACTTGTATTAAATACACACATCCTCAATTGGTATTGGAGCGGTTAGTCTTCTTCGCATTCATGAGCTACGAGTTTATATATTATTTTTGTTACATGTTCATTTTTATGAGTTATCATAAATCATGTTTTCTTGTGAGTAGTTGTTTTATGACTGTGATGGGTCAATATCGGGATAACAACTCTATTAATAGACCACCTTATTTTGATGAATTGAATTATGGTCATTAGAAGGTGAAAATAAGAACTTGTAATTTGTGGCTTGCATTTATTTTTCGCCATTATTAATTGCTACTACCTCATATAAAATTTCGACCTAATTAATTAATAGATGAATCACAAAAATGACTGAATTAATTTGATTAGGTACAAATTAAATAATGTAATATTCAAAAAACTCCTCACAACAACTCTAGGGTTTGTATGGCTCCCATTGACGAAAATCCAAACAATATTTATCTTTCCAATCCAAAACCTCCCGACCCTTCCTTAATGAATCCTCCTATTTGGTCCAAATTATTTGCTAATGTCGTGGTAAACTCATCTCCTAAAGAAACAACCCTAAAACCTCTCTCCACCTTTAAAGGAGAGTCGATAGTGTTATTCTCCAAAGAAGATATTCAAGCATTAGTAAAACCCTTCAAGTATGACATTGTTGGTAAGTTTTCTCATTATAGAAGCTCTATGGATGTGATAAGAAAAAATATTAACCTTTTCTCTTAAAGCTACATGTTTGGTTTCAATCTTGTTCTTATTCATCTCAATTGTGAGGAAAATTTCATTAGACGGTGGACTCTTAAGCAGTGGCATGTTAGGAAGTATCCAATGAGAACTTTAAAATGGTATCCATCATTTAGAGTTGATGAAGAAAGTACCTTAAAACCGGTTTGGATCAATTTTCCGAATCTTCCAATTCATTTTTACGTTAAATCTTCTTTGTATTCAGTCGCGCAACTTATTGGAAAGCCCCTCAAACTTGATGCTTTAACTGTTGCTTTGTCTAGACTTAGTACTTCTTGTGTATGTGTTAAGTTTGATCTTATTGATAATGTTCCCCTAGGGTTTGGATTGGTTGTGATTACTAAGGATTCTGGCAAGAAATTGTATATGAAAACCGTCATTTGTATTGTAGGTGTCTTAAGAAGAAAGGTCACGATGATGAGAATTGCTTGTTAAAAAAAAATACAACATATAGACTCCACATTCTAGGACCCCCCCAAGTATTTCCTTAGGTCCCTAGTATCTCCCCAATTCACTACATTCCCTATGTCATACTCCGAGTACCAATTTGGAGGCCACCGAGAGTTCCCAGGCCCCGATTTGGCCCTAACCAACTCCATTGTTAGAGCGAAAGCTCAATGAAGATTCAAAGGGAACTAAAATCCTTTTCAATTGCCCAGCCCCATGAATAAAAAGGCATAACTACTGGGAGGAATGATCCGCTTTCCCCTAAAAACTGATTCGGAGGCCACCAGATGCTTCTGAGATCCGCTTGACCAATGTCAACTCTTTAGCTCAAATGAGACTGAATAAATCTTATAAGGGAACTGAATACCCTTTCCAATGGTCTACCCTGTGCATGAATCAGCCTTACGGTACGCACGAACGATCCGTTTTACTTTAAAAGGTCACTAGGCACTTCTGGGCCCCGTTTGACTAAAGTTAACTCTCTGAATCGAGTGAAGCTCTCGGAATATCAAAGTATAACCTTTCCAAAGGTCCTCCCTGTGTGCAATTTAGACTTACAGTTTGACGGATGATCTATTGTCATCCGACGATCTCCTGTCTAAAGGACCTACGGGTACTTTCGATCCCCATTTGACCCAAAGTTAACTCCCGAACCTAGGAGCATCCCAAGTATTCTCAAAGGTCCCTGAATAACCTTTCCAATGGTATGCCCCATGAGCGATTTGGACTTACAGATTGTATTTTACGACCATTTTTATGAAAAATCTACACGAGATAGCCAATTGGAAGGTGAATTTCCCTCCCTATTGGCAGTGTGTCTAAGGTTACCTGCCGACAGGAAGTGCAAGGATAATGCCGATTGATAGTCCCTTGGCCCTATATAAGGATAACATGAACTCACCTTTTAAGGGACCTAAAAAAACATCAACTTCAGTGATCTCAACAACGTTCTTCTTAAGTCATCGAGGTTTCCTTGTTTGAAACCTTTTTCCTCCTTTCATTTCTATCACTTTCACACATAATTTAGCAAAATCCCCCTACATTATTCATTCACTTGGAAGGAAGATCATCATCAATCAATATCAATCTCCAAAGAAAGTCCAAACATTCTTCTCTTTCTTTAAATTTCTTTATTTTCGTATTAGTTATATAAGTTCTTAATTTAGCTTTTACTTTATATCATACACATATTAATCTCTAATACTTTATTAGTCATAATGCACATAATATATTTTCTATAAAAAAACCCAAAATAAGAAAAAGAGGGTTACACCTATGAATTCCAATGGGATTTGTCACCACACTCAAAATTAAAAACACCTTTTCCTTACACACACATCAAATAAAATTCTCTTTTGAATTTATGTGATAAACCCCACCTTCGTGACACATACAAACTACGTGGACTTTGATGCCTTTATAGGCTACGTAGGCGTCTTGGGATAAAACCTGAGACTCGAGTCCTATCTTCCCGTTTTCTCATTTTTCTATTTTATCCCTATAGTATTAATATATATCATACTTAGGATCCATACTTTCATTTTATCAAACATATATTATCATTTCATCATAATGATCAATATCTAAATAAACGCACATATCATATTTTTAATTATTATTTTTGGGAACATTCCTGTGGATGACCTCACTCCGTCTTTTCCATGATGCGAGTCGAGCGATTCTGATCTCCATTTATATATACACGCACACACACTTCACGGAGAGGAAAATAGTAACATAAGCCCATGAGAGACCAAAAGGGCGAGATGAGTGCCTAACACCTTTCCATTCCGTAACTTAGCCATCGAACCTCTGATCTAATTGGTTTCACAAGCATCAGTTTTTCTTTATTACCGCTCTCTCGAGGCGACAACATGTTCTTTTGCCTGTTTTGTGCAAAATAGGTTGGCCACTCTATCTCTTTACAACACCCCACATCGACAATGGCCGAAGCGTTCCTATAAAGGGTGCGAGACCCCAATCTCTCTCTCTCCACCATGCGCGTGAGAGCCAAACCCTGAGAGGAGAAAACATGGGGAGGGATGTCCATAGTGGAAATTCTGCTCGGGACACTTACTTAATAGGTCTAGACTATGTTTGCATAGGTATTATCATTTTATGCTTGTGTGCATATGCACCTATCTGTATGTTCCCTTTTTCTCCTTTATTATTTATTGTATATATCTACCTCGTGTTTATGTTACCTCTCACTCACTTTTTATAAACACTCCCCACGTACACCTCACACTCGTACACTTGTATATAGGTTCACTTATATCCACATGCTTCACACACCACTTAGAATATCCATGCTTAGGTGTCACTGGCACACACCTCCACTTATCACACTTGTATATATCCATGCTCACTTATACATATCACACACCACTTGTACTTTACCTATGCGTAGGCTCACTGTCATACACTCACTTATAAATATTCACACATCACTCACTCTCATGTATCCATGCTTAGTGCGATCTTCATGCTGTATACTAGATTTACTTTTAAGGATACTTTTACATTCTTACTTATTAGTATAGTTCTCATCATGCCATATAAAATACTCTATCCATAATATACTAATCAATAATCATGCAATTTGCACACAATATCACCAAGAGCATTGTTATATTGACCAAAATTGTCTCGTACTGGGGGGGTCACTTTGTGATGGGCGTTGGTTCGGCTGAGCGTAGTTAGCCTATGCAATATGACTCTCACCTTCCATTGGCTAAGTACCTTCGATGTATATCAAACAGTTACCCCCGCATCATACTGCTTGACTGAACTCACGACCGTAGGTATATAGTAGGTAAATCGTTACCGTACATTGAGTATATTGAATTCTCTCTCACACGTACTGTCCCCACGAGGTATATAGTAAGGCACTTCACGTACACTCAGGTATATCAAATGTTTTGTCTAAACGTACCGATTGCCTTCAAAAGCAAGACGTATATCGTGGAAGTCATGCCAAATGGGGGAACCTTTTTACTAACCCAACATATGCATCCCCTCATATAGTCATAAAACCTAGGACACTCATATTTAGTTTTCCGGTTAATACACGAAACTCAGTCGAAATTCTAGGTCGGAATGCCACCCAAATTTTTACGATTTTGTCTTTTTTCAAAATAGGACCTTGTCCATGAGCCTAGAAACAAGTCAAATCATGTTTTACATATTTTTTAAAACCCAATTTTTTCCAGGCTCGAGACCCGTACGATATTTTTTTTTGCATTTAGGTAAACCTAATACAAGTGAAAACACAAACATAATAATAATAATGCTGAGACTCTTCTCTCATTTTCCCCTTCTTCTTTAGTAAAAGCGTCAAAAACATTTCCCCACCTCTTTTATCAAAATACCAAAAACATTTCCCCCCCTCTTTTATAGGAATACCAAAAACATTTTTCCTCCTTTTGTCCAAAAAAATATTGTCCAATCCTTTCCAAAAGGCATAAAAAACATTTTCCTCTTTTCTAATAAAAATAATTATTCATTTTCTATTTTAAAAATAGATTTGATTCATTTTCCTTCTTTGTTCGATCGCATACCCGACCCTTGGTCTGGATCCCTATTGGTTTTGATCTTTCGTAGAATCACCTCGAAGCTCAGCCAATTCTCCCGCTACTTCCTTCGAGTTCGGAATACACCTTCACCAACCCTCCATGGAAAAGGCAGACCAAGTACCGAATGTGCAACCTAATTTGATGACAGTCCTAATCCAACTTACCGCCATTGATGACATTCAAACCAAGGTTCATGAGATGAAGTGAAATTGAATCCCAGTTCCTGAGGAGCCCGGGCTCCTCTTCCCTCGTGCTATGGGTCCACCCGCACCTGAGCCTATTTGGGTCCCAAAAGAATATCAGCATGTGCCATGTGTGCCTCCTTCTAATGGTCCATCACCAACTCAAATCCCTATACCGAATCTTTCCCATCCAGGGGATAACCTACCAGTACCTGTCGATCCAAAGTAAGAAGAGTAAAACATGGTCAAGAAAGACCTTAAGCTGTTAACTAAGAAGTTTGACCAGGTCCTAAGTGATAGGAACTACATGGTATGTCTCCCTACCCTAAAGCAACACTATCGATAAAATTCAAGATGCCTAACATTGAGAAGTTCGGGGGTAGAGGGACCCTAATTGTTCATCTTCAAAGATACTACAGAGCCATGACACTCCTAGGTGCCTCCGAGGAAATAATAGCCAAGATGTTCAAACATACTTGAAGGACAATGCTCTTCGTTGGTTTCTATTCATTGAGGAATCTAGAATTCCCAGTTGAGAGGATATTTCCCGTGAATTTATATCGCTGTATAAATACAACGAGGAGTTGGAGGTTACACACTGTAATTTATAACTTCTCAAGAAAAATTACGGAGAAACTATCAACAATTTCATAGCAAGGTGGAGGGAGAAAGTGACCATTATGACCAGCCGACCTTCCGAAGAGGAGCAAGTTAGTATTGTGAAGAAAAACTTCCTACTCCATGCCCGAACAACGATGGGAGGACAGTATTACCCACATTTTCGAGCCCTCCGAGAAGCAGGAGTGGATATTGAAGAAAGTATTGCTAAGATAGAAGATGAGCTAGAAAAATTATCTTGAAAATTCATTCCAAGAAAATATGAGAAGCCTACTATAGTCTCAATCATCAATAATATCTCATAGCCCGTTACCTCTTAGGAGCTAGAAAGCCGTGCTAATCCAGTCAGAAAAGAGTACACCAAGCTTTAGTCTCCCCTATCTAAAGTCTACCAAGACTTGTTGGGCCGAAACCTCATCAAACCTTTGTACCCTCATCCACTACCAAACCCACTTCCCAAAAATTTCAAACTCGACACCCATTGTGATTTTTACCAAACTGCCGACCACACCACTGATTAGTGCTTCCATTTTTGAAATGTAATCCAAGATTTAATTGATCGATATGTGATCGCCCCACCAGTTAATCCCAAACCAAACACCACTTACAATCCACTTTCAAACCATACAAATACCATCTTCCTAGAGAATGACCCAGAATTTGATCCATCTACCCAAATTGTACCCAGTAAAGCACCCATCATATCCATATTATTACCCAAACCCCTTAAAGTCTGCCCATATTTTCTCTTACACACTACTAGTTTCGCCGACAAAGCTCTGTCACTTCTTACAAGAGAATGTATTTTCATTCGTACCTAGTCCGAAGGGAAGGATATGGAATTTCCAGAATTACTAAACTAGCTTCTAGAGTTTGGGCTAAAATTGCCCTCTAAAATGACCATTGACTGTCAAAAGTTCAACACCCTGTTCATGAAAGCCCGGAAGTGGGCTCGAGAGTGAGATAATTGGGTGGTACCCGTTGATCAAGTTAATTTAGACGATGAAGTATAGATTCTGGCAGGCTTGTTTCAATAAAATAATGAGATTTGTAGTATGTTCGAGCTACTCGATGCCTTAAAGCTACAAGGGCGATTGGTCCTTTAACTTTTGCACCTCCCCATTGAAATGGAGGATTTATATGAAGAAGTCATTGAGGTTGTGGAATGCATTTAATTCCCATAAAAATATGACATCGTTGCCACCAGATGGGGGGATGAGTTTTATAGCTCAGACGAAGAACCAAGACAATAAAATGTTAGTCTAATAATCACTGTGTGTGCGATGTTATCTTTTGAAGATATACTAGGGGAAATCAACAAAGTATCCAATAACCCAAAATAGATGAAGAAACATGGTTTTTATTCTTACGCTCCTTTGTGAACCATATGACAAGATCTAGGAGACATTACCAGAGTCCGAATTCTCAGTCCGCAGGGATAGATAAAGGAAAAGGAATTGTCGAGAAACTCTTCATGCTAAAATTGACCATCGAGGAAAGCAAAATCCTCAACCAAATAAAGATAACCCAGGCCAACATCACCTTGTGGATACGCTTTATATTTTCCCAGTTACACCAAAATGCTTTAATAAAATTGCTTACTGAGACCACAATCCCTCCTTCCACAACTCCAGAAGAAGTCGTGAACCGCTGGTAGGGTCTTTAACTTCTACCAGATTACTTTTCTTCTCTGAAGAATAAATCCCAAATTTTGGTCCTATTCATAACTATGCTCTTAACATCTCCATTGAAGTGACGTGGAAGACAGTCCCGTTCTTACTCATCGATAACAGATCAACAATCAATGTTTTCCCATTAAGAACCGTCAACTGCCAGGGTTTGAAAGTAATCAACCTTGCTCCAAGTTCTGCCACAATGCATGCCTATGACAACATTTACCAAGAGGTGATGGGACCCATAACACTCATAATAGGGGCTGGCCCTATCAATCCCATTACTGAGTTCTAAGTTATCGATATACGTGCTTATTTCAATTTATTGCTTGGTCGATCGTGGCTTCACAACATAAAAGAGTTATCTTCCTCTCTCCATCAGAAACTAAAATTCTTCGCCAAGGGGAAGGTCATCACCATCTTGAGTGACAATTATAATACTGAGAATGCAAGCACCAGTAATCTGGTACTAGAAATAAAACATGGGATGAATGACATGCTTCTTTTAGGCTTTCGGGTCGAATTACTTCCACTCTTAACAGGGGATGATTTCAAATACCAAGTCTATCCAGAGCACAACCCTCACAACAATGTCAATGTAATACAGATGTTAAAAAATATGCACTTCATGCTCGGACTGGGGCTGAAATGACGAGAACAGGGGATTCTTGAACAGTTACTCATGAGATGAGGAGTCCCAGCATCATATGTAACCACTTGTTAAGAGAGCTACACCTATTATCGAACGTTTAGAGGGAAATGACTCCGAGGACTCATTCAATTTACAGACACTGGGGTTGACACTCTGCATAATTCACTCAGGCTATACGTCGTCGAATTCGTCCATCTTGATAAAGGTCAGCGATGAACCGCTCCTTAACTGGAATGCATTACCAGTTCCACTTGCTAAAATTCAACCCAACCCATATGTTTATCCTGTCTCTTCCTCTTTTGTCATTCCTCACTTTTTTGATAATAATGTAATTGAGACCTCCTTTAATGAGGTTCTCAACGCTGTTTTTCCCGAGAATGAAATAAATGAATATTTTGAGTATTTTGTTGTGCCATACATTAATTATCTTGATTCTAATAAAACTCTTAATGATGATGATTTTACAAATGAATAATTCTTAACTGATCTTAATAAGGTTAATAACAAACAACATAACCGCATTTAAGTCAATAAAAGATGAAACTTTTGTTATCAATCTCAATTCTAGTAGCCAATAATGAGAGATTAGTATAGGGTCCACCCTTGATGAGCATGAGCATGAGCATGAGCAATTCAAAGAGATGCTGAGGGAATTTATGGATGTCTTCGCATGGTCCTACAATGACATGCCCGACATTGATCTTGAGATATCTCATCATGAGATTCTAACTCTCCTGGAATGCAATGCGAATTTATCGAACAGAAACTGCGAAAACTTTGCACCTAATGGTCGCTCAAGGTTAAAGAAAAGGTAATCAAATAGTTGAGCGTCATCTGGGTGATTGAATATCCCACATGGCTAACCAACATTATAGCCATGCTAAAGTCAGGAGGAAACGTTCGGATGTGCATTGATTACCGAGATTTGAACAAAGAAACTCCGAAAGATGATTACCTACTACCTAATATCGACATAATTGTGGACAAAATGGACAATTATGCTCTCAAGTCATTCGTTGATGGGTTTGCCAGATACAATCAGATCAATATGCACCTGATTATCAAGAAAAAACCGCATTCATCACCCCTTGGGGAGCCTTTTGTTACACAATTATGCCATTCGGTCTAAAAACACAGGGTCTACCAATTAAAGGGCTGCCACAACCATCTTGCAAGATATGATAGACAAAGAGGTCTAGGTCTACATGGATGATATGAGCATTAAGTCTAAGACTCAGGAAGGTCATGTTCCTACCCTCCGAAATTTCTTTAAATGGCTACACCGATACTGGATGCGACTTAACCCACAAAAATGCATTTTCAGCGTCACCAAAGGAAAATTCTTGGGATTCACGATTAGCGAGAAGGGAATTGAAACGAATTCAGCCATACTAAAAAATCCACCACCCTGAATAAACAAAGAAGTCTGGGGATTCTTTAGAAAATTACAGTATATCAGCCGGTTCATCATCCAATTGACATCTATATGTGAACCCATGTTTAAACTCCTTCAAAAAGATTCCACCAAAGTCTGGATCGAGGCATATTATGATGCCGTTGACCAAATAAAGTTGTACCTTAATAGACCTTACTCATGCCACTACAACCTATTATCCCTTTACTTCAATACTTAATCGTAATAGACACCTGAATGGGGATTTGCCATCCCAATACCTTGAAGTCGAAAAAGCGCCATCTACTATGCCAACCACAAATTAGCTGGGTACGAAGTCAACTACACTGCCTTGGAGAAGGCATGCGTCACCCATGTCTGGCTCACTAAGAAATTACGACAGTGCATGCTCACTTTTCCGATCAGACTTGTGTTCTGAATGGAACATACCAAATACCTGCTCAAGAAACCCGCCCTATCTAGTCGAATGTCTTGATGGTTGATGCAACTAGCCGAGTTTGATATTATGTATGTCACGCAAAAGGCCATGAAAGGAAGAGACATATTTGGCTACCTTGCTGACTACCTTATGGAAGAATCCGATGTTTGAATCTTCAACTTCCCGGATGAAGATATGCTTTGCACTTATCAGGAAGATCTTCGGTGGAAAATGTTCTTTGATGGCATTGCTAAAAAAAAGATATGGTATTGGGATAATTGTGATCGCCCTTGATGACTCTCACCCTCCCATTTCCATCGAGATGGATTTTCCTGGCACTAACAATATGACCGAATACGAGGCATGCACTGTAGGCCTTAAAATCGCTCTCAAGAAAGGTATCCAATGACTATATGTCTATAGGGACTCTGCCCTTATCATCGCCCAAGTCCTTGAAAGATGGAAAATCAAAGATAAAAACTCTTGCCCTTTCTTCGCCCACCTAGAAGAGCTGTTCTCCCAGTTTCAAGATGTCACCTTCGACTACTTGCCACGAGCAAGGAATAGCTTAGCATATGCCCTTTCTACCGTATATTCCATGGTAGATATTCGCTAAGGAATAACGATGTCCCCCTTCATAGTCCAAAAATCAGCTAAATCGACCCACTGCTACCACATGGAGCTTGTCACCAAAAATGATTCCAATATTGCTGAGTGCTGGTATGGTGACATTTGGTGCCTACTCAAGCATGGTAGGTACCCCCAAGATGCCAATAAGAAAGATCGAGCAACCCTCCATAAACTGGTTGCCCAATACATTGCCTGTGATAAAGAACTATTTAAAAGAAACTTCGATGGAACCCATTTACACTGCATCGTAGGGGCTGACATTGAAGAAATGATGTAAAAATTCCACAGCGGGGAATGCAAACTCCACATGAATAGACATATGCTCACCAAGAAGATTATTTGACTGGGTTACTATTGGACTACTATATTTCAGGATTGCACCGCCTATGTTCAGAAATGCCTTAAATGCTAACCGTTTACCAATCTCCATCACTTGCCTCCGCAAGAATTATACAACATGACTTCTCCTTGGCCGTTCTCTTCATGGGGCATCGATATCATAGGGAAAGTTACACTTAAATCCTACAATGGGCACGATTTCATCCTATTTTCCATTAATTACTTCACCAAATAGGCCAAAGCCAAGTCATACGCAATGCTGAATGCCAAAAGGTAGTAAAGTTCATTTGGAAGAATATCATTTGCTGATACGGGGATCCCCATGAACTAGTGTCAGATAACGAGTTACATTTTGAGGCAAAGGTCATATAATTAGTCGAAGAGTATGGGATTGAGAGACATAAATCTTCTACCTATCGACCACAAACTAATGGGGCAATTGAAGCCACCAATAAGAACCTCAAAGCAATCATCATCAAGATGATCGGAAGTTATTCAAACTGGGACGATTAGATCCCATAAACTCTCTGAGGCTACCACACTTCAGTCCGAGAATCTATTGGAGATACCCCTTACTCTATAGTATATAACATGGATGCAGTCCTATCCATTGAACGATAAATACCTTCATTACGCGTCATGTTTGAGAGCACAGTCGGGGAGGAAGACTGGCATCAGAGTCTTTTCGATGAGTTATTGCTCTTAGACGAAAGGAGGCTAAAGGATCTATATCATATACAAGGATACCATCATCAGATAACATGATCATTAAATAGAAGAGTCACGGGCTATGGTTTTCGATAAGGGCGCTTAGCCCTTAAAGAAATTATAGAACCCATCTGGGACCCTAGAAGGAAATTAAAGCCAAACTGGAGTGGCCCCTATATTGTGAAGAAGATCCTGTCTGGCGGAGCTTCTATGCTCACTGACCTTGATGGAGATGAGATGGAAAGTCCAATCAACCTGGATCAACTTAAGAAATTATACCCTTAGTCTGAAATCTCGGCATGCTACGACTCCTCTCATCCCCCTTCTATTTAAGAAAAATTCTTCATTTTCCTCTATCCCGAACTACATGGGGCTTGATCATCTAAAAAAACCTTTTTCCTTCAACATGAAACTTGGAACTTTTTTCAAAACCCCCAGAGGTATGTAGACAGATTATATGCTTTACATGGGCACAGTCCCCTTCATTTTCATAAAATGCTATTCTTTTCTTACCTCCAAGAATGACAATTCGTTTTATCATTTACATGAACAAAAGGATTATATATGCCTTAGCGATTGGTATAGATAATTCAAATGTAAAACTCATCAAGAGGCATAACAATATAATTAAAATCCTTTTTTATTCTATAAATGGGAGAATTCAGTACAATTACATGAAATATCATTGTAGGGAGTCAAATAACTACCCCATGCTGACCAAACTATCCATAAAATAAAACTAACCAAACCTTCCTAAGAACCAAAAACAAGCCAAACACATCTGCATCACAAAAGCTTCACAAATAAACATCAGTTTCTTTATTTGCCAATGTCGAAAGAACTAGCCCCATCATCATTATCTACTCCTTAGTCTCCCCAAACTTCCCTTGCTTGATCGATATAATTAAGGATCTCTATGGAGCGATAATCCTGGACCAGCTTAGAGAAATCCACTACATCCCCTCTATAGTGTCAAACATGAAGAACCATCTCTGTTCAGTCTCCTCTTGCAAGATCTTATCCACTACCCTCTTCCACAGCCATTCAGGGTCTCTACTAGTATCTCCGCCATATGATTGAGATGATATGACATCCATGCTGTAATGGCAGCTAGTTAAGGGTCCACCATAAACTCCTCGATCACCAGCAATAGCTTCGAAGTTAAGCCCAGAGAAATAGCCCCGGCATGGCCCGCATCATTGAAGTCCTATAGACGCACATAATACAGGACAACTAGGAGAGAAATTATTCCCTCGGTGACTAATGGCCAGGCCACCGAAGGAGAGATATGGCAATGTCCTACTAACAGCTCTCGAGGAGACTGAGAGAATTCAGGCATGGACGCTGCCACACTAGGATTATCCCCCAACATAGCTGAAGACTCCTCATAGGTCGGACATACCTCATCCAAGACAAAGCTAAAAATAAGATCCTCGAGATACCAAAATTGTGCTGCTGCAACCAGCATGTTCCAATCGATGGGCCGTTTGCTCCACAAAGAGACCCAACGTAAGTTAAAAGCGTCATAATCTACATTGTACAAACACATAGCTTCCAAATTCTCTTGATATGAAGAAAATTTTGCTCTCATGGGAAGGGCCATTTTGGGAAATAACAATACAAAGGGAAAGAAATATGCAAGAAGAAGAGGAAATGATAATGGGTGAGAAAACCTCACCACCTTACCCCCTTTTATACATAGAAATCTTGCCTAAACAACAAGAAATCTGAGGAACCCGAATGAATGACTGCCCCACTAAGTACTTTGAAGCTATAGAAAGTGCAATCAAAGCCTTAAAGGTGATTTGAATGGACTCACTTGCCAATGTACAGGACAAGGGGTATGCCGATTGACACCCCCCTTATTTTAGTAAATTATATCTTTTTTTTTGTCAAAATAAAAAGTCTAAAAAATAAATCCTTATTTCAAAAAATTCAGGTTGTTTCTGTCTATATTATCCATTTTACTAATTCTTTCTCAAAATAAAATTTCTTTTGAGCTATTTTAATATCCCATCCTTTTTACGGTCTCACCAACAAAGTAAAAAGTGCATGTATATTAGTCATTTATATCAAAGATAAATAAACAAAAATATCATTCATTTGATATATATTGCCACTTGCTTCATTACATTTTTTAAGAAAAAGAAGAAAAATTGAAAAAGAAAAAAAAGGCAGAGGGACTTAGCCGGAACCCCCATCTCTCATCTCATCTCTCTAAGACCCCCATCCCTACGACGAGTGAGCTTCTCCTAGCGGTGAGTTATGGAGCCTCCACTCCCTGATCCAGATCCCTCATCCGAGGTACCAGGTGGCACCAGAAAAGAAGGAATCGAGATCGAGTCCCTAATGTAGGCTGTCGCTGAGGCCACCCACTCTCGGATATTTCAAAGACAAGTAGTCGACACCCAAACATTCTGCAAATAAAACAAGAGAGACAAAAGATAAAAAGTTAGTCTAAAGAAAATGAATAGCCAGATAAGGACAAAGAAAGAGAAGAAATATACCTCTGGATGAAGGAGATCCTTTGTCAGCCCAAACACCCCCGAAGTCCACTACAAATTTCCTAGCGAAACTTCCAAATCTAACTTCCCTACATATGCCAGTCGGATATCTCTCCCTAACAGTGTCTCAGAGAAACACATTCACCAGCGGAATCCTAAAACCTCAAGACATCAAATGTTTCCCTAGCGGAATTTCTAGACTAAGCTTTACCCCGATCCATCCACCATAAGAATTTCAGCTCCCCAACAAAGCTATCTCCTCTCAAAGGAACATAATCCCTAAACAAATATCTCTTCCCTAATAGAGTCTAAAAAAAAGTTAAAATAAAGACTCCCCAGAGAGAAAACCCCCTGGGTTACTAATTTAGGTCTGTAGAATTGATTGGTACAACTTTAGGTCCACAAAAATTGACCCTAAACCGCAGAATTGGTCGCATCTACTTTAGGTCCTCAGAATTGACCTCGACCCGTAGAATTGGTTGCAACAACCTTAGGTACTCAGAATTGATCTTGACTCGCAAAATTCGTTGCCCCAACTTTAGGTCCGTATAATTGACCTCTACCCACATAAGTAGTTGCGTAAACTTTAGCTCCTCAGAATTGACCTTGACCCATAGAATTGGTTGCCTCAACTTTAGCTCCTCGGAATTGATCTCAACCCGCAGAATTGGTCGCTATAACTTTAGGTCCTTAGAATTGACTTCAACCCTCAGAATTGGTCACTACAACTTTAGGTCCACAGAATTGAAATCAACCCACAGAATTAGTCGCCATAACTTTAGGTTTGCAGAATTGACCTCGACCCATAGAATTGGTCGCCCCTGCTTTAGTTCCACAGAATTGATCTCGATCCGCATAATTGGTCCCCACTTCTTTAGGTCCTCAGAATAGATCTTGACCCATAGAATTAATTGCCTCAACTTTAGGTCCACAGAATTGAGCTCGACCCGTAGAATTGGTCGCCACAACATTAGGTCCTCATAATTATCCTTGACCCGCAAAATTGGTCACCTTGGTTACCTCAACTTCAGCTCTGCAAAATTGACCTTGACTCCCAAAATTGGTTAACACAGCTTTAGGTCCTCAGAATTGACCTCGACCCCCAGAATTGGTTGCCTTAAGTTTAGGTCCGCAGAATTGACCTCAGCTCGCAAAATTAGTCACCCCTACTTTAGGTCCTTAGAATTGACCTCGATCAGCAAAATTGGTCGCCCCCACTTTAGGTCCGCAGAATTGAACTTGACCCGTAGAATTCGTTGCCTCTACTTTAGGTCCATAAAATTGACCTCGGCCCACATAATTAGTCGCCCCTACCTTAGGTCCTCGAAATTGACCTCGACCCACAAAATTGGTCACTATAACTTTAAGTCCTCAGAATTGACCTCGATCGGCAGAATTGGTCACCATAACTTTAGTTCCTCAGAATTAACCTCGACTCATATAATTGGTTGCCCCTACTTTAGGTCCTCAGAATTAACCTCGACCGACAGAATTGGTCTCCACTACTTTAGGTCCTCAGAATTGACCAAGACCCACATAATTGGCTGCCCCCACTTTTGATCCTCAGAATTTACCTCGGTCCTCAGAATCGGCCAATTCTAGCATTACCTTAGGTCCTTAGAATCGACCCTCTAAAACAATTATCCCTGTCCTTTTGGTCTGGAGAATTGACATATTTCCCAAAACATCATGTGGTGTCTTACTCTCTTGCTCCAAGCTCATCCGTTGAAGGGATCTATAGACACCACAGTCTAGGACCCCTTAAGTCTCTCTTTAGGTCCCTAGTACCTCCCCAATTCACTAAAAAACCTAGTTAATACTCCGAGTATCGATCTAGAGTCCATTAGGCGCACTCGGGCCCCAATTTAACCTCGATCAACTCCATTGTCAGAGTGAAGCTCAATGAATCTTCGAAAGGCACTGAAACAACTTTACAACGGTCCACCCTGTGTTCAAAACAACATAACCATTCGGACAAATGATCTATTTTCCCCCGAAAATCAATCCGGAGGCCATCGGGCGCTCCCGAGCTCCGTTTGACCAAGGTTAAATCTTCATCTCGAACGAGACTGAATGAATATTTTAAGGGCACTGAATACCCTTTCCAACTGTCTACCCCATGTGTAAATCATCCTTATAGTACCGACGAACGATCCATTTTACTCTGAAAGGTCATCGGGCGCATTCGGGCCCTGTTTGACCAAAGTTAAGTCTCCAAACCGATCTAAGCCCTTTGGAACATCAAAGTAACTCGCATAAACTTTCCAACGGTCCACCTCGTGCGCGCTTCGGACTTACGGTTGGGACGAATGATCCATTGCCGTTCGATGATCTCCTATCTAAAGGATTGATGGGCGCTTTTGAACCCCATTTGACCCAAAGTTAACTCTTGAACCTGGGAGCGGACCATACGATTCTCAAAGGTGTCACACCCTACTAAATTTTGGCATCGGTCGCCACCAAAACTAAGCCGAGTGTGAGTAAATAAATACCATTGTCAGCATGTGACAGATATAAGACATTATAAAATCAATCCACAAGGTAAATGATAATCAATCCCAAAAGATAAACTATCCAACTAAGCGATAAAGGATCCATCTCCATGCTATACTCAAAGTAAATCCAGTCTCCAACATTATAAAATTGAATAAAATCCAACTAAGAATATCTAAATAAAACTGTACAACTGTGAAACCGAATGGCCCACCAAAACAATGAACTGAGTCTCATTATGAATGCGAAGGAATGGAAAATTAATCTAAACTACTAAGCATAACCAAAATAACTCCGGTTGTGCCTCCAAGATAAATTCTAAAAAACCTGTGCAACTGCTCCAACGCTAATACCTGAAAAAGTTAGTCAATGCACGAGGTCAGAGCCCTGAGCATGAATACACACTACTCCACTCAATAGGGTACATGAACCCAGACAATAGCATTATACACAATAAATATCACAATAGAGTATTTTAATTACGAATATAATTAAACGCAAGGAATATAAATATCTAGCCACCCCTAAATATTCTTATAAAACCACACCAATATCATTTTAATTATCTCACAGTTCCAAAGTGTTAATTTAATTAAATTAACCCAAATTATAATTTATTCTCACTTTATTATTAGGTATATCGGTCCTCCCGCCTCGGGTGGTTCTCCCACCAACATACATTATTATAGCGGTCCTCCCGCCACGGGTGATTTCTCAACCAAAAATACACATCTCCTTGTCAAAACGATCGCTGATCCGTTTAAACCCGTTGATCCCATAATTTGATAAGGTTCCACACATGACACGACATAAAACACTGGCTGGACCATTTTAACTGTCGGCCCTCGCTATTTGTGTCGCAAATATATTTAATACCCGTTTTTTCTTAGGCATTAATTCTCAATTCTCAATTTCACAATTTACAATTTACCCTACACTTTTTAATTGATGTGAGATCCTCAAAATACTCCTTAGTCCCATACCTAAGGGTTACCAAGTCACCAATACGTTCTACCCTATGTATAAGATGAATTTCTAACATAAATCTCAACCTAATCACATACCTAGACTAGTGTAACGACAATAAGATACCAAAAATCAACCCACCCCCCGATATGATAAAATTGCGATAATCTATCCCACACCTAGAAGGCGTAAATCATCTAAAGGCCTACCCACTAGTTCCATACCTATAGGGCTTCCAAAAATATAGGGAGAGCATAAAATACCTAACAACCCTTCGTCACAATGGAAAATAAAAAAAAATATCGACAAGTTGCACAATCATACATAAATAATCAACATTTAAATCTATGCATGATGGTTCAATTTAATTAAAACTCAATGTAATTATCGCGTTGAGATAGTCACGCAATTTATCCCATTTATTATTTTAATTAATTAACATGTGAAATCATCGTTTACATAACAAAATTTCAAATTCCATAATCTCTACACAATTTCTATGAGTTACATGACCCCGAAATTAGTTAATTCAAAACTAAGGTTTTTTTACATGCAACTTACACCAATAAAATCCAAAATCCACTCATCAATCCTACGTACCCAAGGGTTATGAATATTATTCATATTAAAAGATTTTATAAAAACAGTCCCAAAATTTGTTATCACTAATCCTAATTAAGTCACTAATCTCTTTTAAGAAAAACATGATTAAAGGTTTAGGTAACACTTAAAATGCATAATACCAAAGGAAAGGAATAGAGTATTCATGTCTGTGATTAAGATGAAGAAAATCTGTAGCACGGTTGGATTCCTCTCGAAAAATTAGCAAAGAAGTGTTCTTCAACAAACTTGATGATTATGGTTGAGGTTGATGATTATGGTTGAGGTTAAGCCTTCCAAGACTTGTGACAAAAACTTTTTTATGTTGGAGGTTGATGATTATGGTTGAGAGAAAAATATTTTAGAAGTGTTCTCTGGAGAAAAACTTGTGAAAAAGTGATTATGAGAAGTCTCCCCACGAAATAGAATGATTATATACCAATTAGGAGTCCTAATCCAATTCCAACTCTACAAAATAACTCACCGACTCAAAAATCTGGGCATAGTCGATCGATCGACCCTATAGGTCTGACGACAATTCCCCCATAAAATGCCTATAAGGCAAAAATAATTAAAAGCTTAATTGAAAATCCATTTTAAATCCAATTTCAATTTCGGTTGAAGTTTATTCTTCTGATATTAAAGCCAACATATGTTACTAATAAAAATCCAAAAATCTAAAATTTTATTATTTTCTCAAAAATTTCCAGTTAATTAAATAAATCAATTATAAAAACATGAGGTGTTACAAAAGGTATATGAATAAACATTCCAACGGTATGCCCACTGCTCAATTTGGACTTACGTATTGTATTTTATGATCGTGTTTTTTAAACATCTGCATGAGACTCCCAATTAAAAGGTCCATTTCCCTGCCTATCGGCAGTGTGTCTAGGGTTACTTGTTGACAGGCAGGGCAAGGGAAATGCCGATCGGCAGTCCCTTAACACTATATAAGGAGAGCATGAGATCACCTTTCAAGCGACCTCAGAAAACATCAAGTTTAGTGATCTCAGCAACATTCTTCATAAGTCAGTGAGGTTTCCTTGTTTGAAACCTTTTTCCTCCTTTCATTTCTATCACTTTCACACCCAATTTAGAAAAATCCTCCTACATTCTTAATTCACTTGCAAGGAAGCTCATCATCAATCAATATCAATTTCCATATCTCCATAGAAGGTTCAAACATTCTTCTCTCTCTTTAAATTTATTTATTTTCGTATTAGTTATATAAGTTCTTAATTTAGCTTTTACTTTATACCATATACATATTAATCCCCAATCCTTTATTAGTAATATTGCACATAATATATTTTCTACAAAAAAAAACCAAAACAAGAAAAAAAGGGTTACACCTATAAATTCCAATGGGATTTGTCACCAAATCCTCTCAAAATTAAAAACACCTTTTCATTACACACACACATAAAAAAAAATTCCCGTTTGAATTTATGGGATAGACCTTATCCTCGTGCCTCATGCAAACTTCATGGACTTTGATGCCTTTATAGGCTACGTAGGCATCTTGGGCAAAAACCTGAGACTTGAGTCCTATATTCCCATTTTTCTCTTTTTTCCTTATATTATTCATATATATCACACTTGTGATTCATATTTGCAATTTACCAGACACATATGATCATTTCATCATAATGATTAATATATTGATAAAAGCAAATATCATATTTTTAATTATTATTTTTGGGAACATTCCTATTGATGACCTCACTCTGTCTTTTTCATGATGTGAGTCGAGCGATTCCGCACTCATTTATACACACACAAACACACTCTCTCTTCATAGAGAAATTAAGAAAAATAGTAACATAATCCCATGATAGAACGAAAGGGTGGGATGGGTGCCTGACACCTTCCCATTATGTAACTTAGCCCCCGAACCTCTGATTTAATTGGTTTCACAAGCTTTAGTTTGTCTTTAACGTCGCTTTCTCGAGATGACAACATGTTCTTTTGCATATTTTGTGCAAAATAGGCTGGCGACTCTATCTCTTTACATCACCCCACATCGATGATGACAAAAGCGTTCCTAGAAAGGGCGCGAGACCCTTATCTCTCTATTTCTCTCTCTACCGCATATGCGAGCGCTGAACCATGAGAGGATAAAATGTGGGGAGGGATGGTCACACAACCTAAGAAATTTAACCCCAGTATCAATTCAACATATGTTTAGTTGTTAAAAAGACATGCAACTGATCATAAGTAGAAGGTGTATATTGAAAAGGTTGTGATTAGTAGAGATGATGAGACCACTAATCAAACCATAAAGACTACTGAAGATATGGAAGTGCATATAAAAGAAGTGACTAACCCACAAATGTTGGAATGTGTTAAGATAGTCCCTCAAAATATTCCTTAATATATTGATTAAATTCAGCTATGTGAAATCTCTAATGAAGATGTTGATGTGGTTGACATTATTAATCTCTCCTCAAGAGCCATTGAGCTACCTAATTATGAAAAAAATTGTCTGCCAAAAAAACTTATGCATCAGAATCTGATGAAAAGTATGATAATGTGCCTTTATTTGAAGAATTAAAGATTTTTTTAATAGACTTTGATAAGAAATGGAACAAGTGTAAGTTGGAGAAAGAGAAAGCTAACAAGAAAGATATCCAAACCACTGATACCACATCTAAAATGGTACAATACAAATATTTTAAGGAAACTATAGTTTCTTTTCAAGATCCTCTTTTTAGAAGAATCATAAGATCATTGAAAAATGTCTCCACAAAATCCTCTCCTAAAAAGCCTAATGTTGAACTTCATATATTAGAATGCAAGGGGGTTGCTAACAAATCAACCTCTAAAAGAACTAATAAGTTTATCAGAATGTATAAATTGTTCACTGTAGCTTTAATTGAGCATAAATTTGATGCTGCGAAGATTCATAAATATCAGTTTAAATGGTTTTTTGCTGATTCATGTTTCAACAGTTCTCATAAGATTAAATATAAGTTTGATATGAAAGTGAAAATTCTTCAAGATGATCACCTGTTATTGTGCTTAAATATTCATCACCACTCTCTCGGAGAAGAGGTAGTTTAATCTATTGAGCCTAGAAAATGCACTAAAGAAGATAAATATGAGTTGTGGGATAAGCTTAGGGATAAGTTCAATATTTAATCTTCCAGTTATTCTCAATTATCTCATTTAGTGATTGGTGATTTTAATGTGGTTTTCCCACAAAATGAAAACATAGTGGCAATGTTATAGATTTTCAATCTGTCTAAGACCTCAAAGATGCTATTGCTTCTTATGGTCTTTTTGATATGGGTTATAAGGGTTAAAAAATTACATGGTGTAACAACAGAAAAGAAGGTGAAATTATATTTGCAATATTGGATGGAAGTTACATAATTTAACTTGGGCCTCTTTCTTTCGAAAATTTTATCTTCAACATCAGAATAAGTCCTATTCAGATCATGCCCCATTGATTCTATCAATTAAGTCTGGTATGGATGAGATTCCCAAGCCTTTTAAATTTCAACGAATGTAGTGTTACCATAAGGCGATCAATGGAATTATTGATAAGTCTCGGTCTTTACTTCTAACTGGTTCTCAAATGCATATATTTGCCATAAATTAAAGTTTTTGAAATCAGCTCTTAAGAAGTGCAATAAATGTTCTTTTAAAGACATCTTTTTAGAATGTAACGGATTTGGAAGATGATATACAAAATACAAAAATTCTTTTTGTAGATGTTCAATGAGACATTAGTAGAATTTAGTTGAATGAGGCTAAGGCTAAGATTTATTTTGCTTTGAAGATTGAAGGAACCTTCTGGCAGCAAAAATCTTGTGTTAAATGACTCAATGAAGGGGACCTAAACACCAAGTTTTTTTTTTCATTCTACAATGAAGGCCAAAGGAAATAAGCTTAATACTAAAAAGATTAACTACAATGATGGTAATTGTGTTGAAAACTAAGACCCGATAAAAACTATTTTTGTCTCCCATTTTCAATCATGTATTACTAAAAATTCATGTTATGGTAACTATGATTTGTTAGACTATATATGCCAAATAGGATTCTCAATAGGATAATGAGAAACTTGATGTAATGCAAGAGGAAGAGGATATTTTTCTTGATATCGAGGAGCTTACTGTTGATAGTTCTGCAGGGCCTGATGGAAATAGTGGATTTTTCTACATTCAATTTCAGGATATCATTAAGGAAGGTATAATTAATGACATTACATCTGTGGCCATCCCGAATCTTCTCGAGTCGGTGCGCATGCGGGTGCGCGGTCGGTGGCGGGGTTCCAACCTTCCTCAGGGCGGTTCTCCCGTCATCAAAATGTGAGGTGATGTATAAAAATAGAGCCGCCAGCCTATTTTGCACAAAATAGGTAAAAGAAATGTTTTTGCCTTTGATGATGCTTGGATTTAGCACCACCGGATAAGTGATAGTAAGCTCAAACAGTAGCAGCCATGACAGCCATAGAGATGTATAAGTGTATAAGTATGTAGAAGGGGATTAGTATAAGAGGAAATAAGACTGATGTATAGTGGTTCAGCCAAATTGGCCTACATCCACTGTGAGTGTGTGATCCACTAAGTATGGGCACTAATGGCCTTAGATACAATGCACATAACCCTCTCTCTCTCTACTGTGTGTACAAGCAGAGTTTTAGCTAGGGCTACAGTTAGTGGATCGATCCCCTGTAGGGTTGTAGGTGACAAGTATATATAGGTCTTGGGGGTGTAGTGTACCCCCCAAGTATGCATGGTGCATGTGAATTATGATCTAGCCAATCTCCTGTTGACACCTGTAGATGCCAAATGATGACATAATATTCCCTCACGTGAGGGTGTGATTTGGTTATAACGGTCTTCCACGTGTCATGTGAGCCTCACGCACACTGTTCCATGCGTCTCCCAAACCACGCGCTGTCATGATGTCACCCTCGGCCTATGAGCTGAGGCCGAGGGCAAAGCTTCTTCCGGTAGTGTGTCTGGCCTAATTCTGGCCTCGTACTGTCGGCCCCTCATAGGGTCGTCTGGAGAGTAGTGAAGGGTCGGCCCCTCGTAGGGTCGGCTGGAGTCTGGCGAAGGGTCGGCCCCTCGTAGGGTCGTCTGGAGCCTGATGAAGGGTCGGCTCCTCTGAGGGGTCGTCTTGAGCCTGATGAAGGGTCGGCTCCTGAGGGGTCGTCCGTTTGGAGGTAATCCTCAGCCAGGCCGAGGATATAAACGGGTATATCAATCACCCCCAGCCCTTAGCCATAGGTGCTGTTGAGATAGCTGAGGTATAGTGTTGTAAATGAGATGCGTGTATGATCAGTTTGGTGAGTGACACATGGGCAGACACTCATTGCTGTTCACATTTCCAAGGCATGGCGGTTGCACACTTTTCTTGGGGCTTTGTTCCCTAATGATGCCTTCCTCGTGGGCTGTGTCCTGCCTTGGTCAATGGGCCCACTCATTGCTAAGGTATTTAAGAGATTTTCAAACTCTCTCTCTTTCTTCTTCTTCTTCGCGCCCAAGCCTTCTCTCTCTAGAACTTTATCAGTTTTCATCGCCATTTTCTGCAGCCTTCAATTCTTCAAGCTTAGCAACGTTCTTGCTCTCTCTTCATCCGGTAATCTTTTTCTTCCCAGCGCTCTCATTTGCCTTCATTTCTATTTGGTTTTTTTGGCTCGTAGGATTGCGTTTTCTTTAGGTTGTGCCATAACCTTTTCCGGTGTCTTCTCCGGTAACTGGTTCTTGGATGTTCTTGACCAAAACCATTGAGTTCCTTTGTTTCGATCCAAAAGTCCAACCTGGTCAATTTCCCACTTGTTTGTAGCTAAGTTAGCTAAGTTTGGTGTAATTTCTCCAAGTGTAGAGTCTTCCCTTTAATCCTTAGGAGGCTTTATAGCTTAGTATCTGAATTCCCATCTTTGAGAGACAAGCTCTTTGCAGAGATCAGACGAATAGAGGAAGAGGAAGAGAGGAGATGAGGGGCCGACCCTAACTGGGTATGACCCATCTTTCCCATTCCTCTTGCCACAATAAAACCCTTTGAACCGTCCGAGTCTTGTGGGTCGTCCGCTCATCCAACCGAGACTCCCAAACCAAGTGAGATGGACGAGAGAGCATCCTCGCCAACTGGTGCTGGAACCTCTGACAGGAGGGAGACACTCGATCTAAGCCCAGGCCGAGAGGCCGACGGTACGGTCCCCTCCGAGGCTGTTCCTGTAACAACCCTTTCTCCCCATGCCTTCCAAGTGGCTTTCCCTAGGGCCCTCCAGCAGATGACGAGGCCGAGGGGGAGGGGACTGAGGACGAGGATGATGATACTGTAAGGACACAAAATTCCAATTGAGTCCATATATAGTTTTGGCTCAATTCCGGACAAAAACATTTATTCATAGGATAGTATTTATTGTAATATTCTCAAGCCTATGAAGTATGTATTGAAGACGTAGCGGCAAAGAATTTAAAGCTTCATCAAAATGCAGGTTTGTGTGCCTCGTTTCTACGTCATCAACTAAGGTCCCATGCTCCCAAGGTATGAATGTAATTATATTTATATAGGAGCTTGGAACAATTTGTATTGGGTGTTAGGTGAAATAAAAACTGCATTTTATTTTCAGAAAGAATCAATTAAGAACTTTAAAATAAGTATATAAAAGTTTCTGGGCCAAAATCGAATTTTTCAATCTTTCTGGTCGTTCGTTAGAAATGTCGTTCGATCGAGTTTTTTCGTTCGAACCAGTTTCGTTCGAACGAGTTTTGTCGTTCGAACCCGTTTCGTTCGAACGAGTTTTGCCAACGACCCTAACTGGTCAGTCGTTCGATATGTCGTTCGATATGTCGTTCGAACGAATGCTCGTTCTAACGAGGTATCTAACGAACTTCTAACGAGCCCAGGCTGGTCACTCGTTAGAAATCTCGTTCGAACGAGAATCAAATTCGTTCGAACGAGAATCAAGTTCGTTCGAACGAGATTCCAGCGGGAACAATTATTTGGCAGTTTTTTGCAGTTTTTCCCCACTCCTCCACTTGGTTTTCAACCAACTTTTTTCATACATTATTATGTGCGGGAAACACATTTTCCAAGACAACTTTTTCATCCTAATACATCTCCTAGAGAGAGTTTGAGAGATCATTTTAAAAAGGAAAATGTTCATGTTTGAGTGTTCTTCAACTTAAAGAAAAATCTTTAAACACTTAGTTTACACCCATTGTTGTTTATTCCAAGTTCTATATATACATATCTTTACTTGGAGTTTTTGGCACCGGTTTTCTCTACCGAATTCAAGAGACGTTTCGGGTTTGCTTCTACACCCCATCACAAAGAAGACTTTTGTTGAGATTCTACCCACACGGAGAAAGGCTCCATGCTTGGGTGACGGTGACCATATAAAGTCCCATCGGTGAATTCCGAGACCGCGGTGGAGCTCCGTTGGTTATCCGCTAATTGGAGGTTGATACAAGAAGAAGCATCACGTCTTGAGAGGGTTCGAGTTTAGGAAGTAAGTCTTTTGTCTTGTATTTTGTAATACCGTTTTTAGTGGATTTGAGGCTAGGGCCGTCCCGAGGTTTTTTCCCGTTAGTGGGTTTTTCCTCGTACATCGCGGTGTAGTGTGACATTGTTTATTTTATCTTGCACAATAATTTAGAATCCATGCTTAGGATAATTTCAAGATAAAATTTGGTTTAATTATCACACTCATTTAATTTGGGACTTAAATTAAATATTGGGTAAAATTGGTTTATTCAAGTCATTTGCTAAAATTGGTTTCGCCTAACTTTGGATAATTGTTAATTATGACTTAGGCATATTCTAGGACTTGAATTTTGTTTTAATTCGTTTTGAGAAATTAAAACTTGTTGTTATTTTTGAAAGTTGAACCATCACCTATTTTACAACGCTTCCGCATCATCTCTATTGTGTTTTTATACAAAAAGGAAATTAAAAATTTTAATCGGGATAACTTGTTCTTTCAGATACAGATGACGAAGTTGATACCTCCCATGCCTCGTCCTTTATCTCCTCTGTTAGGGATCCTGACCTCTTGATATGGAGGCATGCCTATGGAGTGCCCCCCAGCGTGACTATGAGGGTTCCCTCTGAAAATGAGAGGGTTTTTGATTGTGGCGAGGGAGAGGTTGCAGTTTATGAACAGATGTTCAAAGTTGGAGTCAGATTCCCTTTGCATACTGCCATCATAGATATCCTATCTGCCCTTGGTGTTGCTCCCTCTCAACTTCCCCCCAACTCTTGGAGGACAATCCTGTGCTATATTTCCTTGTGGAAGAATGCCTTCACCAACGAGCCCTCGGCTCACCTATTTTTGGGCTGCTACAACATCACCTCCTCGTCCAAACAGCCTGGATATTATCACCTGGGGGCAAGGAGGTCTGAGAAGAAACTCCTCCATGTGGCACAAACTTCCAACCATGATTGGAAAAAAAGGTTTTTCTTTATCTCTGGGGAGTGGGAGCCTGTCGCCGATGGTCCGAGGGTCCCCAGGAAATGGTCTAACCCCTCCATGAAGGCCGGATCAGACCCTGGACTTAGCCTGGAGGAGAAGGACATTGTTGATTACCTGAGAGGATGAGGGAGAGAGGGTGAACTTGCAAAATTCGAAGACCTGATGACCCCTCGTTTCCTCAAAGAAGCTGGTCTGAGGGTCGGCCCTTTGACAGAACTATGTGAGTTATACTGAACATTTTCCATTCTTCACTTATTTTTGAAGTGTTTTCTCTTTAGATATGCATTTTTCTAACGTATCGTCCTCTTATCAGGTCATCCTGCAGGTACGTCAGACTATCTTTGGGAAATGACTGCTCCCAGCTTATTATCTGGATTGGCCAAGAAGAAAGGGAAGGAGCCTCAACAGGCTTCGAGGAAGACAAGGGACGCTAGGCCGACGGTGGTGGAGCCAACCACCGATAGTCATAAAAGAAAGGAGCCTGAAGTCCCTATTGACCCTCGGCCAGATTCTCGGACGAGGGCCAGGGTCAAAGCCTCTGAGGGGACGACCTCTTTGTCCAGTATGGGGGCCTTCTGGTCTCAAAACCTGGCGCATCTGAGGGCCGAGCCCTCGTCGCTCATTGCAAATTTGAGGGCAGCCAAGGCCTCAATGTTCTCTACACCTTCAGCAGCTGATTATGAGTTCCTGTCCAAAATGCCCCCGGCCAAAGTGTACGACTATGGTCTGCACTCCCTTGCACAGGTATTGGTTCTGACCCACATCTTAAATTTCATTATTTCACTAACTGTTCCCTCGGCCCCTCTTGACACCTGTTTATTTTTCGTGCAGTCTGTTTGTGCCCTCACCTCAGCCACCAAGTGGATGGCTGAGAACCAACAGAAGTTTCATGAAGCTGAGAGGGCCATTCAGCATGAGGCCGACCTGCAGACAGAGCTCGAGACTGCGAGGGCTGAACTGAAGAGTGATAGGACTGAGCATGGCAGGGTCCTAGATGAGCTGACGAGGCAGCATGATGCCGACCAGCAGGCCACGGACTTGCTAATAAAGGAGAAGGATGAGGCTTTACTCAACATGGAGGTCAAGCACAAGACTGATCTCGCATAAGCTGTCAGAAAAGCCGAGGCCGATGCTGTTGAGGCTTACAAGGTTTCTGACGAGTTTCAGGGCTTTGGCCTTGAATATCTGGAGAGGGGGATCAGGACGGCCTGTCGATGGGTCGTCCTCAGATTTGGCGACGTCGTCTCCTCGATCCGCCCTTCGATTGAGGCAGTCGGATTGGACGACCCTCTGATCGCCGAGGCTCTGTCCCAAGTAGAATCCCAAGTGCAGGTTGAGGGGGTCGGCACATCTGAGGATCGGCCGGTTATGGTTGTTGAAGAGACCCCTTTGGTGGATGTTGAGGCTCTGCCCTCTGACATTATCCGTTAGGGTGGCAGTCTGTAGCCCACACCCTCATAATGTACCTATTATTTTTGTACTCTTTTTGTAAAACACTTGGATATCTTGTATCTCACTTTCATTAATATCATATCGTCTCCTTTACTGTCTTCTATATCAGCTTCTTGCATGATTTGCTGTTTTTTTTCTGTTAGCCACTAACCTTTCCCTCGTCTTTTTTGAGGACAGTGGTGGGGTCGTCCCCTCCACTGGCCCTCATTATAGCCGAGGGATTAAATGACCAAACATGATTTTAACAAAGTCTACCCTCGTCTTTCTTGAGGACAGTGGTGGGGTCGTCCCCTCCAGTGGCCCTCATTATAGCCGAGGGTTCAACTTACCAAATTAATGGTTTTTAACAAAGTCTACCCTCGTCTTTCTTGAGGACAGTGGTGGGGTCGTCCCCTCCACTGGCCCTCATTATAGCCGAGGGTTCAACTTACCAAATTAATGGTTTTTAACAATGTCTACCCTCGTATTTCTTGAGGACAGTGGTGGGGTCGTCCTCTCCACTGGCCCTCATTATAGCCGAGGGTTCAACTTACCAAATTAATGGTTTTTAACAATGTCTACCCTCGTCTCTCTTGAGGACAGTGGTGGGGTCGTCCCCTCCACTGGACCTCATTATAGCCGAGGGTTCAACTTACCAAATTAATGGTTTTTAACAAAGTCTACCCTCGTCTTTCTTGAGGACAGTGGTGGGGTCGTCCCCTCCACTGGCCCTCATTATAGCCGAGGGTTCAACTTACCAAATTAATGGTTTTTAACAATGTCTACCCTCGTCTTTCTTGAGGACAGTGGTGGGGTCGTCCCCTCCACTGGCCCTCATTATAGCCGAGGGTTCAACTTACCAAATTAATGGTTTTTAACAAAGTCTACCCTCGTCTTTCTTGAGGACAGTGGTGGGGTCGTCCCCTCCACTGGCCCTCATTATAGCCGAGGGTTCAACTTACCAAATTAATGGTTTTTAACAATGTCTACCCTCGTCTTTCTTGAGGACAGTGGTGGGGTCGTCCCCTCCACTGGCCCTCATTATAGGCGAGGGTTCAACTTACCAAATTAATGGTTTTTAACAAAGTCTACCCTCGTCTTTCTTGAGAACAGTGGTGGGGTCGTCCCCTCCACTGGCCCTCATTATAGCCGAGGGTTCAACTTACCAAATTAATGGTTTTTAACAAAGTCTTCCCTCGTCTCTTTTGAGAACAGTAGTGGGTTTGTCCCCTCCACTGGTCCTCATTATAGTCGAGGGTGATTCTCTGTAGATGTTTCGATGCGTGCTAGAACTGACAACCACAGGATGAGGGAAACACTGATATTTCTCATTAATTTTCCAAAGTGTTATATTGGAGCAACTCTCATTACAATTATGGTCTTTCAAGACCTTTCAACACTACTGATAGTATTTCTTCAAATGATCTGCATTCCAGGGGTTGGAAAAAGGTTCCCCTTCTAGGTTTTCTAGTCTATAGGTCCCAGGGACAACTTCATCGATGACCCTATATGGGCCATGCCAATTAGGATGGAGCTTGTTGGGCTTTTGCCAAGTCTTCTTGAGGATCAAGTCCCCCACTACGATAGGCCTCTGTTTCACCCTCTGATTGTAAAACCTTGCGGTCCTCTGCTGGTAGGAAGCCTGCCTTATCTCAGCGTCCTCCCTCCTTTCCTCAATCAGGTCTAAGTCGAGTCTCCTCTCTTCCGCATTTCCCTGGGGGTCATACATTTGGACCCTATGAGTAGGAAACTCAATTTCGGTGGGGATGACGGCTTCTAAGCCATAAGCTAGCATGAATGGGGTTTCTCCGGTAGAGGTCCTCACTGTCGTCCTGTATGCCCATAGTACGACATATAACTCCTCGACCCATCTTCCTTTTGCCTCCTCAAGCCTCTTCTTGATTCCATCTAGGATTGTCCTGTTCGTAACTTTGGTTTTCCCATTGGCCTGAGGTCGGCCTGGGGTGGAGAAAAATTGTTTGATACTTACCCTCTCACAGTACCTCTGTAGAGAGGCATTCTTGAACTGAGTCCCGTTATCCGAGATGAGGGTGTTGGGTAGACCGTATCTGCATATAATATTTTTCCAGATGAATTGGAAGGTCTTCTGCTCTGTGATCGTCACCATCGGCTCCGCCTCCACCCACTTTGAAAAGTAGTCAATGGCTACAATGAGGAAACGATAGTTATTGACGGCCCTAGGCAAGGGGCCTACTAGGTAAATTCCCCACAATGCGAATGGCCAGGGGGTTGTAATGGAGGTAAGAGGCTGATGGGGCTGGTGAGGGATGGTGGCGAATCTTTGACATCTGTCACACTTTTTTACATACGCCGCTGCATCTTTCCCCAAGGTCGGCCACCAGTAGCCTTGGGTAATCACCCTCTTTGCTAAGGATCTGCCCCCGATGTGGCTTGAGCACGACCCTTCATGCAGATCTTGCAAAATGGAAGGGACTTCTGAGGGATGCACACACCTAAGCAAGGGGAGCAAAAACCCCTTTTTGTATAAGGTGTCTCCGATGACAGTGAATTTTGCAGCCCTGTACCTCAGCTTCTTCTTTTCTTGCCTTGCCTCTGGCATCTCACCCTCTTTAATGTATCTGATCAGAGGGTCCATCCATGAAGCTTCTTGAGAAACATTTAGGCAATTGCCAAGTGTTCCCTCGGAGTCTTCAATAGTAGGCTGAAGCAAAATTTCTACTGGGACCGTCCTCCTGATGTCTGTCCTAGTTGCCGAGGCCAACCTCGCAAGGGCATCAGCACGACCATTGTCGAGGCTAGGTACCCTCCTTAATTTCACTTCTCTGAAGCCCTTCAGTAATGACCTCACCTTCTCAAGGTACCTAGCCATCCTCTCATCCTTAGCCTCGTAGGCTCCTAGTATCTGATTCACTACTAGCCTTGAATCACTATGGACGAAAATCTGGCCGAGACTAAGAGACTTGGCCAAGGAGAGGCCTGCTACCAAGGCCTCATATTCAGCCTCGTTGTTGGAGGCTTTGAAATTGAACCTCAGGGCGTACTCAATGTCTGTGCCATCGGGTGCTGATACTATTAACCCAGCTCCGCTCCCGCTTTCGAAAGAGGACCCATCGAGGAAGAGACTCCACACGGTGCGTTCTTCTGAGAAACTTCCCTCGGAGAGGGATCCCTGTCTAAAGATGTATCTTCCCTCTTCATTTTCAGCCGCTTTCTTTCTGGTGGTGCTTGTCTCAGCCCCATCTGCGGGTGTGTCGGCAGGCCTGTCTTGTTGTGTATCTATCTTTCCGAGGGTCTCACCCTCGGCTTCATCGCCTTCCCAAGTAAACTCAGCCACGAAATCCGCCAACGCTTGCCCCTTAATGGCCGTCCTAGGCTGATAGACTATGTCAAACTCCCCCAGCTCTATAGCCCAGGCCATTAGCCTGCCTGATTTTTCTGGCTTGTGCAGGACCTGCCTAAGAGGATAGTCGGTGAGGATGACCATTGTATGGGACTGGAAGTACGGCTTCATCTTCCTTGAGGCATGAATCAAGGCGTAGGCTAACTTCTCCATCCTCGGGTATCTTTGCTCTGCCCCCTGGAGTGCCTTACTGTTAAAATACACAGGCTTCTGTACCCCATCTTCGTCTCTCACGATGGCTGCATTGATAGCCGACTCTGAGACGGCTAGATACACATAAAGTTGTTCACCCTGCACGGGGCGTGATAGCAGCAAGGGAGACCCCATATATGATTTTATCTATTTGAAAGCCTCATCACACTCTTCACTCCATTCGAAGGCCTTCCTGAGGATCTTGAAGAATGGCAAAACACTTGTCTGTGGCCCTAGACACGAACCTGTTCAAGGCAGCAACTCTCCCTGTGAGCCTCTGAATATCCTTAATGGACTTGGGGGTCTTCATTTCAACAAGGGCCTTTATCTTTTCAGGATTGGCCTCGATGCCTCTTTGATTGACAATGAACCCCAAGAACTTCCCTGCTCCGACCCCGAAGACACACTTGGCCGGATTAAGCTTCATCTTGTATTTGTCCATCGTATTAAAGGTCCTTTCCAGGTCTGCCACATGATCCTCTGCCTTCAAACTCTTGGTCAGCATGTCATCTACGTAGACCTCCATAGACTTTCCAATTTGGTCTTCCAACATTTTATTTACAAGGCGCTGGTACGTTGCCCCCGCATTTTTGAGGCCAAAGGGCATGACCCTGTAACAGTATGTCCCTTTGTCGGTGATGAAGGCTATCCTCTTCGAGTGTTCAGGGTTCATGAATATCTGGTTGTACCCTGAATAGGCATCCATAAAACTCATGAGCTCATGGCCTACGGTAGCGTCTACCATCTGGTTGATGCGGGGGAGAGGGAAGCTGTCTTTGGGCAGTGCTTGTTGAGGTCTGTGAAGTCCACACACATTCTCCAGTTCCCATTGGCCTTTGGGACAATGACTGCATTGGACAACCATTCAGGGTAGATGACCTCTCTGATAAATTTAGCGTCTTCTAACTTTTTGACCTCATCCCTAATGACCTCATACTTCTCTCTGGAGTAAGTTCTCCTCTTCTGCTTTATCGGCTTCACTCCCTCTACCACATTAAGCCTGTGGCACAGGATTTCAGGGTCAATCCCTGGCATATCTACATGACTCCATGCGAAGACGCTTCGCCTTCTCCGCAACAGTTTAATGAGGTCTTCCTTGATATTGGGCTTCAGAGACTTGCCGACTTGGACGGTTTTTTCCGGGTCATCCTCATCGAGGATGATGGATTCTACCTCTTCCGCGGCCTCTCCTTTATTTAGCTTCGTCTCATCACTGGGGTCTAAGGTATCAATATTGTAAGTGGTTGTGGCCCTCTTGTGTGCCTCCCTTTCTTCAGCGGAGTTGTAGTAACATTCTCGCGCTGTCGTCTGGTCTCCCTGAACTTCCCCCACTCCGTAAGGGGTAGGAAATTTAATCATCTGATGGACTGTAGACGGCACAGCTTCAAACCCCTTGAGGGCCACACGCCCCAGTATGATGTTGAAAGCCGAAAACACATGTTCATCCAGCACAAAGAAACTGACCTTCTTGGTGAGACATCTCGGCCATTCGTCCCCCATCCTGACATCAGCCTCATATATTCCAAGGGGATGAACCTTCTCCCCACTGAACCCAATCAATGGATGATGGTATGGGACAAGTCTGGCACGACTGAGGCCCAAGGCCTTGAAGCATGGCCAGAACATCACATCTGCAGATGAGCCACCATCTACCAGGATCCTCGGCACCTCGCACCCATGCACCCTGGTAGTGATGACGAGAGGGTCATCATGTGGGGCTAAGAGGCCTTTAAAGTCCATTCTTGAAAACCCCACTATCAGAGTGTCCATATCAACCTTCTTCCTTTTTTCTGACTTGTCCTCCAGGGAGGTTGAGTGCACTGTCTTCGTCACTGCCTTAGCCTCAGCCACATGGGCCTTCCTGTCGGCGACCTCAGATCCTCCTCCTGCTAGACCCCCCGGAGATCATTCCCACACCGAGCGAGATCATATTGAGCCTCTTGACAGGGCCGTGGTCGTCTCTCGGTGGGAGGTCAGGGTCGTCCTCATCATCAGAAGGGTCGTCCCCTCTTTTTTGAGGACCTTCTTTGCATGCATCCACTCGCTTTTTTATGGGGTCGTCTCCTCGGCCCCTCTTGAAGGCCTCTTTGTCCACGTACTTTCTGAGTTTCCCTTCTTTCAGCATATTCTCAATCTCATCTTTCAGAGCAAAGCATTTGTCTGTTACGTGACCGTGGTCTTGGTGGAATTCACACCACAGGTTCCTGTTCCTCTTGCCGGGGGCTGCCCTCAGCTTCTCAGGCCACTTCAGGGACCGGTCACTCTATATCTCATTGAGAATCTGTTCACAGCTGACCGTTAGAGGGGTGTAACCAGCGAACTTGTCATCCGAGGACATCTTCTTCCCCTCTTTGTTCTTTTTAGGGTACTTACCCCCGCTAGCGCCTCCTTTTTCATCTTCATATTTTGCGGCCATCGCTTCTTCGGCGTTCATCACCTTTCCTGCTGTCGACAGCAGCTCAGCCATCGTCCTCGGAGGGTCTTCAGCAAGCTTCCATAACAACTTTCCCTTCTGGAGTCCTCCAATCAGGGCTGTCATAGCTATGCTCTCCTCATAGTCCTCCACCTCCAGCTTCTCTTTATTGAATCTAGCTATATAGTCCCTCAGACTCTCATTCTTCCCCTGCTTAACATAGAGCAGGTTGGTGGTCTTCTTCTGTGGCCTCACCCCGAAGCAAAAGTTGTGGACGAACAGGTCTGCCAACTGCTTAAAGTTTTCAATGGAATTTTTTAGAAGAGACGTGTACCAGACATGTGCAGCCCCTGTCAGGGTACCAGAAAAGGCACTACACCTCATCTCATCTGAGATAGAGTATATGTCTGCTGCTGATTGATACATCTCCACGTGGTGGACAGGGTTGGTGCTCCTGTCATATCTTGGAGTGACCACAGGTGGCTTGAACTTAGATGGCGTGGGGAAGTTGACTATCTTTGCCACAAAGGGTGAGTCTATGGTATATCCCCTCTGAAGAGGGTCTCGGCTCTTCAGTATGTCGCCAATCTTATCCTCCAATCGCTGGATTGAGTCATTCCAGGGCCTCACAGGGTCGGCTTGGCCGATGTTATCCCCTGCCGCTTCTTTGAAGTGGACGGAGGGTTCTGCTGTGGCAGGCCTGCGTCGGCTATTTACTTCTCTTTGGCCGTAATCCCGTCCCTGGGGTCGGCCATCTGCTGCCTCCCTCCTGTACCTCGCAGCACTTCTTGACTTGGACAACTTATCGCGCAAGTCATTTACTGGGCCCAACCTCTCGAAGGCTGACCCCCTGCTCAAGCGATCAAAAGCAGAGCCTCTCGGGCGATCATCAGGGTTCGGTCTCCCACACTTCCCTCTACTCTCCTGGAGAGGTCGTACAGTATTGTTGGAGACCTCATACGGTTCCCAGTATTCTATCGGGGCCTCCTCTCCCTCCAGATCGTCATACCTGTCCTCAGGGCAAGGGTTTCCTTGCCTCCCCAGGCGTAGACGCCGGGGGTCAGCAACATCCCTACGCCGCTGAGGGGGTGGAAGGTCTTTGCGTGGTGCCTGGGGTGGTCCCCTGGCCTCATGCTGTCCTGGAGCTGCTGCCGGAGTAATCATCTCAGGTGAAACCCCTGGTGGTCTCAGTATGTTCTGTCTTAGGGCTGTGAACTGCTCCTGCATTATCCGCTGGCTTGCTTCCAGAGACTTTAGGGCTGCTGCCACATCAGCTATCTCAGACTGAGGCGGCGGCTGACTGGTACTGGGTCTTCCCCCCTCATCCGGCGGGGGAAGTGGTGGTGGTGGCATTTCAGGTGCCATGTGCTTGAGCTATGAAAAGTTAAAGAAAAGACTGGTGAGCTTGGGAACCTTAGTGGGTCTCTTTCAATGGTGAAACACCTCCTCTCAGGGGGAGTGTTGGTTCACCACCAGAGTGCCCAGTGAGGTCAAGCTGTGCTAAGGAAGAGATGTCTTCTCGTTCCCACAGACGGCGCCAAACTGATGATGCTTGGATTTAGCACCACCAGATACGTGATAGTAAGCTCAAACAGTAGCATCCATGGCAGCCATAGAGATGTATAAGTGTATAAGTATGTAGAAGGGGATGAGTATAAGAGGAAATAAGACTGATGTATAGTGGTTCAGCCAAATTGGCCTACATCCACTGTGAGTGTGTGATCCACTAAGTATGGGCACTAATGGCCTTGGATACAATGCAAATAACCCTCTCTCTCTCTCTACTGTGTGTACAAGCAGAGTTTTAGCTAGGGCTAAAGTTAATGGATCGATCCCCTGTAGGGTTGTAGGTGACAAGTATATATAGGTCTTGGGGGGTGTAGTGTACCCTCCAAGTATGCATGGTGCATGTGAATCATGATCTAGCCAATCCCCTGTTGACACCTGTAGATGCCAAATGATGACATAATATTCCCTCACGTGAGGGTGTGATTTGGTTATAACGGTCTTCCACGTGTCATGTGAGCCTCACGCGCACTGTTCCATGCGTCTCCCAAACCACGCGCTGTCATGATGTCACCCTCGGCCTATGAGTCGAGGCCGAGGGCAAAGCTTCTTCCGGTAGTGTGTTTGGCATAATTCTGGCCTCGTACTGTCGGCCCCTCGTAGGGTCGTCTGGAGAGTAGTGAAGGGTCAGCCCCTCGTAGGGTCGGCTGGAGTCTGGCGAAGGGTCGGCCCCTCTGAGGGGTCGTATGGAGCCCGTTGGAGGGGTCGGCCCCTCGTAGGGTCGTCTGGAGCCTGATGAAGGGTCGGCTCCTCTGAGGGGTCGTCTTGAGCCTGATGAAGGGTCGGCTCCTGAGGGGTCGTCCATTTGGAGGTAATCCTCAGCCAGGCCAAGGATATAAATGGGTATATCAGCCTTGAGATCACAACAATAAATACATACCGATGATTGTGAAACCAATTAGTTCAATGATTCGGTGGCTAAGTTACGGAATGGGAAGGTGTTAGGCACCCATACCGCTCTTTCGGTCTTTCATGGGCAAGTGTTATTCTTCTCCTTAATACTCAGTGAAGTGTGTATGAATGTATATATAAATGGAGAATGGAATTACTCGACTCACATCATGAAGAAAGGTGGAGTGAGGTCATCCGTATGAGTGTTCCCAAAATAGTAATTAAAAATATAATGTGTTCATTTGTCGGATCACCGATAGTTTATAGAAAAATGATAGTACAAATTGGAGAAAATGCGAGTGTAGACACCACATTCTAGGACCCCCAAAGTCTCTCCTTAGACTCCTAGCACTTCCCCCTTCCATCGCAAACCTAGGTCGCATTTCGAGTACCGATCTAGAGACCATTGGACACCCCCGGGCCCCATTTGACTCCTGTCAACTCTTTCGTTAGAGATAAAGCTATTTGAATCTTTGAAGGGCACTGAAACCCCTTTCCAACGGTCTGCCCCGTGCATAAAACAACATAATCGTTCGGACGAATGATCAATTTTCCTTCAAAAATCGATTCAGAGGCCACAGGGTGCTCCCGGACCCTATTTGACCAAAGTTAACTCTTCATCTCGAATGAGACTAAATGAATATCTGAAGGGAACTGAATACCCTTTCTAATGATCCACCCCATGCATGATTCTGACCTACAGTGCGAACGAACGAGCCGTTTTACTCCGAGAGGTCATCGGGTGCTTTTGGGCCCCGGTTGGCCAAGGTCAACTTTTCGAACCAAGCAAAACTCTTTGGAATGTCAAATTACATCTCCTAATCTTTCCAACGGTCCACTCCATGTGTAATTATGACTTACCACACGGATGAGCGATCCATTTGCATCCGAAAATCTCCCATCCAATGGACCGATGTGCGCTTCTGAGCCACATTTGACCCAAAGTCAACTCCCGAACCCGGGAGTGGTCCAAAGGACTCTGTAAGGCCTCCAAAATTCCTTTATAACAATAATCCCCGTGTGCTATTCGGATTAATGATTTGTGCTTTATAATCATTTTTCCAAAAAAGTCCGCACGGGACTGCCAATTGGCTGGTCCTGAACCCTGCCTATCGGCACAATGTTAAGGGTGACCTGCCAATCGACAGCCCCCATTTTCCCTATTAATAAACACACAACAAACCCATCAACTTCAGCGATCTCAACAACACTCTCTTGAAGTCAGCGAATACCATATGAAAAGTTCTATTCAAGCCTAAATACCCATACTTTACACTCCCAATTTGGCAAATATCCTTATCTCTCATCAACATCCATCAACATTCAAAGGAGTTCATCCATGATTCAAGCTCAAGCTCCAAAGAAGGTCCAATTTCTTCTCCCTATCTTTTAAATCTCTTGTTTTTCCATAAATTACTTTAGATTCATAATCTAGTTTCACTTTAGTTCATACACATTAATATCTACTCTTTTATTAGTATATTTCACGTACTCTATTTTTCATTAAAAAAAGCCCAAAACAAATAAACGAGAGTTACACCTGTAAATTTCGAACGGAATTATCCACCACACTTTTTTCCAAAACTAGAAACACATTTTCTACACGCACACACCAAATAAAATTCCGTTCAAATCTATGGGATAAACCCCACCCCTATTCTATATTCGAACTACGTGGACTTTGATGCCTTTATAGGATATGTAGGCGTCTCAGATCAAAATTCGAGGCTTGAGTCCAATTTTTCCATTTCTCTTGTTTTTGAAATTTCTCAAAGCCCCTCATTTTTATCATACATACATACATATATATATATATATATATATATATATATATATATATATATATGGCATACTTGTTCTCATCTCATCCCACATATATTATCGTTTCCCAATAACGATCAATATCTTGATGAATGCTCTTATTTTATCTTCTATATTTGTTATTATTTTGGGAATATTCCTATGGATGACCTCATCCTATCTTTTTCATTGTATGGGAGGAACGATTCCAATCTCCATTATATAAACACTTGCACACACTTCATGGGGATGAAGGAAAATATTAACATTTTCCCATGAGAGACCCAAAGGGTGGGATGGGTGCCTAACACCTTCCCATTATGTAACATAGCCCCCGGACCTTCAATCTATTGGTTTCGCATGCATCAGTTTGTCCTTAATGCCTCTCTCTCAAATTGGCAACATATTATTTTGCCTGTTTTGAGAAAAATAGGCTGGCGACTATATCTCTTCACATTCACCCCACACCGAAGACGGTCGAAGCACCTTTTTGAACAGAAGGGTGCGAGACCACAACGTAGTTCTTCCTCGGGGGGGATCCTCCTTCCTTCCCCCTCCATAATGAACGTCACGCCTACCAGGATGGCCACACCGAGAATGAATCACAAATATAATATGTGAAAATAATATATGAAAAACTAGGAAAGGAGGACTCGAATTTTGGGTTTTACCCGAGATGCCTACGTAACCTAAAAAGGCATTAAAGTCTACGTAGTTCGCATGCAACATGGGGGTAGGTTTATTCCATAAATCAAACTAGGGACTTTATTATATATGTTTATGTAGAAAAAGGGTCTTTCAGTATGAGAAAATGTGGTGAGAAATCCCAGTTTGGAATTTATAAGAAAACCCTTTTTTCTTGTTTTTTTTATAGAAAATATAATATGTGCAATACTAGTAATAAAGAGTGGGATATTAATATGTGTACTAACAAAGAATGTGAAAGTAAGAATTGAATAAGTAATTCAAAAATAAGGAAATTTAAATAGGGAGTGAAAGATTTGGACCTTCTTCGAAAGCTTTAAGATTGGTCTTGATTGTTGAAGGGATGCTCTTGCAAGTGGGTGGAGGTGTTAGGAGGTGAGGGAATGGAAGTTGCTAAATTGGGTAAGAAAAGGATGGAAAAGGAATGTGGGGGAGAGATTTTAATATGAAAACCATGCCGACTTTAAGAGAATGTTGTTGAGATCACTGAGATAGATGTTTCTAATGTGCCTTTTGAAGTGAGCTCATGTTCCTTTTATATAGGTTTAAGGGTGTGCCGATCGACATTGTCCTTGACTAGCCTATCGACAAGCAACCCCAGACACATTGTCGATAGGCAGGAAAATTAGGTTACCATTAGGCAGTCTCATGAAGATTTTTAAAAAAAATAATCGTACAACATAATTCGTAAGTCCGAATCGTGTATGGAATGTACGGTTGGAAAGTATATTCAGATCCCTTTAAGAATGCATTGGGATGTTCCCTAGTTTAGGAATTGACTATTGTCAAACGGGGCTCGAAAGAGCCCGACGGTCTTTTGGATAAGAAATTTTTGGAGGAAAATGGATGGTTCATCCAAATCGTAAGGTCGATTTGCGTACAAGATGGACTGTTGAAAAGGGTATTTAGATCCCTTTGAAGATTCATTCAATCTCATTTGGTTCAGAGAGTTAACATTGATCAAAGGTGGCCCAAAAATGCCTAATGACCCTTCAGAGTAAAATCGAATGTTCATTCGTACTGTAAGGCTAATTTGCGACCGAGGTGGACCTGTCAAAAGGGTAGTCAAAGCCTTTCAAATATTTATTTAGTCTCATTTGAGTTGAAGAGTTGAAGGGAGTCAAATGGAGCCGTGGAGCGTCCGGTGGCCTTTAAATTAGTTTTTGGGGAAAACTTAATATTTATTTGAACCGTAAGGATGATTCATGCGTGGGGTAGACCGTTGGAAAGGGGAATCAGATTCCTTTAAAGATTCATTGAGCTTTTGCTTAAGCGAGAAAGTTGATGGGGGGTCAAACGGGTCTCGGGAGCATCGAATGGACTCTAGATAAGTTTTTGACAGTAAAGTGGATCATTCGTCCGAATCGTGAGGCTAATTCACGCACGGGGAAGATTGTTGGAAAAGGGATTCTGAGTCCTTCGAAGATTCATTGAGCTTTTTCTTAGACAAGAAAGTTAATCGGAGTCAAACGGGGCTCGAGAGAACCCAATGGCATCTAAATTTGTACTCGAAGTATGACCTGAGGTTTATAGTGAAGGCGAAAGTGTCAAGGACATAAGGAGATGCTTAAGAGGGTCCTAGAATGTGGTGTCTATAGAGCCCCTCAATAAGTGAGATTAGAATAATAGACACCACACTGACGTTTTTTGAAAGATGTCAGTTATGAGGACCTAAAGGGATGAGGATGACTGGTTCAGAGGGTCGTGGTCAATTTTAAGGACCTAAGGTAATGCTGAGAATGACCAATTCTGTGGTTGAGGTCGATTCTTGGGACCTAAGGCTATAGAGACCGATTCTGAGGGACGAGGTCAATCCTGAGGACCTAAAGTTGTGATGAACGATTCTATGGGTCTAGGTCAATTTTGAGAACCTAAAGTTACAATGATCGATTCTATGGGTCGAGGTCGATTATGGGGAAATAAAGTTGTAAAAACTGATTATGCGAGTCAATGTCAGTTTTGAGGACCTAAAGTTGCAGACATCGATTCTATAGGTTGAGATTAATTAGGAGGACCTAATGTTATGATAATCGATTTTGAGGGCCGAAGTCAATTATGAGGACCTAAAATTGTGACGACCTATTCTGAGGGTCGAGGTCAATTCTGAGGACCTAGAGTGGTGATGATCGATTCTGAGGGTCGAGGTTAATTCTGAGGACCTAAAGTTATAGTGACCAATTCTGAGGGTCGAGGTCAATTATAAGGACCTAAATTTATAGAGACCGATTATGAGGGTCGAGGTCGATTATGAGGACCTAAAGTTGTAATGACCAATTCTGCAAGTCGAGGTCAATTTCGAGGAGCTAAATTTGTAGAGACCGATTATGCAGGTCGAGGTCAATTCTAGGGACCTAAAGTGGTGAAAACTGATTCTGAGGGTCGAGGTCAATTCTGAGGACCTAAGCTTATAGTGACCAATTCGGTAGGTCGAGGTCAATTCTAAGGACCTAAAGTTGTAGTGACCAATTCTAAGGGTCGAGTTTAATTTTGAGGACGTAAGGTTGTAGCGAGGAATTCTACAGGTCGAGGTCAATTATGGAACTTAAAGTTGTAGAGACCAATTTTAGGGGTTGAGGTCGATTCTGAGGACCTAAAGATTGAGATGTAGGGAGTTTTTCTTTTGGTGAAATTTTGAATTGCCTTGGGATGCGAATGCCCCTATTATTCTGGAAGGATTCCGTTGATTTGAAACTCTTTAGGGGAAAGTTTTACCCTTTTTAAGACATCCAACTGAGGATAGTTTTGTTGGGGAAGCTAGAATGTTGATGAAGGATTGGGACAAAGATTTTGCTTGGAAATTCTGCAGGGGAATTGGGAAGGTATTATTTTGTAATCTTTGCTGGGGAGATATTTGGCTTCTGTTGGGGAAGACTTGAAATTCGAGATCTCGCGAGAGAATTTTAGTTGGACTTGGGATACGGGCACATTATTGGTTCTATTTGTGGAACATGCTTGGGGTTTATGCTGGGGGTAAGAGCATAATATTAATCTCCCTGGGGATTTTGGGAGTATGTAAGTGGTTCAGTATTCCAAAAAATGTTTTTCTCGATAAAGAGATGTTCCAATAGTTATTTGGCATTTTAAAGAATTTTCTGGGTAATTTTTGGATTTTTCTGGCATTTTCTTGTATTTTTTGTACAAAATTTCCAGGAACTGCCGACCGACATGTTGTAGGGGTTTCCGTTTGAGAATTGTACGATCTTTTGAGCTTCCTTAGGCTGAGGAATAGGCAAGTTCCGATTGGTATGTGCAGGGGGTCAGCCGATCAGCATGCCATTTAGTCCCATAAAAAAGGGGGTGATCCCTCCTCATTTTTGACATCTTTAAGACTTTGAATCTTCTGCTTCCTATCTCTAGAAATCGTTCCTAAGTCCTTCCTTCTTCAAGAGTTCAAACGGCAGGATTTTCTAGCGAGGAATACAATTTGGAGTGGTTGAGTGTTGATGACTGGACTGACCCTGAATGGCAGGCTAGGATGCCCCTTGCCTTGGGTAAAATGAATGTGTTTGATCTGGTTGAACCTATTGTTGATGAGTGCACTCTTCTACGTGAGCCTGCACACCACCATTCGTCTAGATTGAGGAACTTTAGTGGCTATGCAAGTATGATGACATTGGTATTCTTTTTCACTTCCTTTTTGTTTTCTTGTGCTGATGAGGGGCTTTTTTCTTTGGTTTTGGTAGACTAACATAGCTCCTTAGAGCAGGTATTCTAGTGAGATGAGTGGGTTGAGGGATATATAGGAGCATCTTTCGAGGTTGGTGCACTGGATGGTTAATTCTGTTGGCTTTGACCATCTGGCGTAGGCTTTGGATGAGATGTCGCATTTTACTGCCGTGTTGTGTGCCTTGGGAGAGAGGTGGTGGGACCCTACACACACCTTCCATTTGTTCTTTGGAGAGATTACTGTTACTCCCATTGATGTGCGGTAGATGATGGGGATATATTGCGACGATCCATAAATTGAGGTGGATCGTACTATGAGGGTAATGCCGTAGGCGGCGTCAGGGGATGTAGGTAGGATCGTTTCTGGGCATTCTATAAACACCTATTCTCTTTGGTAGGTGATCTTCAGTCAAAGGATAGATGAGTCTGACGGGCGGCAGGTGAGATATATGTCGTGGTTATTTATTCTTCTTTTGTTGGGTGCTTTCATGGTGGCGACGAGTGGCGACATCGTTTATCTTCGCATGCATTCGTTTATCTTTGGCGACATCATTTGTTGGGTGTTTTCTGGATAGTTTATCTTTGGTGACCCTTTACTCTTCTCTGCATGCATTCAGCCGGTGATACCGAAGACTTTTACGAGGGCCACATACCTTTTGGAGGTAACTTTCGCCTTTTTTTTTTCTTCTTATGCATTTTTTTTAGTTGTTTCTCTACTGATTCCTGCCTTTTATAAATGTGGTTCTATGAGATGATTGGGATTAATATGAGGTTGATATCCTTGAAAGACGAGGATTTTGGGGACTTCTGCTGGATGTATAGGTGACGGAAGTTCAACAAGCGGTCGAACTAGTTCCTGTCCCTGACAGCGGTGCGACAATCCCTAAACACGCTGTCGAGAGATCAGGCTATTTTAATTTTTTCTTTGAATCCTATTTTGGCATTTTCTTTCCTTTTATGAATATTTATCCTTTTGTCAGGGCTTTTAGGTGACCTATTGCCCCATGCGGATGACTCCTCAGCATACGTGGTTGACAGGTATGCATGAGCATATGCGAAGGTTGATAGTGCATGATTTTGGGTACGCTTGGTACTTGGGAGAGAGGTTTGTGCAGCAGATCATGGAGCATGAGGTTGCGGTCCTACCATCGGTGGCCTGATCTATATAAGGAAGGTTAGGGATATGTCTGTTCAGGTTAGGGGGATGACGATGGTTGGTGAGGCTTTTACGCCTTACATAGACATGGAGGTGAGTAATGATTACCTAGACTTCGTGACGAGCTGGTCGATGCCATCTTACATTCACGATGTTGTGAACATGCTTGATCCTCCTACAGCTTCGAGAAGAGGTATGAGCAGGCCATTGGGATCTTCTCATAGCACGTGTGGTACGTCGGCAGTGGTGGCAGCGGTAGAGAAGGCTCCTCTTATTCATATCACTCCCCCTTCTTATAATTTCCGATTGACTAGTGTGGGGACATTGAGCATCCCGCACCGTCCTAATGCAACGGTGACGAGATTAATGGGGTTTAAAGATGACTTCCTTCAACCTCAAGTATAGTTTTCTCTTTTCTTATTTTGCCCATTTTGATACTTTTTTTTTTCCTTTTACTAACTGATTTGTCTTTTGATGCTGTGTTTGCCGCATGTTTGGGTGTCGACCATTTGGCTGAAAGATATCAAGGACTGTTTGGTCTCTGAGATTGAGTACGTCAAGGACTCCGTACCTTTTTTCTTGGTTCCGTCTTCCACCTTAGATGAGGGATCAGGTGCTAGAGGTGGAGGTTCTACCGCTTGTCACCGGAGGAAGTGAGTTCAACACGGGGTTGAGAGTTTAAGAGATTGTGGGTTCGAGATGAGTCCGATTGTTTTTGTTTTTAGATTTTTCTTCCTTTCTTCTTTACCTTAAAAATGTAATCACGTAATGGCAACATATATATGAAGGATATTTTTATTTTAATTCTTATTTTGATGACTTATTCTACTACATTTTTACTTTGTTGTTGAGGCTATAAAAATGACAGGGTGTTTATTTAGAAAAAGGAGCTTAATTAACTTGAGAAAAATGTTTATTTTGGTAAATGATAAATAAAATTCGATAAGTAACAAGAAATAACTCGGAGGTTTTTAAAATAATGATTTCTTTTTTTAGAATTTAATTTTGACAATAAAGGAAAGATAAAATCTTTTAAAATAGGAGGGTTGTCGATCGGCATAACCCTTATCCCGCTTTTGGCATATAGGTCAAGTCAAATCACCCTAAGGATTTGATTTCACTTTCTTATAGAGAATAGTAATTTATAGGACAGGAGTTCATTCAAACTCCTCGAATCCTTTGTTTTTCCCCCAAACCATTTGTGTATAAAAGGGGTGGTAAGGAGTGTGTTTTTCCATCCACATTCACTTTTTCTTTCTTACTTCTTGTTTTCCACTCCATTATTCCCCAAATAGCCCTTTCGATGCACGCATAATTTTCTTCCTACCTTGAAAGTCTTGAATCCTCGTGTTTGTATAACGTGGACTATGAGGCTTTTAACTTGCGTTGAGTCTCCTTGTGGCGTAATAGAGCCATTGACTAGAATATGCTAGCAGTGGCAGAGCGATTTTGATATCTCAAAGACCATGTTTTCTATTTCGATTTGGATGAGGTCTACCCAACCTACTAAGAGTTCTCAGCCATGTTGGTAATTAATCCCAGCATAGTGACGACTATTCTCGAATTTTCTTAGCATCCTCGTGCACTGTTAGGGATGTTTCTCGATATTTCCCCTTTGGTGGATCGACTGTTGGTTATTGAGGTAATGATTTATCTTTCGGCTGTCATGTATTTTGTGCACTTAAGGGATTTCAACTATACGACTATACCAGAGTTATTTCCCCGGGCCTAACTTCGAGGCTCTTGCTGGTGATGGTGATTTAATGGTAGACCCGTAGTTGGCTGCAATAATAGTGTGCTTGTCCTACCATCGCAGTCCTACGACTGTGGTTAGAAATTTTTGACACGATACCTTGTTTACGATAATAACACAAAATGAGTGAACATGACACGATTAACTTATATAGATTGATGAGTACCCAAAACTTATTGTGACAACCCTGCTTTTTATATCTAATTCGGTTAGCTACGCCCAATTAAATTAAAGCGGAGCGTCAATATGTTGGCATTAGAAACATAATTTAAATAAACGCAGTAAAGTAAATATGTACACTCCCATACGTGTAACCAAATCACATCATAGCAAGTATAGGATCCACAAGTAATATCAGTACTGAATATAAAATGCCCAAACATACGGGCCCAAAGATAAATTAGGTAAAGAGTATAATGTAAACCTCTCAACACTATCAAATCCCTAACAATGGGAAATCTCTGATACCACACTCTAAGGAAGAGTGACAAAATAGGATAAGGACCAGCGTCCACCACTACAAGATCCTAAGAATAGATGCGAGGTCATTCAGCTCCACGATCTACTGTCCAACGGGGCGAGGACCTGTATAATACATACATAGGAGAGGAGCAAGAAGCAAGATAGACGAACGTCAAAGCAAGAAAACAAGCTATAAGATTATAAGATGTACTTATAATGAAAGCACACTAGTCATTACTCGTCTCCAGTAATTAAATTGTTCAATTACCCAACCAATATGTTCCTATGTCGGGACTACCCAACTCAAAATAGAGTAACGTGTAGTCTCATATCGTATCTTGATTAATCATTATTAGTCTCATTTCAGTATTTAACGTATCAAAATATTTCCTTCAAGTATAATATCAAATGCATCGATTCGGGATATTATTTTAAGACACAAGCGTAATATCTCACACAAGTCATATCAGGTCACTATCGTTACCCGGGGAAACAAGTCGTAACACTAGGCCTACACATGAATATTTCCCAATATTACGTGGCAAGGGTAATCATACTAAGTCCTGAATCACATGGCGTTTCAAGGTCTTTCTATCTGACCCGCATTACAGCCATGTGTCCGGTTCCGGTGGTTTATCTCCGACACGGCACTCGAGCGGAACCTAACCAGATCAATCACAAAAAATTGCATTCAACATGTGCCTACATCGACCGGAGGACTAGTCTAGTGTATACTCGACAATATACATGTAAAGCAATTTCACACTTATGTATTTATACAATCGTGTCAAGTCTCTTACTCGAGTTATACAATAGTCATTATTTATAATATAACATAATTTACATCATTAATTTACTAATTCAACACCAAATCATTTCAAGGTTATATGTCCCTAATAACCTTAAGTGTGTGATCAAGTTAGGATATTAGGCACGACACCATAATTATCTTACTAACAACATGAAAAATATTATCACTCTTATTCAACAACATGCTGCCCAGAATTTAAAATGCAGATTCAAGGCTCTTCCAATCCGTTTTTGGAAAAACTTAAAACTACAAAGTTGTTCGGAACGTGATTTTCTATAAGGACACGCGGGCACGCTACCATAGCCGGCCTAAAACAGACCCGAAACTAACATATAATATTCGTCCCTGTTTTCGACAACATTCTGCCCAGAATTTTAAAACGCCGATTTGAGGCTTTTCCGATCCGTTTTTGGGAAAACTTAAAACTACAAAGTTGTTCGGAACGTGATTTTCTACAAGGACACATGAGCACGCTACCGTAGCCTGCTTAAAACAGACCCGAAATTAACATATACAGTTCGGACCTGTTCACGATAACTTTCTGCGCAGAATTTTAAAACGCATATTCGAGGATTTTTCGATCCGTTTTTGAAAAAACTTAAAACTACAAAGTTGTCCAGAATATGATTTTCTACCGGGCAACACGGACGAAATATACAATCTCGGAATTAAAACAGCTCAAAATAATTTTTAGTATGACAATTTACTCAATTTCATAGATTTCTCAAATTCAAGAGTTTGTTCAACAATTCAATCCCTATAATGATGTTATCGCATTTGAATCTATATGGAGGATGATCATAATATATTGCATATCATTTTTAACATTAATTTTATATTAATTTAGGGATCCAAATACATGTTCATGTGAAATTTCATTATAGATACATAATATACACATATAGGTTATTAACTTGCCTTGGATTGTATGGAGAAATTGAAACCCTCTTGAAATCCTCTTGAAATCCTCTTAGCTTCTTCTCTTCTTACTCTCTCTCTCTACCAAACCCTAGCCTCCATTTTAAATGAAAGAATGAAGACTTCTTCTATTCCTTTCTATTTATACCTAGGTTAGTTTATTTACAAAAATGCCATTGCGCCAAATTTAACCCTCCAGATCCTTTTTACGCGTTAATTCGCTTCTAATATTTAAGTCGCACATTCGTATCTTAATTAATTCATTTTAAATTTTTATTTCCAAACATTTCGAATATATATACTGCCATAATTATTATTTTTCTTCAATTAGTTCAATTTTAATTCAATAAAAAAAAATGCGGGGTATTACACTTATGCTCAAATCAAAATCAACACGACCCAAAAATAACACGACTAACCCGAATTTCCACCCCTAAGCTGTAATACTAGTGAAGTCTCTGAATGGTCTTGATGCTTGGAGGTAAGGTTGCTTCGATTATCTGAAAGTGAGACCGATGATGTTGTTCATGTGGTTGGTTAAGAGGTTTCATCTAACAGTTACTCCTAAGTATCCCTTGGCCGTCATGTCGAATTTTTTTACTCGGTACTCTACCATTTTTATCCTTTCTATGGAGAGATGAGTCAATTGGTTCATGAAGCACAGATCGCGGTGCCTTTGTTGGTCAGTCCCATGGTAGGGAGAACTGTATCCTATTTTGGAACTGGGAGAGTACTAGAATTCTAGATGAGTTGGTCTGCGACAGATTTTGTTCTATTTCCCTTGGCGATTTCTGCGTCAATGGGAGAAAATAGTGCCTCATCAGACACTAGATTTCTTTCTTGTGGAAGACTTAACTGAATCCATGCGCATGGGGTTAGGTTCTTTTTGGGAGAATTGTTAGCCTTTAACCTATCCATCTCAATCTGTAGGCAGGGTCTGGCATGTGTCTGAAGATTATCTGAAATGGCTGTGGAAGTGAGTAGTGGTGAAGATCTTTGCGAAAGAGACCGACCAGAGATGGCTTATTCCTTTTGATACCATGGAAGGAGGGGTAGTGGTATTTTCTAGGTTGGTCAGGGCATACCACTCTATGAAAAACATTCAGAATATCAACCAAATAGGAGATTTTGGGGACCTCAAGGAGCGGATGATGATGGGGCTGGGTATTCCATTAGCTAGGAATTGGGTTTTTGTAAAGATGGGATTATTTTATGTGAAGCTTTTGGTGACTTTTAGTATGATTTAGGGACGTGTTTGTATTTGGAGTTTGGGAATAATTTGGGCGATTTGGTTAGGCTTGGTTTTATTTAGGAACAATTTGGTTAGTGGAGAGGGTGGTTATTTTTACTCCCTTCGCTGATACTTCTTGTAATGGTACCGAACATCCTTATTTGAAATAAAAAAGATTTTGATCATATTATTGTGACTCTTGATGAGTTTTACATTTGAGTTATCTATACCAATATATAAGGCATACATAATCCTCTTGTTCATGTGAATGATAAAATAAATTGTCCTTCTCAGAGGTTAGAAAAGAATAGCATTTTGTGATAAAGAAGGGGACCGCACCCATGTAAAGTCTATGAGCTGCCTACATGCCTCTCAGGGTTTTGAAAATTTTTGAGTCCCATTTTGAAAGAAAAAGGTTTTTTAGAGGATCACGTCCCACATAGTTCTGGTTAAAGAGAAACAAAGAGTTTTTTTTAGAATAGAAGGGAGATGAGAGGAGTCGTAGCGCCCCGAGATTTTAGACTAAGGGTAGAACTTCTTGAGATGGTGCAGGTTAACTGGAAGTGCCATTTCTTCTCCGTCGAGGTCTGTGAGCCTAATGGAGCCTCCTTAGAGAATCTTCTTTACTATTTAGGAGCCGCTCTAATTTGGCTTAAACTTCCATCTGGGGTCCCAAACAGGATCTATGATCTCCTTAAGGGAAAGGTCTCATTTTTGTACACGACGGTACTTGACCCTTGGTTGAAAAATCGCAGTTTCCAGCGGTGTTACCCTTGTATATGGCATAGATCCTTCAGCTTCTTTTCATCCAAGAGTGATAGTTCGTCAAAGAGGCTCTGATACCAATTTCCTCGTTGACTCTGCTCTCGAGCATAATGTGTAAGAAAGGTATTTTTAGCTCAACAGATAGGACTGCTTCCATGCCGTATACCAGAGAGTAAGGGGTAGCCCCGATAGATGTCCTGATTGAAGTGCGGTGTAACAACCATCATAATTTTGGGGTATTTTAAATTAATTTCAAAAATATAGAGGAAAATAAAGTTTTTGATTTAATTATTTTTCTTGATAAAAATGTTGAGAATTATTTTTAAAGATGATATTTTCAATCGGTTTCAAAATCGGAGTTAAAACGAATTATTAAATGATTTCTAAAATTTTATTCCTTGAAATTATTTTAAGTTGACAGAATCAAAATCCCTGAGTGATCGATCGATCGATCGACTCCAGGGGATCAATCGATCGAACCCTTCAGATTTCGTGCGTAACAAGTTTTTTTGAAGAGTTTTTATTGGTTCAGATTCTATTCTTTTGACTTAAAAAAGGGGTCATGGGTGACCATTTGTGAACAAACTTTTATCATAAACATATGCAGTAAACATATTTTTATTGCTCTCCTTTTTATATACACGTAGTCCCTTTATATTATCATGTTCAACCTTAGTTTTTGGAGGTGTTTTTATGGCTATTTTAATGTTGTAGCTTGGAGATGATTTGTGGATCCTTGTGATATGATTTTGATGGTTTAATATGAGTTTTTGGGCAGATTCATGTTGGTTTCTTATGATGGTTTAAGGTATGAGGTTTTATACAGTATGCTCTTTAAATCTCTCGAGAGTTATTCCCTTTAGTTTCATGTGATCATTGAACTCATATTTGAATTGTTAAATTCATTTGGAATTTGAAAATTATTATTGGAATCTGATTTTGATTCATGTGGTATTATATTTGTGTTGAGCATGTTGTTATGAGATTTTAATATGGAACAAAGGTTGGGCACCTGCCAATATTCCAATTTTCGGCTACTTGATAAAGTATGGGCGCGGTATGGTGAGGCCTGGTGACCGGATAATGTGTTGTTGAGAAATTATATTGATAAAATTCTTGTGAGATTGGCATTTGATTTGAATATTCGTACTTGTATTGTTACGCTTTATTCACCACTAATATTTGTTGACCATCTTTTCTGTCATATTGTGTACTTCCCCATATTTTTTCTTAGTGGCAGGTTAGCGCGGATTTGGGCGCTATGGACTAATTGGAGATTGATTTTTTAGCTTGGATATTTTGGGAAGAATATTCAAGAGTACAAAATGAGAAGATTTGTATTTATTTTGTTGTATAGAGTATTGGCGATTTCTTTTATTTCGAGATAGATAGTTGTATTATTTCGAGAGACAGTTGTTGTAGTTAATTTGAGAATTGAGATTAGTGGATTTTCATTGTTATATTGTGGGATTTATTTAGATGCTCTATACCTTGTTGATTATGGATGTGGTTAGTTTTATTGAGTACCGCTCTGCTTTTCTTGGGCGGGATGTTACATGCGGTAGCTGTTAGAGGGCATAAGTGATCCGATCGGTCTAGTTTCAGCAACTCTCGATCATTTTAGTGATGATGGATTTGAGGCTAGTAGTTGGTGGCTTCAAATGCATCATTGGTTTAAGGTCAGTAGGAATAATATTTATTCTTCTGAATCCCGTATATTTTGACCAGTTTTGTGACATCGTCTTCGAAGTGTAACCCATTATCTGATACTAGCACGTGGGGAACCCTGTATCGACAGATGATATTCTTTTGGATAAACTTGGCCACATTCTCGACCTTCAGTATTGCTTAAGAATCGGCTTTGACATATTTGGTGAAGTAATCAATGGAAACTAAAAGGAACTCATGCCCATTCGAAGCCTTAGGTGTGATTTTACCTATGATGTCAATGCCCCATGTGGATAACGACTAAAGAAAAATCATGTTGTATAATTTTTGAGGAGGCAAGTGTTAGAGGTTAACAAACTACTTATATTTAAGGCATCTTCTGACATAGATGGTGTAATCCTGAACCACGGTGGTCCAATAATACCCAACGGATAATCTTCTTGGGTAGCATATGTCCATTCATATGAGGTTCGCATCCTCCGCTATGGAATTTTTGCATCATTTCTTTAATGTTAGCCCTTGCGATGTTGTGTAAATGTGTTCCATCAATTTTTCTTTTGAATAGTGCTTTGTTGCAGATGATGTACTAGGCATCTAGTTTATGAAAGGTCGCATAGTCTTTCTTATTGGTATCTTGGGGATACCTATCATGTTTGAAGAGGCACCAAATGTAATAGTACTAGAACTTGGCCATATTGGAATCTTCCTTTATGACGAGCTTAATACCGTAGTAGTGGGTTGGCATAACTAATTTTTGGACCAGGAAAGGGGCTATCATTATTCCCTCGGTCATGTCAACCATGGAGTCTAGGGTAGAAAGGGCATCGTCTAATCTGTTCTTTATGTGGGGCAAGTAGTGGAAGGTGATATCTCAACACTAGGAGGCCATCTCTTCTAGATTGGCATGTAAGGGTAAGAGTTTTTCGTCTTTGACTTTCCATCTTCTAAGGACTTAGCTGATAATGGGAGTAGAATCCCCAGAGACATCTAGGTGTTTGATACCTTTCTTAATGGCGACTTTGATGCCTATAATGCATGTTCATATTCGGTCATATTGTTGTTGCAGGGAAAATCTATCTTAATGGCAATGGGAGTGTGAGAGTTATCAGGGGTGATCAGGAGTATCCAATGTTGTATCCTTTCTTGTTGGCATCACCGTTAAAGAACATTTTCCACCTTAGGTCCTCCTGAGAGGTGAAGAGAATATATTCGTTTTCAAATTTAGAGACCCAAACATCAACCTCTTCCCTAAAATAGTTAGCAAGGTAATCGGAGATGTCTCTCCCTTTTATAGCTTTTTGCATAACATACACAATATCGAACACAGATAGCAGCATCAACCATCGGGCCATTCGGGTAGATAAGGTGGGTTTATCAAGTAGGTATTTGATACGATCCATTCGAGACACAAGTCTGATGGTAAAAGCGAGAATATAGTGCCGTAACTTTTGAGTGACCCATACTAGGGCAATGCATGCGTTTTCCATGTAAGTGTAGCTAACTTCGTACTCGACCAATTTTCAACTGGCATAGTAGATGGGCCTTTACTTATGATATTCTTTGATATATTGGGCTAACAAATACCCTGCTGTAGTATCTATTACAATCAAATATAAGAGTAGAGGGAGACATGTCTATAAAGGACTAAGTACCGAAGGCCGGGTAAAATATTGCTTGATTCTATTGAAGGCTTCTTGACAGGCCTCATTACAAACTTTAGTAGATTCCTTTCGGAGGAGTTTGAAGATGGGTTGCAAATAGAAGTCATTAGGCTGATGAACTGACCGATATACTGAAGTTTTCCCATGAATCCCCGATTTCCTTTTCCGTTCGGGGTGGTGGCATTTCGAGTATAGCTTTCATCTTCTGCTTTGATTCCCTTTTTACTGACCATGAATCCAAAAATCTTTCCTTTTATAAAACCAAAAATGCATTTATTTGGGTTTAACCGCATTTAATATTACCATAATAATTCAAAGAACTTTCAGAGGATGGGAATGTGACCTTTGCGAGTCTTGGACTTAATAATCATGTCATCTACGTAGAATTCGGCCTCCTTGTGTATCAAATCATGGAGGATGGTTATGGAAGTCCTTTAGTTGGTGGACCCAACTTTATTGAGCCCGAATGGTACAACTGTGTAATAAAAGGTTCCCTAGGGGGCTATGAAGGCAGTTTTCTCCCAATGGTCAGGGTGCATCTTGATCTTATTGTTGCCAAATAATCCTTCGACGAATGACTTGAGGGCGTGACTGTCCGTGTTGTCCATAATCATGTCGATGTTGGACAGTGGGTAATCATCTTTTGGAGATACTTTGTTCAAATCCTGGTAGTCGTTTCACATGCAAACTTTCCCTCCTGATTTTGATACGGGTATAATGTTGGCTATCCATGTGGGATATTTAATCACCTGGATGAAGCCTACATTCAACTTCTTGATTACCACTTCCTTAATCTTGGTGACCATTCAGTACGGAGCTTTCGCATATTCTGTTTGACTAGTTTACACTCTCGAAGATTTAGGATCTCATGTTGAGATATTTTGGGATTAATGTCGGGCATGTCGTTGTAGGACCATGCAAAGACGTCTACAAATTCCCTCAGTAGTTCTTTGAATTGCACGCGCTCATGCTCGTTAAGGGTGGATCCTATACTAATATCGCACTGTTGGCTACTAGAACCAAGATTGATAATAAATTTTTTATCCTCATTGATTTCAACGCGATATGTTATTTGTTATTAACCTTATTAAGATTAGTCAAGAATTGTTAATTTGTAAAATCATCATCATCAAGAGTTTGTTTAGAATCAGGATAATTAATGTAAGGCATAACAAGATACTCAAAGTCCTCGTTTATATCACTTTCGAGAAAAACAACGTTCTGAACCTCGTCAAAAGATGTCTCGATTACATTGCTATTAGAAAAAGTAGGAACACTAATAGATGAAGAGATAGGGCAAACAATAAGGCTGGGTTACATTTCAACAGGTGGGATTTGTATAACATTCCAGTTGAGAAGAGGCTTATCAGCAACCTTGATCAGAGTGTCCAATGATGTTGCGTCTGAATGGATCATACAGAGGGTCAGTCAATGAGACTTCAAAATCACTTTCCTTGGAGACCTCTGTAATGGCTACAACTTTCTTAGTGGAAGGTGGCACTTTATGCTAGCATTCTTAGACCCAAGAGTAGTTGCCTTGATAGAAGATTTCCATCCTCATCTTCATCTTCTTATCCACATGGTCTTACCAACGTACTTGAAAACCACAAAAGGGGAAGTCTTCACCTTCCTTAATGAATCTTCCATTAAGAGAATCCCTCAAAATAGTTTTACATCTTCTAAACTCATTTTTAGCCGTAGATGGTGGAGCATTTTGAGTTCTTCTAGTGAAGGCTGATAACCTAGTCCACATGGGGGAAAGTCCCTTTTCAAAACTATGGGATTTAGTATCCCTTGTTGGCATCGACCCGGCCCTAGTCCGGGCATGAAATGCATATTCTTGAACATTTGTATTATATTAACATTACAGTGAGGGATGCGCTCTGGACAGACTTGATCTTTAAAATTATCCTCCGCTAAAAGGGGAAGTGGATTAATCCTAAAGTCGAAAAGAAGCATGTCATTCATCCCGTAATGTATTTCTAGTATCGAATTACTGGTGTTGGAATTTTCTGTACCATCATCATCCCCTAAAATGGTAATGACTTACCCCTTGGCAAATAATTTTAACTTCTGGTGAAGGGAGGAAGATACCCCATGGATGCTATGTAGCCACGATTGACCAAGTAGCAGGTTCAAGCATATGGGTATGTTAATAACTTGATACTAAATAACGAAATTGATAGGGTTATCCCCTATTATGGGTGTTGTTGATCCCTTCGCCTCTTGATGAGTAATATCATAGGCACGCACTAAGGCAAAAGTAGGAGTCAGGTCACTTGCTTTCAACCCCAAGCAATTGAAGGTTCTTAGTGGGAAAACATTAAGGGCATATCCATTATTGATGAGTGCGAGAGGGGTTGTATTTCCCATTACTTCAACGGAGGTGTTGAGGGAATAGTTATGGTCAGGGCCAACCTTTGAAATTTCTCCCATGGATCCAATCAAGGATCAAGTGGTGGTCAAGGATCCAATCAGGTTTACATCTTCTTCTGGAGTAGTGGAAGGAGGGACTATGGGCCCAGTGAGAAGCTTTATCAGAGAATTTAAGTGTAATTGGGAAGACATAAAGAATCCCTGTAAGGTGATATTGGCTTGAGTCTTCTTGAGTTAGTTGAGGATCTTGCTTTCCTCAATGTTCATATCCAACATGGGAAGTTCTTTAGTGACTCCCCTTCCCTTATCAATTCTTGATGGCTAAGAATTTGGATCTTGGTAGTGACTTCCTGATCTGGTCATGTGGTTTATAGAGGTGGGGAAGAACAAGAAGCCCTCATCTTTATCTATTTCTGGTTGAATTGCTACTTTACTGATTTCCTCCAATAGGTTCTCGAAAGATATCATTCCGCACATGCTGACTATTGGACTAACCTTTTCTTAATATGGTTCATCATAAGAGATGTCAAATTTGTCCCCCATCTGCTGGCAATGATGTCTTCCTACCAAGAGAAATTGATGCAGTCCACGACCTCAATGACTTCCTCATATAAATTTTCCCACTCAATGGGGAGGTGTGAGAGTGAAGGGATCAACCGACCTTGAAGCTCTAAAGTAGTGAGTAGTTCAAAAATGCTAAAGATCTCACTGGTTTATCAAAAACTATCTGCCATAATGTGTATTATGTAATATAAGTTGGCTTCATCGTCAGGTACAACCCAATCATCTGATTCTTGATCCCATTTTCGATCTTTCATGAATAAGCCACTAAAATTCTGATGATCAATGGTCATTTTGGTGGGCAATTTTACCCCTAACTCCAAGAGTTAGTTCAGAACAGCTACTAACTCCATATCTCTCCCCTCGGATTGGGTGCAGACGGAAATACAAGCCCTTGTGAGGAGTGACAGAGCTTGGTCGGTGAAACAGGTAGGGTGTAGGAGAAAATATGGGCAAACCTTGAGTGGTTTGGGTGAAAATACGAGTATGATGGGTGCTTTACTGGGCACAATTTGGGTAGATGGGTTGAATTTCAAATTATTCTATAGAAAGATAACATTTGTGTGGGTTGGAAGTGGATTATAAGTTGTGTTGGGTTTAGGATTAGTCGGTGGGACGATGATACCCCGATCAATTAAACCTTGACTACATTTCGAAGATGAAAGCACTGGTCAGTGGTATGGCCGACAGATATGTGGAAGTCACACTAGGCATCGTCCTTAAAGTTCTTAGGCTGTGGGTTTGGTAATCGACAGTGATCTGAGTGTTCGATGAGATTTCGTCTTAATAAGTCTTGGTAGACTTTGGAATAGGGATCATGGAGTTCGGTGTATACCTTTCTGGTGAGATTAGGGCGACATTCTAGTTCCAAAGAGTTAGAAGGTTGGGAGATATTATTTATGGTGGCGACTATAGTATTGGCAGGCTTCTAATATTTTTTGGGAATGAACTATCTGGTCACCTTCTTCGGCTCGTCTTCTACCTTGGTATCACTTTCTTAAATTTCCACACCCGTTTCCAAGAGATCTCAAAAGTGTGGATAATACTGGCCTTCCATAGTCGCTCAGATATATGGCAGGATATTCTTCTTCACTATGTTGATTTATTCTTCTTCATAGGTCTTATTGGTCATGGTGGTAGCTTTCTCCCTCCACATTGATATGAAGTTGCTAACAGTTTCTCCAGGATTCTGCTTGAGAACTTTTAAATCACAATGTGTATCCTCTAGTTCCTTGTTTTACTTGTACTATGACATGAATTCCCGAGCGACATCTTCCCAACTACGGATTCTAGATTCTTTGAGGGATAAGAACCATTGGAGGGCGCTGTCCTTCAAAGTCTATTGAAACATCTGGGTCATTATCTCTTCAAAGGCTCCAAGAAGGTTCATGGCTCGATGATAACTGTGAGGGTGCATAATTGGGGGCCCGTTGCCCCCAAACTTCTCGATGGATTCTCTAGAAATCTTACTTTAGGGTAGGAAGACATGTGGGTGTAGTCCACATAGTTCCCAGATATCTTAACTTGGTCAAACTTCTTAGATAAAAGTTTGAGGTCTTCCTTGAACTTGCTTAGTTCTTCCTCCTTGAGATCAATGGGTATTGGCAAGTTAGCCCCTGGATGGGCAAGGTTTGGCATAGGGAGCTGAGTTGGCAGCAATCTAATGGCAGGCGGGGAATGCATAGTATGCTGGTATTTTTTTGGGACCTAAATAAGCTCGAGAGCGGGTGGACCCATGCCATGAGGAAATAGAATATCAGTTTATTTGAGAACCTGGAATCAGTTTTACTATATCTCATGAACCTCGGTTTAAAGGTTGTCAATATTGGCACTGTGTTAGACCAGAATTTCCATTATATCAGGCTGTAAGCTCGATGCTTGATCGACATTTTCCATGAATAAGTGGTGAAGGAAGATTCCGAAGTTGGATGAAGTAGTAGGGTAACTAAAGGAGCTTCAGGGGAGATTTAACGGAAGACTGAAGCCAATAGGGAGCTAGGCTAAAAATTGGGAATGCGATCGACCTGAGAAGGAAAATGATTTGAATTTATTTTTGAAAAGGGAAGAAAGGATTATTTTTCGAAAAAAGAGGAAAGATGTTTTTGACACTTTGGTAAAACAGAGAAAATTTATTTTTCGTATTTTTGATGAATGAGGGAAAATGTTTTTGATAAAAAGGAGGACAAGTGTATTTGGTATTTCTGAGGAAAATGGGGAAAATGTTTTTTGTAGTTTTTTGATAAAAAGGAGGAAAAATGTTTTTGGTATTTTTAATGAAAATGAGGGAAAATGTTTTTGGTGTTTTTTTTTTCGAGAAAGAGGACGGAAAAAGGAGAGAAGAGTCTCAACATGATCATTATTATGTTTATATTTTCACTTGTATTAGGTTTACCTAAATGTGAAAGAAATTTCGGACAGGACCAGAGCCTGAAAAAACTCTCCTTTTTCCGTCCTCTTTCTCGAAAAAACAAAACACCAAAAACATTTTCCCTCATTTTCACTTGAATTAGGTTTACCTAAATGTGAAAGAAATTCCGGACAGGACCAGAGCCTGAAAAAATTGGGTTTGAAAAAAATAGGTAAGATAAGGTTTGACTTGTTTCCAAGCTCATGGATAGGGTGTTGCTTCGAAAAAAATGACGAAATAACGCAAAAATTTGGGGGCATGCCAACCCAACATTTCGACAAAGTTTCGTGTGGTAACCGGTAAACTAAATATGAGTGCCCGAGGTCTGATGGCTCTATGAGGTTTATGCAGTTGTTAGGTTAGAGGAATGGTTCCCCCCTCTAGTATGACTTCCACGTTATACTTTTTGCTTTTGAGGGCATTCGGTACATGTGGAAAATCCATTTGATATACCCGAGTGTACGTGAATTGCCTCTCTATATACCTCATGGGGATAATACATGTGAGAGATAATTCATTATACTCGATGTACGTGAACGAGTTCCCTGCTATATACCTCCCATCATGAGTTCGGTCAAGCGGGATGATGTAGGGGGAACCGTTCGATATATATCGAAGGTAATAGCAATTCTCTTGGTGATATAGCCATGCTCTTGGTGATGTAGCCAATACATGACACAATTTTGTTCAATAGCCACACTTGGTGATGTAGTGTGCAAAATGCATGATTCTTGATTAATATATTTTGGAGAGAGTCTTTTATTTGGCATGATGAGTAAAAGAATCATTATACTACTATGGTAAAATGTACAAGTATCATGAAAAGTAAATCTAACATGGATCATGAAGATTACACTTATCATTGATACACGTGCGTGCGTTATGTGTGAATATCTACAAGTGAGTGTGTGGTAGTGAACCTAAGCATGGATCAACTGCAAGTGGCGTGTGACATGGATATATACAAGTGTGATAAGTTGAGGTGTGTGCTAGTGAAACCTAATCATGGATATTCTAAGTGGTGTGTGAAACATGTGAATATAAGTGACCCTACGTACAAGTGTAAATAGCTTGAGGTGTACATGGAGGGTATTTACAAGTGCGTGAAGGCAAAAAGTGAATGAGAAATGATATAAATATAAGGTAAATATATACAAGAAGTAATAGAGGAAAAAGGGAACATAGAGGTAGGTGCATATGAACGAATGCGCAAAATGATAAAACCCATCTAAAAATAGAGTCTATCCCTCTTACAACAAACAAAGGCCTCAGCAGAGTCACCACTGTGGCCATTTTTAATCTTCCCAAGTCGGTGCGTGTGCGGACGCGCAGTCGGTGGTGGGGTTCATGCCCTTCGTCGGGGCCCTTCAACCATTGTCAAATTGTGGGCTTATGTACAAAAATAGAGTCGCTAGCCTTTTTTGCACATAACAAGTAAAAGAAGTGTTGCTTCCTAGAGAAAACGACATCAAAGACATACTGATGCTTGAGAAACCAATTAGTTCATGGGTTCGAGGGCTAAGTTATGGAATAGGAAGGTGTTAGGCCCCCATCCCGCCCTTTTGGTCTCTCATAGGCATGTGTTATTGTTCTCCTTAATAACTCCATGCAGTGTGTGTGCTTGTATATATAAATGGATAGTGGAATTACTCAACTCGCGTCACGAAGAAAGACGGAGTGAGGTCATCCATAAGAGTGTTCCCAAAATAATGATTAAAAATTTAATGTATGCGTTTGTTAGGTCATCGATTATTTGTAGAAAAATGATAGTACAAATGGGACAAAATGCGAGCATGAAACACAAATATAATATGTGGAAATAATATATGAAAAAATAGGAAACGAGGACTCAAATCTTAGGTTTTACCTGAGACGCCTACATTGCCTAAAAAGGCATTAAAGTCCATGTAGTTCACATGCAACACGGGGGTTGGTTTATCCCAAAAATCTAATTCGGGACTTTATTATATATGTGTGTGTAGAAAAAGGGTGTTTTAGCGTGGGAAAGTGTGGTAAGAAATCCCCGTTTGGAATTCATAAGAAAACCATATTTTTCTTGTTTTTTGAATTTTTTATAGAAAATTTAGTATTTGCAATACTACTAATAAAGAGTGGGATATTAATATGTTTGAAGTAACAAAGATGACATGCTAAAGTAAAAACTGAATAACTAATGCGAAAATAAGGAAATTTAAAGAGAGAGTGAAAGATTTGGACCTTAATCGAAAGCTGTTGGAGTGTAGTCTGACTGGGGTCTAATAAAATTCTGAAAAGGGTGAGGCGTGACCCACTTCAATGAACTCTGCCTCCAAGGTCTTCAAGAGTTCTAGAGCAGCACCTGGTAAAACCTACCATTTTTTGGTAAAAATGGAACCAAGACTATAACCACCTCCTGCAAGAAGATGAAGTTCACAACAATAATAGTAATGTTTCTCAAAAGGATCTCCTGAGAATGATGTCTGTCAAGGTGGGAGTGAAGGAACAGGCACTCAACACTTAGAGAGAGCACGGGGAGTACAATGTGGTCTAGTTTGATTTTGAAAGAGTAACGATATGACTTGAGTTTCTGATATATCATTTAACCTCACCAATGGTCCTATTTATAGGTGAATACTAGGGTTGGTTTAGCCCATTTTGGGCGCCAAAAACAAGAGGGAAAGCTTAAAGGGACAAGGTCTGCAATATACCTTTTGTCCTTACTAGGTTTGAAGCTTCATGTCCCCTCTGACAGACGACACCTGGTGTGAACTAAGGTCAAAAAGAAAATATGTGTCCTAATGGAGACAAAATATCTGATTTGGTAAATATCTTTTTAAACGATAACTTGTTGTATAAACTTTATAAATTTGAGAGTTGCTCGAGGAATACCCTCTCTAAAATCATTTTTAAAATGTTCATTTCTTGTGAGCAGTCCTTTGGCTACTCACCTCAGTCGTGTCTAAGTGTGAGTTGTGTAAGGACTTGAGTGACTCCTAAGGTCTCTCTACTAGTATTCTCTTTATCTTAAAGTGCTAAGTGATTGAGCTTAGTCAACAAACCTTGTTCCTCAACCACTAAGCTAAAACTCCCAAAAGATCCCAACTGTCTTATTTGAGCCCCGCCTGCTCAACTAGGCTACCTATGCAAGAAAGTAAATATTAGCAATCTTGTTTCATAAAAGAATATCTTTTTCATGATGAGGGGTTGTTCATGGTAAATCCCTTCATCCTGGACTATTTTGTTCCCTGGGTCACTTCTTAGACCCTTTTGCTACAAATCAAATACTGTTTGAACATTTGCTAGAGGGTTCCCTTGTTGTGGACTTCCTCACTAGATTTTACATTTTAGCTAGTCTTGGCAGAAGGGTCCCTTGTTTGTGGACTCCCTCGCCCAGGTATCAGTTCAACTGGTTTTCGCAAGGTGCAGTCCCTTACCCTAACTATATCATTTTGGTAATTAGAATGATGTGGGGTAGGGGGTACCTCTCCCAAGATGTAACATCTTGAATTTGGAAGGAGGTGAGGGGGTCCCTTGCCACACTATCTCTGGAACTGGAAGGAGGTGGGGGGATGAGTCCCTAGCCCAAACATCTTTAGAACTGGAAGGAGGCGGGGGAGGGGTCCCTCGCCTAAACTATATTTGGAATTTGAATGAGGTGGGGGAGGGGTCCCTCTCCCAAAATATCTGTAGAACTGGTAGGAGGTGTGGGAGGGGTTCCTTCTCAAGATATATTTGGAAGTGGAGGGAGTTGTTGGATGGGTTACTTCTGAAAATATCTTTGGAATTGGAATGAGGTGTTGGAGGGGTTGCTTCTCAAGAATATTGTGATAAAACTACAACACCCCTCTACATTAGCACATCATGCAAAGTCTTTTGTGTTGGGCAGACCAAAAGGATTTGTAAACCATAAATGCAATTTTAAACTTTGAGGAATTCTAGGGTTTCTTCATCATTACTCCTAGGGTCATTAAATGCATTGGCCTTTAGTTACAAGTTTTGGAGTCTTGAGGATCCACGTGCCAGCATGAGAATTATCATCCTATCATTTGGGTAAAAACCTGTCAACCTTTTTGTTTTCCGATGCATCCTTCCATTTCCATATAAAGACCATTTTTTAAATAAGATCTCTCACTTTTATAAATTTTTCAAGTATTCATAGAGAGCCTTTTAAGAGCTTGAAAATTTCGATGATAAGAAACCTCCATAGTTTTCCTTTCATGCTTTTCCAAACAACATTACAAATGGCTTAATCATCTCCAAACACCTCTTTCGGTGTCATCGCCACCGTCATTCACCTTTTAATTATTTTTTACCCATTTTTATTACCGTATCTATGGTAGTGGACACTGGAGCACCGCCTAAAATCCTTCCTTGCTACAATTTCCACTGGTTCTCTTTTTAGGGTCGGTGTAACCAGGGGTTCCTCACGTGAAGAGGTGGATCTGAGGGTTTCTTCTTCTAAATCCTCTGCTATTAGGGGACCCTAGCTTGGGAACGTGGGTCTTGAGGATTCCTCAACTAGGGTTTATATTCGCCAAGAATTTCATTTTGGGGAAAAGATCACCAGGGGTCTCTCGGTGATGGGTATCACTGGTAAGGGTTCCTCTCCCAGAGCTCTTGTTACGGTTTCTCCAATAACCCCTACTGCTGTTGAGTCATATTTCCCTATTGCTTCTAGTGAGGCTCCTGTTATAGTGCTTCTTTCGGTAATTATTTCCACTGTAGGCTTTTACATGTTCTGCATGTTTTTCGTGAGATAAGTGATTTGCTAAAACTTGCCTTCTTTTCTCTATTTATAGGCTAGTTTTGTAGAGACCTCTTTATCTGCGACTCCCACAACGAGTATTGTGTAGGCAGTCCCCCAAGCATCGCTCACAAAGCTCCCTTGAATACTGTGGGAATGATCACCCAGGTACTATGTATTTCTTAAATGAGAGTATCTATTTCTGCGCCACCCTTTTACTCATATCCCTTTTAATCTTGTCATCAGGTCAGCATAAATGAAGTCCCCTTATCTGCGGGACCTATTACGAGTTCTGTTCCTATTATCGTGGGACCTCTTACTAGTGTCCTGGATGAGGCTATTCAGGTAAATACTTGGTTTGCTATATTTTTTAAACTTGCTTGTGCTGTGAAAGTGTTCACTAACACTTACTTGTTTCCCTGTTCTCAAATTAGTGTTGCAATTGTTCTTGTAACTGTGGAACATGTTGGAGACATAGTTGTAAGAGAGGTATTATACTTTCATACCCTTCTCTCCTTTTTTACTTCCACTTTTCTTCTTGCTTTTACTGTGCAAGTATGATCACCTTCACCCTTGGTCCATTATTTCCATGCTAATGAGGCAGCTGCTCCGATAACTATGGAACACATTGGATAGATATCTATGAGAGAGGTATTTTAGTGTCATACCCTTCTCTCATTTCTATTTCCTCTTTCTCTTCTTGCTTTTACTATGAAAGTATGCTCACTTTCACCATTGTTTCATTATTTCTAGGTTAGTGAGGCGATCGTACCTAGTTCTGTGGAACGGGAAACGAGTGTCGTGTCGTGCACTCCTTAGGTATTTAACTGTCATATTCGAGTTACCATTAGCTATTAGTTTCATAATATTCCTTTTCTTAACTTGTTAAACGTACTGATATTGTTCTTCGCTATTTCTTTTTCTTAGTCTGGCTTCCCTCGTCCAGCTGATTCCTCTTGCCTGGGTAGCTACATACTCACCCCTCGAGCTTTTGGGCAAGCTTTCTATCATAGAACCTTATGAAATCTAGGTAGAGTTGTACTTTGTTTTCTTTTCTCCCTTGAGTAAACATCGTTGTCTATTTTCAAGATCCTATCAGTGAGTCCAATTGGGCAGTTGACGGGGGAAATCAAAGTTCTGAGGCCACTCCTGTAGCCGGTGATATCGAATTTAGTGGGGATTCTTCCTTCCTCCCTTTCGAGATAGAGTCTCGCCATTTAGAGGGTGATACTGAGGTGGAGGCTTCTGTGGCTTTTATGAGAAAGTTATGGTGCGAGTAGCGGATTGGCCGCTTTAGGACACATGAGCATCATATTTTGGATTTTATTTTGGAGCATCGTCCTGAGACATTCACATCTCAGAGTCTGCTTCACATTAATAGCTTCACAGTGTTCAACCTGAAGGGCCTCGCTAGTCATATTTTTTATTTCTTGGCTACTTCTGCCTCTGAGATGACCAGTGCTACCACATTGTTATTCTTGGACGCTCTCCATGATCTGCAAAATTTTACCATTTATAACTAGGTTGGCTTGATGCTCGAGTCCGTAATTTTCTGAACATTCCCTTTTGAAATATAGTGAGGATTAACACATCTAGGCAGTCTGGGCCGAGCAACGGCGGGCCGAGGCTGCTAGGATCCGGTATCAGATCGAGTCACTATAGGCCTGGTTTGATAGACTTGAGGCTAGTGATCAGGAAGATAAGGCCAAGCTGGAGGAGGAGTTTGTGCGAGACGCCGGACCATCGTATACTAGAACCCTCTCTCACGATGATCTACTTTTTGTTATTTCTAGTGGATTGTCTATCTCTTTTCTTGTATAATTTTTTTTTCATGTGTCACGGATTGGTCATTTATAAATGAGAAAACACCCTTTTGCTTCCTTAGTGCTTTTGACATTTGTCTATACTTTTGGTATCTGTTTATCATGACCTGCTCTTATTTTCTATGAGCACTTAGTCAATTAGGACTGCCCTATATGCTGTGGGGTACTTGCGTAAATCTGGGCAAGTTATATTTTTTAAGAACTAGCCCTTCTAACAATGGGGGTAATTACATGTTAACTGAGCAAGTTACTTTTTGGAGTTGTCCCCTCTGACTGTGGGGGTACTCTTACATATTTTCGTACATATGTTTATAAGGAATGCCTTAGAGAGGGTGACCCTTTCTCCTTCCTTTAGGTTTTGTATCAAAAAAATCTTTACGAATAAAATGAGTAAGAGATAACTGATTCTTTTTAACTAGAACTTCCATTGAAAATCATCCGTTCAATAAATTCAAAGTCATATAAGAAAATACTTATTTTCCCATTGAAAACCTTTTATAAACACACACTCGTGTTAATTATGGGTTAAACCACTTTAGGTTTACTAACTACCCATTTAGCCACTTCACATTACCATTCTTTTACTTATAGACTTTAACTAATTTTCACATTTTACTGATCCACTTTATTTTTTACCGGAACATTTATTAATTCATTCAAGTTAGGTTGTCTTTTCACATATTCATCACACATCCCATTTCTTGACATTTTCCATTTTCATTATCTTTTCTCAGAATCTTCCAATATTCGCATACTTTAATGGGCCCCACACCGTCGGCTATGCTACCATATGCTCTAGCGAGTGATTTTGGATCTTTCACCCCGGGTCTCCAGGTCCTCCTCAATTATTCCTGTGTCATCCGAGTTCTTATTAATGTGTTTTAATATTTTTCAAATGTCTACATTATTCCACATTTTTCCTTTCCCCGGTCGAAGCCAAACCCTGGGTTTTACCCCGATCCGTGTTACACTTTAAAAATCACCATTTCTTATCCTTTTAACATTGATTTTATACCCAAATCACGTTCATTTAGGACCTTTTTGTGTAACAGCTTTTCCAACATTTTTATTATTTCATAAAAATATTTCACTTTATGTAAAATTACCATTTTGCCTATTTGTTTACAAACTTGTCCCTTTCTCTATTTCGCAAGTGTTATTTTCCAAAACACCACTAACTTCTTAAGTTCTTTTAATTCATTAACATTTATAAAATACTTTCGAGTATCATACTTCTCTAGTTGGAAAACTTTTTATGTCATTACTTTATTTTCTAAGAGATCATCGAACATATAAGACTACTTTATAGAAAAATACCATTTGCCCTTAATTAATACATGTAGTCTTTAAACCATACACTTATCACCCTTTTAACATCTTTTTCACACACTATAAGGGCTGAAATTTCTAATTTCTTTATTTCATATTTGAACCCAATAAAACCCTCATTAAACTTGTTTATATGTTTAACATCAAAATACTACAAGTTTATGTGCATGAGAAAGTGGATTTTAAGCCCAAAAATCTTATCAAACGGGTCTAACATGTGATTCACTCTAAGGATTTCAAATATTTGCACAAACATACCTTTCAAGGCAAAGAAGTTTCGTTTCTTCAAAACTTGAATAAAATGTCCATTTATATGAAAAATCCCAATTTTTCTAAAGAAAACTTTGAAACATTGTTTCATAAATTACTCCCAACAAAGTAACATTGTTCCAACATTTTTATTTCATAAAAATGTTTAATACCAAGTTTTCTTGAAATATATCTTTTTAATCAAAATGATTGAAACCCATTTACAAAGCCATTTTCACAACTCTTGAGAAATATCATTCTTGAACCATATATGCATCCTACTCTTAATCTCTATATGAAAAAGCAAATACTATTAACATAGAGTCTTAAACTCAAGAATATAGTTTTTCCACCTCAAATGAAGCTCCAACAATGGTAGGATTGAAATTCCCAAGAAGATGGTATCTTTCCACCTCCTAAGGTGATTTTAAGGAGGTTGCCTAGCACTATAAATCTTGTCTCTATGAAAGCTCCATTAAAACTCCCTTCAAGATCCATGATTTATCCCATCTTTATTTTCGAGGACTCCAAACAAAAACTACATAGTTTTTTAGTAAATAATGGGGGGAATGGGTGTATAAAGCTTAAACATGGTGGATTGCATGTAAAATATCGTAGCATAAGATGTGGATATGGTGGTGTAGGAAGGATGGTGGTGGTAGGAGAGGGGATGTTCTTAAAGGGATAGAGAGAGAGAGAAGAAAAATCTGAAAATGGTGGAAGACCCACCCTCCCCCACTCTCTTTCTTCTTCCAAACCCAAAATAACACAAAACAATCCCAAACAAAGCTTTTTAAAATCACCCCAAACACCAAAATCCCATTTTTGCCCAATACGGGTTCATTAGAACTCGACATGTCATTAATCCAATGGCCCATAACGTGAGATCTCATAAGGGCACTCGATTTTCAAAATTTTGGGCAACCTCGTTCGGACGAAAATGAGACCTCATTCGAATGAGAACGGGGCTTCATTTGAACGATCATCAAATAACATTTTTGACAAATTCAAACAGTGGGGTCTCACTCGACCCTCGTTCGATCTCCACTTCAATGACTTGGACTTCTCGTTCAGATCACCTATCTTCACTTGAGCAAAACAATAATTTCGTTCCATCTACCCTCAACTCGTTCGATCCTCAAGTTTTCCAATTTCTCTAATTTCACCTAATAACTTCCAGTAATTTACTTCAAGGCCCAAAGAATAATCAAGTATAGCCATAAAAGGCCATACTAATGATCCAAATATCGAGGGTTTCACATTATTACAATTTATATGGGAAAATAATAAGATATAAGGCACGAGTATAACACTTGACTTTATGCCAAGCCAATCATAAACCATATAAATTAGTAAGGTTGATGGATTAGGTTTTGGAGCTAAGAGAATATGACATACATTATTAGACTAGAATAACGGTAAAAGGCCATGCAGTGAAAGATTTCATAGTATAGTTTACTTATGAAGAAAATCTTACTGCGCAGACTTCTATGGAATAGAGCTCAACAATAAATGTAACCGAGAAGAATTATCTGAAAGAGAGCTCAGAAGTTTAATTACCCGAGAAGACTTTACTGGAAGATTTCTCCATGATGGGTATAACCAACCAATAGGAAGGTATACTAGAAACATCAGCTAAGTGAGAAATGTCTGCACGCTACTTGAGCAAAGTCACAAGATATTTAATTGTGGTATCCTAGTTAAAGGGGATTTCAAAGAAGAACCCCTAGTGTGGGAAATGTATGTAGATGGATCATCATGTGCCTCTGGTAGTGACACTGGGATGATTATCAACACCCTAGATGACATAGACATGGAATATACACTCAAGTTCCAATTCAAATCTTTTAACAATGAAGCCAAGGCGCGACGTTATTCAAAGAGTTTGAATTATCACTCTCTCTAGATGCTAAGCAGGTACATGAACACAATGCATTCTAATTGATTATGAACCAAATAATGGGTATATACGGAGTCAAATAAGAATTTATAAAGAGGTACTTGGCCAATGCACAAGACATGATATCGAAATTTTCAGCAGTCAAGATGATCAGGATTCTAAGGATGGATAATGCACGAGCAGATGCGCTCTCTCGACTTACTTCTACATCTAGGACTAAATTGAGAAGAATAATTCTGATCAAAATCCTCATGCACCAGAGAATTGACAAAGAAAGAATAAACTTGATTTTATTAGATTTGGGTCCCTGATGGATGGATCCAATCAAGGGGTACATTGAGAAGGGAATCCCGTTGACCGACCCAAAAGAAGAAAGGAAACTAAGGTACAAACTAGCTGGATATGTCATGGAAGGAAGAATTCTACACAATAGATGATTAATTATCTCACTGCTCAGATGTTTCCATCTCACTGAGGTACCAAGTCTGATTAAAAAAAATACATGCAGGATCCTATTGGGCCCATTCGGCAAGCAAATCATTGGTTAGGTGAGTAGCCACTGAAGGGAATTATTATCCAACCATGGAGGGAGACTACGTCACTTATTCAAGGCGTTACAATAAGTGACATAGATATGATACCATTCACAAAACACATGGATCTATGCTCACGTCGATCACATCCCCATGGCCCTTTTCTATATGGGGAATTGACTTGGTCGACCCTTTGTCGAATGAGAGAGGAAGGCTCAAATACTTTGTTGTTACTATAGATTACTACACTAGGTGGGTAGAAGTTGAACCTCTAGTAGACATGCCCAATGATAAGTCTTTTAGTTTATATATAAGAACATTATATACCGATATGTTATTCCGTATGCCTTTATCACTGACCACGACACACAATTTGATAATCGGAGTTTAAAGATTACTGTGCCCATTATAAATGTGGAAGTTGCATTTCATTCCTAGAAACCCTTAGTGAAATGGGCAAATAAAGATGATAAACAAAACTCTGCTTGATGAAATAAAGAAAGGTTTGGATGATGCCAAGGGAAACATGATCAATGAGCTACAAAGCATACTCAAAGATTATAGGACCACGCCAAGGATTGCCACTGGAGACACCCTAAATATTGTCATTAGGATAGATGAAGTGGTCCCAATATAGATTGGTTTTCCCAGTTATAGATTACTCAACTTTAATTCCCCCAAAGTGATCTCATGTGAATATTGGATTTGGACTTAGTCAATGAAGTCAGATAAAATATAGCACAACATGTGGTAGCCTACCAATAACGAACTTCCCGATTCTACAGCATGAGGGTTAAATCGAGAAACCTTAAAGATGGATCTTACATGTTGAATAAGGTGATCTAGAAAGGAAACAAATTGGCATGGCCCATACCTCATTTCTATAGTCGTCCGACTAGGCACTTATCATCTTGAAACCTCAGAAGGGGAATAGTTTAAGAACCCGTGGAATGCCGAGCACCTAAGGAAATATTATTAGTAATCAAATGAATTGTAATTCCTTACTATTTCCTATAACTCGTTTTCAACTTTCAATAAAGAACACCCAGTTTCATAAAAGTTAATTTCCTTTTCATATTTCATTTTCATTTTTTTGGGAGTAGTTGATGTACAATCTCAAAGAACAAAGAAAAAACTAGTCATTATTCCTAAAAGTTCAAATCAAAACTTCACGTATGACTTCATCTATGACAAGTCACGAATGAGAAGTTGCAAACATAAAACTTCATGTATGACTCCTTAGTGTCAAGAACAAGATGTTTTACCAAACCTTATTAAGGAAAATTCCAAAAAAAATTGGTCGCCAATGGTAACTAATGTAAAGACTTGGTAAAAATGATAAGATTTGTTTGCTCAACCATAAACAAAATTACATTAGTAGAACCCGAGGTAGGACAACACGAGTTCGCCCGAACTAGTAACCAATAAGGAATATTAGTCAGCTTAACGCCGACCACATAATTATAAGACTAAATTATTGGTAGGATAAATTACACATTAAAGCAATCAAATTTTTTAATCAAATATTTCAAATATCTTTACATCATTAAAAGGTAACAATAAGCATGCATCATTATAAGGGAGGTTTAAAAGAATATAAACTACATAATCTACTAGGTGATTTCCTAGATCTTTGTCCATCCCAGCAGGAGGAACGTCTAATACAGAAGGAAGAACTATTGATTTCAATTACCTAAGCTTGAACAGACTACTAGAACTAGCCTTATCCATCAAGTGAAAGTTATGACTAAAGATATCTTCTCCGTGCAGGTGATAATCCTCAAGATATTTTCTGATCAAAGTAATATGGATTTCATATATAGGAATCCATGAAGTATCTATCTTGAATGGGGGAGTAGGGTGGTCTAAGCATCCAGGGTCATTCCAGTACCAATGATTTTCATTTTTCAGCATCTTCATCACAGTAAGAGTGTTGACATATCCCGACTTATAACCTTCTCTATGGGCTTGCTCAAATTCATTGCCCAAATGTGCCAAAGCCTCATCATAACCATTCATCCATGTGTTATGGGGCTGCTTGTCAAAATGGTAAGTGAGACGATCAACTTTCTCATTTAACATTTTGATGGTGGCCGATTAGTTCTTGATAAGTTTTTCTTGGTCAACCAATTTTTTCTTTGTTCTCTCCTCTTTTATGTACGGATAAGCAACAACCATTTGTCGAGAAGATTTAAACCCTTTGATTTCTTCCATTCCTCTAACTCCTCCTTTGGCTGAGCATATTCTAGCTCTAAAAATGACGATCCTTTATTTTGGTTAGCATCATCCACCTTCTCAATACTCTCTAATTCATCCTACAACATGTTATTCTCCTGCCTCAAGAGGCTACCACCTCCCGAGCACTCTTTACCTCATACTTTAGCACAAATTCCTTCTTAGAATATGTCGAGGATAATTATTTCAACTTATTATCAAATCCACTATCGATTCGAAGAATAGAAAACTTCCTCACATAATCTTCCGATAAGCTAGTCACTTCTTCCTTGTGATGTCATTGGAGTTGAAGTATCATCTCATAATAAGAGGTATTGGTCGCCACAAGTTGGTGGAATAGCCTACACACGTGTAGGTAAACTTCCTTAGCCTAGTTGGAAATGTCTAGGTCGAGCCCCTCCTCCATCTCTTCTTTATCAGGCTCCTCATGACCTGCCTCAAATAGTTGGTTACTCCACCTAAAAAGTTCTATTTTAGCAGCAACCAAGCTAACATTCCTAGAGTTAAATTTAAATGAATCGGACATTGAATAAGTATGGAAAAAAGGTGCTCAAAACTAAGTAACGTCATCACTGGAAAAAGGAAATTTTATTAAAAATGCGAAAGGTATTACAAGCAGAGAAATTGATCAACTACACCAATAAAATCATAAAACAAAAATATAAGTATCCTATTCAATACAGCTTCTCCTTGGGACGTGCCACCACCACAATCTGTTATGGAGGCAAAGAGGACTCTATCATCCCCTATTCATCATCAACCTCCTTCTTAATTTATAAAGGAGTGTCTAGATTTTATTGGAGGAGTAGGTTAAAGGCCATAGCAGTGTTGACTTGGGTGAGAACATTATCCCAGCTTTCCTTAAAGGAATATTTCTATAAGTACTCTAGTTGAACAACACCAGTGAAGAATGCCTTATCCCATCCACAAGTGTAGGCATCCTCCTTATCTTTCTTAGCCTTGGCCTTTAACTAAGTAATATATCCCTTGGAATCTATGGCCACCTTCTTAGATTCCTGGGTGGCCTTAGCAGCCTAGTCAACTTTTTCCTCCGTGTTCCCTGTAGCCTTCTCGACATTGGCTTTCTCATTCTCTATATTTTTTTATAATGTACTCTAACTTCTTTTTGTCATCCTTATGGGATATTTTAATAGCCTTCAAGGACTTGCGCATGCCCTAGAAAACTGCCTCCACATTCATAGAGGACTCCTTCAGATGGTCATCCCTCCTCTCCAATTGGCCATAATAAACAAATAACAAAAAAAAAACATTTGTAAACATAAATAAGTGAATAATAGGGACACATAGAGATAGGGGAACATTAAATAACACTTACCAGAGCCAAGTTATGGTTAACATGCTCTACCAAACTGGCCCGAGGAAGACCAGCAGTAGCAGCCTCATCGGTTGGAAGGACTCGTGCTCTAATTAGCCCACGAGTAAGGCCTAGATAGACAGAAACAAAAGTGGAACTACATTAGACCTTGTTTGCTTGAACCTTCTCATGCATGTCTAAAGGGGTGGCTAGACCTCTATTTAGCCTTTTAAATTGGGGCTCCTGGTTCTTCATCACGGAAGGCTCAATTACTATGGGCAATTTTAAGCCCCTAGAATTAAACTTCTTCTTCTCGACAGGGGGTGGAGACTTTGAACCGACAAGGAGGTTGGGGATTTTTCTCTTAACGCTTTCTAGAAAAGAAACGTTAGTCGTCACAAGAGAGAGTTCCATGGATTCAAAGGATGAGGATGTTCCCCTAACCAAGAAATTCGCTCTTATTTGATGCGGGGATTCAACTTCAGCACATGAGGAGGAGTATGTTAGGTCTTATAAATTAATGGGGGCTAGTTGAATGTCTTAGTGGGGCGAGTGACAAAAGAAGTGATTGAACTCTGGTAACGGAGCAGAATAGATGAAGAATGAGGATGAGCTTTTCTTTTCCTCTGTTGGATAGACCAAACAACTTTAAGGTTGGAAAAATTGACCTCTGATGCATGATAAATATCCTTCTTCTTCTTCTTCTTCGCAAAATATAAAGATAAAAAGTGCAGTCACCAACAATATTCATTGTAAGATAAAAAAGAAGAAAACTACACAAGAATAACAAATAATGACATATGCCCTGACCCTCATGAGGGCAACGAAGCCCATTGTAATCCTCACCCTCAGGAAGAGGGGTAAATTATCAATCTTTCACAATCAATCCATGATCCCAGTAATTCTTATTAAAATTAGGTAAATTTACTACTAAAGCTCTGTTAGAGAATCTGGTCTTCAAATAATAAATGTTATCATTGGTGGTCCCCCAACTATAATAATACATTAATTTCTTTATTCCTATATTGTTTTTAAATCGCTCATTCATGCGATTCACTCTATTAACTACCCTCTAAGTATTGGGAGCCACTTGGTATGGGACCACATCAAAGTACTGGCAAAACTCTAAAAATAAACGATTTGGAGGGAATATCACCCCACACGCAGCAATAAATATGGGGGGAGGACATTTTCTGAGAACTGGTCAAGCAAAGTTTTTTCTTGAGAACAGAGGCTAGTACTTGTTCTTTAAGCTGTAAATTTGTTTATGAGATAACAAATAAAAAAAAGTTTTTTTATTGTTATTAGGAGGACAACAATCTACTGGTCTCGTGTTAAAAAATTTATTTGTTATTTCTGTTGGGACTTTGATCAATATACTTTTCTCTTAGGATGTATGTACTCCCAAGTGTAATGAGTAAAGTTCCTCCTTGCCATGTACCCTCTTCTAGTCTAGTATATAGTGCTTTTATTAAAAAAAATGATCTAGTGTATCTACCTCATACAGAAAGTAAGTAAACAAAAGAAAAATCATTATGTAATGATAAAAAAGAGATGTTATTCATTTCTTTCATATTGGTACAGTTTACAATACTTCATTGCTCTATAAGCTTTATAAAAAAAACTTTCTATTTTGAGAGCAGGCTGCTTAGACTTTTCAAAAGAAATGATTTTAACAAAAGACTAGGCATAATAGCTCTTCATCCATTTACAGTTTATGGATTGAAGATAATCACTCTCTGATTCTAAAATCTGGCAGCATCCGAACTTGCCTACCCCCTCACCACAAAGGGACCTGCCCAATTAGGTTTGAACTTTGATGGCGACATGCTACAGATGTGATGAGTTGATGCGCGAAGGACCAAGTCTCCAACTTGAAACTCTCTGGGCTTGACTAGGTTCTCGTAAGCTTTGGACAACTGCTTGGTATAGACTTTAAAGTTCTCTTTTGCCTTATCTATCTGCTCGCTCAGTGCCTCCAGTTGCACATGTTGTGGATCAGGGATGAGTCTGTTGCTTAGAGAAGCTTTAGCTGAGGGTACCGCCAATTCCACTGGTAGGACAACTTCGGTCCCACATATAAGTGAGAATGGGCTAAACCCGATCGACTTTCTCTTTGAAGTGTAGTAAGCCCACAGTACCATGGGTAGTTTCTCATACCATGCCCTGGAATGTTCTCAAGCATCTTCTTTAGTATATTTGTCAAAGTTTTGTTTATGGCCTCTACTTGGCCATTTCCTTTTAGGTAGGAGATAGTTGAGCTATTGTGCACAATCTTATACTTGTTAGTGAAAAATGCTATCTCTTACATACAAATTGTTTATTATTGTCTATTAGAATCACATTGGGTATACCAAACCTGAATATGATATCCTCCTTGATAAATTGGGTAACCACTTAGGCAGTCACTCTTTTTATAGGAATAGCCTCTCTCCATTTGGTATACAATTATGTAATCACGATAAAAAAACTTTTGCCATGAGAGGATGTCCTGATCTTTCCCACCAGATCAAATTCCCATGTGTGGAAGGGATAAGGAGATACTAAGCTTTGTATACTGATTAAGGGGGTATGCATAATGTATTTATGTACTTGGAAAGCTCTTCACTTCTTCACATAAATGAAGGACTCAGCCTCTATGGTTTTCCAATAGTACACCAGCATTATTAGTTGATTGTATACATTGTAACCTCCCATGTGGGAGGTCTCATGAGATTATTTTAGCACCGTCTATGTATCCCCTTTAGCTATACATTTCAATGTGTTCTCATTGTAGCCCTTCCTGTAGAGCTCATCTTTTACTAGATAGAAGCGAACCACTTTTTTCAGAGATAAATCTCGTCTTCTCTCTCCGCTGATAACTCACCATATTTCAGATAGGCTATGTATAGTTACCTCCAATCCTCAAAGACCTATACAAATTTATCTACTATTGGTTGATCAAATTGGATTTGTCACTTTAGACAGCCTTGTTGCAGACAAGCAGGCTATGTGCTCATGGTGGTCCAGTAGTAGTCCCCCGCTGTAATCGACGATAACGAAGGGTATCAGTATCCCCATAATCCTTTTTATGCAATTCTACCAACCTCTCTCTAGCTTCCTTTCCTCCTACACACCTTAAAAAGAACCCTCTGGGGATCTTATAGTAAAGTGTTCCTTGCTGCAAGTGGTAGTTGGCCAGTCCTAACATCTTCATTATTCCTGCTTTTGTTTCTATCTATTTCAAAACGAAGTACCTCCAATCTTTTGTCTCATCACTTGGAAAAAGAGACCTTACTGTGGTAGTCACTGTTCTTTGTCGTACTATGATGGTTTCTTCTGACTCATCCATATCTAATTTTTGGGCTATTATAGCTAGTTCATCGGGGTGCTTATTCATTGTTCGCACTTGTCTCTCAATGGTTACTTTCGAGAACTGGACTAGCAGCTTCTGGATCATGAATCTATACGGTGCCAGGTTGCCATGCTTGAGGGAGAACTCCCCATTAACTCATTTTTCCACCAATTTATAGTCCCATCATATGCGCAACACTCTGATGCCTCTTTGTAGTACCTCTATCAATCTCAGAATGAGGGCCTCATAATCAGCCTCATTGTTCGAGCACTTAAAATCTAGCTTAAAGGAGAGAGTGACCTTCTCCTTGCTACTTGAGAGGATAATACTTGTGCCCTTTGTTCCTTGTGCACTAGAGCCATCAAACTCCATCTTCCACTCCTTCATCTCTTCTAACAAATATGATTGGAAATTTTTCCCAAGGAACTCTTGACTAGGAGGCTCAAAATTTTGACTTCAGAAGTGGGCCAATAGATCTTTTACTGCTTGAATTTTGATGTCTTTTGGCATCACACACTTCAGATCATATTTCGACAGTATTAAGAACCATCTTACTGCTTGCCCTACCAGGACCATTTTCACTAAAAAGTACTTAACAGGGTCACACTTAGTGACAATGTGAACTGTTAAGGCCAGCATGTAGTGTCTCAACTTTTGGGCCACAAAGACCAGGGAGAGCCATTTCCTCTCAACATTGGTAAATCTTGATTCTGTACCTAAAATCATCCTTGACAAGCAGTATAATGGATTCTCTACCCCCTCCTTCTCTGGAGTGAGCAGTGCTCCTATATTTTTTTTGTTGAAGTGCGATAGAGCAGTAGCGGTGCCTCGACCTCTTGTGGTATCATCGTAGATGGAGAAGCTAAAATTTCCTTGATCTTCTCAAAGGACTTCTTCTGCTCTTTTCCCCAAATCCACTTATCTTTTTCCTTGAGCATGGGGTAAACGAGTGGGTCACCTCCGTCAGCGTGGGTATGAATCTTCTTAGATAGGACACCTTTCCTAAGAAGCTCTTGAGTTGCCACTAACTCTTTGGTGGTGGCATCATCACAATGGCTTTCTTATTTTCCTTATCGACCTGCACCCCCTGCCGACTTACTGCAAATCTTAAAATTTTTACTGTAGTGACCCCGAAGGCACACTTTGAAGGGTTTATTCTCATCTTGTACCAGTGGCATCTTTCAATCACCCGCCTAAGGTCCGGGATATTCTTTATTTCTTTTTTGGACTTCACCACTAGGTCATCCACATAGAATTCCAATATATCATGAAACAAATCATGGAAGATGTCCATCATGGCCCGTTTGTAGGTGGCCCCGACATTCTTCAATCCAAATAGCATGACTCTATAATGAAATTTTCCCAATGGTGTGCGAAAGGCCGTCTTCCTTGCGTCTGTCGGGTCCATCTTGATCTAATTATAGTCCACGTACCCGTCCTTAAAACTACACATTTCATGACCCAGAGTATCATCTACTAAGATGTCTATACTCGATAAGGTAAACTCATCTTTGGTACATTCCCGACTTAAGTCATAAAAATCCATGCAAATTCAGATTTGATTTTTATCCTTCTTTGTCACTTGCATAATGTTCGAGAGCCACATAGGGCGGTGAATGAGTTTGATGAATCCTGCAACCAACAATTTCTCCACTTCTTCTTTTATCTTAAGGTCTTGCTCAGCCTTGTATGTACGGATCACTTGTATAAATGGGAGAGCATTAGGAAGGACATTCAGTTTGTGGGAACTCACCTCTAGGTCTATCCCTAGTCTCTCTGTGTATTTCCAAGCAAACACATCAGTGGATTCCTTGAGCAGGTTGATGAGATCTTCCTTCTTCTTTGAGTTTAAACTGTTACAAATTAGAATGGGTCTACTCTCACCCCCTTCTATTAATAGTTTAATTTCCTCCAACTCTTGTAAATTTTCCTTTGGTCCATCTTGCATACACTCGGTGGCTTCTTCAATCTCCTTAATGATTTCGATAATGTGGCATTCATCCATTATAAAACACTCTGGTGCCAGGTTGACTCTCTCATCCCAGAACGTTGCCTGCATAAACCATTATAAGTGGTATATGACTTTAAGGGGTCTTGGCTATCTCCTCTACCTTCATTTTCCCTTTTTCCATCCGCGAAATCACTCTCTCCCCCGGACGGTCATCCACAAACATTCTTGGTTAGGAACCTCCTTCTACCACTTACATTCCCTCCAGAGTTCTTTGTCTTTTTATAAAACTCCATATAAAATGATGCATCCACCAGGTGGGCCTCCTCAATAGAAAATGACTTTTGTATTGCTTTGATTATAATCTCAATACCTCTAATATTATCTTTGGCACATTAATAGTATGTGAAAGGCACTATTCCATGAGTGTGCATCGACACTCTCCCTATGAGCAGCTGATAGCTTGTGTTAGCATTAATGATAGGAGACTTAATGTGGGAAGTCAAGTTCCCCATCTTGATACCCACATTCACGTATCCAAGCGACTGCATGCATATGCTATCAAATCCCGAAATCACCAATGGAATAGGCACTATCTTTTTCTAAGAGATCCCCGTCTCATATAACGTTCTGATTGGCATAATGTTTATGGACGCTCCTCAATCCATCAATGCCTCGAGGAAAGAAATTTCATTGAACATGGACGTATGTAGAGTGGGATATTGTGAAAATCTAGCACTTTCCTAGATGCCTCAGAGAAGACCACTTCAGAAGTGTATCTATAAGGACATAAATTTATAATTAAGTCCTTTGTAGTTTTGGCTCAATTCCGAAAAAAAAAACGTTTGAGTAATAGGATAGAGTTATTGACCATCCTTCAAGCCTATAACATACTTGAATTGATGACGTAGCGGCTAAGATAGAAAAGCTTCATCAAATGTCGTGTGTATTGTGCCTCGTTTCTACGTCATCAACATGGTTCCATTGCTCCGAAGGTATGAATGCATTTGAATATATATATATGAGCTTGGAACAATATTTATATGGGTGTACTTTGTTTTTAAACTGTTGTTTATTTTTAGAAAGTTTCATTAAAACTTTAAAATAAAGTTTCTGGGCTAAAACTAAATTTTTATACTTTCTGAAAGTTCGTTCGATATGGTCATTCGAACGAGGTTTTGCCAACGAGTTCCCTGAATGGCCACTAGAACATCATTCGAATTGCCATTCGAACGATAATGATGTTCGAATGAGAATTCCAACGATTTTTCTAACGACTTCATAATTTATACAGTGGAACATCGTTAGAAAGGTCGTTCAAACGAGACTTCGTTCGAACGAAAATCTAGTTCGAACGAGATTTGGCGGGAACAGTTTATTTGGCAGTTTTGAGCAGTTTTTCCACTTTTCCAACTACTTTTCCCCACTAACTTTTTGACAGATTTAACTAGTGCGGGAACAAAAAAAATTTCAAGACTTTTTCATAACCTTTTCTTCACTAAGAGTGTTTTGAGTGTTAGTTCTTCACAAGAAAAAGTCCCCTTGAATTTTTGTTAAAATGTTTTAATCCTTAGAACAATATCAAGGTTTTGACACCCATAATTTGTTTATTCCAAGTTTCAATATATAAATATCTTGCTTGGAGTGTTTGGCACCGCGTTTTCTCTACCGCATTGAAGAGATTGTTTGGGTTTACTTCTAAATCCCTCAAAGAAGAAGAGTTTGTTTTGCTGCGGCATTCTCACGTGGTGAAAGGCATCCTGTGTGGTTGAAGGTGGTTTCTACAGCCTCATTGGTAGTTTCCAAGGTTCCTTTGGAGTTCGGGATTGTCAACTAAGAGGAGGTCGGTACAAGAAGGAGCACCGGGGCTTGAAGGGAGTCGAGTCGAGTGTTGTAAGTCTTTTTGCTTGTACTTGTAAAATACCATACTTAGTGGACTTATGGCTAGGGCCGTCCGAGGTTGTTTCCCGTTTGTGGTTTTTCCTCGTACATTGTGGCGTAGTGATTCATTATTTATTTTATCTTTTGCAAGATCACCTAGAACGCATGCTTAGGTAAAAAGATAAAATTTGGGTTAAATCACTACTTATGTAATTTGGTGCTAAATTAATTCGGGTATTGTTTATGTTAATTTAATTCAAGTCATCACTTAATTTGATAAAATTGGTTTGGCCTAATTGGGAATATTGAAAATATTATTTAGGCAAATTTCTAGGACTTGAGTTGGGTTAAATTGATTTAAGTGAAAAATGTATTCTCGTTTAATCTTATTTCACTTGGTTTAATTTTAATTTGTAAAAGAAATTAAAATTTGTAATTGTTTAATTGAACCATCTCCGCTTTCGCACCATAAAAGGAAATTACTTTTTGTAATAAGAATTTAAAAATGGGGGGCCTATCCTTTTCAGTATCGTTTAATCAACCTCCCAATTAGTTCTTGCCAGTTTAGCGCGGGGTCCCTGCGCTGATGCATTGCTTCCAAAACCTTTCTTGTGATAACAAACCTAGTGTCACTCTTTACTCCTATCTGGTCAAAGAACAATTTTAACTTGGAACTTCTTGTTGTGGCTTTGCACTTCGGAGTCCAAGTCCACCTCATAAGTTTGAGCATTATAGATTTACTATGACTCAGATTTCCCTCCTTTATCTAGAGCAAGGATGACATCTACTTTACCTTATGGGGGGTTCACTTGCTCAACCCCTTCACATTTAGCCTCTTATTGATCAGGATTGAAGAACCACTCCTCGCGCCTACTCCCCTTCTTAATTCTCTATTCGTTATCAAGTGTCAACCCTTATAGCTTTTCACATATCTTCTCACTACCTTCCCATTCCATTAGGTCACGAGTTACTGCTTCATCATATACTACCACCATATTGGTAGTGCCATAATGATGTGTAGACATCTACATGAGGTATTTGTAAAGTACCACTATCCACCTATTCGCCAATGATCCTCCTTAGGTAATAACAGTCTTTGGTATCATGTTTACCCACTGATTAAACATTCAATACTTGGGATTATCTTTATCTGTTGCTATTTGTATTTCCACTTTCAAATGAGGTGGTCCTTCTATCCCCTCTGGTAATAATGTGCGATAACAGTCTATTTCTTCTGCCACACTGCATGGCAGCGGAGGTGGGATATCCTTTCCAAACTTCCTCTTATTAGATGGGCTATTACCTTTGAATCTCCGGCGTCCCTTATTTCCTTTTAAACCTCCATCTACACAATTAACTACTTGCCTACTCTAAAGTTGAAATCTTTTAGAAGTCCGAGGAGCTTGCTTCCTCCAACTTGAGGATCTAGGCTTGATTATCATGGCTATATTACTGGCAGCCCTGGTGAACTCTATAAAATTCCCATATCTAGGCTCATTGACCAAGTGTATCTTATATTCTTCCAAGAGCCCCTTAACACATATTTGCGATAGCCTTGCTTTCGCCACATCCTCATGGAAATCTAGTCCCCTTTCATGAAAACACTTAATATATTGCATCAGCTCTTCACCACGATTTTGTACCTCCAGCGCCAGGTGTCTCAATGTGCACTCATCCTTTGTTATGAAATTTTTTTGAAGGAACCACCTGTGCATTTCCTCCCATGTGGGGATACCGTTGGGCGCCAAGTGGGAGTACTGTGTGTAAGCCTTCACCGTGAGAGTCTTGGAGAGCTCACTCAACTTTAGATTTTTATCATTCCCATGAATTCCTAGTTACTCAACAAATCTTTTCACATGCTCCCTTAGATTTTATCCTTTGCCATTGAATTTGATAAATTTTTGGTGGAACATACCCCTCCGGGTATGGCTTCTCATTCACACTTTCTGGTTATGGATTTTATAACTCCTCATATAGATGAGAAGTTTCCCTTTGAAAGGAGGAGAGTAACTTCTTCACTTCCTCTATGGTAATAGATTTGGAGGGAGATTCCTCTAAATCCACATTCTTTACCGTTGGTTAACTTAACGGTGTTACAACTTGCTTTGGCACAACCTTTCATGGTGGAGCCACCTCCACTGTTACTGCTGCTACAGCGACTGCCCCTTCAGAGTGTTCTGCTACTGGTGCTACATAATGTTAGCTCAAGCTTTCCAAATCCACACTATTTTATTTAAGAAACTTAAAAAACATGCTCATTAGATTCACACTTACCAAAGGAGCTGCTATTGCTATATTGGTCAACCTTCCCTGAGGACCCGAACCTCTAGCTCCAATCACCACCACCTCCTCTTGGGTGGTCTGATCACTTTGAGCTTCATTCTCAGGTGGATTGTCTTCAAAAATTAGTTGCTCAGAAATGCTAAGACCTTACTTGTCCATAAAAGTGAGGATACCGCCCTAGTGGAGTTGCCAAATGTAGGAAGGTAGTGTGTCTGGGGTATAATAAAATTCTAAAATGGGTGAGGCATGAAAGAACCCTGCCTCCAAGGTCTTCAAGAATTTCTAGAGTAGCACTTGGTAAAATCTTCCCTTTTTAGTAAAAATAGAACCAAAGCTAGAACTACCTCCTAACTTCACAACAGTAATAGTAACTTTTCTCAAAAGGATCTCCTGAGAATGATGGATATCAAGGTGGGAGTGAGGAAATAGGCACTCAACACTTAGAGAGAGAGTAGGGAGAGAATACTAGGTTGTCTGGTGTGATTTTGACAAAGTAACGATATAACTTGAGTTTATGATATATCATTTGACCTCATAAATGGTCCTATTTATAGGTGAATACTAGGGATGATTTGGGCGCCAAAAATAAGAGGGAAAGCTTAGAGGGATAAGGTTTGCAATGTACCTTTTGTCCCTACTAGGTCTGAAGCTGTCTGTCCCCTTTGCTAGACGACACCTGGTGTGAACCAAGGTTAAAAAGCAAATATGTCTCCTAATGGAGACAAAATATCTGATTTGGTAAATATATCTTCAAACGGAAACTTGTTGTACAAACTTTGTAAACTTAAGAGTGGCCTCGAGCACCACCCTCTCTAAAATCATTCTATAAACAGTTCATTTCTTATGAGCAGCCCTTTAGCTACTCACCTCAGTTGTGTCTAAGTGTGAGTTATGTAAGGACTTGAGTGACTCCTAGGGTCTCTCTATTAGTATTCTCTCAATATTAAAGTGCTAAGTGGTTAAGGTTGCTTAACAAACTTTATTTATCAGCCACTAAGACAAAACTCACAGGAGATCCCAACTAGCCTATTTGAGCCCTACCTGCTCAACTAGGCTACTTGTGCAAGAAAGTAAGTATTAGTACTCTTTTTCCATAAATGACTAACTTTTTTATGATGAGTGAGTGTTCATGCTAGATATTCTCACCCTGGCCTATTTTGTTCCTTGGGTCACTTCTTGGACCCTCTTGCTTCAAAACAAATACTATTTGAACATTTGTTAGAGGGGTCCCATACTGTGGACTTCTTCACCAGATTTTACATTTTTGTTGGTCTTGGAAGAGGGTCCCTCATTTGTGGGCTCCCTCACTCATGTATCATTTTAACTGGTTTTGGAAAGGTGCAGTCCCTCACTATATCATTTTTGGAATTAGAAGATGGTGTGGGAAGGGTTCCCTCGCCCACGTTATAACATATTGAATTTGGAAAGAGGTGAGGGTGTACCTTACCACATTATCTCTGAAACTGGAAGGAGGTGTGGGGGATCTTTCCCTTATACAAATATCTTTTGAACTGGAAGGAGATGGGGGAGGGGTCCCTCGCCCAAACTATCTTTGGAACTTGAAGGAGGAGGGGCCCCTCGCCTAAACCATCTTCAGAACTCGAATGAGATATTAGAGGGGTTCCTTTTCAAAATATATTTAGAACTGGAATGAGGTGCTGAATGGGTTCCTTCTCAAAATATCATTGGAATTAAAAGGAGGTGTTAGAGGGGTTCCTTATCAAAATATATTTGGAACTGGAAGGAGGTGTTGGAGGTTTTCATTTTCAAAAATATCCTTGGAACTAGAAGGAGGCATTGGAGGAGTTCCACCTCAAGAATATTGTAATAAAATGATAACACACCCTAAATAGGCTTTAAGTTTGATCTTAATTATTGAAGGGATGCTCGTGCAAGTGGATGGAGGTAGTAGGAAGAGAGGGAGTGGACTTTTCTAAATATGGAAATGGAATGTGGGGGAGACGTTTCAATATGGAAACCACACTGACTTTGAGAGAATGTTGTTGAGATCACCAAGAGGGTTGTTTCCGAGGAACCTATCAAAGTGATTTCATGCTCCTTTTATATAGGGTCAATAGGTGTCGATCGGAATTGTCCTTGACTAGTCTATCGGTAGGCAACCCTAGACACACTGCCGATAGGCAGGGAAATGAGTTTGCCATTCGATAGTCTCATGTAGATTTTTCAAAAAAAAGTTTGTAAAATGTAATCCATAAGTTCGAATTGCGCATGGGATGTACTATTGTAATGGGGATTCATATCCCTCTAATAATCCATTGGTCCACTCCTAGGTTCGGGAATTCACTATGGTCCAATGGGTCTCGAAAGCACCCGACAGTCTTTTGGATAAGAGATTCCCAGAGGAAAATGGACCATTCATTTGAAGCGTAAGGTCGATTCGCACATGGGATGGACCCTTAGAAAGGGTATTTAGAACCCTTTGAAGATTTATTTTGTCTCATTTGGTTAAGAGAGTTAACTTGGTCAAACGGGGCTCGAAAGCGTCCGATGATCCTTTGAAGTAAAACGGTTCATTCGTCCATACTTTAAGGTTGATTCGTGCATGGGGAGGGCAGTTGGAAATGGTATTCAGAGCCTTTAGAAGCTTCATTAAGTCTCGTTCGAGTTGAAGAGTTGACGGGTGTCAAATGGAGCTCGGGAGCACTCAGGGCCTCCAGATCAATTTTTGAGGCAAAACGGACCATTTGTCCAAATTGTAAGGCTCATTCATGCACGGGGTAGATTGTTAAAAAAAGGATTCAGAGCCCTTAGAATATTCGTTGAGCTTCCACTCAAGCGAGGAAGTTGATTGGAGTCAAAACGGGGTCTAAGAGCACCCAATGGCCTATAGATAAGTTTTTAACAGTAAAACAGACCATTCATTTGAACCATAAGGTTGATTCATGCATGAGGTAGACCATTATAGAGGGAATTCAGAGTCCTTCGAAGAGTTATTGAGGTTTAGCTCAGAGGGAAAGTTGATTGGAGTCAAATGGGGCCTAGGAGATCCCAATGGCCTCTAGATCGGTATTCGGAGTATGACCTAGGGGTTTATGGTGGAGGAGGAAGTGTTAGGGACCTAAGGAGATGATTAGGAGGGTCCTAGAATGTGGTGTCTACACAATCTATTTTTTTTGGAAATATTATTCCTGGTAATCGATCCATCTGAAATATTATATTGATTCCTGAGATCATAAATCCCATTATTTATGCTCAATTCAGACCTATAAGTCTCAGTAATTTTTCATTCAAAATCATCAATACAAGATTGCCTAACATTATTCTTGCCATTATATCTCCTAATCAATCTGGATTTACTAAAGGAAGGAGTATATTTGATAATATATTACTCGCCTGGGGAATGACTAATGATCTGAGTAAAAAGTGTAATGATTCCAATGTCATAGTGAAGTTGGATATGGGAAAAGCCTACATTAGGGTTTCTTAGTGGTCTTTAATTCTTGTTCTCAGAAAAAGTGGATTCTCTGAATGTTTATTAATAGAATATGGAGGATCTTGTCTAACAATTAGTTTTCCATAGTGGTAAACGGTGAGGCTACTTATTTTTTTAAGTCTCATAGCGGCCTTAAACAAGGAGATCCATTATCTCCAAGTTTATTCATTATAGGAGCTGAGGTGTTCAACAGAGGTTTAAATAAGTTAATGAAGTCAAGACATTTAATTCCATTTTCTTATCCTGCAGGTGCTATGCGTGTTTCTCATCTTAGTTTTGCAGATGACACCATCATATGTATCAATGGCAGAATAGGATTTTATGTAATTTGATGAAGTTCCTATCTAAGTATGATACTTTTTCTCAAAAAATTATTAATAGAAGCAAAAGTAACTTTACAGTGGATGGAAAACTCAGTACTGAAAGATGAAGAATTATATCTAATTCTTCTTCTTTGGGGTTAAACATTAAGCAACTACCATCGAAATATTTAAGATGCCATTTAATTAAAGGTATAAGGAAGAATATATATTTTGACGAACTCATAGATAACATCAGAAATAAAATTCAAGTTTGGCAAGCTAAGCTGATTTGTTATCTCAAGGTGGTAGACTGATTTTGATCACACACGTTCTTTCTTCCATTCCTCTATATTTGCTAACAACAATGAATCCCTATAAAGATGTTATTAAGAGAATTCACAATTTGTTTCCATGTTTTTTTATAATGGTTCTAACAACGATATCTTCAAGTGTCAATGGGTTAAGTGGGAAGATTGTTGTTTCCCCTCACAAGAGGGAGGAATTTCAATGAGAAGTTTATCAAATATTTTTAAGGCAAGTAGTCTAAGAATGTACTGGAAATTGAAGAATGAAAATGACTTTTGGGCCAAGTTTATGATCCAAAAATATAAGCATAGGATTTTTGATTGTAGGGGATGATTTAATTCTATTAAGAGAATTAAAGAAGTTTCTAGCATTGCTTAAGAGGTCATAATTTCTTTTGATAAAAATGTTATTTGGAGTCCAATAGTTTTTGGGGAATTTGACTTTAAATCAGCAGTGGATCTTTGCAGGCATTATAAACCTATATCTCTGAGTTAGAAGAATATTTGGAATCCTTTTTGTCCTTTTAAAATATCAATTTTCAATTGAAAGTTGATTAAATGTGTCATTCCAGTAGATAAATTGATTCAAAACTTGGGTATTCGTTTATGCTCAATTTGTAGATGTTGTTTTGGAGATTCGAAATCCATCAGTCACCTATTTATTCAAAGTAATATTTCAAGAATCATTTGGGTCCACTACTATCAGATATTTGGAATATCCTTGAACCTTGATAATGTGGCTATGTTTATGTCTTGGTGGTTTAAAATGCCAAGGAGAGATTATTTGCAATTTTTATTCTTAAATATCCCACTAATCACTTTTTGGAAAATTTGTAAATCATGAAATAACGCTGTTTTTAATGAGATTACAATGAAAAAGAGGTTATAATTTCACATATTTATCATTTCTTATTTAGTATTGCACAATTAGTGAAGTTTAATAGAAGAATTTTTGAAGAGGAGAAACATGTTATTCAAACTTTTAATTTGCAACTTAGTCCCAAGTAATTGTTTTTGTTCTAACTAAGTGGATCAAACCACAATTTATGTTTCTTAAACTAAATGTAGATGCTGCATTGAAGGGTAATTCAGGGCATAGAGGAGCTGTTTGTCTCATTATGGATTATTATGGTAAATCTGTCTTCGCTAAAACTGTATACTTAGTCCACCAAAACAGTTTGTTTGCTGAAGCGGAGGCTTTAAGAATTATTTTGGATAAGTGTTTTCAATTGGGTTGTCCAATTTTAGTTGAACTGGACTCTAAGCTTATTACCAATATGATATTAAGAGTATAGAAGCCTCCTTTGAGAATTAAATATTTGGTAGAGCAGATTAAGGAGCTTGATAAGCAAAGGTCCTTTAAATATGTTCATATTTGACGCCAATCAACTTTTGTGGAGGATTGTCTTGCTTCTTTTATGGCATCTTCTCAAAGCTCTCATGATTTCATGAATTTTCATTCTCTCCCTAGATTAATGAAAGGATTCATTAACGTAAATAGTTTTGGTTTACCTTCTTTTTTGTATTTTATCTTGAAATTTGTAATGGTAATGTTTATAAATTTTCGAGTTTCTAATTTTTTTTAAGTTAACTCATTTGGCTCGACAGTTAACTTCATTTCACATTTCTTCAATTGAGCTTGTAATGCAACTTTGGATAGGCTGCTTCTCATTATAATTAATAAAATCTGGGGGTGCCATCCTCTTTCCTAAAAAAAGGTACAAATTAAACCATTCTTTTAATTCCCACTATATTTATTTTGTTTAAATTAATTCATATAAGAGCAAGACTTTATAATTGCTCATAGCTTAGGCATTTTAGTAATTTGTCGTATCCCATTACAAATTGGATTTTCCATTGGAACACTATATATATATATATATATTGTCTCCACGATCATTTGAAGACATGTTAGTGACCGAGCATCATTTTCGGATTTCATGCCTTTGTCATTAACACTTTATGGAGGTACGACTTGTGTTTTTTATTTCTCATACAAATTATATTCTGGGATGTTTACTTTTTTAAATCAAAGCACTTTGTTAAAATGGATTTCGAAAACATTTTTTTATTTTTCACCTTGTTCGAACGAGATATAAATTTCGTTAGAACGAAAGCCTCTATTCGTTTGAATAAACTTTAAATGACCATCGAATGAAAATCCCCCATTTAACAGACCCAATATCATTGTAAGGTCATTAAAATATTGATTAAAAAGAAATGGGTTGTCGTTCGAAAAAGAGTTGATCTCATTAGAATGAAACTGTGTTTGTGTTGGAACGAGATGCCATTTCGTTCAAACGAGGCCGTTGCATCAAAATTCATGTCTTTTCTACAAAAACCTATTTTTTTAGCTTTTCCCTAGACTTTTGGGAAAAATTAATTCCCAATATCTGAGCCAAAATTTCTCATCTTTGTGTTATAGAAATACACTTTTCATTGCCAAATCATTTATCCCATATATGATTTGTTGAGTTTGTTAAAACCCAAGTTTCCATACATTTGTAACAAATCCTTGTAGAGTTATACTCCACACTCATTTGTGGTGCTAACGATTTACAACTGAAGAAGAAATAATCGTGCATCCTGAGACTGATCGGTGGATACTGAGACAAGATCGCTTCCTATGGACAGTGCTGGACTATGTCGTAGCTGTGTGCATTATAATTAGTGGAACTCTAAGTAGTCTGTAAGTCATTGATTATGTGAATTTATAAATAGTGCTGAAATCTAGGTTTTTCCCGAAAGGGATTTTTCCTCAATCTTCTTCGTCTGTTTATTTAGTAAAATAATTTTTTCTTGGTTTGAAGATATTTTTCATGCACACATTAATCTAATCAAGATAAATTTTGGCTAAAAATTGAATTTGTGTGTGCATGACCTAAAATACAGACTATCCATACGAACGAGCTTTCTCAAATTGAATTTGTGTGTGCAGGTTACACTAAGTTTCCGCGTCATCTTTAAAAAAAATTGGGTTTTATGGATAATATAGGCTACCTATTTTTTATGTGTGAAATTATGCTTATTGGAAATATTGAATGTGGTCGGCATTGAAAGTGATTGATATGCGTATCTGACTTATTTGTGAAAGAGGGTGGACTCCACCCATAGTAACTAATAGTGATGTCATAAGTCCTAAACCCATCATCACTTGGATTAAGGATGAACTAATATGGAATAATTTTAACTCACACGTTTTAGGTGCTATTTCTATAGCCATCACCCCTAATGAGTTCCGCCTCCTCATGACGTGCACTATGTCTAAGGAAGCTTGGGATACCTTCCAGCTCATTCACGAGGGTCCAATGCTGTGAAAGCTTCTAAGCTGCAAAATCTCACCACACAGTTTGAGACTATTACTATTCTATAGTCCGAGTCTTTTGATGAATTTTATGCACGATTGTCTGATATCATAAACTCTAGTTATAATTTGGGTGAGAGAATTCCTTTGACACGTGTAGTGAGAAAGATTTTGAGATCCCTTCCGTCTGAATTTATTCCTAAGGTTAGTGTCCTTAATTCATTGGGAATTTTATATACATTTAGGTTAGATTAACATGTAGGAGACTTTCAAACATATGGCATCGACATGTTTCCCAAAACTATAAAACCTAAGGAAAATAGAATTTCTTTAAAACATCAATCTAAAAAGAAAGATGAGGTTTCTTCTGACTTTGAGTATGATTTTGATCTTGATGATTATGCCATGTTTGCAAAAAAATTCAAAAAATTTCTCAATCTTAGAAAAAATACATCAAACGAAAATAAAAGTTTTGAGAAAGATAAAAAATATAAATCGAGCGAGAGAAATTTGGAAAACTAAAGAAATGAATACCCTAAGAAAGATGAAGAAAGATGTTATGAGTGCCAGGGTAAGGGTCACACAACTCATGGGTGTGATACGAGGCTAAAAAGACAAGGCAAAGACAAAGATGACTTTAATGCCATGATTAGTGATAGCGACGTCAAGCCGGTGGATTTCGGGGATGAATCACCGCATGGAAGTAATATCACCGTTTTCATATTTAATCATGTTAGTAAATTTTGTGCACCTAACATCAATGAGGAAGTCATTAAACGTTACGACCTGGACAGTGAGCCTAATAATTCCGGAGAGAGTGAGGGAGATGACATTTTAAGTGAGGGAGAGAGTGACCTTCAATGTGCTTACGCCAAGCTTTATGCAGAGTCCATTAAAAAGAAAAAAATAAAGGTTTAGAGCTTAGAGTTTTAGCCTTAGAGAAGGAGTTGAGAGAGTCGAGATAGAGCGAGTCCTCAGTGAGAGTGTCTTTGAGAGAGAGAGAGAGAGTCATTTTAACGGAGAGGGAAAAATGGTGCCTTGACAAAAAAAGTGGCTAGTCTTATGAGATATCTTTAAACATTCTTGGAGAAAGATCTCAAACGTGCTCGGGAGGTCAAGTTTACAATAGAAGATATATCAAATAAGCTTGGAAAAATGCTCCTTGATCCCGCTTTAGGATTTGGGGAGTGGCAAGGAATAGGTTATGACGGTGTATCCACTTCTCATGTTGCAGTGGAATTGGTTCCAAAATTTGTGGTAGATACTTATGGGCCTTGACCTAAACCATAAAACAGAGTTCAACATAAGAGAGAAAACTAAGATAGACCCACACAAATCTATGTTGGCACCAATTATAAAAGGAAAGGTCACCTTAAGGAATTTTTCTATAAGTTAGGTAGAACTAAACTTACACATACTCCTACATGCTATAGAGACTTTGCTAGTGTTAGAGAGCAGTTGAGTTCCTAGTTGAGACTTTTCCAAGATTAACGAAAGAATTTAATTGAATGTCTATGTTGTTTGAGAACACTTCTAATGCAACGACTAGAACCAATAATGATAAGAGCATACAAAAGGATACCTCCACTTGGATACCTAAGTAAGATGACAAAACTCTTATTGTTAACGTTGCTCTTAATATTCATAATACTTACCAATTATATATTTATAGTGGGTGCCCTAGGCACATGAACGGTGACATATAATTTTTTACCAACCTTGCGGATCGCAAGGAAGCAAAAGTCACCTTTGAAGATAGGAATAGATCTAGTATTTTAGGACGTGTATGTGTTAAGATACCCTGATTTTCTAAACTAGATAATGTGTTGTATGTACAAGGTTGAAAGCAAACTTAATTATCATAAGCCAATTGTGAGACACAAACTTTGCGATAAAGTTTGATCAGTCGATCGGTCCGAATGTAATGTATATGATCAATCCGATGAACTATTACAACAAGGAATGAGTACCAAAGATAATTTCTATGGGATCATTCCCAAGTCGTTCTTTGTGTGCAACAATGCAACAATTCCTCTTTATACCTTTGGCATTAATGACTACGTCATGTGAACTTTATATATCTCGACAAATTAGTGAAAAAGGACCTAGTTCATTGCTTACCTTCGCTTGGAAAACCAACTTCCTTAGTTTGTGGACCTTGCCAACAAGGAAAATAAATTCAAAGCCCCCATCGAAAGTTAAATACCATTACCACCTCACGGTATTGGAGTTGATTCACATGAATCTTTCATTTTCTACTCATTTGGAGAGTTTAGCTGGTAAGAGATACATTCTCAAAATGGTCGATGATTTTTTGAGATACTCTATCGTGGGGTTTCTTAGGGAAAATTTGATTAAGTTGAGTCCCTAACAACAAAATGTCGTGTTTTATAAAGGCAACATGGTGTCATTATTAATCAAATGAATAGTGACAACAACGACACTGAATTTAAAGAAGTCGAAGTGGATAACTATTGTGATGGAGTGGGTATCAAACACGAGTTTTTAGTCGTCCGTAGTCCTCAACAAAATGGGATAATTAAGAGGAACAACTAGATGAACTGGTAGAGGCATTGAGTACTGCATGTGATACGATGAATATGCTATATCTTTATCCAGAAAAGTTACACACGCCTTATGAGTTGTGGACAGGGAAGAAGTCCAACCTATCGTATTTTCATGTTTTTGAAAGTACTTGATACATCTTGAGAGATAGAGAGCACTTAGGAAAGTTCGACTCTCGGGAGTGATGAGGAGATATTTTTAGGCTATTCATCGTCGAGTAGGGATTATATGGTGTTTAACCTTGAAATATCTAAGTTTATAGAGTCAGTAAGTGTCGTGATTAGAAACGAAGAGCCACCAGTATTTATAGACCCTAGACCCCTGTGTGAGGATGATGCACCCCATGTGACAATCCCATCATTCCTCATACTTCCATGGTGGACCCCGCTCTTGATTTTGAGGAGTCATCCTCTTAGGTTCCAAAGAGTCAAGACCCTTATGCTATACTTAATGATCCCACACTAGGTGTCAAGACCTGCACTCAACTTGAGAATGTGGTTATCTACCGGTGGCCATCCTCGTCGTTCTTCCTTCCCTTCCTCAGGAGAGGTCGTCTAGGTGCTCGTGCATACGGTTGGAGGGAAAGAAGAAAAAGATCTCTCTCCCTTTTATAGGGGAGCTTTGATAGTCATCTATGTGGGGTGATGTAAATAGATAGAGTCGCCATTATATATTGCACAAGACAGGCAAAAAATGTTGCCACCTCAAGAGAATGACATCAAAGACATACTAATGCTCATGAAACCAATAGTTTAAAGGTTTAGGGGGATAAGTTACAGAATGAAAAGGTGTTAGGCACCCATCCCACCCTTTCGATCTCTCATGGGTATGTGTTATTATTCTCCTTAAAGTCTCCGTGATGTGTGTGCGCGTATATACATAAATGGAGAATGAAATTTCTCAACTAATGTCATAGAGGAAGGTAGAGTGAGATCATCCGCAGGAGTGTTCCCAAAATAATAATTAAAAACATAATGTGTGCGCTTATTGAGATATCGATCATTATGGTGAAATGATAATATATGATAAATAAAGCATGAATAAGAATCACAAATACAGTAATATATGAATAAATATATAAAAGGAGAACTCGAGTCTCAAGTTTTAACCCGAAATGCCTATATAGCCTAAAAAGGCATCAAAGTCAACGTAGTTCGCATGCAATACGAGGATGGGGTTTGTCCCATAAATCCAACTGGGAATTTGATTTAGATGTGTATATGTAGCAAAAGGATATTTTGATTTGAGAAAAAGTGATGAGGAGTCCCGTTTGGAATTTATGAGTAAAATCCTTTTTTTATTGAAAATATATTATGTGCAACACTACTAATAAAAGTGAGATTATTAATATGTATGGACTAATAAGGATGAAATGCTAAAGTAAAGATAAGATAACTAATTTGAAAATAAGGAAATTTAAAAGAGAGGGAATATGTTTGGACCTTCTGTGGGTAATCGACCTTCGGAGATTCCTTGTTCAAATCTTGATAGTCGACGCACATGCTAAAATTTTCCACTGATTTTGGTACATGTACAATGTTGGATAGACTGTGGGATATTCGGTTACCTGGATGAAGCCTACGTCCAACTACTTGATTACCTCTTCCTTGACTTTGAGTGACCATTCAGTGCAGAGCTTTCACAGTTTTTGTTTGGTAGGTTTGCATTCTGGGAGAGTCAGAATCTCTTATTGGGTGTAGACACCACATTCTAGGACCCCATAAGTCTCTCCTTAGGTCGCTAGCACTACCCCATATCACTACAAACCCTAGATCATACTTCGTGTACTGATCTAAAGGCCATCGGGGTGCTCCTAGGGCCCTATTTGACCCCATTCACCTTCAACGACAGAGAGAAAAAGCTCTTTGAATATTCGAAGGGCACTGAATGCCCTTTTCCAATGGTCCACCCCATGCGTGAAATGGAATAATCATTCGTACGAAAGATCTATTTTCCCCCAGAAATCAATTCGGAGGCCACCGGTCGCTCCCGAGCTTCGTTTGACCAAGGTAAACTCTTCATCTCAAATGAGACTGAATGAATCTATGAAGGGCATAGAATACCCTTTCCAATGGTCGGTCCCATCCATAATTTTGACTTATTGTACAGAGAAACGATCCATTTTACTCCGAGAGATCATGGGAATTTTTTAGGCCCCAATTGACCATGGTTAACTGTCTGAATCGAGTGATGCTCTTTGGAATGTTTAAGTACATCACCTAACCTTTCCAACGGTCAGTTCCGTGTAGGATTATAACTTACCATACAGACGAATGATCCATTTGCGTCCGACAATCTCTCGTCCAAAGGATTGACCTGTGCTTTCGAGCCACATTTGACCCAAAGTCAACTCATGGACCCGAGAAGGATCTAAAGAAATCTCAAAGGACTTTGAATTAAATTTCTAACAGTATGCCCCCTGATCAAAGAATAATGTTCGATGACCATTTTTTTGAGAAAATCTACACAAGATAGCCAATTGGCTAGTCCATTTGCCTGCCTATCGACAGTGTGTTTAGGGTCACTTGCTAATTGGCAGGACTAGGGCCACGCCGATTGGCACCATCCCTTACCATATAAACATATGGAAAGACCTCCCTCCCAAATAACACCTCAGATCCATCAGCATCACTGATCTCAACAACATTCTCTCAAAATTAGTGAAGTTCCTCCATGTGAGTTTCCATTCAATCTTACATTCCCATACTTTTCATACCCAATTTCGAAAAATCACATTTTATATTATCCAATATTTATCTCACATTCAAGGGAGTTCATCCAAGATCAAAGATAAAGATTCAAATAAGGCTGGCGACTCCATTTCGTTACCTTTACTCTACACTGATGATGACAAAGCGTTCCTAAGTCAAAAAAGGGAGCGAGACCTTCATCCCCCTTTCTTTCTCCACACCCCCTTTTTTGGGAAGAAGGAGAGAGGGATGTACATCGTGAGATTGGGATGGCCACAGTGGCGACTCCGCTGGGGACACTATTTTCATAAGATGGCCAGACTCTGTTTACATGGGTGTTTTGTTTTTGTGTGCGTATGCAGTTACTTATATGTTCCCTTTTTCTCCTCTACTATTTTTGGTACGTATATATACCTCATGTATATATCACTACTCACTCACACACTTGTATATATTCTTTATGTACACTTCACACCATGTGCACCTAGTATCACTTATATCCACATGTTTCACACACCACTTTTAATATCCATGCTTAGGTGTCAATAACACCCCCACCCCACTTAGCACACTTGTATATATCTATGCTCAGTCACACTTCTCTCACACCACTTGTAGTTGATCCATGCTTAGGTTCACTACCACACACTCACTTGTATCTAGTCACACATCTCCCACATATCCATGCTTAGTATAGATTTACTTTTTATAATTGTACATTATCCCTTGCTTAATATGATGCTCATCAATAAAGATACTTTCTCCATAATGTAATAATCAAGAATCATGCATTTTTCACTCTACATCACCAAAGAGAATGGCTATTGACCAAATTTTATCCTATTACTTGGGGTCACTTCGTGATGGGCGCTGGTCCAGCAGGTCACAGTTAGCCTAAGCGATATCACTCTCACCTTCCATTGCCCAAGTACCTTCGACGTATATCGAACGGTTCCCCTCTCATCGTACCGCTTGACCAAAGTCATGTCGAGAGGTATATCGCAGAGAACTCGTTCACATACGTCGAATATATCGAATTCTCTCTCACACATACTATCCCCACTAAGCATATAGTGAGGCAATTCACGTACACTTGGGTATATCAAATGGCTTGTCCACACATACTGATTGCCCTCAAAAGCAAGATGTATGTCGTGGAAGTCATGCCAAAGGGGTGAACCCTTCCAATTAGACCAACAACTGCATACCTTCATATAGGTGTCAAACCTAGGGCACTCATATTTAGTTTGATGGTTTCTACCCAAAACTCTGTCGAAATGATGGGTCGGCAAACCACCCAGATTTTCGTACGATTTCGTCTTTTTTAAAACGGAACCTTACCCATGAGCCTGACAACAAGTCCAACCATGTTTTTACATATTTAATTGAAACCTAATTTTTCCAGGCTCGAGTTTCGTCCGACATTTATTTTTTCACATAGGTAAACCTAATACAAGTGAGAACATAATAAATATAATAATAATAATGCTGAGACTCGTCTCTCATTTTTTCCCTCTTTCTTTTCCAAAAAGGTGTCAAAAACATTTTCCCTTATTTTATCAAAAATACCAAAAACATCTTCCTTATACTCAAAAATATTTTTCCTCCCTTTTACTCAAAAATATCTTGTCCTAATCTTTTCCAAAAATGTCAAAAACATTTTCCATCCTTTTAAAAAATAACAGTTTTCCCCCCTCTTTCAACAATAAATTTGAATTTTTCTCCTTCTCAGGTCGATCGCATACCTGACCCTTGGCTTGGCTCCATATTGGCTTCGGTCTTTAGTTGAACTGCCCCGAAGCTCCATCAGTTCCCTCGCCTTCTTCGAGTTAGGAATTCACTTTCATCCACTCCCCGTGGAGAACACAAACCAAGCACCGAATGTGCAACCAGATTTGATGACGGTCCTAGCTCAACTCACTACCAAGATTGATAACCTTCAAACCGAGGTTCACGAGATGCAAAGAAATCAGGTCTCTATTCTCGAAGAGACCTAGGTCCTCGTCCCTCACGCTATGGATTCATCCACACCCGAACCTATATGGGTTCCCAAGGAATATTAACAAAATTCCACGTGCTCCTCCTGCTAATGGGCCACCGCTAACCCATCTTCCCATACCGAATCTCTCCCAGCTAGGGTCTAACTTACCCTTAATTATTGATTTGAAGGAGGAAGAATTGAACAAGGTCAAGGAGGATTTTAAGATGTTAACCAAGAAGTTTGACCAAGTCAGAATCTCTGGAAACTACATGGACTACACCCACATGTCTCTCTATCCTAAAGCAAAGCTGCCTAAAAAATCCATGATGCCCAACATCGAAAAGTTCGGAGGTAGTGGATCACCAATTGTTCATCTTCAAATTTACCACCAAGACATGACTATCTTAGGTGACTTTAAAGTAATAATGGCCCAAATGTTTAAAAAAAACTTTGAACGATAACGCCCTTTGTTGGTTCTTATCCATCGAGGAGTCTAGAATCCGTAGTTGGGAGGATGTTTCCCGCAAGTTCATATCAAAGTACAAGTACAATGAAGAGTTATAGGTTATGCACCTTGATTTAAAGCTGCTCAAGCAGAACCCTGGGGAATCAGTTAGTAATTTCATAGCAAGGTGGAGAGAGAAAGCAACCAGCATGACCAACCGTCCTTCCAAAGAGGAGAAAGTCAGCATTATAAAAAAGAAATTCTCACCCCATATTCGAGCGATGATGGGAGGATAATATTACCCCCATTTTCGAGCCTCCGAGAAGTAGGAGTGGAGATCGAATAAGGTATTGCCAAGATAGAAGTGGAATTTAAGAAAGTGTTCGAACAGTTCACTCCCAGAAAGTATGAGAAGCCCTCCAATAACTCAGTTTCAACCATCAACAACATCTCTCAGCTTTCCACTTCATGGGCACTAGAAAGTCACCCTAACCCAGTCCGAAAGGAATACATCGAGCTTCACGTTCCCCTTTTAAGCCAAAACCTCATCAAGTTGGACCCTTATCCATTACCAAACCCAATACCCATTGTGAATTTCACCAAACTGCCGTCCACACCACCAACCAGTGTTTCCATCTCTGAAATATGATCTAAGTACTGATTGACTAGGGTGTCATCGCCCCACCAGCCAATCCTAAACCAAACACTACCCATAATCCACTCCCAAATCATGCAAATGCCATCTTCCTAGAAGAAGACCCATAATTTGATCCATCTACCCATATCGTGCCATGTAAATTACCCATCATACCTATATACTCTCCTAAACCTCTCCAAGTATGACCACATTTTCTCCTATACCCTACTAGTGTTGCTGATCAGGCCCTGTCACTCCTTACCAGAGCATGAATCGCTGTCCATACCCATTCTGGAGGGAAAGATATGTATGGTAAGTGTTGAACCAACTCTGAGAGTTTGGGATGAAATTATCCTCCCAGATGACCATTGACTGCCAAAGATTCAGTGTACTGCTCTTAAAAGCTCAAAAATGGAGTTGAGAGTCAAACAATTGGGTCGTACCAACCAATGAAGTTATTCCAGATGATGTCATCCAGATCATGGTAGACTTATTTTGACAGTCCGATGATATTTGCAGTATGTTCGAGATGCTTAACGCTTTGAAACTATAAGGGAGCTTGGTCCCTTCACTTCTACATCTCCTCGCCGAATGAGAGGACTCATATGAAGAAGCCATTGAGGTTGTGGAGTTTATTGACTTTTTATTGAAAGATGATGTCATTGCCACCAGATGTGGGATGAATTCGATAATTCAGATAAAAATTAAGGCCCAGAAAAGACTATACCAATAGTAAACATATGTGGGATGATATCATTTGAGGAGCTACTAGTAGAAATCAATAAGGTGGATGAATAACCCGAGATTGATGAGGAGACGATATTTTTATTTCCCCCTCTTCTTTGAACCACATAACCAAGTCAGGGAGACATTACCAAGTCCCAAACCTACCACCATCAACGAGAGACAAAGGAAAAGGTGTTGAGAATCTTCCTATGCTCGAAACGACCCTCGAGGAAAGCAAGATCCTCGATTAATTGAAGAAGACCCAAGCTAACATCACTTTATGGAGACTCTTCACGTCTTCCCTGTTCCTCCTTCAACTACACCAGAAGAAGTAGTGGATTTGGTTAGATCCCTAATCTCTACTAGAATGCTGTCTTTCTATGAAGAAGAAAACCCTAAGATTGGGCCAAACCATAATTATGCTCTCAACATCTCTATCGAAGTAATGGGAAAGACTGTCCCTATCTCTCTTGTCGATAATGGATCAACTCTTAATGTCTGCCCATTGAGGACCCTTGATTGTTTGGGACTAAAAGTAAGCGACCTTGCTCCAACCTTTGTCGCTGTACGTGCCTATGATAATACCCGTTGTAATACTCGTTGAGAAGTGATGCGATCCATAAAACTTGAAATAGAAGATGGCCTTATAAATTTGATTACCGAATTCCAAGTCATCGATATCCCAACTTATTTTAATCTATTGCTCGGACGACCATGGCTCCATAACATTAAGGGTGTGTCTTTTTCACTTCATCAAAAATTAAAGTTCTTCGCCAATGGGTAGGTCATCACCATCATAAGAGATGGCGACAATTTCGTGAATGTAAGAACTAGTAATCTTGCACTTAAGATACAACACAGAGCAAATTATATGCTTCTGCCAGGCTTCTGAGTTGAACCATTTCTAATTTTAGCAGGGTACAATTTCAGAGATAAGGTTTCTCCCAGTATATCCCTCATGGAAATGTCAATGTGATTAAGATGTTCAACAACATGCACTTCATGCCCGGATTGGGGCTGGGAAGATGACAATAGGGGATACTTGAACCCATTATGTTAAAGAAAGATTTTCCTCCTTGCGGTTTGGGCTATTATAGATTCATCAGAGAGGGATAAGATTTCCCCTTTTCCAGGTTTCCTGAACCATGTGGACAAGAAGATGAAACCACGAATGTAGATCTTTTTCCAAGACAACTACTTATGGGATGAAAACTCCCAGCATCATGTGTAACCACTCATTGAGCAGATGATAGTCTATACTGGAGATTTTGAGGGAAGTTAATCCTAAGATTCATTTAATTTGCAGACACTGGGACTGACACTCTGCATGATCCACTCAGGCCTAAATCATCGGATCCATCCCGCCTTATCAAAGCTACTAATGCACCTCTCCTCAACTGTCATGCTTCACTGGTTCCACCTGATAAAATTCAACCCAACACTAATGTTTATCCCATTTTCTCTTCTTTCATTGTTCCTCCTTACTCTGATGTAATCGAAACCTCATTTGATGAGGTTTTCAATGATGTTTTTCCTATCAATGAAATAAACAAAGATTTTGAGTATCTTCCTGTGCCTTACATTGATTGTCTTGATTCTAATCAACTCTTTATGATGATGATTTTACAAATGAACAGTTCTTAACTGGTCTTAATAAGGTTAATAACAAATAACATAACTGCATTCAAGTTAATGAACATGAAACTGTTATTATTAATCTCGGTTCTAGTATCCAACTGTGCGAGATTAGGATAAGGTCCACCCTTAATGAGCATGAACGTGCGCATCTCAAGAAATTGATGAAAGAAATTTTTGATGTCTTCTCATGGTCCTAGGATGATATGCTCAACATTAATCCCGAGATAGCTCATCACGAGATTCTAACTCTCCCAAATTGCAAACCGGTCAAATAAAAACTGTGAAAGCTCCGCACTGAATAGTCTCTCAAGGTTAAGGAAGAAGTGGTCAAACATTTGAATGTGGGTTTCATTCGCGTGATCAAATATCCCTCTTAGCTAGGCAATATCATACCCGTGCCTAAATCTGGAGGAAAGGTTCGCATGCGTGTTGACTACCAAGACTTGAACAAGGCTTGTCCAAAAGATGATTACCCGCTACCCAATATTAACATGATTATAGATAACAGAACCAGTCACGCTCTCAAGTCATTTATTTATGGGTTTTTCGGATATAACCAGATCAAGATGCACCTAGATCATCAAGAGAAAATCACATTCATCACCCCTTGGGGAACCTTTTGCTACACGTTCATGCCATTTGATTTAAAAAATGTTGGGTATGCCTACCAGAGGGCTTCCATAACTTTCTTGCATGATCTGATACACAAATAAGTCGAGGTCTACATGGATGATATGATTTTTAAGTATATGACTAGGGAAGGTCATGTTCTCACTCTCTAGAAATTCTTCGAGTGATTGCGACAATATCAGATGCGACTTAACCCGTAGAAATGTGTCTTCGTCATTAACAAAGGAAAGTTCTTGGGATTTATGGTTAGTGAGAAAGGGATAGAAATAGATCAGGCCAATCTAAACTCCATACTCGAGATGACACCAACCCAAATAGAGAAGGAAGTCCAGGGATTCCTAAAAAAATTAGAGTATATCAGCCAGTTTATTAGCCAATAGACTTCTATATGCAAACCCATCTTCAAACTCCTCTAAAAGGATTTCACCAAGGTTTGTAAAAAATCATTCCAAGAAGCCTTTGACCGGATAAATAAATACCTAACTTGACCTGTGATCTCTGACTACCTCGCTGACTACCCTATGGAAGAAGCTGATGTCTGGATTTTTGAATTCTCTCCAATAAGACCTCAACTGGAAAATGTTCTTTGACGGCGCCACCAATAAGAATGGGTATAGCATTGGGATACTCCTAATTTCCCCTGATGACTCTCACACTCCCATTGCCATCAATCTAGATATTCCTTGCACCAATAACATAACTAAATACGAGGCATGCATGATAGGCCTCAAAGTTACTCTCAAGAAAGGAATTTGATACCTAGATGTCCATAGGGATTCATCCCTCATCATCGGTTAGAGACTCTAGAGATGGAAAGTCAGGGACGAGAAACTCTTACCCTTCTATGCCCACCTAAAAGAGCTAGCCTGCCAATTCCAAGAAATCACCTTCCACTACCTGCCCCAAGCGAAGAACAACTTATCCAATACCCCTTCTACTTTAGACTCTATGATTAACATTCCTGAAGGAATAACAATGGCCCCATTCCTAGTCCAAAAGCAAGATAAAACAACGCACTGCTACCACATTGAGCTCATCACAGAATAAGATCTTGATCTAGCCAATTACTGGTACTATGATATTTGGCGCATACTCAAGCATGGAAGGTATCCCTAAGATTCTAACAAGAAAGACCGAGCAACCCTCTATAGACTGGCTGCCCAGTATATTATTTGTAATAAACCACTATTCATGAGAAACTTCGATGAAACCCATTTACACTACATCGAAGGTGCTAAAATGGAAGAGATAATGCAGAAAATTCACAGTAGGGAATGCGAACCCCATAGGAATGTCCATATGATCGCTAAGAAAATCATCTGACAGAGTTACTACTGGACTACCATGGTTTAGAATTTCACTGCCTATGTTCAGAGATGTCTCAATTGCTAGTACTTTGCTAACCTCCAACACTTGCCTCCATGGGAATCGTACAACATAACCTCTCCCTAGTCGTTCTCCACATGGGGCATTGATATCATAGGAAAAGTTACACCCAAAGAGTCCAACGGGCATGAATTCATCCTAGTTTCCATTGACTACTTCTCTAAATGGGCCGAAGCCAAGTGATATGTTGTGTTGAATGCTAAGAAGGTGGATAAATTCATCAAGAAAAATATCATCCGCTAATATAGGGTGCTAAATGAGCTGGTATCTGACAATGGGTTGCATTTCGAAGAAGAAGTCACATAAGTGGTCGATGAGTATTTGATCCAAAGAAAAAAATCTTCTCCCTACCAAAATCAAACTAATGGAGCAGTTTAAGCCTACAATAAAAACCTCAAATCCATCATTATCAAGATGATCGAAAGCTATCAAGACTGGTCTGACCGGATCCTTTACTCCCTCTGGGGCTACCGCACTTTAGTTCGAACCTCTATAGGGCTACCACTTATTCTTTAGTTTATAACATGGAAGCAATCCTACTCGTAGAGTTTGGAATCCCTTCACTATGCATCATGATTGAAAGCCAAGTCAGCGAGGAAGACTAGCATCACAGTCGTCTTGATGAGCTGTCACTCTTGGATAAAAGGAGGCTGAAAGCTCTATATTATATACAAGGGTACCATCGTCGGATAACGCGATCATTAAATAAGAGAATCAAGAACCGTGGTGTTCGGGAAGCGAAATTAGCCGTTAAAGAAATAATAGAGCCCATCTGGGACCCCAGAGGGAAATTCAAGCCCAATTGGAGCGTCCCCTACATTGTGAAAAAGATCTTACCAGGAGGCGTTGCTATGCTCACTGACCTTGATGGGGAAGAGATGGTCCGTCCAGTCAACCTGGAGAATCTCAAGAAACATTACCCCTAGTCTTAAATCTCGACGCTTTACGACTCTTCTCATCTCCCTTCTATTCTAAAAAAATCAAAAAAGGTTCATTTCCCTCTACTAAGAACTACATGGGGCTTAATCCTCTAAAAATCCTTTTGTTTTCAAAAATGAAACTCAGGAAATTCTCAAAACCCCTAGAGGTACGTAGGCAGCTCATATGCTTTACATGAGTATGACTCTCTTCTTTTTGACAAAATGCTATCCTTTTTTTATCCCCGAGAAGGACAGTTCATTTTTATATATACATGAACAAAATTATTATGTATGCCTTAGCAAATTATATAGATAATTCAAAATGCAAAACTCGTTAAGTGGCACATCAATATAATTAAATGTTTCATTATTTTATAAATTCCTTATGATTACATTGACATAAGGAGTCAAATAACTTCCCTTGCCAACCTACTCCTACTTTCCTAAAACCAAACAAAACAAGCCCACTACACCTAAAACAGTCCTTCCAAATTATTCCCACACAATACAATTAGAATAACCATATACATAACTAAACACCATACAACAGCCTCACAAATTCTACCTGCACATGCCAAAAGATCCAACCGCATCATAATCCACATCTTGGGGTCCCCAAACTTCCCCTGCCTGAATAGAGTGCAACTGACACTCCATAGAACGATAAACTCAGATTCTCCAGGGGAAAATCACAACATCTCCCTTCATGGTGTTAGATATGGCGAACCACCTTTGCCCAACCTCCACATCCAGCATCTTGGAAACTACTTTTCTCCACAACCATTTCATGTAGTCCCATAAAATATGCCGGAATCTACCAACAGACTGGGATGGACAGGTCGACGATTGGCACTTCTCCCACAGAGAGCCTATCTGCATGCGCAAATGCTCTGTCAGGTCGTCCACTGGAAAAAGTCTACCGTCTGAGGTGGCATAATCTATTTCTAACCAAATTGGTGCAGAAGCTTCCAAGGAAAGTAGAAAGAGGTCTGTCTGAGGCCAACCAACCTAACATACTGGTATTACCCCAGTTTCAGAATGAACAACAACTCATGTCACGACCCCAACCCAATAGTAGTAGGGAATGAGTGTCTTGACATGCCACCAAGGCATTCAATGTTATGGACTTAAAATATTTCTTAAAATAAATGCAACGGAAATACATTCACATGGTCATGAATCGTAAACTATTGAAAAAATGGAATTACGTCATCAGAGCTTTCTAAAAGGGAACTTCGTATATATTAAAGTATGAACGGATTACAACTTATGCCAAATTTAAAAACTTATTACTAAAGAGCCAAACATGCTCTATCTCCTAAAAACAAACGTAATATTTAAAATTATAACAAAAGAGCTCCTCAAGCTAGATCTTCAACATAGTCCTTCTACACTCCATCCTCCCGTCTAATTATTTCCTGAAAAATCGTTATTTATACAACGTCAGCTAAAAGCTGAATGAGATTTAATGTCCCGACATTCCAAGGTTTTTTTCCAGAAAATAGATACCTATTCAAGTCAGAAGAGAAGGCATATACATATATGGATATGAACTTGTAGTAAATAGACATATATTTATATATCACAATTGGATAGCTCAGAATAAAACGAATGCAACAATTCAAATGTGATATCTTTTTTCTTTCAATCATATCATTTTAATGGCCAAGTACACTCTAATACCGTATTCTTCTACCGTATTATACCCCGGTAGTTGAGGGTCAATCGAACTTGTTCGTCACAACGCCTTATTTAGGGCACACCAGCGATAACCCAGCTGGGAAGGTCAGTCAGTAAAGAGGTCCATTAGGCCGAATCATAATTTAAATATTCAATATCATTTTCAATAATCATTTTAATCGGTATGTTTATATGGACAAATATAAACATGTCACAATTGAATCAGTCATCGGTATCACATGAATTTTGAGAATAAAAGCAGTTCACAAAATATATATTGTTTGCATAATATCATATAATCAAAATACACAAGGAATGTCAGAGTACTCACCTAAAATAGAGGCTCGAAATATAGATATTGAGTCTTGGATCACACGTTAATCTAATAAATACAATAAAGGTTTAATTATGTATTCTAAATAAAGCCCAATTCTAAATATTGTGTTTTAATCCTAAAATATCTTGCTGAAAAAGGTTACTAAAACCATTTTCTCTATTTTTTAATATTCATTCATCGTATTTAAAGAATTTCAATTCATAGTTCTTCCTAATCAGTCGGTTCCCAGTAGAGATGGAGGGCCACAGGGGCACCACTTAAATACCATCTCATCTAGACAGAACATTTTCGGATTTATTCCCAGTAGAGGTGGAGGGTCACAGGGGCACCACTTAAATACCATCTCAACTAGACAGAATTTCACCGGGACTGATTTTGGAATTACTTAAATGAGATTCCATAATATGAGCAATTGCTTACAAAAATCATTTTAAAAAGAGTATATATATTTTTCAAACAAGTTGACATATTTTGAAAATAAAATCAATTTAGATTGTTTCCAAATTTTAAGTTTTGATTAGTAAAGTCTTTAGTGTATTTTACCAGCATAACTACTAAGTAAAGCTATAAAATACGAAATTAAAACTACAAAAATGAATTATAACATTTAAATAAAATCATACCTACGAAATGAATTCTTCTTCGAAATTATAGAACTCCTTCTTAAGATATTTCCCAAGCTTTCTATCACTCTTTCTTACTATAATTCTCAAGGAATTGGTGTGAGTTTCAAATGAACCCTAAGGCCCTATTTATAGGTTTTCAAAAGTATTACGGTGTTGACACGTGTCTGGATGATAAGGTTCACTTTGGTGAGTCGTCGTTCACGTGTCGTGCAACGGATCAGCCTTGCAGTCTTGGTTTACCAAACGGCGACACGTGTTTTTTCCTTTTTCTAGAGGATTTACATGAGTTTTATCCTTTCCTATAAAGGTGACACGTGTGCAGTGGATATGTTCAAAAACCGAGCACGAGGTGTCGAGGATAGGTATTAAGGGTATAAGGGTCATTTCACACATGAAGGGTATTTTGGTAATTTCACACTATATATTTTGAATATTTCTTAGAGGTCCCTGAAAATATTTTATTTACAAAATGGCCCATTCTATATTTTTATTTTAGTCCTTAAAGTTTCATAAAATTATATTTTCTACCCCAAAACTTATTATATACCTTAAGATATGTCATAAGACTTCGACTTCATCCTATTTACGATTGATTCTTCATATTTAAAAATGGGGTTTGTTATATTGATAGCCAATAACATCACATATCTAATAATACAATATTTATAAGATAGTAAGTAACACATGAGTGTAAAAACAAACTATATACATATGAGCACATAAAAGTGGGGTCATTACATCCTACCCTCCTTATAAAAAGTTTGGTCCCCAAACTTGACTCATATTAATTTACAAACAAGTATGGATATCTCTCCTTTATTTCATCTTCCCGCTCCCACGTTGCTTCTTCAACTGAATGATTTCGCCATAATACTTTGACCAGTGGAATTATCTTGGTCCGTAATATTTGATCTTTATGGTCCAAAATTTCTACCGGATGCTCAATGTATGACAAATCTTCTCTAACTTGAAGAGGTTTGTGACTTAAGATATGTGTTGGATCTGGGACATATTTCTTTACCATTGATACGTGAAACACATTATGTACACTAGAGAGTTCAGGTGGTAAGGCTATTCTATACGCAACAGCTCCTATCTTTTCAAGGATTTCAAAAGGTCCTATGTATCTTGGGCTCAACTTCCCTTTCTTCCCGAATCGTATTACTCCCTTTGAAGGCGATACTCGTAAGAACACATAATCTCCTTTTTGAAATTCTAACTGTCGGTGTCGATTGTCAAAATAACTCTTTTGACGGCTTTGAGCGATTCGAAGTCGATCTTGTATCAATTTCACTTTCTCTGTTGTGATCTGAATCAATTCTGGTCCCAACAATTTTCTTTCTCCAACTTCTACCCAACATGCGGGAGAACGACACCTTCTACCGTATAGTGCTTCATATGGAGCCATTTGAATAGTTGCTTGATGACTATTATTATAGGCAAACTCCACTAATGGTAAATGATCATCCCAATTCCCCTTCAAATCAAGTACACAAGCCCTGAGCATATCCTCTAATGTTTGAATGGTTCTCTCAGATTGACCATCTGTTTGAGGATGAAAAGCAGTGCTGAAATTCAATTTTGTTCCCATGGCTGCTTGTAGGCTTTTCCAAAAGCGAGAAACGAATCTAGGGTCACGATCAGAAATATTTGAAATTGGGGTTCCATGAAGCCTAATAATTTCCCGCACATATAACTTGGCTAACTTTTCTAATGAATGGGTAATTTTAATGGCAAGAAAATGAGCAGATTTAGTTAACCTATCAATAATTACCCAAATAGAATCATTACCATTTGAACTCCTTGGTAAACCTGTCACAAAATCCATGGTAATATGTTCCCATTTCCATTCAGGTATAGGTAGAGGTTGTAATAATCCTGATGGTTTTCTGATGTTCAGCTTTTACTTGTTGACAAACCAAACAGTGAGATACAAATTCTGCTATCTCCCTTTTCATATTATTCCACCAAAACACTTCTCGAAGATCTCTATACATCTTGGTATTTCCAGGATGAAATGTAAATCTCGAGCAATGAGTTTCCTCCAAAATTTGTCTCTTTAGTTGGGCATCAGGTGGAACACACACTCTATTTCCAAACCTCAATATATCATCCCGTATCGCAAATTCAAATCTCTTCCCTTCAATAACCTTTTCTCTGATCTTCTTCAGTTGTGGGTCATTTACTTGTGCCATTTTGATCCTTTCCATCAACGTGGGTTGTACTTGTAAGGTTGCGATTATTCCTCCTTTGCTATAAATGCGTTCATCTATTTCCATACTTCTCAAATCCGCTAACAAAGGTCCCTGATTTGTAATGAGACATGCTAAATTTGTTGTAGACTTCCTACTTAAAGCATCTGCTACTACATTTGCTTTCTCTGGGTGATAATGAATATTTAAATCATAATCCTTCATCAATTCTAACCACCTCCTTTGTCTCATGTTCAATTCTTTCTGAGTAAATATATATTTCAAACTCTTATGATCGGTATAAATCTCACAAGTTTCACCATATAAATAGTGTCTCCAAATCTTAAGAGCAAAAATTATAGCAGCTAATTCTAAGTCATGGGTTGGATAATTCTGTTCATGTGGTTTTAATTGTCTCGAGGCATAAGCTACTACTTTCCCATTTTGCATTAGCACACATCCCAAACCATTTTTTGAAGCATCACTGTAAATCACCAATCCTCCTGTCCCTGAAGGAATAGTCAAAATTGGGGCAGTTACTAATCGATTCTTAAGTTCTTGGAAACTATTCTCAACTTCCTCAGACCATTCATAGTTTACCTTCTTTTGTGTTAACCTGGATAGAGGTTTGGCAATACTAGAAAATCCTTCAACAAATCTTCGATAATAACCTGCTAATCCAAGGAAACTACGAATCTCTGTTACATTAGTTGGTTTAGGCCAATCTAGTATAGCCTCGATCTTTTGAGGGTCAACCGACAGTCCCTCTTTGGAAATGACATGTCCTAGAAAAGAAACGCTAGGCAACCAAAACTCACACTTCTTTTATTTTGCATATAATTTCTCCTTCCTAAGGATTTGTAATACTATCTCTAAATGCTTCTCGTGTTCTTCAATACTCTTGGAATAAATAAGGATGTCATCAATGAAAACAACCACACATTGATCCAAATATTTCCTAAACACTCTATTCATCATATCCATAAAAACGGCTAGTGCATTAGTAAGTCCAAATGGCATCACAAGAAATTCATAGTGACCATATCTAGTACGAAAAGCTGATTTCGAAATATCATCTTCCTAAATCTTCAATTGGTGATATCCTGACCTAAGGTCAATCTTAGAAAATACTTACGCACCTTGTAGTTGGTCAAACAAATCATCTATACGAGGTAAGGGGTATTTATTCTTAATGGTTACCTTGTTCAGTTCACGATAATCTATACATAACCTCATCGTCCCATCCTTCTTTTTAACAAATAACACCGGAGCACCCCAAGGGGATATACTTGGTCTAATAAAACCCTTGTCTAATAGATCTTGTAATTGAACTTTTAATTCCCTTAATTCTAAATGTGCCATGCGATAAGGTGATTTTGAGATCGGTATGGCTCCAGGAAGAAGGTCAATCGTAAACTCTATTTCTCTACTAGGAGGTAGACTGGGTAAATCATCAGGAAAAACATCTGGAAAATGTTTTGCTATAGGGATATCTTCTAAACTAGGATCCTTTATTTGTAAATCAATAACACTTGCAAGAAATCCTTGACATCCTTTCTTAAGAAAACTATAGGCTTGCATTGCAGAGACAATACACATGGGAGATAGGATGCCGGTTCCTTCAAAACTGAATTTTGGTTGGTTAGGAATTTGGAAAGTAACTCTCTTCTCAAAACAATCTACATTAGCATGATATGATGCTAACCAATCCATCCTCAAAATGACTTCGAAATCTCTTATGTCTAAAACTATCAAATCGACAAATAGTTTATGACTACTGACATCTATAGGGCAAGATTTATATACTAATGTACCCGTCAATAAATCACCAGAAGGAGTAGAAACGTGTATGTTATGATTCAAGGGTTCGGGAATATTAGGAAAGCGATTAACGAAACGTAAAGACATAAATGAATGGGTAGAACCAGGATCTATTAAAACTTGAAAAGGCTGTGCACATATAGAAAGTATACCTGACACTACTGCATTAGAGGCCTTTGCATCAGAAAGATTAGAAATTCTACCTTGTCTGCCATGATCTTTATTGTTATTGAAAGTCTTCATTGGCGCCTTCCCTTTGTTAGGGCAATCTCTCATTTTATGTCCCTTTTGGCCACACCCAAAGAAATTTCCAGTTTCCAGGTAACATGGTTGCCCTCTATGAATATTACCACATCGTTGGCATCTATCAACATTAAAGGGTTTATTCACAAAAGGTCGCCCTGTATTGGGTATAGTCCTAAAGGGTTTATTATTGGGGTTCCTTCCTCTTTGTTCCCCAAACTTCCTCTTCCCTTCTCTAATCTGATTATATTCTTCACCGTCCTTCTCAGCTATCGTTGCTCTAGTCACCACGTCAGTATATGATGTCAACTTCAGGATGGAAATTCGACTACGAATGTTCAACCTTAACCCACGTTCAAACTTCTTGGCCTTTAAAGTATCGGTTATCACAACATGAGGTGCAAAATGGGATAACTCGGTAAACTTCGCCTTGTATTGACTAACCGTCATATTTCCTTGAACTAAACTCATGAAGTCGGCTGCTTTTTGGTCTTGTACCGTTTCAGGAAAGTATTTCTCATAGAATATCACTAGGAAATCATTCCAACCTATGGGATTATTCCTTTCCTCGTATATTCTCTTAGTCATTCTCCACCAATGTTCGGCTTCACCTTCTAACATAAACGTTCCAAATGATACTCTTTGTTCATCAGTACACTTAAGAACATCGAGTATCTTTTCTATTTGCATCACCCAACTTTCTGCTTCAGTGGGGTTTGGAGTACCTTTAAAAGATGGAGGAATCAACTTCTTGAACTGTTCAATAGTACATTTACTTAGTTCAGGATTCCTTGGTACTCCATTATTTACTTGATGCTCCACAATCTTTGCTAGACTTTCGATCGCCTTGTATGCACCTTCCAGTCCTTTAATACTCGAATCACTAGTTCCCATAGATGATCTTCTCTTGGTCATTTTCTACAGTCATGGAAAAACGTAAGATCTACTATACTATATCAAGATTGAAAACTAAAATACCAGTTATAAATAATATAAAACATAGGGAGGGTTATCACATAAATCAGATATTTAATACTATCTCCTAAGGATTGAAACACGAAATCGATAACGTTCAAAACCTATGTTCAGTAGTCTACGGGTTCATAACCTATGCTCTGATACCACCTCTATCACGACCCCAACCCAATAGTAGTAGGGAATGAGTGTCTTGACATGCCACCAAGGCATTCAATGTTATGGACTTAAAATATTTCTTAAAATAAATGCAACGGAAATACATTCACATGGTCATGAATCGTAAACTATTGAAAAAATGGAATTACGTCATCAGAGCTTTCTAAAAGGGAACTTCGTATATATTAAAGTATGAACGGATTACAACTTATGCCAAATTTAAAAACTTATTACTAAAGAGCCAAACATGCTCTATCTCCTAAAAACAAACGTTATATTTAAAATTATAACAAAAGAGCTCCTCAAGCTAGATCTTCAACATAGTCCTTCTACACTCCATCCTCCCGTCTAATTATTTCCTGAAAAATCGTTATTTATACAACATCAGCTAAAAGCTGAATGAGATTTAATGTCCCGACATTCCAAGGTTTTTTTCAGAAAATAGATACCTATTCAAGTCAGAAGAGAAGGCATATACATATATGGATAGGAACTTGTAGTAAATAGATATATATTTATATATCACAATTGGATAGCTCAGAATAAAACGAATGCAACAATTCAAATGTGATATCTTTTTTCTTTCAATCATATCATTTTAATGGCCAAGTACACTCTAATACCGTATTCTTCTACCGTATTATACCCCGGTAGTTGAGGGTCAATCGAACTTGTTCGTCACAACGCCTTATTTAGGGCACACCAGCGATAACCCAGCTGGGAAGGTCAGTCAGTAAAGAGGTCCATTAGGCCGAATCATAATTTAAATATTCAATATCATTTTCAATAATCATTTTAATCGGTATGTTTATATGGACAAATATAAACATGTCACAATTGAATCAGTCATCGGTATCACATGAATTTTGAGAATAAAAGCAGTTCACAAAATATATATTGTTTGCATAATATCATATAATCAAAATACACAAGGAATGTCAGAGTACTCACCTAAAATAGAGGCTCGAAATATAGATATTGAGTCTTGGATCACACGTTAATCTAATAAATACAATAAAGGTTTAATTATGTATTCTAAATAAAGCCCAATTCTAAATATTGTGTTTTAATCCTAAAATATCTTGCTGAAAAAGGTTACTAAAACCATTTTCTCTATTTTTTAATATTCATTCATCATATTTAAAGAATTTCAATTCATAGTTCTTCCTAATCAGTCGGTTCCCAGTAGAGATGGAGGGCCACAGGGGCACCACTTAAATACCATCTCATCTAGACAGAACATTTTCGGATTTATTCCCAGTAGAGATGGAGGGTCACAGGGGCACCACTTAAATACCATCTCAACTAGACAGAATTTCACCGGGACTGACTTTGGAATTACTTAAATGAGATTCCATAATACGAGAAATTGCTTACAAAAATCATTTTAAAAAGAGTATATATATTTTTCAAACAAGTTGACATATTTTGAAAATAAAATCAATTTAGATTGTTTCCAAATTTTAAGTTTTGACTAGTAAAGTCTTTAGTGTATTTTACCAGCATAACTACTAAGTAAAGCTATAAAATACGAAATTAAAACTACAAAAATGAATTATAACATTTAAATAAAATCATACCTACGAAATGAATTCTTCTTCGAAATTATAGAACTCCTTCTTAAGATATTCCCCAAGCTTTCTATCACTCTTTCTTACTATAATTCTCAAGGAATTGGTGTGAGTTTCAAATGAACCCTAAGGCCCTATTTATAGGTTTTCAAAAGTATTACGGTGTTGACACGTGTCTGGATGATAAGGTTCACTTTGGTGAGTCGTCGTTCACGTGTCGTGCAACGGATCAGCCTTGCAGTCTTGGTTTACCAAACGGCGACACGTGTGCAGTGGATATGTTCAAAAACCGAGCACGAGGTGTCGAGGATAGGTATTAAGGGTATAAGGGTCATTTCACACATGAAGGGTATTTTGGTAATTTCACACTATATATTTTGAATATTTCTTAGAGGTCCCTGAAAATATTTTATTTACAAAATGGCCCATTCTATATTTTTATTTTAGTCCTTAAAGTTTCATAAAATTATATTTTCTACCCCAAAACTTATTATATACCTTAAGATATGTCATAAGACTTCGACTTCATCCTATTTACGATTGATTCTTCATATTTAAAAATGGGGTTTGTTATATTGATAGCCAATAACATCACATATCTAATAATACAATATTTATAAGATAGTAAGTAACACATGAGTGTAAAAACAAACTATATACATATGAGCACATAAAAGTGGGGTCATTACAACTCACCCCATCAAGGAATTAATAAACGCAAGCCTCGACCCCCGTGCTCCAAAAACCAATCCTTCCAGCTCTTGATGTCTAGACCAAAAAGTTTGGCACAGTCGACAAAGGATACTCAAGTTGAACCTCCATAGGAATCTCTTCGATAACCACTTGAAAAACAATATGGGGATACCCCTCAGGAAGTTAGAATGGCTTTCTTGTTAGGCATCCAGACAATTCAAAGTCTCCACTAATATCACTGTCGCAGGATTATTATTGTATAACATCAAAGAAGCAATGGTTGTGAGTTATGGATCCACTAGTAGTTCCCTAGTCACCAATGACAGTTTTGAAACGAAGCCCACAATGACGGCTCGAGTATAATCAACATCACCAACATCCTGTAAATGTACAGAATGCAACACAGTAGGAAGAGAAATCACTCCTCTCGTAACTAGAGACCTAGCCACCGAAGGCGAAATATAAAGAAGTCCCACTAACAGCTCCCTGGGGAACCGAGAATATTCAAGCATAACTACCATAATAATGGGATTTACACCCAATATGGAAGCGAACTCCTCATAGGTCAGACAGACCTCGTCTAACCCAAAATGAAATACATGGTCTTCAGGATACCAAAATTCAACCAATGCCATCATCATGTTCCGCTCTATGAGCTGATTGTGCTATAAAAAGACTCGACGCATGTTGAAAGCGTCGTAGTCCACACAGTATGAGCACATTACCTACAAGGTTTTGAGGTAGTTAGAAAATTCAACAATGACAGGGAGAGCCATATCGCAAAATGATGATACAATGAACAAGAAGGATGTAAAAGAAGGAATGTGGAGGTGTGAATAAAAAACTCCACCCATACCCATTATTTATACTTAAAAAACCTCAACCAAAGATAAAAACCCACAGAAATCGGAGGAAAACTTACCCCAATAAGTACCAAGATTTTGAAGAAAGTGCAATCAAAGCCTTGGATTGATTGGACTAGACTGCATATCGATAGGCATGACAAGGGACATGCCGATCGGTAACCCCGTATTTTTAAAAAATTTCCTTTTTCCTTTTTTGTAAAAATAAAAGAACTCAATAAAAATAATTTCTATTCTTGAAGAATTTCAAATTTTCTACTCCTTATACTTTTTACTTGTCTTGTTTTTGAAATAAATTCTCTCTTAAATCATTTTTAATTCTTTTTACGGTCTCAACAACAAAGTAAAAAGAGCATGTGCATTAAATAACTAAAAACAAAAAGAAAAAAAACTTCATTTTATTTGCATATGTATTGCTGTGTTACATTGATTTTCTGAAAGAAAGAAAATATAATGGGACTCAGCCAGAACCCAATTTTCTCTCTCTCTCTCTGTGTCACCCACCTACATTTTCTCTCTCTCACCTACATTTTCTCTCTCTCACCTACATTATCTCTCTCTTCCTACCTTAACCTATAACCTATCTCTCTCTCTCTCTAGGAGCATCCTTCCCTATGGCGCGCTCTCTTTCTCAGGTGATGAGATGACGTACCTTAACTTCTCGATCCAGACCCTGCTTCAGACAAGGTAGATGGCACCAGAGAAGAAGGTACTAGGATCGCATCCCTAATATGGGTGGTCTCCAAAGTTATCCAATCTTGAATATCCTTCAGCCAAGTGGTTAACGCTCGAATATGCTGCAAGAAAAATAGAAAAAAGATAATTAGTCAGTCTGAGTCAAAGAAAGGAAACAGGAAATCAAAAAGACAAAGATGAGAAGTATACTGCTACATGGAGAACCTCCGCAGTCAACCCCAGATCCTCTAAATCCATCACATTAGGATGGTGAAGAATACGCACTGACCTTCTATCAGCCCACCAGATATTGTAAGAAGGAGGGGCCATCCGCACAAAAGGAACCTCCGAGGTCGTCACCACCGTCGATATTGACTCACCACCTACACCGTGGAAAGACCCCATTGGCCGACTCGAACCCGCCTGAGTGGAGAGGTATCACGTCATATATAGTGGGAAGCATCAACCAGCTCGACACGAAGTCCAAATAATCATACTCCATTACCATGTCAGTATATGACGAGTAAGTCTCACCCATCATCGCCGCTACTCATGCATCATCAAACATCTCCTGCACTCGCCTCATATACATTGGGAGCCTCGTTATTGGCACCACAACCTGATCCTCCATAATCTATCGGACTACTCTCTTACTGAGGTACCAGGAGTAGCAAACGCCACATTTGCGCCCCCTCAATCAACCCTGTATGCTGGATGGACGTACCCCTGGGATAGAAGGTCACTTACAAATTCCCTAATACATAAAGTTCAATATCGTAAAGGATCATAAAGAAAAATGGTCTCAGAAGAGAAAGAAGGAGTTAAAATCTCACTTTTAAAATCGTACAGGACCTGACGCACCGTCTCCAGAGAGAGAGACTTATTCAGCTATTGGTTGGACCTCCTTCATCGGTACATCCGACAGAAGTCCCCAATAAACTCATCCTTCAAAGCTATCAATTAAGTGTTAAACCTAATAATCTCATAGAACCAAGTCTACAAAGGAATAAAGGTCAGCAATCAAGAAATTAAGAATAAGACGCATAAATGAAAATGCGAATGCATAATGGAAAATGAGCAAAATAAAGAATACGCAAGAAGATACGCGGCCACAGTAAAAGTTTTTTAGAAGCCCTAGGTGAAAGAATCAAGAGAAAAATAAAGGGCCGCCAAGGTCAAGCTCCCCCAATCATAAAGAGGGACATTCAAAAACACCCTTAAAAATGGCAAAAACTATAAATGGAAACCCCCCAACACATAAACAAACAGGCCATTTGTCGCACATACCTCCTGTAATTCTCGTCAATCCTCTAACTCAACAATAACTCCCTCAAAAGAGACAAGTGAATAGAGTCATCAGAGACTATCCTCTCCACATCACCAGTGCCGTCGTTACCCCCTTTCCATAACCCGCAAGGTCTTGTCCACCTCTATCTTCACCCCATCACAGTCCAGTCCCAATAATTGTTGCATGTCTATTGGAGTCACCATCATCTTCCCAAAGACAAAATACATGGTGTGGGTGTTGTCCCACAACCTCTCCCTCGGAGCACAAAGAACATCCATAGAATGAAGCGTCTAATCCAGTGCATATGCCAGTCTCCCAAAACCGACTGATGAGACCACCCAACACACCATCAACGGAAGGTTCTCCCAAATATCCTTAAGCTCCGTCGTCCCTAGATCATGCAGAGTCGACATAGATACATCTGACTGTTGAATGGAAAAAAGGAAACATACGAGTCAAAATTCATGAAAAAAAGGAAATATGACCAAAAAAGAAGAAAAGAATCTTAAAGTCATTAATACTTGCATAGCCTCCATGGTTCACCACCCTAAAAGAACGATGATGCAATGGCTCACGGAAAAGGGTCCGCTCATCCACCACTGGCTCGAATGAGTCAAAGGAATTTTTGCTACCCAATGCAAGGGGCACCCTAGCCCACCATTCTAAGTTCCCCAATCATCAACATTGAGCCATGCCATACGTGTCGCGCTTCTTGAGAAATCATCCATATCTTGATTTTGGAACACTAAAATGATTTGCAGAAGGTAATTGCAGAAGAAGGCAAGTCAGAAAGATATGAAAAATGAGGAAAACCTGCTCCCTTTTTATAGGAGGCTAAGGGGCATGTCAATCTTCATACCTGCTCAAGGTATCCTAAAAGACCATGCCACTATCGTTTGGAACCCCTCACACCATGCCGATAGGCACCCTCTCTGAAATTTCGTACGAAAATTCCTAAAAAATGCCAGAAAATCCCAAAAAATCTCTGAGAAATTCTTAAAATTACCAAATGAATTTTAGAACCTTTTTCACCATGAAAAACATTTTTACCACACATATTTACCCAATGTAACTCTTGCCTCCCCAATGTAATTCTTGAAATAAATTGCACATCTCCTTAGTAACGTCTTCAAAAGACACCACAAAAATTAAAAATTCCCCAGCTAAGAATCATCTAACCCTCGAATTATTTCCTCTTCCCTAGCGGAACCTAAAACTCAAAATCAGTTGCACAACCACAAGATAAATATCCCCAGTAGAGTATCTACCTAATCCCTCAAAATTGGATTCGATCCACAGTATTCGTCACCATCTTTTAGGTCAGAATTGACTTCGGCCCTCGGTCGTCACCTCTTTTGGGTCATTAATGACCTTGACCCCCGGTCGTCACCTTTTTTAGGTCAAAATTGACCTAGGTCCTTGGCATCACCTCTTTTAGGTCAGAATTGACATTGGCTCCCGATCATCACCTCTTTTAGGTCAAAATTGACCTCAACCCTCGATCATCAGCTCTTTTAGGTAAGAATTGACCTCGACCCCGGGTCGTCACCTCTTTTAGGTTAGAATTGACCTTGGTACTTGATCATCACCTCTTTTAGGTTAGAATTGACCTCGACCCCCTATCTTCACCTCTTTTAGGTCAATACCTCGACCCCGGGTCGTCACCTTTTTTAGGTTAGAATTGACCTCGAACCTCAGTCGTCATCTCTTTTAGGTTAGAATTGACCTTGGCTCTGTCGTCAACTCTTTTAAGTAAGAATTTACCTTGACCCTCAGTCATCACCTCTTTCAAGTCAGAATTGACCTCAGCCCCGAGTCGTTACCTCTTTTAGGTCAGAATTGACCTCGACCCTCGGTCATCACCTCTTTTAGGTCAGAATTAACCTTGGCCTCGAGTTTACCTCTTTTAGGTTAGAATTGATCTCAACCACGAGTTGTCACCTCTTTTAGTTTAGAATTGAACTCGTCCCTCGGTCATCAGCTTCTTTAGCTCAGAATTGACCTCGACCCTCAGTCGTCACCTCTTTTAGGTTAAAATTAACCTCAACCCTCGATCGTCACCTTATTTAGGTCAGAATTGACCTTGTCCCATATAATTGTCCATCCCTCGCATTCCCTTTAGGTCCTCAAAATCGACCTTGACCCTCTGAATCGCTCATCCTTGTCCCTTAGGTCCATAAAATTGACCTCTTTTTAAAATATCATGTGGTGTCTATTCGACAGTTTTCACATGTTCCAAGCTCACCCGTCAAGGGGCTATGTAGAAACTACATTCTAGGACCCCCATAAGTCTCTCCTTAGGTCCCTAACACTCCCCCATTTATCTAAAAACCATATAACATACTCCGAGTATCGTGCTAACGACCACCAAGCTCTCCCAACCCTTGATTTGACCCCATTCAACTTCATCGACAGAGGGAAAGCTCTTTGAATCTTTAAAGGTGACTAAATGCCCTTCCAACGGTCCACCCCATGCACAAAACATCATAACCATTCGGATGAACGATCTTTTTTCCCTTAAAAATTGATTTGGAGGCCATAGGGCGCTCCTACGCTCGGTTTGACCAAGGTCAACTCGTCAGATCAAACGCGACTGAATGAATCTTCAAAGGGAACCAAAAACCATTTCCAGTGATCCCCCATTCATAATTTTGGCTTACGGTACAGATGAACGATCCATTTTACTCCGAAAGGTTATCGAGCGCTTTTCTGCCCTGATTTACCAAGGTTAACTTTTCGAACCGATAGACACTCTTTAGAATGTTAAAGTACATCGCCTAACCTTTCCAATGGTCCACCTTGAGCAGGATTCTGACTTACCGTATGGATGAACGATTTGATTTTGTCCGATGATCTCCCATCCAAAGGTAAGACGTATGCTTTTGAGCCACATTTGACCCAAAGTCAACTTATGAACCCGAGAGTGGTCCAAGGAATCTCGAAGGCCTCTGAATTACCTTTCTAACAGTATGTTCCATGCGCGATTGGGATCAACTAATTACGTTCTACGACCATTTTTTGAGAAAGTCTGCATGAGACTACTAATTAGGAGGTCCATTTCCATGCTTATCGGCAGTCTGTCTAGGGAAACCTGCCAATTGGCAGGGCTAGGGCCATGTCGATCAAAACCACCCCTTACCCTATAAAAAGAGGCATGACCTCACTTAGAAAGCACACCTCAGATCCTTCAGCATCACTGATCTCAACAACATTCTCTTAAAATCAACGAAGTCCCTCCATGTGAATTTCCATTTAAGCTTACATTCCCATCCTTTTTATACCCAATTTTGCAAAATCACATTCTCTCTCATCCAATCTTCATCTCACATTCAAGGGAGTTCATCTAAGATAAAATATCAATCTTCAAAGAAAACTGGAGACTCCATCTCTTTATATTTACCCTACACTAAAGACGGCTGAAGCATTCATAAGTCAAAAAAGAGCGCGAGACCTTTTAGCCCCCCTTTCTTTCTCCGCAACCCCCTTTTTGGGAAGAAGGATAGAGGGAGGGACATAGAGAGATCGGGATGGCCACACTGGGTGATCTCGGGATCGATGTTGAGCATGTCATCATAGGACCATGCGAATACGTCTAAAATTCCTTCAGCAACTCTTCGGATTATGTGCTCTCATGCTCATTAAGGATGGACCCTGTCCAAATCTCGCAATGTTAGCTACTAGAATTGAGATTAATAATAATAGTTTCATCTTCATTGTTTAAACATGTTTATGTTGTTTGTTATTAACCATATTAAGATTAATTAAGAATTATTCATTTACAAAATCATCATCATCAAAAGTTTGATTATAATCAAGACAATTAATGTAAGGCACATTAAGATACTCAAAATCGTTGTTTATTTCTTTTTTGGGAAAAATAACATTGAGAACCTCATCAAAAGAGGTATCAATTACATTATTATTAGAGAAAGGATAAACAACAATAGATGAAGAGAGAGGGTAAATAGATGGATTGGATTGCATCTCAGCAGGTGGGATTGGTATGGCATTCCAGAGGAGAGGCGCATCAGTGGACTTGATTAGACTGGATAGGTCCGATGATGTAGTTCCTGAATGGATCATACAGAGTGTCAACCTTAGTGTCTATAGATTGAACGGGTCTTCAAAGTTATTTCCCTCGGAGATCTTGATAATGGGTACGTCTTTCTGAGTGAGATGTTTCACTTGATGCTTGAAGTCTTCATCTCTGAAGTAGTTATCTTAAAAGAAGATTTATATTCATGAATTCATATTCTTATCTACGTGATCATACCATGGTTTAGGAAATCCACAAAAGGGGAAGTCTTCACCCTCTTTGACGAATCTCCTATTCAAGGAATCCCTCTAAATAGTCTTGGCATATTCTAAACTTTTCTTCAACCGTGGTTGGCGGAGCATTTTGAGTTCTACTGGTGAAGGTTGATATCCTAGGCTACATGGGGGATAGGAATTTTTTAAGACTATGGGTTCTAGTATCCTTTCTTGACATCGCTCCAGCCCTATCCCCAACCTGGGCATAAAGTGCATATTATTGATCATTTATATCATGTTGACATTATTGTGAGGGATATGCTCTGAAAAGACTCGATCTTTAAAATCATACCCTACCAGAAGGGGGAACATATCAACCCTGAAGCCGAAAAGAAGCATCTCATTCGTCCTATGTCATATCTCTAGTATATAATTGATGGTGCTGACATTTTTAGTGCTGTCATCGTCTCCCAAAATGGTAATGACTTGCCCTTCGGGCGAAGAAATAACTTCGGATGAAGGGTGGAGGATACATGTCAAATGCTATGAAACCACGGTCGACCAAGTAGAATATTAAATCATGCGGGTATATCAAGAACGCAAAACTCAATAATGGGATAGATAGGGCCATTCCTTATTATGAGTGTTATGGATCCCATCACTTCTTAATGAGTATTATCACTGGCACGAACTTTAGCAAAATTAGGATCGGGTCACTTACTTTCAACCCCAAGCAATTGAAGGTTCTTAATGTGCACACAATGAGGGTGGATCCATTGTCAATATGTGAGAGCGAGATTGTCTTTGCCATCATTTCCATAGAGATATTGTGGGTATAGTTAGGATCAGGTATGATCTTCACAATCTCTTATTCAGAGGAGGAAATGAGTCTAGTGGTTGCCAAGTATCCAACAGGTTGACATCTTCTTTAGAGTGGTGGAAGGAGGGACTAAAGGCCTAGTGAGAAACTTTATCAGAGAATTTTGGTGCAGTTAGGAAGACATAAAGAGTTCCCACAAGGTAATATCGGCTTAAGTATTCTTGAGTTGGTCTAGGATCTTGCTTTCTTCGATGGTCATCTCTATCATGGGAAGTTTTTCGATAACTCCCTTTCCCTTGTCTATTCTTGATGGTTGAGGATTCGGATTTTGGTAGTGTTTCCCTGATCTGGTTATATGGTTTATGAAGGAGGGTAAGAACAAGAACCTTGTTACTTCATCGATTTATGGCTGTATGGCTACTTTATTGATATCCCCTAATAAATCCTTGAAGGAGATCATCCCGCACATACTGATTACTGGACTGGCTATTTCTTGACTCGGTTTATCATCAACGTTGTCAAATTAGTCCCCCCGTTCGGTAGTGATGATGTCTTCTTGCTAAGATAATTCAATGCATTCCATAACCTCAACGACTTCTTCATATAAATCCTCCTAATCAATGGGGAGGTGCGAGAGCGAAGGGATCAACCACCCTTGAAGCTTCAAAGCAGTGAGTAAATTGGAAACACTACAGATTTCATCAGTTTATCAGAACATATCTGTCATAATCTGCACTATATCGTCCAAACTGATTCCATCAATAAGTACCATCCATTAAGTTGTCTCTTGATACCACCTTCAGTATTACATGAATAGGACGCTAAACTTCTGACAAACGATGGCCATTTCAGAGGGCAATTTCAACCTAAAATCCAGGAGTAGGTTCAGAACATCTGTTAATTCCCTATCTCTTCATTTGAATTGGGTACGAATAAAAATATAAGCCCTTGTGAGGAGTGACAGAGCTCGATCGGTGAAGTAGGTACGGTGTAGTAGAAAATAGGAGCAAACTTTTAGAAATATAGGTAAAATTATGGGTATGATGGGTACTTTACTGGGCACAATTTGGGTAGATGGGTCAAATTCTGGGTCATTTTCTAGGAAGATGGCATTAATATGGGCTGAAAGGGGGTCGTGAGTGGTGGGGCTATGTTTCTTCAATCAATTTGACCCAGAAATACATTTTGAAGGTGGAAGCGTTGATCTGTAGTATGGACGAAAGACTAGTGGAAATCATAATGGGTATTAATTTTGATGTTTTGGGGAAGTGGGTTTGGCAATGGATGGGGTCTAAAAGTTTGAGAATATTTCGGCTTAACAAGGCTTGTTAGACTTTAGAGAGGGGATCATGGAGCTTGTTGTACTCGTTTTTAGTGGGATTAGGGAAACTTTTTGGCGCCCAAGAGGTAGCAGGCTGGGAGATTTTTTTGATGGTTGAAACTATGGTATTAGAAAGCTTCTCATACTTTATGGGTGTTGAACTATCCGAACACTTTCTTAGGATCGGCTTCTATCTTGGTAACACTTTCTTCAATCTCCACACCTGCTTCCCGAAGGGATTGAAAGTGTGGGTAGTACTAACCTCCCATAGTTTCTTTGGTATGGGGCAAGAAATTCTTCTTCACTATTATAACTTGTTCTTTTTAGAAGGGCTAGTTAGTTATGGTGGCAGCTTTGTCCCTCCACCTTGATATGAAACTGCTGATAATTTCTCCATGGTTATGCTTGAAAAGTTCTAAATCATGGCGTGTAGCCTTTAGTTCTTTATTTTACTTGTATTGTTACATGAATTCCTGAGAAACATCATCCCAACTATATATTCTTGATTCCTCGAAGGATAGAAACCAACGAAGAGCATTGTCCTTGAAAGTTTGTTGGAACATCTAGGACATTATCTTCGTAGAGGAACGAAAGAGAGTCATGGCTCAATAATAGCTACAAAGGTGAATAATTGGGGGCTGTCTTCCCCCGAACTTCTATTTAGATGGCATCTTGAATTTCTTCAGCAATCTTGCTTTAGGGTAGGATGATACGTGGGTGCTGCCCATATAGTTCCCAGATACCTTAACTTGGTTAAACTTCTTCGATAACATCTTGAGGTCTTCCTTTACCTTGTTCAGTTCTTCTTTTTTGGGATCAACGGGTATTGCTTAGTTAGCCCCTAGCTGGCCAAGGTTTGGCATAGGGAGCTGAGCAAGCGGGGCAGGTGGAGCATGCTAGTACTTTTTAGGAATCCAAACAGGCTTGGGAGTGGATGGAACCATGGCATGAGGAAAGAGAACCTTGTGTTCTTTGGGAACTGGGATTTGATTTTTTTGCATTTCATGAACCTAGATATGGATCTTATCAATCTTGGCACTGAGTTAGACTGGGGCTGCCATCAGATTAGGTTGTACATCTAGTGCTCGATTAGTATTTTCCATGGAGGATTGGTGAAGGTGGATTTCGAACTTGGATGAAGTTGTAGGGGAACTGACGGAGCTTCGGTGAAATTTAATGAAAGATCAAGGCCAATAGGGAGCCAGGCCAATAATCAAGTATACAGTTGACTTGAGAAGGAAAAAGATTCGAATTTATTTTTAAAAAGTAGAAAGAAGAATTATTTTAATTGAAGAGGAGGGAAAATGTTTTTGACATCTTCAATGAAAAGGTGGAAAAAAATATTTTTGTTATTTTGATTAAAAAAGGGAGAAAATGCTTTTGGTATTTTGGGTAAAAAGGAGGAAAAATCTTTTTGGTGTTTTTGGTAAAAAGGAGGGAAAAATGAGAGAAGAGTCTCAGCAATATTATTATTATATTTATATTTCCACTTGTATTAGGTTTACCTAAATGCAAAAGAAATACCAGACAAGATTCGAGCCTGGGAAAATTGGGTTTAAAAAATATGTAAGACAAGATTGGACTTGTTTGTAGGCTCATGGATAAGGTCTTGTTTTGAAAAAAGATGAAATCACACAAAAATTTAGGCGGAATGCCGACCCTGCATTTTGCTAGAGTTTCGTGTAGTAACTAGCAAACTAAATGTGAGTGTCCTAGGTCTAATGCCTATATGAGGTTTATGCAGCTGTTGGGTTACTGGAAAGGTTACCCCATTTGGCATAACTTCCATGATATACTTCTTGCTTTTAAGGCAATCGGTACGTGTGGAGTCATTTGATATACCCGAGTGTACGCAAATTGCCTCACTATATACCTCTTTGGGAGAGTACATGTGGGAGCGAATTCGATATACTCAACGTACGTGAACAAGTTTCGTACTATATACCTCCCGTCATGAGTTCTGTTAAGCAGTAAAATGCGGTGGGAACCGTTCAATATACTTCGAAGGTATTAGGCTAATGGAAGGTGAGAGTCATATTTCTTATGCTAATTGTGACCTGTTAGACCAGTACCCATCACAAAGTGACCCCCCAGTATGGGATAAAATTTTGGTTAATATCCATGCTCTTGGTGACGTAGTGTGCAAAATGCATGATTTTTTAATTATTATATTATGGAGAGTGTATTTTATTTGGTATAATGAGCACTATACTAATAGGCAAGAACGTACAGGTATCATGAAAAGTAAATCTAGCATGGAGTACAAAGATTACACTAAGCATGGATACATATGAGTGAGTGATGTGTGAATATCTATAAGTGAGTGTGTGGTAGTGAACCTAAGCATGGATTAACTATAAGTGATGTTTGATAAGTACAAGTGAGCATGGATATATATAAGTGTGATAAGTGGAGGTGTGTGCTAGTGCAACCTAAGCATGGATATTCTAAGTGGTGTGTGAAACATGTGGATATAAGTGATCCTAAGTATAAGTGCAAGTAGTGTGAGGTGTACATAGAAGATATTTATAAGTGAGTGATAGTGAAAGTAAAAAGTGAGTGATAGGTGATATAAGCTTGAGATAACTATATTGAACAAATAAATAGAGTAGAAAGGGTATATACAGATAGGTGCATATGCACACATGCAGAAAATGATAACACCCAAGAAAATAGAGTCCAGTCCTCTTATGATAAATGATCCCAGTAGAGTCTCTATTGTGTCCATCCCCATCATCTTCCTTCCCTTCCTTGGGGGAGGTCTTAGCGCTCACATGCGTGGTTAGAGTGAGAGAAGAAGAAAGTCTCACTCCCTTTTTTGGGGGCGCTTCGACCATCGTCAATGTGGGGGTGATGTAAAGAGATAAAGTCGCCAACCTATTTTTCACAAAATAAGTAAAAGAAATGTTGCTTCCTCAAAAGAACGACATCAAAGACATGCTGATGCTTGTGAAACCAATAGTTCAAAGGTTCAGGGGCTAAGTTATGGAATGGGAAGGTGTTAAGCACCCGTACTGTCCTTTCGATCTCTCATGGGAACGTCTTATTATTCTCCTTAAAGACTCCGTGAAATGTGTGCGCGTGTATACATAAATGGAGAATGGAATTTCTCAACTCAAATTATGGAGAAAGGCGGAGTGAGATCATCCTTAGGATTGTTCTCAAAATAATAATTAGAAACATGATGTGTGCACTTATCGGGATATCGATTGTTATGATGAAATAGTAATGTATGTTATTTTAAGCGGGAATAAGAATTACAAATACAATAATATATGAATAAAAATATGAAAGGAGGATTCGAGTCTCGAGTTTTAACCCGAAAAGCCTACGTAGCCTAAAAAGGAATCAAAGTCCACATAATTCTCATGCAATATGAGGATGGGGTTTATCCCATAAATCCAACCAGGGATTTTATTTAGATGTGTATGTGTAGCAAAAAGATATTTTGATTTGAGAAAATTTGATGGGAATCCCGTTTGGAATTATGAGTAAAACCCTTTTTTTCTTATTTTTTTTTTATAAAAAATATGTTATGTGCAATACTACTAACAAAAAGTGGGATTATTAATATGTATGGACTAATAAGGATGAAATGCTAAAGTAAAGATTAGATAACTAATGTGAAAATAAGTAAATTTCTAAAAGAGAGAGAATATGTTTGGACCTTCTTTGGAGACTTGAAGATTGATCTTGATTGTTGAAAAGGCTACCCTCACAAGTGGATGAAGGTTGTAGGATGAGGGAGGAAGGATTTTTGCTAAATTGGGTAAGAACGGGATGGTTATGGAATGTGGAGGAAAGATTTTGATAGAGAAACCACACTGACTTTGAGAGGATATTGTTGAGATCACCAAGAGGGATACTTATAAAGGTTCAAAAAGGGTGTCGATCGACATTATCCTTGTCCTCCCTATCGGCAGACATTCCTAGACACAATTCCAATAGGCAGGGAAATGGGTTTGCCATTTGGTAACCTTAAGAAGATTTCTTGAAAAAATAGTCATAAACGCAATCCACAAGTCATAATCGTACATGGGTTATACCATTATAAAGGGTATTTAGAGCCCTTTAAGAATCCATGGGGATGTTCCAGGGTTTAGGAGTTGACTTTGGTGAAACAGGTCTCAGAAGCGCCTGATGATCTTTTAGAAAAAAGATTCTCGGAGAAAAACGGATCATTCATTCGTACCATAAGGCTGATTCACACACGGGATGGACCGTTGGAAGGGGTATCAGAGCCCTTGGAATATTCATTTAGTCTTGTTCGGTTTGAAGAGTTGACCTCGATTAAACGGGGCCCAAAAGTTCCCGATGATCCCTTGGAGTAAAACAGGTCATTCTCCGTAATGTAAGGCTGATTTACACACGGGGTATACCGTTGAAAATTGTATTCATTGACCTTTAAGGATTAATTTAGGGTCATTCCAACTGAAGAGTTAATGGGAGTCAAACGGTGTCAGGGAGGTCTTGGTGGCCTTCGGATTAGTTTTTAGGGGAGAAAGGATCGTTCGTCTGAACTATAAGTCCAATTCGTGCATGGGGTGGAACATTGGAAAGGGGATTCAGAGCCCTTTAAAGATTTATTGAGATTTTGCCTCGGAAAGGAAGTTGATTGAGGTCAAAACGGGCCCAAGAGAGTACAGTGGCCTCTAGATTGTTTTTTTGTAGTAAAATGGACCATTCGTCCAAACCGTAAGCATGATTTGTGCACATGGTGGATCGTTAGAAAGTGGATTCAGTTCCCTTCGGAGACTCATTGAGCTATATCTTTGATGAGAAAGTTGGTCGGAGTGAAACGGGGCTCGAAAGTGATCAGTGACTTCTAGATCGGTACTCGAAGTATGGCCTACGGTTTTATGGTGACTGGGGAAGTTCTAAGGACCTAAGGAGAGTCTTAAGAGTGTCCTTTAATGTGGTGTCCACACTACCTTTTCTAAACCTCATTTTTTGAGCCCAAGAATGTGAAAGAAGCTCTCAAGGATGAGCACTGGATATCCATTTTGCATGATAAGTTTCTTCAGTTTCACAAGAGTTATGTCTGGGAGTTAATCCCCCAATCAGCTAGATTAATGTGATAGGTACTATGGACATCCCTCCCCAATTCTAGTTTTTCCTTTTCTCCTTGTCCATCTCGGGGGTTAGCGCTCGCACACGTAGTGGGGCGGGGGAGAGAGAGAGAGGTCTCGCGCCCTTTCTAGGAATGCTTTGACCGTCGTCGATGTGGGGTGATGTAAAGAGATAGAGTCGCCAGTGATACGACACAAATATTGTGTATTTCATCCCTCGAACCTATGCATTTTAGCCCCCTTGGGTATCTTATTCCCTATATTTATGCTCGTTAACAAGACAACCTCAGATTTCTATGTTAACATGTTTTGTAGGGGTCAATTGAGCTTTTATAGGTATTTGGATGCTAAGTGTGAAGTTCGGACGCATTCCGCTCGATTTTCGTACGCGATCGCACGTCAAGGGAATTTTAGTCTTTTCACAACTTGGGCACCTGGCCCAACATCTTCACGGAAGTTGTAGCCCTCCTTGCAAGCTTCGAGTGGCCATGAACGGTGCCTGATTCCGATATAGAACGAAGAAGTTACGGGAGTTTCAGCGGAAGAGAATTACAAACATACCAAAACAGCATCCAACTTGGCTCACCCCTGCTTGATTGATTGATTGATCAAAGGGATCGATCAATCGATCCTTCACATTTATGAAAACATGGGGAGACAGTGGGCTGATATTTTGGGATCGATCAATCGATCCCTGTTTCCAGCTTATATTTTGGCCTTTTCTTTTCTTTTCTTTTCTCTTTTCTTTTCTAATTTTATTCCTTTTACAATATAAAGGAATTTTGATGTAAAAACAAATATAATTCGTTTTAGTTAGATTAGGTTAGGGTTTTGGAGGTTTGAGAGATCATTTCTTCATTTCTTCTTGGATTGACACCCAATTGGGCTTGTAATTTGTGCTACCATCTTCCATCTCCATTAATATAGTTGTATTTCATTCATTCTTTCTTTGTTAATTAGGTTTACATGCTTTCATAAATAGGTTTACATGATTTCTTTACTTTCTTTCTAGTGTAACTTTATCGCGTTTTTACCATATTTTCTAACTAATTTAAATTAGGTTGTGTTTGATTGGAACTCACTCGAGTTGACGCATTGCTTTCCTTTGGTGATGGCGTTTACGGGTCTACTTCGGGTGTGTTGTCCTAGTTATTGCGCCTAGGAGATTTGACGGGGCATATCATGTATGTCCCGTGCTTATGTAAGGACAATTTGTCCATCATTATGTATATGATATGTCACACGCCGTTACAAGAATGATAGTTGAAAAGATCACATCGTCATCAACAAAATCCGAAGATCAAAAGAAAGGAAGAATTCAGAAATTCAGACAGCCGGACCGGTCCGCCTGATATTAAAACGAACCGATCCGCCTAGCCGGACCGATCCGCTGAGACCCGGACCGATCCGCCTTGCTCGTTTAAGACCAGTGAGCCCCGGACCGAATGCGAACCGAATAAGCCTCAAAATAAAAGAACCGGTCCGCCATCGGACCGATCCGCCTAAGGCCCGGACCGGTCCGCCCTGGATAACCACGAACAGATCGTGTGCAGATTTTTAGGGCAAATGAATTCTTATTTATACCACGATCGGGGAGTTGGTTTTCTTAAGACTTACACACGATTTTCTGAGTTCCATAACTCATAAGTCTTCATGGTATTTGAGTCCATTGATTCATACCCTTGATTCACACAAATTCCATACATTTGTGAGTCACTTTTGGTAACCCAAGAACACCATTGATGTTCAACCCTTTGTGAAGTGGACCGCTTCTTCCTCTTCATTGCAGCCCTACTGGACAGGGATAGTTCCAGCCTCCAGCCCTACTGGAAAGGGTTTCTTCCAGCCGCGACTACAGAATCCGATACCCGAGGGTAATTCTTAGTCAAACTGTATTTCATTGTAATCCGATTGTAAACCGTCTTTTACAAATTATAGTGATATACAAATGGTTTTGCCCCTGTGGGGGATTTTTCCTTAACTTTGTGTGTTGAATATCTTGTGCATGATTTCATATTGTTTCAATCACACCTAGTTGCATGCTTAGGGTTAATTTGGGTTAAAAATGGCAGTTATTATATTATTTCTTAATTAAACGCAAGCGCCAACTCTTTCAAATTGGTATCAGAGCAGGTTACGCTAATCTATCGCGTATTCCTTTTTCCGCAAAATTTTTCTAAGATATCAATTTTCTGAATAAATTGATTTTTTGAAAAGAGCGTGTTCAAATGGAGAAGTCATATTATAAAATGCCTATTTTTGACGGGTCGAATTATGCCTATTGGAAAGCCCGTATGAGGTCGGCTTTAAAATCCATTGACGAACGTGTCTGGATTTTGGTTGAACGAGGGTGGACTCCTCCAACCGTGACTGTTGATAATGTGACCAACTTGAAACCTGACATCACTTGGACTGATGATGAATTTAAATGGTCATCTTTTAACTCTAAGGGTCTAAGTGCTATTTCTGGGTCTGTCACTCCTGATGAGTTCAAACGCATAATGACATGCACCACGTCAAAAGAAGCATGGGATATTTTGCAACTTACCCATGAAGGAACGAATGCTGTTAAAGAGTCAAAATTGCAAAATTTAACAACTCAATTTGAAACCATCACCATGCATGAAAATGAATGTTTTGATGAATTTTATGCTAGGCTTTCTGACATTGTTAATACTAGCTATAATCTTGGTGAACATATTCCAAATGCTAGAGTTGTTAAAAAGATTCTTCGTTCCCTTCCTAAGCGTTTTATACCTAAAGTCACTGTGCTAAATTCCTTGGGTAATTTAAATACTCTAAAATTGGAAGAACTGGTAGGAGATTTACAAACTTATGAAATAGACATGTTTCCTAAATCTGCCAAGTCAAAAGATAAGGGAATTGCCCTTAAAGCCCAAGAGAGAAAAAGTGAGGGGTCGGCAAGAAAGAGAGTCGAGTCGTCTAGAAAGATAGAAACTTCTGATTCTGAATGTGAGTTTGACCTAGATGATTTGGAACTTTTTGCTAAAAACTTCAAGAAAATTCTGAAATTTAAGAAAAATGGGAATTTCAAAGAGAAAAAGAATTTTCAGAAAAATAAGTTTGAAAAGAAAGATTTCAAAGAACCCCTAAAGACAGTGAGAGGTGTTTTGAGTGCGACGGTAAGGGACACAGAGCGTTTGAGTGTGCCACTCGTCTGAATAGGGAAAAGGGTAAAGCTGTCCTAAATGCTACCCTTAGCGACGACAGTGAGGTCGAGACGGTGGACTCGGGAGATGAGTCACCGCATGAGCGTAACTTCACCGCGTTCGTGGCTAGTCATGTGAGTACTCCTAGTGCATCTAACGACGATGAGATTGCTACTTCACAGGGACACCTCGACAGCGAGAGCGAAGAGAGTGAGGGAGAGGAGGAAGGTAGTGAGGACGAGAGTAACCTTCAACGCGCGTACGCTGATTTGTATAATGAATCATTTAAAACTAAAAAGCGTAACAAAGCCCTAGTGCTTAGGATCACCGCGTTAGAAGAGGAGTTAGGATAAACGAGAGAGAGAGAGTCCTCCACCTGCACCGCCATGAGAGAGAGAGAGAGTCTGCCTGGGTTAGTAAAGAGAATTTGCTTAAAGAGAGAGAGAGCAGTTTTGAGAAAGAGAAAGCGGACTTGACTAAACAAGTGGATAGTCTTACGAGTGAGCTCCATTCCTCCCTGGAGACTCGGAAGAAACTTGAAGCCCTTGTTGCCCAGCTTACTCATGACCTTGAGAGAGCTAGGAAAGTCAAGGTACAAATCGAGGACAGATCTGGAAAGATGGGAAAGATGCTCCTCGGTCCCGCTTTAGGTTTTGGTGACAGGCAAGGAATAGGTTTTGATGGTGCCTCCACATCCCAAATTGTACCCGGACCAATTCCTGAGTTCACTACAACTCCTTATGGCCGTCATAAAAAACCAAGAAGGAGAGTTCGACCAAGAAAAGCAAACCAAGGTCCTCCAAATACTGTACCCTTTTGCTCCCATTGCAAAAGAAATGGACACCTTAGGGATGATTGCTATAAGTTGGGTCGGACACGACGTACGTTTGCTCCACCACTTCAGACTAATGAGTTTGCCAGTCTGAGAGAGCGTGTTGAGTTCCTAGCCGCCACATCACAGAGTTTGATGGAGGAATTCCGACGGATGACCTTATCATCAATGAATGCGCCCCGCATTCCCGCTAAAACCAACAACAACAAGGGAATACAAAAAGGTACCTACTCTTGGGTTCCTAAGAAAGAGAAAGAAGCCCTTGTTGTCCATGTCGCTCTCAAAGCCCATAATACCTCACAGTGGTATTTTGACAGTGGTTGCTCCAGACACATGACATGTGATGCCTCATATTTTACCCATCTTGAGGATTATAATGATGGGAGAGTCACCTTTGGAGATGGTAGCAAATCTAGCATAGTTGGACGAGGAACAGTAGAGTTACCTAGATTTCCAAAGCTAGAGAATGTGCTGTACGTCAAAGGTTTGAAAGCAAACCTTCTTAGCATCAGCCAGCTGTGCGACGATGACTTTGCAGTGAAGTTTGACCGGAAAGCTTGTAAGGTCTATAATCAAGCAGGTAAACTTTTAGTGCAAGGGGTGAGGACTGAGGATAACTGATATGGGACTGAGCCCACATCCTCACTAGTCTGCAACAGCGCCACGATCACTCCTATGGATCTGTGGCACCAACGTCTAGGTCACATGAACGTTAGAGACTTATCTCGATTAGTAAAAAAGGACCTAGTACGTGGCTTACCATCACTTGGAAAGCAAACTTCCACGATCTGTGGACCCTGTCAGTTGGGAAAGCAAAACCGTAGCCCACATAGGAAGTTGAATTCCATTACCACCTCACGTGCTCTTGAGTTGATTCACATGGATCTTATGGGTCCTACTCCCACGGAGAGTATAGGTGGTAAGAGATACATTCTCATGATGGTGGACGATTTCTCTAGGTACTCCATTGTAGGTTTTCTGAGAGAGAAATCCGATGCTGTAGAATTTTTAACGACCAAGTGTCGTGTCCTGCAAAATCAACACGGAGTCACTATTAACAGAATACGTAGTGACAACGGCACTGAATTTAAGGAAGCAAAGGTAGATCTGTATTGTGATAGCCTTGGGATCAAACATGAGTTTTCTGCTGTGAGAACTCCTCAGCAAAATGGGATTGTTGAGAGAAAGAATAGAACGGTCCAAGAGATGGCTAGATCTATGCTTCTAGGTCGTAAAGTTTCTAGGAGATTTTGGGCAGAGGCAGTGTCTACTGCATGCCATACGGTGAATAGGGTGTATCTCCGTCCACACACACTTCACACTCCTTATGAGTTGTGGACTGGCAAGAAGCCCAACCTAGCATATTTCCGTGTTTTTGGGAGTAAATGCTACATCCTACGGGATAAAGAGCAATTAGGAAAGTTCGACTCCCGGAGCGACGAGGGAATATTTCTAGGATATTCATCGAACAGTAGAGCGTACCGGGTTTTTAACCTGAAGATCTCTAAGATTATGGAATCAATAAACGTCACCGTGCAAGATGACGAACCTTTAACGGTTATTGATCCTAATCTTCAGTGTGAGAATGAGGATTGTTCTGACAGTGATTTACCTGTTCCTCTCTCACACTCTGTGGACCCTACTCCTGTGTTAGGGGACACACCTGCTTGGGTTCGCAAGAGTCATGATCCTTCAGCCATTGTTGGCGATCCCACTCTAGGGGTCAAGACTCGTGCTCAACTAGAGAACGTTGTTAGTCATCATTGCTACACGTCCAAAGTCGAGCCCAAGAATCACAAAGAAGCACTCAAAGATGAACACTGGATATCTGCTATGCAGGATGAGTTGCTTCAGTTTAAGAAGAACAATGTCTGGGAACTTGTCCCCCGACCTAGTGATACTAATGTTATTGGTACCCGGTGGATTTTTAAGAATAAAATGGATGAAAATGGTACCATAATCAGAAATAAGGCTAGGTTGGTCGCTCAAGGCTACACACAGATAGAGGGTGTAGACTTTGGGGAGACATTTGCTCCTGTTGCGAGGCTTGAGTCCGTCCGTTTACTACTCGCCATCGCATGTCATTTGCACTTCAAAGTATATCAGATGGATGTCAAGAGTGCCTTTCTGAATGGCATTCTACAGGAAGAGGTTTATGTGGAACAACCAAAAGGGTTTGAAGACCCTAAGCACCCTGATCACGTCTACTATCTGAGGAAAGCTTTGTATGGTTTGAAGCAAGCACCCCGTGCTTGGTACGAAAGGCTTACTTCCTATCTCTTAGCCCGTGGCTTCAAGAGAGGGGGAGTTGATATGACGTTGTTCGTCAGGAGAGATGACGGTGCTATCTTGGTTGCCCAAGTCTATGTGGACGACATAGTCTTTGGATCCATATGCTCCCAGCATGCTCACCACTTTGAGGAGGAGATGAAAAGTGAGTTTGAGATGAGCATGGTTGGTGAGCTTACATTCTTCTTTGCTCTCCAGGTTCGTCAGCTAGAGGATGGGATGTTCATCTCTCAATCCAAGTATGCTAGAGACCTAGTGAAGAAATTTGGTTTAGACTCCGCTAAGCATGCTCGTACTCCTATGAGTACCACTACCAAGCTTAGTAAGGACACTTCAGGCAAGGACGTAGAGCAAACCTTGTATCGGAGTATGATAGGCAGTCTTCTCTACTTGACTGCTAGTCGTCCTGACATTGCCTTTAGTGTTGGAGTCTGTGCGCGTTATCAGGCGTCTCCTAAAGAGTCACACTTACTCGCTCTAAAATGTATTATCAAATACGTGAGTGGGACTCTCTCATACGGTATTTGGTATTCCTTTGATACCGATGACCGTTTGTCCGCCTATTCGGATGCCGATTGGGCAGGGGACGTAGATGGTTGTAGGAGCACTTCTGGTGGATGTTTTTACTTTGGTTCTGCTCTTGTCTCTTGGTTGAGCAATAAGCAAAACTCCATCTCTTTGTCCACTGCGAAGGCGGAGTACATCGCCGCCGGGAGTTGTTGCACGCAACTCATGTGGATGAAGCAAATGTTGGAGGATTATGGGATTTCACAGGACACCATGACCATTTCCTGTGATAACACGAGCGCGATACACATATCCCGTAATCCTGTCCAACATTCGCGCACAAAACACATCAGGTTACGCGAGCACTTTATACGTCAGTTAGTTGAGGAGAAGGTCGTAACCCTGAGTTTTGTTCCTACCGACCGTCAGTTAGCCGATATTTTCACGAAACCTTTAGATGCCCTTAGATTTGAGAGTCTTAGGAAGTCTTTGGGGATATGCACCGTTGACTGAGGGGTTGGTCTATGTCTAGAATAGGATGCTTCTTCATGATCATATCATATGCTTCCTATTGCTAGTCTGTTTATATGTCCTATTCTTTGTTGTACAGCTTTTCTTTACTCTTTTTGCTGTTTATATTGCTTTTGGAAAATACAAAAACATTTTCTTTTTAAAAAAAAAAATTTGAGAAAAGCACAAAAAGATTTTATTTTGATAATTTTTTTGAAAAAGACCAAAAAGAGATTTGCCTTTTATGGATGAGCATTTAAGATAGCCAAGTCACAACTTCATTCCATATATCCATGTGACTGTTTGATAGAGATTTGAGAGGCTACATCATTTCATCCATGTGCTTAACATTGATTGGAGTCCTTGAGATGTAATTAGTGATATTTCCTACATGCTTGACTCCTATATCCTTTATTGCACACATGCACGGCTATATTTGATTGTTGCACTTGTCAATCTCATGTTGGCTTGAGTGTTTCCATCTCAATCCTGTCTATACAATGTATAAAATGCGATAAAACTTGACAAGATTGGATTGCATGTTAAAACCGTTTTGGTGAGACTGTGTGTACATTTTCATAAGGGGGAGGGGCTGCGAAAGTTGATTCTTATCCTTTGCGCAAAAGCCACCGTTAAAAGGACCTAAAAAATGGAGGAATTTTTATATCTGAGGTCCTAAGAGGTTAAAAGAGCCCGAAAAAATTGATAAGGCAATAAAAAGCTATTCATGCCAAATATGGTCCATTTAGGTTTCACCCAATTCTCCAAAGTTTGAGAATTTAGTATACCTTTATTCAAAATATAAATCTGAGGGAGTTTTGTTGGAGATTGAAAAACGGGTTTGCACTTCCTTGAAAGTCCTGAAAAAGCATCAAAATCATTTTGGACGTTATTGGTGTAGAAATCACTTTGAGCTTTGATTTGTAGATTTGATATAGTCAATGTCGTATATTTCCAATCTTTTTCACCAAAGGAAGCATTTGAGTTCATTCGTTAGGAATATCCAATATTCATCGTGCACATATGTCATGTTTGTATGCTTTGATTTTCCTATCGAATTTTGATCACACCCATTCTTTTACGCTATCACCGACTTGGTTGTTTTATGTTCATTCATGGTGTGATTTTATGTCTTGTGTCACCCCGGTACTTGATTGCTTGATTTATTTCTCTCATTTGTCTATTTGGGGACATCGTAAAAAGGGGGAGAATGAATTATCTGATTATGGGGGAGTTTTGAAATTCTGAGAATATCATCTTAAATGGATATATATGCTTATGTTTATCTCATTTCAAACTCGATACGTCACTTGGTATTTGCTTTGTCTCATGTGTGTAGGGTACATCCTTGATAATCCCATGATGCACACCCTGATGAGAAAAGGGGTGAGATTTCTGAAGATTCGAAGAACAAACGATGCAGCCTTAGTCATTTGTACCTCTTTCAGTTTTGGGTTCATGGAAGGGTAGATTTGTATAGGCATTGTTCATACTTGATAATTCGGATTTTTTATGTTTGTTCCGGCATAGACATAGGGGGAGATTTGTAAGGACAATTTGTCCATCGTTATGTATATGATATGTCATACGCCGTTACAAGAATGATAGTTGAAAAGATCACATCGTCATCAACAAAATCCGAAGATCAAAAGAAAGGAAGAATTCAGAAATTCAGACAGCCGGACCGGTCCGCCTGATATTAAAACGAACCGATCCGCCTAGCCGGACCGATCCGCTGAGACCCGGACCGATCCGCCTTGCTCGTTTAATACCAGTGAGCCCCGGACCGAATGCGAACCGAATCAGCCTCAAAATAAAAGAACCGGTCCGCCATCGGACCGATCCGCCTAAGGCCCGGATCGGTCCGCCCTGGATAACCACGAACAGATCGTGTGCAGATTTTTAGGGCAAATGAATTCTTATTTATACCACGATCGGGGAGTTGGTTTTCTTAAGACTTACACACGATTTTCTGAGTTCCATAACTCATAAGTCTTCATGGTATTTGAGTCCATTGATTCATACCCTTGATTCACACAAATTCCATACATTTGTGAGTCACTTTTGGTAACCAAAGAACACCATTGATGTTCAACCCTTTGTGAAGTGGACCGCTTCTTCCTCTTCATTGCAGCCCTACTGGACAGGGATAGTTCCAGCCACCAGCCCTACTGGAAAGGGTTTCTTCCAGCCGCGACTACAGAATCCGATACCCGAGGGTAATTCTTAGTCAAACTGTATTTCATTGTAATCCGATTGTAAACCGTCTTTTACAAATTATAGTGATTACAAATGGTTTTGCCCCTGTGGGGGATTTTTCCTTAACTTTGTGTGTTGAATATCTTGTGCATGATTTCATATTGTTTCAATCACACCTAGTTGCATGCTTAGGGTTAATTTGAGTTAAAAATGGCAGTTATTATATTATTTCTTAATTGAACGCAAGCGCCAACTCTTTCAGCTTATGACCTTTCGTGCGCAATTTCTAAGGTATTTGTTGATGCCAAAATCTTATTAGGCTTTTATGCGGATTTAGGGGCGTGACAACCCTTGATTCAATTAACTGCCGAAAGGAGATGCATTCGTAATAACTCGTCGACCCAAGTATCCATTTTATACAAATTAACTCGGGTGAGGGATATTCGATGCAACCTATTGTTTTACCGCTTTTTTAATCTAGTTTCAATACACTCGCCTAGATAATCATTTCCCTTTTATGCATCTTTTTCCATTTTAGTTTGTAATCACCCTTTTCCCCTTTTATTTAGGAGTATTAAATCATATAAATTCTAGTAACTCATCTTAGTGGATTTTTCGATACCCGACTTACCGTTGTGCTTGCCTCGCAAGTGTAGTAGTAACTTAGGTTTTTGTATTATCGTGGTGAAACAAAAACAATGACCATACCCTCACACGAGTACGCATTTCACGCGGGTCGATCAAAATGGCATTGTTGTCGGGGACTAGTTTGTTTTAAAATTTATTTAATTTAGTATTTCGTAGTATTTTCTTTCTATTTGTATTATTTGCTAGTATTTTTGCAGTACTTCCACATTTGAGCATTGAGAAACGCTTGAATTCCTCACGCGCGCATGTCTTTGTGAAATCCACCACTTCGAGTCATTTTTGGGGTAAGCATGTCTTATTCCAATTCTTTGGGTAATCATTGTTATAATTCTCAAAATGCCCGTAATCCTATGACTTTCGGTGAATACTTAGAATCCCAAAGTATTGCAAATACAAAAATGACTTTGGACGAGTATAACGAAAGTCAAAACTTGGGTTATTGGAGTTTTGATGACGATGATAATGATTTTGGGCCTTTACCTCCTTATAGTAGAAATTTTGAAACGAATTGCAATAGTTTTCAAAATTCCTATAATAATGAGTTTTCGTTTAAGTCCGATGGTAATTTTCAAAGTTCCCATTTTCATGTATCCGCACCTCGACCTATGACATTAAGTGAGGGTTTGCGTATGTATGAGAATGAGAAAATTAACAATCATTATCGGGAAGAAAATCATTGTTGAGAACATGAATTGGATTTATTATTTGAGTCCGACGACGATTTTCTTTCAAAACTTTGAAGTCGAGAAATGTTTTGAACCAAATGAGGTCTTTCTGCCTACTTTCGGACAAACCATTCTAGACTTTGTCCATTGCATAATTGATATTGAAAGTGAGGATGAAAATGACGTAATATCTATTTGCAATGAAATGATTTCTTCTTTGGCCCCCAAAGAAGAACATTTCATTGAAAATGAGATTATTTCATTCGAAACTCAATCTTCATGCGATGATGATTCTTCTCATGAGTTTAAATTTCTTTCATCCCCATTTTCATTCTCTATTATCACATCGTCACAAGTAACCGATCATTCGGTTTCAGACTTTAATGTTTTAAACATTTTCGTCGATGAGGAGTACTTGCTAGAGTCGCCTTCCATGATCGCATCTTTGCCTTTTTGTGCACGACCTCCCATTTCAATTTCAAAATATTTGGGGAGATATTCAGCTTTTCTCGGTCCCTACATGTTTTTATCACCCGTTCAATCCAAACCCCCCATCCTCCCACCAATTTTTTTTTATTGGTGATGGTTCCTTTCTTACGCCTTACACATGCCTTCCGTTGTTCAAACGGAATTCATATTTTTCAGAAGGCATGCTTGTATGTGAGGGTACAGTTAGTGTGAAGCCTAAATATTAGGTTGTATATAGTTAGCTTTTTATTCTTTCTTTCTTTTTATTTTTAGTCTGGTGTAATTAGTTAACTTTTTATTATTTGTTTTTTCTATTCTCAGTACTAATTTTTTTTGTAGAATCATCGGGCTTGCACTTTACGAAGATTGCTCCATGTTGGGTAATATCGCTCTTTTCCTTCTTAAACTTGGTTCTTAATTTACATTGAGGACAATGTCAGGTTTTAAGTTAGGGGGTGTGGTATATTCTTTCCATTCATTGGTAGTGTCCATGTTTTTGCTCACATGTCAGTTACTTAGTATGGTTTTCTTAGAAAATTCAAAAATTTTGAAAAGATTTTCTTTCTTTTTTCTCCTTTATTGGGCATTTTACCTTTGTTTCCGATGATAAATTTCAAGAATTGCCTGATTCAATAGACAACCCAATGATGCATGTTCTCGATTTTAGAAGTTATTAGACTTTAGTCTCGATTATTGATATTATGAATAACTTCATGAATTAAACTTTAATCCCATGAGCACATGCACTTTTATCATTCTATTGATTTGGTTTAAGATTTTTATAACTCGGTAATCTTTTGTTGCATTTTATATATTTACACCGAGTAAGCCTTGTACCTTTCGTCATTTGTGAGTGTATACACTAGTCTTTTGTCATTGAAAACGTTGAATTCGTTGGTAATCTCTCAGTTCTTTCATTTGATCGTTCATTAATTGGGTTCATACTTGAAATGTGTTACTTGATCATGGTTTTCATATATTGTTTTGACTCGAGAATTGCGTAAACTTTGTGAAATGATCATAGCCCATCATTGTTATATCACCCATATTGACCTTGACCTCACCTTATATGTTTACCCTCGTCAACCCCTTTGAGCCTAAATATAGCCTTTCATTTCATAACCCCAATCCCATAACCAATCCCACATTGGAGTTTTATCCCATACATATTACCTTACATACCATTGTTTGGAATGTTACTTGGGATTGAATGTTGTTGTTGTGGTTGCAATTTAGGCATATGAGAGTGTGAAAAGTAAAGAAAAGAAAAAGTGAAAAAGTGATGAAAAAGAGAAAGCAAAAAGAAAAAGAAAACAAAAGAAAACATGAGAAAAAAGAAGAAAAGAAAAAGAAAGAGAAAGTTGTAAATATTGTATATATAGTTCAATAAGCTTTGATTACTCTCCCCGATGATATATCTAATGCCTTTTTGGAACTTGTTTTCCAATTTTGATATTGTCCGCATTTTCCCATTATCCCGAGTTTTCATTCCGAACACTTTGAATCCGTACATACATATCCTTCATTTCAAACCATAGCCAAACCTACATTATAACCCTATTAAAGTCCTATGTGATCTTAGGTAGATGTAATTCAAATGTTTAAATAGTTTTGATAATCTGTGAAAATGCATTTCGCCTCCTTTAATGAGCGGTATCTTTCATTGAGATTACAATTTTTCATTTTATATATAGCGTTCTTCATTTGTGACATATGTACGGCCTAGTTTCCATTTACAATTACTCTTTATGGCCTCATGTTCCGTGTGTTATTTCCCTGTTTCGAGTGAATTCGCTTGATGAGTGTAATGCCCGTGAGAATTGAATATACGCTTGCGTTAATTTACTATCCGATTTATTTAAGTTTTTGCCAAATCATACTTTGCATGTGCTCGCTCCTCCTCCCACATTTTAAGGTTTCAATTCTATAAGGTGCATTCTATAATGTTAATGATTTCGAACTTTTGTTTGAATTCGTTCAATGTGCTAATAATGCGTATGAAATATTTTTCGCTATTGTTGGGCTTGTCGCATGTTGGGTTGGAAATATTTTGAGGAAACCATGTGATGTTTGTGGGTATCATCCTTGAAAACCCTCACGAGACGACACTCATCCACTAGGGTAATCTAGGGGTTTAACGGCTTATTGCATAAGCTAAATGCAATCAAATCGCCCGCGAAAGTGGCCTTTTGCTTTTATACCATACTTTTGTACTATCTCCTGCTTTTGGTTTTCTTGTAGTCCTTATTGCATCCTATTTCATTGCTAGGGACTAGCAACGTGTAAGTTAGGGGGTGTGATACGACGCAAATATTGCATATTTCATCCCTCAAACCTGCGCGTTTTAGCCCCCTCGGGTATTTTATTCCCTATATTTATGCTCGTTAACCAGACATCCTTGGATTTCCATGTTAACATGTTTTTCAGGGGTTAATAGAGCTTTTATAAGTATTTGGATGCTAAGTGTGAAGTTTGGACGCATTCCGCTCGATTTCTGTACGTGATCGCACGTTCAAAGGCATTTTAGTCTTTTCACAGATTGGGCACTGGACCAACATCTTCATGAAAGTTGTATCCCTCCTCGCAAGCTTCGCATGGCCGCAAACGGTGCACGATTCCGATTTAGAATGAAGAAGTTAAGGGAGTTTCAGTGGAGGAGAATTGCAAACACACCAAAACAGCATGCAACTTGGCTCACCCCTGCTTGATCGATCGATCGATCCTTCACATTTCTGAAATCTTGGGGAGACAGTGGGCTGATATTTTGGGATCGATCGATCGATCCCCTGTTTCCAGCTTATATTTTGGCCTTTTCTTTTCTTTTCTAATTTTATTCCTTTTACTACATAAAGGAATTTTGTTGTAAAAACTAATATAATTCATTTTAGTTAGATTAGGTTAGGGTTTTGGAGGTTTGAGAGCTCATTTCTTCATTTCTTCTTGGATTGACACCCAATTGGGCTTGTAATTTGTGCTACCATCTTCCATCTCCATTAATATAGTTGTATTTCATTAATTCTTGCTTTGTTAATTAGGTTTACATGCTTTCATAAATAGGTTTACATGCTTTCTTTACTTGCTTTCTAGTGTAACTTTATCGCATTTATTTATCGCGTTTTTACCATGCTTTCTAGATAATTTAAATTAGGTTGTGTTTGAATGGAACTCACTGGTGATGACGTTTACGGGTCTACTTCGGGTGCGTTGTCCTAGTTATTGCACCTAGGAGATTTGACGGGGCATATCATGTATGTCCCATTCTTACGACCTTTTGTGCACAATTTTCGGCGTATTTGTTGACGCCAAAATCTTATTAGGCTTTTATGCGGATTTAGGGGCGTGACAACCCTTGATTCAATTAACTGTCGAAACGAGACGCATTCATAATAACTTGTCGACCCATGTATTCATTTTATACAAATTAACCCGGGTGAGGGATATTCCACGCAACCTATAGTTTTACCTCTTTGTTAGTCTAGTTTCAATAATCATTTCCCTTTTATGCATCTTTTTCCATTTTAGTTTGTAATTACCCTTTTCCCTTTTATTTAGGAGTATTAAATCATATAAATTCTAGCAACTCGTCTCAGTGGATCTTTCGATCCCCAACTTACCGATGTGCTTGCCTCGTAAGTGTAGTAGTAACTTAGGTTATTATCGCGGTGAAATGAAAACAACGATCGTGCCGTCAGACGAGCATGCATTTCACGCGGGTAGTCAACCAACCTATTTTGCACAGAAAAGACAAAAGAACATGTTGTCGCCTCGGGAGAACAGTATCAAAGACAAATTGATGCTTGTGAAACCAAGTAGATCATAGGTTCGTGGTCTAAGTTACGAAAAGGGAAGGTGTGAGGCACCCATCCCACCCTTTTGGTCTCTCATGGGCTTATGTTACCATTTTTCTTAATTTCTACGTGAGGTGTGTGCATGTGTACATATAAGTGGAGATAGAAATTGATTGACTTGCATCATGGAATAAACGGAGTGAGGTTATGCGTAGGAATGTTCCAAAAAATAATGATTAAAAATATGATATGTGCGCTTATCAAGATATTGATCATTATAATGAAACGATATATATATATATATATATATATATATACATATATATATATATATATATATATATATATATACATATATATATATATATATATATATATATATACATATATATATATATATATATGTATATATATATATATATATGTATATATGTATAATGTAAGGATAAAATAGGAAAAAAAGGAAAATGGGAAAATAGGACCCGAGTCTCGGTCTTAGCTCGAGATGCCTACGTAGCCTATAAAGGCAGCAAAGTCCACATTGTTCGCATGTGACACGAGGGTGGGGTTGATCCCATAAATTCAAGTGGGGATTTTATTGTATGTGTGTGCAAGATTTGAAAGAATGTGGAGACAAATCCCATTGGAATTTATAGGCGTAGCCCCTTTTTTTTTTATAGAGAATATGTTATATGCAATATTACTAATAAAGTATTGAAGATTAATATGTGTATGATCTATAACTAATGCAAAAAATAAAGAAATTTAAAGAGAGAGAAGAATGGACCTTCTTTGGAGACTTAGAGATTGATCTTGATTGATGATGAGATTCCTTGCAAGAGAATGAAGAATGTATAGAGATTTTGATAAATTGGGTGTGAAAGTGATGGAAATGAAAGGGGGAAAAAGGTTTTAAACAAGGAAACCTCATTGACTTCAGAAGAATGTTGCTGAGATCACTATAGTTGGTGTTTCTGAGATGCCTTTTAGAGTGATCTCATGCTCTCATTATATAGGGTCAAGGGACTGTCGATAGGTATTGTCCTTTCCCTGCCTATCATTAGTTAACCCTAGACACACTATCGATAAGAAGGAAAATGGACTTGCCAATTAGTAGTCTCGTGCAAATTTTTTGAAAAAAATGCTCGAAAAGAGCAATCTGTAAGTCCAAATTGCACATGGGTCATACCGTTAGAAAGGACACTCATAGAACTTTGAGATTACTTTGGACCACTCCTGAGTCCAGGAGTTGACTTTGGGTTAAGCGGGGCTCGGAAGCGCTCGTTATTCCTTTGGACAGGAGATCGTCGGATGACGACAGATCGTTTGTCCAAATCGTGAGTCCAAATCTTACCCGGGTCATACCATTTGAATGGTTATGTGATAAACTTAGATGTTCTAAGGATCTTCGCTTGGTTTGGTGGGTTAACTTTGGTCAAACATGCTTTAAAAGCGTCCGGTGACCATTGAGAGTAAAAAGGGTAATTCGTTCGTACTATAAAGCTGATTCATGCATGGGGTGGACTGTTAGAAAGGGTATTCAGTGCCCTTCGAAGATTCATTCACTCTCATTCGAGATAAAGAGTTAACTTTGATCAAACAGAGCTCGGGGGCACCCGGTGTCCTCTGGATCAATTTTTGGGGGAAAATGAATCATTGATCCAAATGGTTATGTCATTTCATGCACGAGGTAGAAAATTAGAAAGGGGTTTTAGTTCCCTTCAAAGATTCATTGGGCTTTTAATCTGATGATGACATTGACTGGGGTTTAATCGGGGCCTAGGAGTGTCGGGTAGCCTCTAGATCGATTTTTGGTATTAACATGGCTCGTTTGTTCGCACTATTATGCCTATTCATGCATGGGTTAGACCTTTGGAAAGGGGATTCAGATCCTTTTAAAGATTCATTGATATTTTTCTAGACGATGAAGTTGACCGAAGTCAAACAGGGCCCGGGAGCCCGCGGTGGCCTCCAGATCGATTTCGATAGTTAAATGGTCCATTTTTCTGAACCGTTGTGTCGATTCAAGCATGAGGTGGACCATTGGAAATGGGATTTATATCCCTTTGAAGATTCATTGAGATTTCTCTTTGACAATGATGTTTATCGAATTCAAATAGGACCTAGGAGTGCCCGATGGCCTCTAAATCGGTACTTGGAGTATGGCCTAGGGTTTATAGTGAATTAGGGAGGTGCTAGGGACCCAATGAGAGACTTAGGAGGGCACTAAAATGTGGTGTCTATAGGTACCAGCTGGATTTACAAGAATACGATGGATGAGAATGGTACCATAGTTCACAATAAAGCTAGGTTTGTCGCTCAAGGCTACACATAGATTGAGGGTTAAGACTTTTATGAGACATTCGAACTTATTGCTAGGATTGAGTCCACTAGCTTAGTACTCACCATATCATGTCATATATGCTTCTATTTATATCAAATGGATGTCAAAAGTGCCTTCCTTAACGGAATTCTACATGGAGAACTTTACATGGAACAACCAAAGGAGTTTGAAGACCCAAAGAACCAGGGACATATCTTTTATACTAAGATGGCACTGTATGGTTTAAAGCAAGCACCATGTGCTTGGTATAAGAGGTCCACTTATTATCTCTTATCTCTTGGCTTTAAGAGATGGGGAGTGGATAAGACGTTTAGTGTGAAGAGAGAGGGTGTCCTATCTTGGTTGCCTAAGTCTATATGGACGATATAGTATTTAGATCCACATGCATTTGATATGCTCACACTTTTGAGGAGGAGATGAATATAGAGTTTGAGATGGGCATATTAATGAGGTTAATTTCTTCTCAGGTCTCCAGGTACGTCAGCTTAAGGATGGGATATTCATATTTCAATCTAAATATGCTAAGGACTTAGTGAAGAAGTTTTTTCTAGACTCCGCTAAGACCTCATGTACCCCTATGAGTACATAGACTAAGCATAACAAAGACACTTTAGGCGAGGACGTAGAGCAAACCCTTTATAGGAGTATGATAAGTAGTCTTCTCTACTTGATTGCTAGTTGTCTTGATATTGCCTTTAGCGCTGGAGTCTGTGCGCAATACCAAGCATCCTCGAAAGAGTCTCACTTTCTCGCACTTAAACGTATTATCAAATATTTTAATGACATTTTCCTATAATATTTGGTATTCCTTTGATACCGTTGATTGTTTCTCCACCTCTTATGATGCCGATTGGACCGAGGATGTTGATGGTTATAGGAGAACCTCGGGTAGGTGTTTCTTTACTTTGGGAGTGATTATTTTTCTTGGTTGAGAAAGAAGAAGAACTTTATAGCTTTTTTCACAACGGAGGCTGAGTATATGGTAGCCAAGAGTTGTTGGACACAACTCTTATGGATGAAGCAAAAGTTAGAAGATAATAGGATTTCCCGAGGCACAATGACTATTTTGTGTGATAATACGAGTGCAATTCATATATCCCGTAATCGAGTCGAACATTCTTGCACAAAGCATATTAGGATATGCGAGAATTTTATTTTTGATTTTATTGAGGAGAAGGTCGCGTCCTTGAGCTTTGTGAGCACCGAGCATCAATTAACCCATATTTTTATGAAATCCTTAGTTGCTGTTAGATTCGAGAATATTAGGAAGTCTTTGGGTATTTTCTCCGTTGATTGAGTTTGGGTATTTTATCTAGTGTAAGATATTTATCATTATCATATCTTATATCCATATTGATAAATTGTATCTCTATGTAATTCTTGTAGTTTTTCTTTTGATATTTTTTTGAAAAATCCAAAATGATTTTCCATTTTTAAGAAAAAGTTAAAAAATTCAAAAAGATTTTATATTTGATAAATTTTTGAAAATTTTAAAAAGATTTTTGTATTTTTTTTTTCACCATATTCGGATCATCCATACATTCCATCAATTCATGTGAATTTTTCATAGTGTTTTGAGACATGGCTTCGTTTATTTAGTGTGCTTAATAATGTGTGCATAACATTTCGTTTATCATTGATGAATATTTTCTTCATTCTGTACTCTTTGTTATCTTTATTGCACATGTGCACGGATTTTTGGCCATTGCACTTACTTATCATTTGTTGAATGCGGTGTCCTCATCTAAATCGTGCTTAATAATGAACCAAAAGTAAAAAAGAGATAAGTTATTCTTGTAAGAACCATTGTCCGGATTTTATTTCCCGAAAAGTATTGTTATATATTAAGAAATGGAAAGGGGCTATGAAAGAGAAAAATTCTTTTTGCATTAAAAGCCACCATTTTCAAAAATAGCCTAAAAAGATTAACAACACACAAAAACAGAAGTGCTAAGGTCATTTATTTTATATTCATTTATGCTTCACTACATATAATAATTATGATATCTTTAAAATATCTGAGAGTGACATCTTATATATATGCAATGGGTTATACAACGGACTTTCTTGAAAAGCATTAAATAGTTTGGCGTTATTGATTTTGGAATCATTAAAATTAATGGAATATTGTACAAGTCAAGTTAATTTCATATAAGTTCAACATTTTTACACTTAAGGTTGAAATAGAGCTCTTTTTTTAGAAGTATCTCATTGACTTTGTGCATTTATGTTATGAATGCTTATGTTGATTTGCCTATGGAAGATGTTCACACAATTACATTTAATTTTTACGATTCAGGTATTTTCGTGTTATTCCATGATGCTATGTGTTTTTGTAACTATATGTACATTTTATACGTATACCCTCTATACTTGAAAGTTTTTGAAAAACTTAAAAAATAGTTGTTTGACAGTGGGAGAACACATTATTCCTTCTGGATTTTCATCGCATGTGCTTTAATGATTATATTTATGATGACATATTTTCTTCTTCATGTGATGCTTCATATTCATGCTTAGATTTTAACCCTTTGTCTACTATGGATAAAAAGAAGGAGAACAAATTGAGGGGAGTTTATTTTTTCTTTATACTCGTACGCGTCATGGTATTTATTCTATTTTATGTGTGTATGTATCTTCCACTTTGGTGATGATTTCATGGACTACACAGAATGAAGAAAAATTTGGCTTAGGGTAGAACAAATTCAGTTGAAGACAAAGTTTAAATGCATTCTATTTTTGGGTCTGGGAGGACATTAGGATACATTTTATTCGGGGTTTTTGTTGTAATTTGGTTTTTGATTTTTATTTTGTATCAGAATAGCCAAAGGGAGAAATTTGTAAGAGAATTTTTTATAATTGCTCGTAGCTTAGACATTTTGGTATTTTGGCATATCCCGTTACATATAATATTTTCAAACCGAGCACTTCATCCGCATTGCCTTCATAATCAGTTGAAGACATGTTAGTGACCGAGCACTGTTTTCGAATTTCATGTCGTTAGATTTGTCACCAATATGTTATGAAGGTATACAACTTATGGTTTTTATTTCTCATACAAATTATATTCTTGGATGTTTACTTTTTTAAATCTCGATTTTTTGTTAGAATGGATTTTGAAAATAATTTTTAAAAAAATTTCACCTCGTTAGAACGAGATATAGATCTTGTTAGAACGAAAGCCTCTTTTCATTTGAATAGGCTTCGGGCGACCATCGAATGATAATCCTCTATTTGCAAGACCCAATGTCATTGGAAGGTCGTTAGAAGATTGATCGAACAAGAATGGGTTGTCATTCAAATGAGAATTATCTAGTTAGAACAAAACTATGTTTTCATTCAAACAAGATGCCATTGCCATTCAAACAACAATGCCACCTCGAAATTCATGCTTTTTTTTTTTTTTTTTTATAAAAACCTATTTTGTTGAGTTTTTCTCAAGAATTCTGACGAAAATGAATTCCCAATATCATAACAAAAAGTTCTCATCTTTGTGTTTTAGAAAAATGATTTCTTTTCCAAATTATTCACCCCATATATGATTTTTTAAGTTTGTTCAAACCCAAGTTTCCATACAATGGTAACAAAACCTAGTAGTGTTTTACTCTACTGTTGCTTTGTGGAGCCGAGGCTCTGCGACTGAAGAATAAAGGATCGTGCATCCTGAGGCTGATTGATGGGCAATGCTAGACTGGGTCGTAGGTTCTTAAGAATTGAAGACTAGTGCATTATACTTAGTGGAGCTCTAAGCAGTCTGTAAGTCACTGAGTCTGTCAAGTTTTAAATAGCGCTAAAATCTAGGTTTTGCCTTAAAGGGATTTTTCCTCAATATTCTTTATGTGTTTGTTTTGGTTTGATTTCGTACCTTAGTTTAGAGATATTTAATTTGGTCTTAATTTTGGATGCCCATATTAATCTAATCTGGAAAAAATTTGGTTAAAAATTGAAATTGTCTATGCATAACCTAAAATACGGACTATCCATACAAACTCGCTTTCTCAATTCAAATTTGAATTAATAAATTGACCTAAGATAAATAATTAATTGTGATTAATATTAGAACTCCACATGTTTCGTGCTTAGATTCTTATTTTTTTGACACTGTCGGTCCCACGCCTGGATAAAGGAGGAAGGTTTTGTTAGGTAACTGAAAGACAATGCAAAACTTTGTTAAATCCTTATCGACATGAATCCTCTCAATATATGCGCTAATATTTGGGCATTACCCTTAAGTGATGCATCACGCCTGCTATTAGGTATTTTAAAAAATAGGCAAGGGGCGATGCACCTGCTACCGAGTGTCTCAAAGAATAGGCAAGGATTCCTACAATGATCTAGATGTGTGCAGGTAAAGAATCTACTCTAAGATAGTAGACTTAGGTTAGTGATTTGGAAGATAGGGACTATGACAAGGAAAGGGATGGTGTTAGGAGATATGATGATAAGAAGAAACGTTAACATAGCTTGTCTACAAGAAACTAAATAGGTTTGTGAGAAAGGTAGATAAATAGAAAATAAACGGTTTAGTTATATTATACTCGAAAACTTAGAAATAGGAGTGAAGTCGAATAATAGTAAATAAAAATCTTAAGGATGATACGGTAACCATTATTAGGAAAGGTGATAGACTTATATTTGTAAAAATGGTATTAGGTGACAATATAATTAATATTGTTAGTGCTTATTCACCCCAACTAAGATTTTATGAGCATACTAAAGTACCATTTTGTGAACAAATGGATGAATGAATTCAAAAGGGGAGATTTTAATGTCATGTAGGAGAAGATCGTGTAGGATATGAGAGATGCATGGAGAATATGGTTTTGGATATAGGAATGACGGAAAAGCGTCTATCTTAGATTTTACGATGGCTTACTCTTTTGTACTAGTAAATGCATGTTTTAAAAAGAGGCTTGGACACCTAATAACTTATAAAAGTGGAACGCATAAGAACCAAACAGACTTTTTCATTACTAAAAAAGGAGACCAATTAACATGTAAAAAATATAAGGTTATTCCGTGAGAGAGATTAACCTCACAACATAGGACACTAGTGATGGATATAATATTAAAAATCAATCACGAGTGCGAAAAAAGAAGATTAACCCACAAACTAGGTGGTGGAAATTAAAAGGAGAGAAATATTTAAAGATAAAATATTAAATGAAGCATCATGGACTACCAAAGATGAGACTAACATAACGTGGGATACGATTGATACATGTATTAGGAGAATATCGAAAGAAATTCTTGGAAAATCAAAAGGCGGGGAAACCAAATCGAAAGAAACTTGGCACTGGAATGAAGAATAAAAAAGTATAGTAAAAATGAAAAGGGAGTTCTTTAAAACATGACAATCAACTAGAAATGAAGAAAATTTTAAGAAATATAAATGCGCTAAAAAGGAAGTAAAGGCGTATGATGATCTTTATATAAAATTAGGAACACATAAAGGCAAAAAAAGGCTTTTTAAACTTAGGAATATAAACACAAAAGATTTTAATTACATTAAGTGTATTAAAAGTTATGATTCGAGAGTCCTAGTGAAGGATGATGAGATTATAAAAAGATGAAAAAAACATTTCAAAATGTTTTTTAATGAAGATAATGGAAGTATATTAGGTATAGAAGAATTTCAAGAGATTTTGAAAAAATATACTCTTTTGAAGAATTATGGCAATAGAGGTTAGTATTGCTAAAAGAACGATGAAAACATGGAGAACTTCAGGACTAGATGGTATCCCTATTGAGGTTTGGTAGTTTTTAGAGGAAGATGGAGTGCTTTGGTTTACAAAATTATTCTGAACATGCAAAGTTGTTCAAATTATCGTGGCATTAATTTAATGAGTCATACAATGAAACTATGGGAGATAGGGATTATATATAGATCAAAATTGAAAATGTCATACCTCAGAAACAATTTGGGTATGAATAGGAGCTCAATATTCAAAGAATTTTTTCTTATTGAGGAGATTAATGGAGAGGTATAAGGAATAGAAAAGGACCTTCATATGTTTTTTATAGATTTGAAAAAGACGTACGATAGGATATTAAAAGATATAATATATTGGGTTCTAAATAAGAAGGAATGACTTGTAGATATATCGATGTGATCAAGTATATGTATAATGGGGCTATGACTATAATAAGAACATTAGTTGGAGAAAGTAGGAAATTCCCAATTACTGTAGGTCTGCACTAAAGTTCAATACTAATTTCTTATCTCTCTGCTCTTATTACGAAAGAGTTGTATGGGAAGTGCCGTGGTGTATGCTATTTTCAGATGATATTATTTTTGTGGATGAGACTAAGATGGGGATCAATTCTAGATTTGAATTATGGAGAGAAACTCTAGAAATAAGAGTAAAAATAAGCAGGACTAAAATAGAATACGTGGAGTGAAATTTTAGTAGTAATAGGAGGACAAACGGTGGTGTAGTAAATTAGAGGGTCAAGAATACCTAGAAATGATCATTTTTGTTATTTAGGATCGATTATCCATAAGGATGGAGATATTAATGATGATGTAATTCATAAGTTTAAGGCATGGTGGGTTAAATGGAGAAGTGCTACCGGCGTACTGTGGGATAGGAGAATACTTTTGAAGTTAAAAGAAAAATTTTATAGGACAACCATTAGACCTATCATGTTATATGAGACAAAGTGTTGTGACAAAAAAAAGTGCATAAAATGAGTGTGGAGGAAATGCGAATGCTAATAAAGATAAACTCAAGGGGGTAAAATTAGAAATGAACAAATTCGTGAAATGGTAAAGGTTGATACTATAGAAGATAAATTGAGAGAAAATCTACTTAGATGGTTTGGACACGTCAAGCATAGACCAATGAATTCCCCCATAAGGAAGAGTAATTTAGTTAGTATTGAGGTAATACAAGGGGGTAGAGGTAGGCCTAAATTGTCTTGGTGGGATATTGTAAAAAGAACGTGATATCATGCGGCTTAACCGAGGATGTTGCATTGAATATAATGGAATGGTAAAATAGGATTCATGTAGCCGACCCTAAATAATTGGGGAAAGGCTTTGTTGAGTTGATTTGAGTTTGGATTAAAGTTGGAAACAATTAATTCGATATTAGTTAAATTTAGCCGCACACAAGATAACCCATGATTTTTCATTAGTTGATGTTCAATCTATATTATAAGAATTGCCAGAGGGGGAATTCCTCTTCTTCTCGTAAGTCCCATTTAATATAACTTCAGTAGATTGACCTTCTAAACAATACCAAAATAGAGATTTCGAGGATTATATTTTTAGGGGAGACATTAGAATAGCTCAACAAATTGATGACTACATAATAGTCACAATGATCTTAGGAAATGCAAGGATTCACTAGATAGATATCGATGCAATGAGTTCAAAGGACATCATTTTCATGAGTGGATACCTAGAAATTGGTCAATCCCTGAGAGACCTCATATGAATCGTTACTCCATTGGTGGAATTTAACAGAGAAATGAATCAGAACGTTGATTACATTACTTTTCCACTCACAATAGGAGTTGAAGAGTTCAACATCGTCATGTGTAATGAGTCCCTAGTATTGGATCTTCCCTCGATGTACAATTTCTTACTTAGTGGCTTTACTATCAACAAGTTGGATTTTTTCATCTCAACAAGAAGTACGATGATATAATCCCCCACCCATAATGAGTTAGGGAGGTTCACGAAAACCCTAGTAGATTTAGGAATGCCATAGTACCTAGAGACATGTAATAAAATGTAATATTCTATAATTTTAAAATAATTTAATTAATTAAATAAGTAATTAATTTGGATTTGGGAGAATTTTAAATAATTAATTTAAGTTCAAATTTAAAGTTTTATCATTTCTTAAGTGAAAAATAAAGTTTAGGGGAAACTTTAAAGTTGAAATGGAAATCATTGAAGTTATATAATTGTTTTGGTAAAAGAATAAACTTACCAGGCTTAATTATAATTCAATATAATTAAGGATTTTATTTAGAATTTTGGAATGAAAATGGAGAAACATAGTGGTAATTATGGTTGTAGCATAGGGTGATAAAGGAAAAACAAAGAAGAGGAAACAGTTTAGGTTAAAAAGTAACGAGGGGCCACACTAAGGAAGGACACTATAACGACCAAACCAAGCCGTTATAACGGTGATCTTGAGATGCTATAGCATTCCATTAATTCTGCAATGGCATCCAAGGGTTGGATACATGGGCTAAGGCTTTAGATTTTAAAAGGGATTCCATCCCTTTTCTTTTTTATTTGGTTTTAGACGCATATCCCTTTCCCCTCATTTTTTCTACATATTGAATAAAATATATTTGTTGCCATCATTCCCAAAACACAATTCTACCCTTAAACCTCAACCAATTTTATAATAATTATATATTTCTTGCCCTAAATATATACCTTGCAATGGCATAATAGAATTTATAATTTATGAAAGTCTTTTTGGGTCAACTTTTTGGCAATTATAAAAGACTTTTATAGGGTCATTTCAACTTATTTTCAAAGTGGTTTTGACCTACCTTTTTGGGCATTCTTTTATCAGTTAAGGAACAATTCTTGGAGGGTCTTTTCTATAAAAAATTTTCTATTAATTTGAAGGATTATTCTCAATCAAGATAAGATAACTCTACTATATCCTCTATTAATGTAAAGGATAATTTCTACTCAAATACATGTTATAAATTTAAAAGTTGCGTAGAAATGATTAGGGTTCATCATGTATTGCCACACTTTAAAATTTGTGACTTTTTCAAATAAAGGAATGGACCCAATCCATGGAATTAAATGTTTAATTTATTTAGTCTAAATTAGTATAATTTTATTGGGTTGAAAAATTATAAATTCTTAACATAATTTCAATGTTTAAGTAGGAAGTTTCTCACCATGAAAATTACCTGAAATTAGGTTTTTTCCTTCTAATTCTCATGTAGAATTTAGGTATGAATTATATGCTAAATTCTCGCCAATTAATTATGAAAAATTGGGAATTAGAGGGGGATGACAATTTTGATAAAAAGTGTATGGACAAACCTAAATAAGTAATTGTAATTATATATCCCTTTCTTATCCATAATGGACTAAAGATTAAATAATTGGACACCCCTTGTATGGTTAATCATGTTTGTCCCTTAAAATTTTGTAAGGGTAATAGATTGTAGGGTAGGGGTTAGTAGGATTGTATTTTGGAATATAAGTCACTCACTCATGATAAAGAGAAAACACCACCTGCATTATATAACTCTAAAATAAAACATAATTAATATGTTTAGCCTTCATGTATATATATTTTTGCCCTTATACATAGGGGGTGCTTATAAATTTTTAAAAGAAAAAACATATTCCATAAATATCATTGCGCCACACACTATGGGCCTTTTATGATTGTGTTATTTTATTATATGGCTTGGGTTAGAGTCATGGTCTTCATATACTATTTTATATATTTGGAGGCAGATGGAGGGGTGTGCCAGTTTGGAGTGAGGGAAGAAGGGTGTGCCAGTTTATTGTGTCTGCACCGAATAAAAATGGCGAACTTATGTACTAGTGACCCGGTATATAGTGTCTAGTTCTCAACAAATGGGGGCTAGTCTGGTTTATGTGTGTGTTGTTTATTCTCTATAGCATGGTTATTTGGTTACATTCGAATTATTAGATTATAGTTACTAGTTGTGTATTCCTATATAGGAACTACTGGGATTTAAATGGTATTGTTGAAAACATGATTTAAAATAAAATACACCAGTAAGGGTGAGGATAATGGACAATTTAATAGTTGTAGAACTATTATTTATACTCATGCTTGATAGTTTAACTGGTTGAGTGTGTAGTTTATAAGGGTCCTTTCTCAACGCATTATTTTGGCTGCTCCAATGTACCCGACCTAGTTTTTCACTCGAGCACGACGTCTTCCATTCGAGTCACCACCGAGTTTTGGCGATATAGGTGTTGAACCTAGTTTTAGTCTTATTTCATTTTTGTTAAAAGATGTGAAGTTTTACCTTATTCCTAGCATTTGTACTTAAGATTAGGGACAATATGTTTCTGGGAATTTTGGCATATATTGGTATTTATCTTACTTAGTGGTGCTGATTGATTTTATCCCTATTATATGATAATTTAAGGTTTTGGCATATCGTTCATTACTTTGATTACTATCATGCGTTGATTCTTATATCATGCTAAGGATGTTATTTAAATTATTTTTGACAAATTATTTTACTTTAATAAATAAGTTTGATCAACCTAATTATTAAAAATAACGGGGTGTCACATAAAAAGGCTGATAGAGGCCTCTTAGACAACAATATGCATAAGAGATAGGCTCGTCAAAGTCGAGGATCCCATGGCCAAGATGTCAAATGTCCTTTTTAGTTCTTCACATACCTCAAGAGAGACCTTTGGATCAAAGGTAGAAGTATTACCACCCAATGAAAAACCTAAGATTAAAATAAGTTAGCGTGGATACCCTCGACTCACAAGATAAGGGGAAAGAGAAAGAGCATAGACCGTGAAGGGTATCATTGAGTCTATATTGACGAGGGTAGTTCAGATTGAGTCCAACCTTGAGTTTTTACTCAAGGGATCGATGATCAAATTTTTAGAAGAAAACATAGATGTATTCTCTTGGTGACGCTAAAACATGATGGGTGTGGATCCATCATTCATGGTCCAAGACCTCATTGTGGATCGCAATCATAAGCCCGTAAGGCAAATAATAGGTTATTTTTCCTTGATAATAACCAAATCGAGGTAGAAAAACTTCTTAAGGACAAGTTTATCCCTAAGGTTAAATAGCTATAATGTTTGTGAAAAATTGTGCTAAAACCTAAAACTAATAAGAAAATGGATAATGTGCATTCACTTCATTGAATTAAATAAGGCTTTCCCCCAAAGATTACTATTCGCTGCCCAAAATAGATACACTAGTCAGTCCAACTGTAAGACACGACCTTTTATCTTTCATGTAGAGAGATTGACACATAAGGACGCAGAGTAAATGTCTTTTATCACGAATAAGGATACTTAATATTACAAAGTAATGAAATTTCATCTAAAAACGTGTGACACCCCGCCCAATTAAATATCGGGTGATCAGTCCTTTATAAAATTTAAAACAGAATGTTCCGTTGGTTCATTCTTAGCATCACTGTCGAAAATGCAATAACTTATTTAATCACCTAATATAATTAAGCTAAGTGTCAAAACATTTCATTTTTTTTAAGACCATTTAATTACCAAACCAAGTGATTTAATATGAAACATCCACGCACAATTAATTAATACAAATACTGCATCAGAATCACATGCTGAAATAAATAAGACAGGATAAATGTCCCAATTCAAAACTTTAAACCAAAACAACAGTAGCCAACAATCCAAATGAAAGTAAACGAGAAATAGAGTAAACATAATCTCTGAAACTGTCTAAGGAAGGGGCGACACATGCCCTAAAGAAATGTCATAATGAATAGGAATGAAATAGTCAAAGCGTCTAAACAAAGTCCTGTAGCTCCCACAACAGCTACAACATACCACGCAATCCGAAACTCTAAGCCTGATGTCCCTGCGGCTGAGCACCTGATATAAAACATATATATAGCAAGAGAGAGAGAAGATGCAAGAAACGGGTCAGAGCCCGATGTGTAAAAATATTTGTTTAAGCAAGTATTTAAAATTTGCAGTAAAGCAAGTATCAAGTACATGTTAGTTCGAACTCTCTCTTGAGATTCTCACCCCTCTTCTATTGTGCACGCCTAACACGCATCTAAATTTTCTCCTTAGCTATACCTCCCAATATAACTAGTCTGAATCCATCCTAATAGTATTTACCCTCACTATTAGTACGCCAGTATCGCCCATACAATACGTTAACCAGTTAGCCTATGACGAAAAGCTAATTCATACATCCCATTTTCATAATAATTCAAAAATATGATTAGAATTTTCTTATCAAATTTCCATGCCCACATTCATTAATATTCCCACTAGATTAATTTAAAATTCTCATACATATATACATATAGTCACTTCTTCCATATATATATATATATATATATATATATATATATATATATATATATATATATATATATATATATATATATATTGTGACACCCCGACTAATTAAATACCGGGTAGCTACTCCTTTATAAAATTAATTCAAAATGCCAAGTTGGTTCAGTTAATAGCATCACTGTCGAAAACATTTTATTTTTACTAACCACCTAGTATTTAAAAAGAAAGTTGCCAAATTTTAATTTAAGTCTGATTAACATACAACAAGAGTGATGAAGTAATAAATAACACCATTCACCATACTGAAGTAAAAACGAATAACCATCACAATAGAGTAAATAAAGTCTGGAGGAAACCCCTCACTACAATCCCATAACTGAAATAAATAACTGAAACTGAAATACTATATGCTAAAGTCTGAAAACTGAAATGTAAAAGATGCTCTAAATAGGAATGGGCAACATGCCCTACAACTGATAGATAGTGACTCTGGAATCCAAAAGATAGAAGCGTCTACATGCAAATCCCTGTAGCTTCCACAAGCAGCTACAGCTCGTCACCTGAGTGAATGTCCTATGCTTGGTGTCCTTGTGGCTGGGCACCTAAAATGGTTTTACAAAGAAAAAGAGATTTGAAAAGCAAACGGGTCAGAGCCCGAATGTGGAGTTATATTTTAAAAACCTGCAAGTGCTTTAAAAACATTTAAAACATTAAATGCAAAGTACATGTTAGGACGTACACTCGCATGATATTCTCACCTCTCGTCTAACTGTGCACTCCTAACGTAAGTACCCATCTATAACTACCCTTTCCACTAGCTAAGTGACAACGTAAACTAGCTAGACAACCAAAGGTTCTACCCATTTTACTCGGTTAATTTAACATAACAACGCTCGTAATTTAATAGAGGTTTAACGTAAACTCAGTTACTAAATATGCCATTGATATAACTATCAGCTAACTCATTATACATCTCGAAACAATACCGTAATATTTTTTTTTACAACATTAACATGAGGATTCCATTAATTTAATGTATATTATTCACATCATAAATATACGATACAAGCACCCCGCAATCTAAGCTATGGTGCACACATACTCTGCTATCCATCCCGGTACATCACGTACATAAGGATCACATATTCCGAATCTCTCAGGAATAGTTCAGATAACACAAATCACAAATAGTGGAGGCGAACACAGTCACCATCACATGGGTCACGCACATACCTACGCTCCCATGGTCAGCGGACTTATTAATATCACAATAAGTCTTTCTATGACCTATGTTCATCAAGGTACCAGTCTATATCCCCCCCGTAGGCACACAAGGATTAGAGGGTCCTAAGCGAACGAAACCTCCCGTGATAGCAAGTATGGTAGGTATGTCATACATACAATCCATATATCAATACTAAGTAAACACACATCTTAGTAATACCGTATTATATTCGTAGTACATATTGCACTCTCGTACTAATTATAATTATCACAACTTATTTTATTCCGGTTCATAATTATACATGCCATAATTTATCCTCACATCGTAGTAGACACTCACGTCTCAACCCAAACGGTTCATTGAATATAACTCTAGTGTATGATTTACTCATCTCAATAACCCAAAAGTCCCAAATCAATCACTCTATATCATCAAAGGAATGCTAACTCTACCCTTGAACCAGTTTCCGGGACTCCAAAAGTCAAAACAGTCCAAAAAGGAACAAACTGTCAACTCGTTAGAAGTCTCGTTCGAACGAGGCTTCGAACGAGGTTGGACTGTCAGGTCGTTAGAAGTCTCGTTCGAACGAGGCTGTTCGAACGAGGTCCCAGTTCGTTCGAACGAACTGACCCTTCTAACGATATCTCGTTCGAACGAGATATCGAACGAAATACCCACTCGTTAGTAGCGACTGGTCAACTCGTTAGAAGCTCGTTCGAACGAGTTCGTTCGAACGACCTGGGGGTTGCTTCTAACGAGAGGACAGTTTCGGCCCAAAATTTCCCAAAAATCGTTTTTCACCATTTTTACTCCTCAAATCACTTCTAAAATTTATCCCAACGATTGTTTTAAAGTCTCCAAACAATTCTAAACATAGTATAACCACATCCTATCACGTTTGTATGGATTTACTCACCCAAATCATCAATCAATTTACAATTACTTAAACTTTTCCCCAATTCATTTATGAACATGAACCCTAAAAATTGGAACCTTCAATTCATCAAATAAAACCCATTTTTCTTTCACCCAAACCATGTATTAACATCAGATTAATCATTTACCTATCCTTCTACATGCAATCCTTCTCAAATTCCTCAAGTTTTATCATCTAGACTACATGGGTTTTCATATTTCATCAAGAACAACCATAAATCTGAATTTTCTAACATGGAAAAGACATTCTCAGTAATTAAATGGAAATAAAGTCACTTGCCTTGGTTTGATTTCTGAATTTGGTGTGGATTTGGTGTAGAATTTCTGCAGAATTCCTCTCTCTCTCTCCTTCTCCAAGTTTTCTTCTCTAAAAAGCTATGGTGGCTAGGGTTTGCTTTGAGGGAACTTATGAAAACCTAATTTAATAAACCTTCGTAGCTTGTTGGGTTAATAAAGGTTGGTTGGGTCAATCCCTTATCAGATTACAACTCTCAATTTTCGTCACTTTTAATTATCCAAAAATACCGAATTACTAAAATACCCTTTATGGTGCCGGAATGGCCTAAAAATACCCCGGGACCCAAACTATACCCCCGACTAGTGTTTTCTGACTATCTCGACCCTTTCAGACGCGTTGGCGCACTCAAAACGACCATACGGATTATAGATTTTAAATTCACTTTTAATATCAAAATATTATACCGTGACGCGGCGGTCCCACGCGTCTCAACAAAATTTCTAAAATGCCGTATATAAATCCCACGAAAAATTTTATAATACCAAGTACATATATAATCATATATGCACATAATCAAATACCAATTCACATCACATTAGTATTTATAACCCGGATTAATTTCCAATTAATACGCATTTAATTAATTAATCCCAAAAATAAATATAGCCAAAGTACGGGGTATTACATATATATATATATATATATATATATATATATATATATATATAATGATACTGTACCCCCGGGCTATATCCCATTAGTGGACCTAGTCAACATACTGTGCCCCCGAGTTATCACCCTTTAGTACACTTATTTAGATAATCTTGTATCCCTGGGTTATCATCCATTAGTAAACTTACAATATGCTTTTGTACCCCCGGGTTATCACCCATTAGTGTCTTTAATAATAACAATACATAATAGGTATACACACTATTTCCCCTCACCTACATATATGCTTCTCTAATGCATATTGATTTTAACATTCCTCACTAGTTATTTGGATTATTATCCCTCTCGTAATCTCTACCGTGTGTTCTCTCCGTACCGAGTTTATTAAAGTATTTAGTCCCCCATACTTCTTCCAAAATCCTGCCTTACATAAGCTTATTATTTGGAAAATATTTCTCTCATTTCTGAACTAATAAACTCAAAACAGGGTCCTAAAAGAAATTTTCAAAATTCCACTCTGTCGCTCGAACGAGGTGGCAAGTCGTTTGAACGACAGCCACATGTCCCTCGAACGCTTCACGCGAGATAGCAATCTCGCTCGAACGACTTCGAGCGACTTCGCGCGAGAATTCACTGTTCGTCCCCTACCTTGGTTTTTCAACGTTTTCCACCATTTTAAACCGCAAATCTTCTCATTCAAAACCCAAAACTCCAAATAAACAGTTAAACCTCGGACCCCATCAATAACATATGAATTCTAACATCCTGAAATCATCAATTCATTACAAATCATTCATAAAATGTGAAATCCCCAATTTAAATTTTATCAAACCCTAGTTCTTCCAATACAAGTTCAAGACGCCATAATTTTCAGATTTGTTCTGCATACAATTTCTTAAAACGTGATTTCCAGTCTACATACATTAAGGGTTTCAATCTAATAAATCACAGAATTTATTTCCACATCCAATTTCCTCAATTTCACCATTTTTATAACTTATAACATAATCCTAATCATTTTATACTAACATGAATCAAATTAATACCGAAATACAACAAGTTATAAACACTTGCCTTGAATGAGCAGTCTGATTTCTGGATGATGTTGGTATGGGTGTGTTCCCCTCGTCCCGATCTACACGGTGGTGGTGGTGGTTATGCATGGTGATGTCGATTTAGCCCTCTTCTCTTAGCAAAAGTTTTCCCTCACACTTCCTATGGCCGTTCTTGCTTTCTCCAGCTTTCTAACCCTAATGCAAATGTTTTGGCTGATAAATTAAGTCCTAATTTTCGTCCATTAATTAGGCCTAAAAATCCAATTTACCATAATGCCCTTTTGGGGTGCCGGTTAGGCCTAAAATTGCCCCGGGACCCAAACTAAACACTCGAGTATACTATTTCGACTATCTCGACCCTTTCGGACTCAACGGTACACTCGAAATCATTATACGAGTTAATAAAAATAACTTATATATTTATTTCACCAATTTAGTCCCGACACGACTCACACGCGCGTCTGACTTAATTCACTAAACTGTCGTATTATTATCTCTCGACAATTTATCAAAGTATATAGTTCCATATTACATATCGCACAGTAATATTAAACTAATAAGTACTAACCCGTAGCACACTAGTTAATATTTATTTTTATTGGATCCGGATTAATTAACAATTTAATTCTTCACATTTAAATTTAATTAATCCCGTTGTAATGAATAATCCCATAATTATTGAAATCATAAAAAATGTGGGGTATTACAAAATGTTAGGTCCACTTATTATAGAGTTGTAAATAAAATGTTCAAAGAATTGATTCGGACAACAATGGAAGTCTATAATAATGATATGTTGCTAAAGATCCTAGAAGAAAGGGAACATGTATGGAACCTCAAAGAAACTTTTCTTACCCTCATGAAGAACAATATGAGCTTCAACCCAAAGAAATGTATCAAATCTCAAGATGCACACCAAGCCACTAACATTTTTACCCTAAGGCCCGAGAATAAATTTTCAGGGTTGCAAGGACCCCATCCTTATCCCAAAATATTTTTTGAGATGTATAGGCCATTAACCCATAAAAAGTTCAAATTTTGCAGGAGTCAAGCTTTATATGAGGTCTTCAGACCCTTAACCTTAAAAAATTTAAGAGTTGTATGGACTCCAGTCTTAGCTCAAAATAACTTTCGAGGTCTTTAGACCTTAACCTTAAATTTTTTAGAGTTGCAAGGACTCTAGACTTAGCTTAAGACAGGATTTGAGGTCTCTAGACCCTTAGCCTTCAAATTTTCAGAGTTATAAGGAATCTAGACGTAGCTTTAAAAAATCTGAATGTTAAGTATTTTAAGGAATAAATCATTAGTTATAAAAGGTTTTAAGGATTCATCAACCCTTACCACCATATATTAAAGGGGAATTTATAGCTCTCACCCCTAGCTCTCAAAAGGTTTAGAAATCTACACCATTAACACTCTATGTATTCAATCTTTATAATATATTGGCCATTCCGTGGTATGATAAAAGAAATATGGGGCTATTAATGATACCGATATGGTATTTAAAATTAAGTCTTGGAAAGATGTCCTAAACCTCAAGCAGTGGTTAAATGATAGGTGATAGCATATCAACCTCAATGTTTGAGACTCCAAAAATAGTTCCAACCTAATAGTATAGATGAATAACCACCAATGATTCCTATAAGATTATGTAAAATAAGTGGCACCTCCAAAATACCTCAAATCCTACCGACGGTGCCTACACCACTGATAAAGGACCTAAGATGTCCATCACAACACTTATACAATTCCAAGAAGGCCATCAAGGAACTCTTAGTCCTTTATGAAAGGTCCATACCTCGTAAAAGTGGTTACATGTACTGAGCGAATCCTACTTCTATTCAAAGTCTACCTCATTTTTCCCATGACATATCAATGGTAAAATTATCCTCAACACTTTGTACCCCTAACCTTGGGCTTAGGGATGCATGTAAACAATTAAGTAAATATTCTTTGACTATATTGATGTGCCTGTAAAAAGTAAACTCACTTTTTTACTAACCTTCCTCACTGACACTAGTTTAATTCTCCCAACAACCATCACTACTAAACCATAATTCCTTCCACCAACACTCAACCCTTCATTGTAGCGATAGAGCTCAGCCATGGTGGCTCATACGTTAAACGTCACTTCTTAATAACTCCTATTAATTGTCTATATAAGGAATGATTTTAGAAGTTTATAAGGATCTAAATCCAAAATATTATTCAACATAACAAGTGTTAATATTATCATTAGAATGTGTATAAGAGATTGATCCACTTCCTACGCATGTATCGTATTTTAATCACCATATTTATGTGTCTTAGCTTTAATTTTGTTTGTGAGTCCTAAATGTGTAATAAGTAATTATAGGAACTAATCACTTGTTTCCTAAGATCACATTACTCATTATAAAGACATGAGACTATTTCTTATCACCTCATCTAGAGCCTAAGGCTAGTCAAACACCATAAAAATGGATCTAGGTACCTTTAGTAGAGGTATTGATCCATTACATATCCTTATGTTGCTATCATTTTAACTGAAGAGAAATTTCTCCTACTCTAAAAAGGCATATTTGGTGAGGTTGAGGTATTAAAGAATTCCATTAACACCATACATCATGATCAAGGTTATGAAATATCGCTTTACTGGTTGTGTTTGATTTTTTATTAGTAACATAATATTGATAATAAAATTATAAAAATTAAATTAAGTAATTAATTACCCTTCAATCTTTTATTTATTCATCTTTAGAATTATCATTCATTCCAAATCATTGTTGTTTACTGTATATTGTCAACTCACTGATCAAGCGTGATCCGTGTGTTCGTGTAAGAACACTATCGTTGATTGGTTCACCACCTCAATGCAAAAAAAAAACCTAAACTATGACTACACTCTTTTAAGGGAGTATAGCGGAAAGTACGGGTATCGAGAATCCACAAGGAGTGTAGTAAAGATTTTAATTGATTTATTCCTTCTAAAATAAAAGTGTAAAAGTTGATATGGTGGTTTTAAAGAAAAGGAGAAAACAAGAAGTTAATTTCTAATTAAGACTAAAAAATGATAAATAAAACGGGAATACGGTCACATCCCTGTTATGGGCTAAACAACGCATAATTAGAATTTCGGTTAAAAAACAATCTGAGGATTTACAATTAATTATAAACATTACACATGAAGGAATTTAATCCAAAAATGAGAGATAAAACATTTAATAAAAAATGGTCACACGTGGATTAAATTCAGAATATCGCTATAAACACTAATGTTACGTGACAAAGAATGTTAAACGCTTAGCATTCCAACTTTAATACACGCAGTTTCAATTAAATGCAATGTTATACAAAAGCTAACTTTCGGAGCTCGATGCCCATTAATGGCGGAGAAATGACCCCAACCCACTAACTAGCTACAAGACATGATTAAACTAAGTAAAATAACTTATTAACAAGTGAGACAACAAATTAAACTACAAACAACTAATTAACTAAGCATGGGAATTAACTACAAACCAAGAAATTAAGTAATTAAAGCATGTATATAAGGAAGGTTACAATGAATAGTAAATACTTACATCAATGGGTGTAAACCAAAGAGAGAGGGAGGAGAGAAAACCCCCCAAAACCTATGCCAAACTAACCCTAAAAAGATGTAAAAATGATTCCCTACACTTGAAATAATGTTTACATAAAAATAACCCACCAAAAACCCACTTAAAAATAGAGATTTATGGACTTTTACTATAGCCGAATCGATTTGACAAAATTCTGAATCGATTTGGCCCTGACAGTGCTGATTCTGTTTCGATCCACTTCTAGGCACGCCGCATGCAAATAACTATAACTTTTTCATACGAAATCGGAATGATGCGTGGTCAAAACCGACGCGAATATAATTCAATTATCCACATGATTCTGCTTTGAAACACTCCATATTATGGAGTATGAAATTACCAAAATTCCCTTGAAGTAGAAGAAAATACTGAAACCTTATGAAATGAGCATAACTTCCTCATTCTGTTGTGAATGATGAACGATCATTGGCCATGCAAAGATAATTTGATGATAGACATGTTGGTAACCTCATTCCATATAAAATAGTGAGTTGGAAAAGACCAAAATGCCCTTTAAGTTTCTTTTTACGACGAGATAATCTCGAAATGCAACCAAACTTCACGCTAAGAACTTTAATACCTACAAAATCTAAATTATACCTCGCATAGAATATAAACATATATAAAATAGGTTGTCTAGTTGATGAGTATAGATATAATAATTAAGGTACCCGAGTGGGCTAAAATCCATAAGTAAAAGGGGTAAATAAATGCAATATTAGAGACGAATCACACCACCTAACTTACACATTACTAGTCCCTAGCAATGAAATGCAAAGAAATAACACTACAAGTAAACCACAAGAGAGGATATATATACAAAGGGGATAAAGGTCACTTTTACGGGAGAACGATTGCATTTAGCATAATATGCAATAAGTTGTTAAACCCCTAGGTTACCCTTGTGGATGAGTATCGTCTCGTGAGGGTTTTCGGAAATGAAACTCATAAGCAACATAGTTTCCTCAAAATATGCCCAATAAAAAACATAAGACAAGCTCAACAATAATGAAAAAAAATTTTGAACATGTAATTAGCATAGTGAACGAAAGCACCCAAAAGTTTGTAATTATTAAACATCATAGAATTGAAACCTTAAAAGTGGGAGGGGAGCGAGCACATCTAAAGTATGATGTGGTAGAAAACTTATATAAATCGAATAAGCATTAAAGCATTCATAATTTCAAACCTCACCATATATTACACTCAACAAATGAAATCATTATGAAAAGGGAGGTAATACACGGGATATGCGGGCATAAGGAGTAAATGTAAATGAAAACTAGGTCGCGCGCATGTCGCTAATGAAGAACGCTATATGTAAAATGAAGAGTGTGTAATCTCAATGAAAATACCGTTCATTAAAGGAGGCGAAATATATTTTCACAAATTATCAAACCTATTATGACTTTTTAATTAAATGCATCCTAGGATCACATAGGACTTTATAGGGTTGTAATGTAGGTTTCGGGTTAAGTTTACGAAACAAAGGCTATATGTAGGGATTCAAAGTGTTCGGGGATAAAAAACTTGGGATAATGGTAAATCGTAGGAAATTTCAAAATAAAAAAAAAACTTTTATAACAAGCATTAAAAATTAAATAGGAGAGAAACAAGGATTATTGTACACTATATACATCATATAAAATTTTAGGGGTGGACAAAAAAAAGACCGAACCGAATGGACTGATTGGACCGAACCAGACCGAACCGAAAATTAAGTCTATTTTGAAACCGATCCGAAAATCGGTTCACAAAAACTAAAAATCGATTAAACCGGTCCGGTTCGCGGTCCACTATATTAAAAGACCGATTTGGACCGGACCGAACCGATTCCCATATATATATATAATAAAAATAATGTTATTGTGTTTCTTATGTATAGTTTTTGAATTAATGTATATAACTTATGAATTTAATTTGGAACATTTTATATATGTATAGACATTTTTTTAATTTGGGTTAAAAAAACCCATGTAAATATCACTTATAGTTTCGAGTATTATTTTTTTGTACATATATTTGTGAGAAAAATAGATAAAAACATTCATAAAATATACATATATATAAAATAGGGTCAGGACCGAATTTTACCCCGAACCGGACCGAAAAAATCCTGGACCGAATTAGTAGGTTAACCGAATTAATCGGTCTGGTCTCGGTCCAAAAAAATTGAGGATCGAATATTCGGTCCGGTACAAAAAATAGGCAAAACCGGGACTGGACCGGACCGTGCCCACCCCTGTAAAATTTCTTTTTCTTTTGTTTTCTTTTTCTTTTTCATATTTTCTTTTGTTTTTCTTTAATTTTCACGTTTTCTTTTCTTTTTCACTTCTTTCTTTTCTTCACTTTTCTCACTCTCATATGCTTAAGTGAAACCACAAGAGATTAACATCATTCAATCTCAAGTATCATTCCAAACAAAGGTATGGAAAGTAATATGTATCGTTTATAACTCCAATATGGAGTTGGTTATGGGATTTTGGGTTATGAAACGAAAGACTCTATTAAGGCTCAAAGGGGTTAACTAGGGAAAACATATAAGGTGAGGTCAAGGTCAATATGGGTAATATAACAAAGATGGCCTATGATCATTTCATAAAGTTTAAGCAATTCTCGAGTCAAAACAACTTTGAAAATCATGCTCAAGTAACACATTTCATAAATGAACTCAATTAATGAAGGATCAAATGAAATATTAGTGAGATTACTGAATAATTTAACATTTTCAATGAGGAAAGAGTAGTGTATAATACTCACAAATGAAGGTATGTCTCGAATATCATTTATGTAAGTATATACAATGAAACAAAAGATTATTGATTATAATAAATTTAAACTAAATCAATAAAGAAAGAAAAGCGCATGTGCTCATGGGTTAAAGTTCAATTCATGAAGTTATTCATAATATCAATTATTTGAGGAATAAAGTCTAATAACTTCTAAAATCGAGAACATGCATCATTGAGTTGACAATTGGATTGAGAAATTATTAAAATTTATCATCAGAAACAAAGGAAAAATGCCCAATAAAGGAGAAAAAAGAAGGAAAATATTTTTGAAAATTTTAATTTTTTACAACAAAAGCATGCTTTGTAACTAACATGTGATCAAATCAATGGAACAAAATAAAGAATGGATGGAATATTCCGGACCCCCTAATTTAAATGTTGCATTGTATTCAATGCGAATCACGAACACAACATAAAGATAGAATATCCCACACCCCCTGACAATGCTGATTCTGCTTTGATTCAATTCTGGGCATGTCGCACGGAGACGGCTGTAACTTCTTCATACGAAATCAAAATGACGTGTTGTCAAAATTGATGCAAAGATAATTCAATTCTCTACATGATTCTTCTTTGAAATCCTCTAAATTATGGAGTATGAAATTACTAAAATACCCTTTAAGTAAAAAAAATATCAAAACCTTATGAAAATGAGCATAACTTCATGATTCGGGGTCAAAATCACGCACGGTCTGTGGCCATGCAAAGATAATTTGTTAATATACATGTTGGTAACTTTATTCCATACAAAATAGTGAGTTTAAAATACCAAAATTCCCTTAAATTTCCTTTTGCGACGAAACAATCCCGAAATGCAACCAAACTTCACGATAAGCACTTTAATACCTACAAAAGCTCAATTATACCTCGAAAAGCATATAAACATATATAAAAGAGGTTGTCTAGTTAATGAGCATGAATATAGTAATTAAGGTACCTGAGGGGACTAAAATGTAAAAGGGGTAAATAAATGCAATATTCGAGACGAATCACTCACGAGTACATGTAACCACTTTGTAGTGTTTATACGATTTGACAAGATTCCAACTCACCCCCGCCCGTTTTAATGTATTTTCCTGATTTGAGTGAGTTCGAGTTTTAATATTAGCTTTGATGTAAATATTCAATTTATGTTTGTTAAAATGTTGTACAAATTTATTTTACTATAATAGAAATTACAAACAATATATATTTAGATTAATTATAAAGAAATTATATTTATCCAAATTATGTTATTTATCTTTCACAAAATACTTTTTTTAGTTATCGGGTGTGGCCATCCCCGATCCTCGCGGCGGGAGAGGATCCTTGGTCCCGTGCGTCCCACTCGGGAGCGCTTGGGCTAGCATCGGTGATGAGGTGAAAAATGTGGAGAGATTGAGTCGCCAATCTATTTTACTCAAAACAGACAAAAGAAAAGGGAGCCATCCCGAAGGACATCATCCAAAGACTTACTAATACATACGAAACCAAAATGATTCGAAAAGGGTCCGGAGGCCAAGTTATGAAATGGGAAGGTGTTAGGCACACATTCCTCCCTTACGGTCTGTCATGGGTTGTTTCTATTTTCCTTTATTTACCCATGATATGTGTTCATGTGTATATGTAGTGGAGATAGGAATCATCAACTTGTATCACGGAAGAGATAAAGCGAGTCATCCATAGGAATGTTCCTAAAAAGTAATATTAGAAAATAGGATTTATGCGATTATCCTAGCGTCGATCATTATAAGGGAATGATAACGCATGTCGAATAATATGCCACTAAGAACAAATATATGTATATGTAGATATATAGAATCTAAGAGAGTTAAGTTTAAAGAATATAGGAATATAGGAAAAAAGTAGGAAAAGGACTCGAGTCTCGACTTTTACTCCGAGACACCTATGTAGCCTATAGAGGCATCAAAGTCCATGTAGTTCGTACACAAAACGAGGGGTGGGATTTATCCCATAAATCCAATGGGGGACTTCTCTTATATGTGTGTTTGGGTAAAAAGTGTTTTAGTTGTGAGAAAAGTGTGAAAAAAGTGTGAGAATTCCAAGTGGAAATTTGAGCAAATCCTCTTTTTCTTGTTTTTTGGATTTTATTTATATGAAAATAAGAGATGTGCAATAATACTAAATAAAAAGTGTATTAGGATATGTGAGATGAGAGAATGAAAGTACTAAGTAACAAAACAAACTAATGCGAACTTAGGAGAATTTAAAGAGGAAATTGAGAAAGTTGGACCTTCTTGAAGATCTTGAGCTTGATCTTGGATGTTAGAGAGCATCCCTTGCACTTGGGTGATGATGGAGGATAATTAATTCACCATGTTTGATGAAGAAGGTGATGAAATTTGAATGTTGGAAAGAGATTTGGATATGGAAGTCACGCTGACTTCGAGAGGGTTTTTTTGAGCTTACTGAGAGTGATGGATCTCTGATCTTCCTCCCTTTGGAATGAGGTTAGGCCTTCCCTTTTATAGGCCCAGGACATTGACGATCTGCATAGCCCCGGTCCTTCCAATCGATAGGTGTGTTTAGGCACACTGCCCATAGGCAAGGTTTGGAACTTGCTGTTTGGCAGTGTCTTTTAGGTTCCTTCGAAAAGTTGATCATAGAGTGTAAACGATTGATCCAAATCACACACGGGATAAACCGTTGGAAAGGTATTTTTGATACCTTCGAAAGTCATTTGGACAACTCCTGGGTTCGAGAGTTGACTTTGGGTTAAATGTGGCTCGGAAGTGTTCATCGATCCTTTAGACGGAGAATCCTCGAACGCAAATGGATCGTTCATCCGCATGGTAAGTCAGAATCATGCATGGGGCGGACCGTTGGAAAGGTTAGCAGATGTAATTCGAATTCCAAAGAGTTTGACCTGGTTCGGGGAGTTGAGTTTGGTCAACCAGGGCTTGGAAGCATTCGGTGACCTTTCGGAGTAAAATGAATCGTTCGTCGGTATCGTAAGTTAGAATGGTGCATGGGGCAGCCCGTTGGAAAGGGGTTTCAGTTCCCTTCAAAGATTCATTCAGTCTCGGTCGAGTTAAAGAGTTGACTTTGGTCAAACGAAGCCTGGGAGCATCCGATGACTTCCTGATCGAGTTTTAGGGGAAAATAGGTCGTTCGTTCGCACCGTACGTCAGAATTACGCACATGATGGACTATTGGAAAGGGGATTCATTGACCTTCGAAGATTTATTTAGTCTAGGTCGAGCTGAAGAGTTTGACTTTTGGTTAAACGGAGCTTAGGAGCACTCGATGGCCTTTAGGTCAGTACCCGGGGTGTGACTTAGGCTTGAAATGATGAAGGAAGGTGCTAGGGATCTTAGGAGAAGTTAGGGGGGTTATTATAAGGGGTTACTACAGAGCCCCTTGACGGGTGAGTTTGGAACAAATAAAAGCCGTCGGATAGAAACCATATGATGCCTTTGAAAGAGGATGTCCAAAGGATCGAGGTCGATTCTGAGGACCTAAGGATGAGGATGACTGATTCTGCGGGTCGAAGCTAATTTTAAGGGCTTGAATATGAGGATGACCGATTCTGCAAATGGAAGCCAATTCTGGGGGCTTGAATATGAGGGTGACCGACTCTGTGGGTCGAAGCCAATTCTGAGGGCCTGAAGATGAGGGTGACCGATACTGCAGGGCGAAGCCAATTCTGAGGGCTTGAAGATAAGGGTGACCGATTCTGCGGGTCGAAGCCAATTCTGAGGGCTTAAGGAGGCATGCTGTGGATGGTCCTAAAGGATGTGAGGACCAAAGATTTAGGTAAATTCCAAGGACCTACAATAATGATGGGGGTGACCAATTCTGTATCTCGAAGCTAATTCTGAGGTCGTTATTTTGAAATGACTAATTATGGGGGTCGAAGCCAATTCTGCGGGCTTAAGTTGGGGATGACCAATTCTGCGGGTCGGAGCCAATTCTGCGAGCTTAAGTTGAGATAACCAATTCTGCAGGCTTAAGTTGAGATGACCAATTCTACGGGTCGAAGCCAATTTTTCGGGCTTAAGTTGAGATGACCAATTCTGCGGGTCGAAGCCAATTCTGCGGGTTTAAGTTGAGATGTTCTTGGGGAACTCTGCTGGGAAAATTACCTCGTGATTTTTATTTGAGCTAGGGAGCTGATTGTTGGGGAAATCCTTCTGTCCTTTGGAGACTTTACCGGGGGGAACAACCAATCTAATGATGGGGAAACGATTAGGTGGTCCAAGGTTTGAACGTATTTCTCAGGGAAATACGATCCTAAAGTTTTGGATATTTTGGAGGTCCTCTGAGGACGTTGTCAAGGAGAGATTCACTTGGCTTTTGAGAGTTTTGCTGGGGAAACAGGGGTTCCGCTTGGGGGAGTGTGAAATTTTCTTGGTGAAAATGATCTAAATCCTTTCCAAGATTTTTAGGGATTTTCTGAGGATTTTTCAGGGTTTTTTGGTATTTTTTGGGAATTTTTGTACCAAAATTTAAGGGGGATGCCGATCGGCTTGGTGTAGAGGGTGCCATTCGGTAGTGGCACGGACTTTTGGGCTGCCTCGAGAAGGCAAAGGGTCAGTTCAGATCGGTAGGTGGGGAGTCAATGCCGATCGGCATGACCCTTGGCATCCTATATAAAGGGGGAGAATTTCCCTCATTTTTCACAGCTTCTTGCCTTCTCATTTTCTGCGATTTTCTTTTGCAAATCGTTCTAACATTTCGATCTCTGAAAAATGACCGCTTTTGTGAGCACTGCAGTACATCGGGAATGATTGCTTGTTGATGACTGGGCAAACGTGGAGTGGAGGGCCAGGGCACCTCTTGCTTTGGGGAGCGAGAATTCTTTTGACGCATTTGAGCAGATTGCGGATGAGCGAACCTTACTGCGGGAGCTGTCGCGTCATCGCTCTTCGAGGGTGGTGACCCCTGGTGGTTATGTAAGTAAAATCACTTTTGGCATTCTTTTTTGGTGATTTTCTCTTTTTCTTGGAATGACAAGTTTTTTTTTCTTTTGGCAGTTTGATGTTTCTCTCTCGAATATGCATGCCCGTGGGACGAAGGGGTTTAAGGATGTCTGGGAGCATCTTCCACCTATGGTGCATTGGGTGGTATCCTTAACAGGTTTTGGGAGGTTAGCGTCTGTGCTAGATGAGACGCCTCGTTCGACGGTAGTCTTATGCGCTCTGGGGGAGAGGTGGTGGGACACTACCCACCACTTTCATTTTTGTTTTGGGGAGACGACTGTGACTCCCATAGATGTGCAGCAGTACTAGGTCTGGATTGCGATGGAGAGAAGATAAAGGTGGATCGCTCTTTGCAGGTGAGGTCGGAGTTAATGCTCGCGACGCTTGGTGATGTGGGAAGGATAGTGTCTGAGGACTCCATCCTTCTGTCGCTACTGAAGGATATTTTATTGGGCAGAGTGATCGATGTGGAGGATGGGCTGAAGGTGAGGCAGATGGCCCGATTTTTTATTTTGCTAGTGTTGGGGGGATTTCTGGTGGCGTCGAGCAACGATGTTGTCCACTTATGGTTTTTACCATATCTGAGGATGTTTTCGAACATCCCCTTGTATGATTGGTGGAGCCTGACTTTGGCGACTCTTTATTTCTCTTTTGATGCATTCAGTCGGTGCTGCCGACAGTATTTCACTGGAGCCATGTATCTTCTTGAGGTATTCTTCAATTTTGTGAATTTTCCTTTCATGCATTTGCATTTTCCTTATGCAACTCTTTTTATTCCGAATTTTTGTCTTTGGAAGACATGGTTCTATGAGGTGATCGGGTGTAATACCCAGCTGATCGCTTTGAAGGACGAGACTGTTGGGAACTTTCGTCGGTTGCATCGATGGCGAAAGACCAATCGGTAGTTAAGGAGGTCTCTCTATCTAGAGGCGGTGCGTCAGGTCTTGAATGCCTTGACCAGTGATAGGGTAAGACTTCTTTCTTCTTTAGTCTAAGACCTTTGTGGGCTCTAATTTTATATTTGACTCATATATGCTGGGGAGTTTTTAGGTGATCTTTTACTCTTGGTGGAAAACCATTCAGGAGGCCGGGTTGACTGGAATAAATGCGCAGATGAGGCGTTTGCTGGCGCATGAGGTTGGCGACTCTTGGTATCTCGGGGAGAGGGTTGTTCGATAGATTCCTGAGGGGGAGGTGGTCGTGCCACCGGAGAGGCCCCCTATGTCTATGAGGCGGGAGCGACTGTTGTCGGAGGATGCGAGGATCGTGGCGATGATTGGAGAGTCCTACCTACTGTATATCGATACGGTTGTGCCGTATGATTATATGGACTTTGTGACGAGCTGGTTGATGCCCCCAGCATATATGATGCACTGCCCTTCCCTCTTGCGAGTTCGAGTCGGCCATTGGGGTCCTCCCAAAGCGGTGGTGATCCGTCGACATCTGTAGTGGCAATGAGCTCGGAGGTCCCTTTTGTGTGGTTTCATACTCCTTCATACCATATCTGGCGGGCTGATGGAGGCATAGTGCCTATGTGGCATCGTCCTCATGCAATGGATCCAGAAGGAGTTGGACTTGATAGAGGAGGTCCTTCGTCCTGAGGTATATCTTTTCTGCTCTTTTCCTTTCCTTCCTTTTTGTTTCTTTTGATCTTTTCTACTTGATACTGATTTTGCCTTTTCTTACAGTACGTTCAGGTGTCCACCACTTGGCTAAGGGATATTATGGACTAGATATCTTTGGCGACTGCCCATATTCGGGACACAGTTCCTGTTCCTTCTTGCTTGGTGCCATCTGCCTCATCCGGGGAGGAGTCTGGTTCGAGTAGATGTGGTACGGCATCTTGCCATGGGGGAAAGAGAGCGCGTCACAGGGTTGGAAGCTCTTAGGAGAGAGAGGTGAAGATTAGGTGAGAGAAAGAGAGAGGCAGAATGTGGGTTCGGGCTCAGTACCGTTGTTTTTTTCTTTTCTTTACTGCAAGATGATGTAACACAGAGAAATATCTTGTCAATGCAATTGATTTTTTTATTATCTTCTGTTAATGATGGATGAATGAATGCACATGCACTTTTTACTTTGTTGCTGAGACCGTAAAAAATAAATATTTTTGGGATTTTGAAAGAAATTTTTATGAGAATTTATATAAAGATGAAAAGGGGATTTTTGAAATTCTGTTGAGAATATCAATTTTTTTTGAGTTTTATGAATTTTGTCAAAAGAGGAAAAAGGAAAATTTCCAAAAGCAGGGGGTTGCCGATCGACAAGCACCTTGTCCTGCCTATTGGGAGGTCAGTCCAATCCCATCAATTCAAAACTTTGATTAGTATCCTCTTCAGCCTTTGGTACCTTGTGGGGAAGGATTTTTGCAGAGGTTATGTATTTTATAGGAGTTTTCAAGTATAAAAAGGGGTAAGAGTGGAGTGTTTTCCTCACACCTATACATTCTATCTTTCTTATTCTGTGAGATGGCTCTCCCTGGTAGTGTTAAGTTTGTCAACTACCTCGAGACTTTGGAGGTGATGTGCTCCTATAACGTCGACTATGATGCTTACAATATGCGTCTAGTTCTTTATGGCGTAATTATCCCATAGAGATGAACATACTGATGGTGGCAGTACAATTCTAGTACCCCAAAGACCATGTATTTTTCTTTGGCATGGAAGAAGTATGTCCGACCTACGAGGAATTTTTTGCCATGTTGGGGTCAAATCCTGGCGTTGCTGTGGCTCTACCTGAGTTTTCCCGTTCTCCCCGGGAGTTGTTGGTCGGGCATCTTTGTGTGTCGTCCATGGTGGCCAGATCACTGGTGGCTGGAGGTATGATTTCTCTTTCGGCGGTGTTGCGGTACGTGCATTTGTAGGAGGTTGGTGATGATGGATATGCCGGAGCTACGTTCTGGGCTTGGTTTCAAAATTGCTGCTGGTAACCAGGGAGCTGTTGGTGGACTCATAACTTGCATTTATTACTTCATGGATGTCCTACCATCGTAATACTGCGGCGGTGATACATGCGGAGACTTTTAATGGCTTAGATTCCTGTCGAGAAGGTCGTTCGTACTTTTTGAGGGGTAGTCCTGTGATGTTGTTCATGTGGTTATCTGAAAGATTCCGCCAGGTGACTCCTCTGGAATACCTTTTGTCGGATGTACCCAACTTATTTTTGCGCCATTTCATCAGTGTTGGCCTGGATATTGAGAGCTGGGAGAACTTGTTCATGGAGCATGGGGCTCTAAATCTATACCTATCAGTACCTTGGTGGGTACAGTTTCTGCCTATTCTGGAACTTGGAGAATATCGGTATGTTTAGTTGGTTGGTCTCAGACAGGCCTCTTTTTATTTCCCTTAGAGGCTTCTGCGCTAATTTTTCTGGGAGCAGATCGTGCCACCTCGGACACTCGACTTCTTTCCGGTAGAAGATTTGACAGAGCATCTGCGCATGCGTCTTGGCTCTTTGTGGGAGAGTCAATGTCCGTCGACTCGTCCCTCTCAGTCTGCTGGGAGAGTTTGGCACGTCCTTGGGGATTATATGAATTGGTTGTGGAGGAGAGTAGTTAGCAAGATGTTGGCAGTAGAGACCGGACAAAGGTGGCTTGTCTTATCCGATACCATGGAGGGAGGAGTTGTTGTGTTTTCGAGGCTGGTTCAAGCTTATCGATCTTTGGAGCACCTGCAGCACTCCATTCAGGTAGGGGAAGCTTGGGGACCCCATGATGTAGATGATGATGATGATGGAGCGGCTCTTCTGGTAGTTGTGGGTTGGAATCTTGGAGAGTTTATTTTTTATAAAGGGGAATAAGTTTGGGAATTTATTTGGCTTTTTAGGAAGGTATGGGTAAGGGACTCATTCGTTCCTTTCCTTATGTAATTGCACTATAATTTCTTATTATTGAAATAAATAAGTTTTTTATCATCTAGCTGTGCTTTTTGATGAAATTTGTATTTTGAATTATCGATACCGATCACTAAGGCATACATAATCCTTTTGTTCAAGTATATGTTAAAATGAACTGTCATTCTCGGAGATAAGAAAAGATTAGTTTTTTGTGAAAAAGAAAGGACCGTGCTCATGTAAGATGTATGAGCTGCCTACGTACCCATGGGGCATTTTGTAAATTTTCAATTTTTCTGGGAATGATTTTTGCAGAGGATCAGGCCCACATAGTTCTGGGTAGAGGGAAATGAAGGGATTTTTTTTAGAATAGAAGGGAGATGAGAAGAGTCGTAGTGCGTCGAGATTTCGGACTAGGGGTAAAATTTCTTGAGATGGTCCAGGTTGACTGGACGAGCCATCTCTTATCCGTCTAAGTCGGTGAGCATGGCAGCACCGCTGGACAATATCTTCTTCACAATGTATGGGCTTCTCCAATTGGGCTTGAATTTCCCTCTAGGGTCCCAGATGGGCTCTATTATTTCTTTGAGGGCTAAATCCCCTTCTCGAACACCGCGATCCTTGACTCTTTTATTGAATGAACGTGCTATTCGGCGATGGTACCCTTGTATGTGATACAATGCCTTCAGCCTCCTTTCGTCTAAGAGTGATAGCTCTTTGAGGCGGCTTTGGTGCCAGTCCTTCTCACTGACCTTGCCTTCAAGCATGACACATAACGAGGGTATATCTAACTCCACAAGTAGGACTACTTCCATGCCATAGGCTAGAGAGTAAGGGGTAGCCCCACTATAGGTTCTGATTGAGGTTTGTTAGCCCCAGAGGGTGTATGGGATTCGATCAGCCCAATCTCGACAACTTTCAGTCATCTTGTTGACGATGGATTTGAGGTTCTTGTTGGCGGCTTCGACTGAACCATTGGTTTGAGGTAGGTAGGGAAAAGATTTGTGTCTCTGAATCCCGTACTCGTTGACCACTTCTGTGACTTCTGCCTCAAAATGCAACCCGTTATCTGACACTAGCTCGGGTGGGACCCCATATCGGCAGATAATGTTTTTCTTGATGAATTTGGCCAGTTTCTTGGCGTTCAAGAATACATATGACTCGTCTTTGACCCATTTGGTGAAGTAATCAATGGCAACCAGGATGAACTCATGGCCATTAGAGGCCTTGGGTGTAACCTTCCCTATAATGTCGATGCCCCAGGTGGAGAACGACCAGGGAGAAGTCATGTTGTATAATTACCACGGAGGCAAGTATCGAAGGTTGGAGAACTGTTGTTATTTGAGGCATTTCTGGATATAGGCGGTGCAATCCTGGATCATGGTGGTCTAGTAGTAGCCTTATCATATGATCTTCTTAGCAAGCATGTGAACGTTCATGTGGGGTCCGCATTTCCCACTGTGGATTCTCTGCATTACCTCTTCAATGTCAGCCCCTGCGATGTAGTGTAGATGGGTTCCATCGAAGTTTCTCTTGAATAGTTCTTCATGACAGATGATGTACTGGGCGACCAGTCTTAGGAGGGTTGCTCGGTCTTTCTTGCTGGAACCCTCGGGAGACTTACCATGCTTGAGGAGGTTCTAGATATCATAATACCAACAATTGGCTAGCTCGGGATCTTCTTTGGTGATGAGCTCAATGTGGTAGTAGTGGGTTGGTTTATCTTACTTTTGGACCAGGAAGGGGGCCATTGTTATTCCTTCGGGCATGTCGACCATGGAGGCTAAGGTAGCAAGGGAATCATCTAGGTTATTCTTTGATCGGGGTAGGTAGTGGAAGGTGATGTCTTAGAATTGGGAAAGGGGCCTAGAAGGGTTAAAGTTTCTTGTCCTTAACTTTCCATTTTCGGAGCACTTGACCAATGATGAGGGCACAATCCCCATAGACATCTAGTCATTAAATTCTTTTCTTGAGAGAAACTTTGAGGCCTATCGTACACGCCTCGTATTCAGTCATGTTGTTGGTACAGGGGAAATCCAATTTGACGGCGATGGGAGTGTGGGAGTCATCTAGAGTGATCAAAAGTATCCTAATGCCATATCCTTTTTTTTTTGCTGCGCCATCAAAGAACATTTTCCATCCAAGGTCATCTTGAGTAGCATAGAAGATGTTTTCATCTGGAAATTCGGAGATCCAATCATCAGCCTCTTCCATGGGGTAGTCAGCGAGGTAGTCAGAGATGGCTCTTCCTTTCATGGATTTCTGTGGTATGTGCACGATATCAAACTCGGCTAATAACATCAACCATCGAGCCATTCAGGTGGATAAGGCAGGTTTCTCAAGCAGGTACTTGATGGGGTCTATTTGGGATACAAGCTTAGTGGGGAAGGCAACCATGTAGTGTCGTAAATTTTGGGTGACCCAAACAAATGCGACACATGCTTTTTCCAAAGCGGTGTAGTTGACTTCGTACCCGACCAATTTGCGACTGGCATAATAGATGGCTCTTTCTTTACGAGAATGTTCAAGGTATTGGGATAGCAAAGCCCTAGCTGCAGTGTCGGTTATGGTTAGGTATATGAGCAAGGGGAGACTATGTTGTGGTGGCATGAGTAGCGGAGGTTGAGTCATGTATTGTTTGATTCGGTCGAAGGCTTATTAGCAGGCCTCGTTCCAAACTTTGATTGAATCCTTTCGGAGGAGTTTGAAAATTGGTTCACAAATGGAGGTGAGCTGAATGATGAAATGGCTGATGAACCGGCTGATGTATTGCGATTTCCCAAGGAAACCTTGGACTTATTTTTCTATTCGGGGAGGTGGCATCTCAAGAATGGCTTTTATCTTGTAAGGATCTTCTTCTATCCCTTTTTTACTGACCATGAATCCCAAGAGTTTTCCGTTTGTAACTCCGAAGACACATTTCTGTGGATTGAATCTCATCCGGTACTGTCGCAGTCATTCGAAGAACTTTCGGGGAGAGGGAACATGACCTTTTCTAGTTTTTGATTTGATAATCATATCATCCACAGACACCTCGACTTCTTTGTGAATCAGATCATGCAAGATGGTTGTGGCATCCCTCTGGTAGGTAGCCCTAGCATCTTTGAGACCAAATGGCATAACAGTGTAGCAAATGGTTCCCCATGGGGTGATGAACACGATTTTTCTTGATGATCTGGGTGCATTTTGATTTGGTTGCATCCGACAAACCCATCAATGAATGACTTGAGAGCATGAATAGCTGTGTTGTCTACGATCATGTCGATATTGGGTAGCGGGTAATCATCCTTTGGAGAGGCTTTGTTCAAATCCCGGTAGTCTACAGACATCCAAACTTTCCCTTCTGATTTTGACAAAGGCACTATGTTAGCTAGCCATGTGGGATATTCGATCGCACGAACGAAACCCACGTTCAGCTGTTTGACCACCTCTTCTTTGACTTTGAGCGACCATTCGGTGCAGAGCTTTCTCCAATTTTATTTAACCGACTTGTAATCTGGAAATATGGGGATCTCATGCTGAGCAATTTCAAGATCAATGTCGGACATATCATCGTAGGACCACGTGAAGACATCCATGAATTCCTTCAATAATTCTTCGAGTTGTGCGTGCTCATGCTTGCCAAGGGTAGCCCCTATCCTAATCTCGCGCAGTTGGCGACTAAAACCTAGGTTAATAATAAAAGTTTCTTCTTCATTAACTTAAACGCAGTTATGTTATTTATTATTAACCTTATTTAGATCAGTTAAGAATTGTTCATTTGCAAAATCATCATCATCGAAAGTTTGATTAGAATCTAAGCAATTAATGTGAGTCACAACAAGATACTCAAAATCTTCGTTTATTTCATTGATAGGTGATTAGGCATAAATTCTTCCTAATTTATCCCTTAATTTCGGTACTTTAATCACCTCGAACAACGTAATTGGATTGACTTTATCTCATAATCTTGCTACTGACTTATCCTAACAAGTACACCGAGTTTCTGGTGTTTCGTTATGATTTTACAGGTGTCTAATGTCAAGAAATGGAAGAAGGAAACCGGAAGAATAGAGAAAGTCAACGAGAAAAGTCAAAAGGGAAAAAGAGTCATTCCTACCCAGAATCCGGATGAGGTACCTAAAGAGAAGTTGAAGGTATCATCCTCACAAGCACCTAGGAAGAAACGGTACCTCAATCGGATACCCGGAATAAAAGATATGGGCAGTCAAAGTTTAAAGGAAAAGTCAAATAGGCGGACCGGTCCGCCTAAGACCCGGACCGGACCGATGTACACAAATCCAGACAACTGCGAACCGAAGGCAAACCGAAGAAGGAAAAAATTAAAAGAACCGATCCACCCCTGGACCGGTCCGTCTGAAAAATAAAAGAACCGATCCGCTTTAGAAGCAAACCGATTCGCCTAAGGGCCGGACCGGTCCGCCCATCGAGATTTTGTTTTCTGATTCTCCTCTAAAGACTCTGATTTATACTCAACTTCTTGTAATTTCATGTAGGGTATAAAAACCCGAATTATTTTCATTATAAGAGAGGCAAGAACGTGGGGAGTTAGTTTAATCTCTCCTTTTCTTCCACAAACCCTAGTTTAGCAACTTTATTCATTTTAATTCAAGACTGAAGCTTTGATTCCGATTGTGAGTACTTCTAGTTAATTGATTGACTGTTGTGGTAAAAAAATTAGTGAGTATCTCATCTTTTCAATTCTCTTTTACATCATTGTACGAGTTTGCCTTAGATTAATCATGGTTTTCTGCACATTGAAATCTATTTTCATCACTTTCGGTATGTCCGGCTAGATTTCCAAGGTCGGGTTACATAAACCCAACCTGATGTGGTAATTGCACGTATAAAATTAATCCTCTGAATTCGTATTGCGTAGGAACACAACAATTGTAGGTATAAATATCTCGTTTGCCTCTGGGTAACCGGGATGATTGAGAATATAATTCGAGTGTCACTATCGTGATACCGATTTACTCATCCTTTGATTAAGTATGACGCGGGCTTGAACCTCATATACGTAATGCTTGGGAGTACTAAATACTGGTTCAAATTAATTAGATAAATTTACGATTAGTATTATAACTGCAGTACACTAGGGTTGGGGGATTGTATTCCCGTCCTATTTTTTCCATCATCTCATTTAAAAGTTCAAATCAAATTTTCATTCACATTTTAGGTAATTTAGTGTAATTGCACATTTTCATAACTACATTATTGCATTTAGCTTAATCATTCCCAAAATCAAATCTTTTTCTTTCTTCTTAGAGTCAACGTTAGGATTCTTCTGTCTTATCCCGTCGTCACAACTCTTGTTGCCCTTTTTCCCTGAGGATCGATACCCGACTTGTCGGATTATTACTTGAACGACAGGCTTTCACTTGAGCCTAGAGAGTACACACTTTAGAGACACATTCTGATTCGTGTCAAGTTTTTGGCGCCGTTGCCGGGGAACTAGGTAGACTTAGGATTAGATCGAGTTAATCCAAAACTTTGACCAAAAATTTCCAAAAATCCAAAAACATAAAAAAATTCATAAAGCACAAAAAGATTCATCAATCATCTCTCTTAAGCCGTTAATGCAAAATTCTGAGCTCACTCCAACTCCCAATAATACCCCAACCCGCATTCACGAAAACCCGATAGGAGAGTACGATCCCGATAGCATTCACACTCCTAACGTTCCACAGTTCTGGGTTCCACCTCCCACACCGTCACACTCAATCTCAGATAACACTCTGTTTACCTTCTTAGGACACACGTCAGAGCACGCTTCAAGTAGACCGAGTGAGGGCACCGAGTCGTTACGAGAGGGAAATATGTCACAACACGGTAGTGTAGCCGCCGGTGAGGAAGAGGCCCCGTACCGCCCGTTGAGAGACATCTTATATCCCGAGCGCACTGTTACTCCGGGATGCATTGTATTCCCGTATAATGCCGGGCAATTTCGTTTCAAAAATGGGATGATCCAGATGCTCCCCCAGTATCACGGGATGGAATCTAAAAAGCCATATCTCCATATCCGGGAATTTGAGGAAGTGTGCGCGACTCTCAATGATCAAACTTGCACACAAGAGGTGATCCGCCTCAAACTCTTCCCCTTCTCACTCAAGGATAAAGCTAAGACCTGGCTATGGTCTTTACCTCCAAGCTCAATTCCATCCTGTAATGAGTTACAATCCAGATTTCTCAAGAAATTCTTCCCACCACATCGAACAATCTCCATAAAGGCTCAAATTCAAGCATTCAGACAAGCAGAAAATGAGCCATTCCATCGATGTTATGAGCGTTTCAATGAATTAGTTGCTTCATGCCCCCATCATGGATTTGATACACTGCAACTCATATCTTTCCTCTATAATGGGCTGACCCTTAACTCCAAGAAACTCATTGAAACCATGGGAAGTGGTCCGTTTGTCGACCTAGACGCCCAAGATGCTGAGCTTCACCTGAGGTATGTCGCCGAGACTACCCAATCCTGGGATATTGCTGATCCTAACGCTCAAAATTGAAATCGTCAAGCGACCACCACTCCTTCGGCGTCTGGCCTATTCCACGTAGAACAGAATTCTATATCGGGCCTTCGATTGGACGTAGTTGAGAAAGGATTGCGAGACCTACGTGAGATGTATGGAAGAGGATCATCTGAATCAATCCCAAACCCCGTCGGGAAGGTGCGTGCGATTTGTGAGGCGGGACATTCAACTGAGGAATGCCCGACTATACCCGCCTACAAAGTAATGCTTCAGGAGCAAGTTAGTGGTATAGGAGGATTTAGGGGTAATTTCGGTCCCCCGCACGAAAATGCTTACAGCCCTTCATGGAAAAACCACCCTGGTTTTAGCTATGGGCAACAACATGCTGCGATGAACCCTCCTTCACATGTTGCCCCTCCTCCACCACCGCACTATCAACAAGCTCCACACATACAAGGTCATGTGAAAGCACCACCACCTCAAGGATCATATATCCCACCACCGCGGAGAACTCTCGAGGATACGATGAATCAATTCATCACTAACCAGACTTCTACCAATGCTAAATATGATCGCTTGTTCAGTGACATAAATGAAAATCTATCAAGGATTCAATCCTCGTTGAGCGTTCAAGAGAAGGGCAAGTTTCCTGCCCAGGGCCAAAGACCTCCCCAAGGTCAAACTAGTGTTAGCTCCACTTCTACTGATCATCAGGAGCAATGTCAAGATGTGACCACTCTTCGTAGTGGGAGAGTCGTTGATTTATCACCTCCCCCACACGACACAACCAAAGACAAGGTGATTTCGCCCGGCACGAAAGAGGCCGAAGATGTCCCCTCGAATGAGAGTGATAAAGATGACACTAGTGAGCCCGAGGTAGTAGTGAAACCACCCTCCGCGGCACCGTTTCCTCAAAGGTTGATTCCTTCCCAGAAAGGAAACCCACGTGATGAAGTGCTAGAAATACTAAAGCAGGTAAAGCTGAATTTACCATTCCTCGATGCCATCAAACAAATTCCAGCTTATGCAAAAGTCATCAAAGATTTGTTGACGGTAAAAAGGAAGATGAAAGTAAAGAAGAATGTCTTCCTAGCACAGAACGTGAGCTCCATCCTACTCAATGAGCTCCCTCCTAAATTCAAAGATCCCGGTGCACCCACCATTTCCTGCATCATTGGAGAGAACAAAATTGAAAAAGCCTTACTTGACTTGGGAGCAAGTGTCAATATCCTCCCTTACTCCATCTATAGGCAACTTGATTTGGGCGACCTCAAGCCCACAAGAATCACTCTCCAATTAGCGGATCGAACTGTGAAGGTCCCACGAGGTGTAGTAGAGGACGTGATCGTTCAAGTTGACACTTTCTACTTCCCGGTAGACTTTGTCATTTGGGACACGGAGCCTTCCTTAACCTCGACCAATCATGTTCCCATCATTCTCGGGCGCCCATTTTTAGCGACAGCTAACGCTATTATTAACACAAGGAATGGGCGAATGCAGCTCACTTTTGGGAATATGACATTAGAGACCAACATCTTCAACATAGCCCAACATACGGGAGAGGAAGATGATATTCACGCGGTGAGTCTCATAGATGAGAAGTAGAGGAGTACTTTGAGGAGAATTGTTGTGGCGATGCCTTAGGATCCTGTCTGGTTTCGAGCAATGAGAGTGAGGGGACGTATACTGAGTACGAGAGGGAGATTGAGGAGTTAAGAGAGTTACTCGATGAGAGAGCGTCGGACGAGGACGCGAGAGATGTGAATTGGGTTTCTAAATTCGAGGAGTTACCACTACGGGATACACGCGTTGTTCCCTCCGACGAAAAGTTTCCAACCCTTGAATTAAAGAAACTCCCCTCCCATATCAAATATGCATACTTAGGAGAGGATGAGACATTTCCTGTTGTTATCTCCTCTAGCCTAGATGACGAGCAGGAGGGTAAGTTGTTAAAAATTTTGAGGAAGCACCTAAGTGATTTTGGTTGGTGCATTGCCGATTTGAAGGGGATAAGTCCTTTGATTTTCACTCACAAGATCCATCTCGAAGAGGATGTCAAACCCTCAAGAGAAATGCAAAGAAGACTTAATCCCAATATGAAAGAAGTCGTGAGAACCGAGATTATCAAATTATTGGATGCCGGGATTATCTACCCAATCTCGAATAGCAAGTGGGTGAGCCCCATTCAAGTCATCCCGAAGAAGTCGGGTATGACAGTGATTGAGAATGCTAAGGGCGAGCTAGTTCCCCAACTTACCACCACCGGGTGGCGCATTTGCATTGATTACCAGAAACTCAATATGGGAACTAGGAAATACCATTTTCCCTTGACATTTATCGATCAAATGCTTGAAAGAGTAGCGGGCCACCCTTATTATTGCTTCCTTGATGGTTATTCCGGATATAACCAAATTGAGGTAGATATACTTGACCAAGAGAAGACAACCTTCACTTGCCCTTTTGGTACGTTTGCCTACAAACGTATGCCATTCGGCTTGTGTAATGCACCCGCGACCTTTCAAAGGTGCATGTTGAGCTTATTTAGTGACATGGTCGAAAGAGGACTTGAGGTGTTCATGGACGATTTCAGCGTTTTTGGCACCTCTTTCGATCTTTGTCTAGAAAAATTGGAACAAGACCTGCTCGGTGTGTGGAGAAGAACTTAGTGCTGAATTGGGAGAAATGCCATTTCATGGTCACGGAAGGAATAGTTCTTGGCCACATAGTATCATATAAAGGCATAGAGGTTGATAGGGCTAAGATAGATGTCATAGCTGATCTTCCCCCACCGAGATCGCTTAAAGACGTGCGCTCATTCTTGGGTCACACCGAGTTTTATCGAAGGTTCATTAAGGACTTTAGCGCTATCGCTAGACCCTTAAGCAACCTTCTCATGAAGGACAACCCGTTTGAGTGGACCGAGGCATGCCAAAGCTCCTTTGACAAATTAAAGAACATGCTCGTGTCCGCTCCCATCATGCAAGTTGCGGATTGGTCCCTACCATTCGAACTTATGTGTGATGCAAACGATTACGCGATTGGGGCCGTTTTGGGCCAACGTAAAGATAAACAAGCTCATGTCATCTACTACGCTAGCCGGACCCTTACCGGACCTCAACTCAACTACTCTACCACGGAGAAGGAGTTACTAGCGGTAGTCTTTGCCCTTGATAAGTTCAGATCGTATCTCATTGGTTCTGCTATAATTGTCTTCACCGACCACGCGGCGTTGAAATATCTACTCTCTAAGAAAGACGCCAAGCCGCGCCTCATAAGGTGGATCCTACTCCTACAAGAGTTCAATCTCTCCATTAAAGATAAGAAAGGAGTAGAAAATGTCGTTGCCGACCATCTATCACGGCTTTTGTCCGACGTACCTAGTGATCCCATTCCCATAGACGAATACTTTCCGGATGAGCAACTTTTTGCTACCTCTTCTTTACCTTGGTTTGCGGATATAGTGAACTACCTTGTCACGGGAGCCGTCCCTCCCGACTGGACACCGCAAGATAAGAAGAGGTTTCTTACTTGGTCGCGCATGTTCTTCTACGATGATCCATTCTTGTTTAAATATTACGCCGACCAAATCATCCGACGATGCGCACCGGATGACGAGATCCCGAAAGTCATCCAGTTTTGTCATTCGGAAGCGTGTGGAGGCCACTTTTCCACGAAAAAGACGGCCGCTAAAATTCTGCAATGCGGTCTATATAGGCCCACATTATTCCGGGATGTGAACAATGCTTGCAAATCTTGCAATAGGTTCCAACGGATGGGAGCCATTACTCGATGAGACATGATGCCTCTTACCCCCATACTCATCATTGAGATCTTCGACTGTTGGGGTATTGACTTCATGGGTCCCTTTCCCCCGTCCTTTGGTTTCCTATACATCCTTGTTGCGGTAGATTACGTTTCTAAATGGGTAGAAGCTATAGCTACCAAAACAAATGACAATAAGGTGGTGATAAAGTTCCTACAGGAACACATACTTTCCCGCTTCGGTGCTCCGAAAGCGATAATTAGTGATAATGGCAAGCACTTTTGCAATTGGCCATTCGGGAAGCTTATGAGAAAGTATGGCGTCGTTCACAAGGTTGGAACGACGTATCACCCACAAACAAATGGGCAGGCCGAACTAGCGAATCATGAGATCAAGAACATTCTCGAGAAGACCGTCAATCCTAACCGGAAAGATTGGTCACTTAGACTGAACGATTCGCTATGGGCCTATCGCACCGCATACAAAAATCAGCTTGGCATGTCCCCTTTCCGCTTTGTGTATGTCAAGACTTTCCATCTCCCCGTGGAGTTAAAACACAAAGCGTATTGGGCAATTAAGGAGCTAAATTATGCCATGGATAAAGCCGGTGAAGCTCGCAAGCTTCAAATAAATGAGTTAGAGGAGATACGCAATGATGCGTATGAGAATGCCAAAATTGCCAAAGAAAGGATGAAACTCGCTCACGATAGCATCATTCGACGCAAAGAGTTTTTTCCCGGGCAAAAAGTTCTTCTCTATAACTTTCGGCTTCATCTCTTTTCGTGCAAGTTGCGGTCGCGATGGTCTGGCCCGTTTGTTATCAAGAATGTTTTCCCCCACGGAGCTGTCGAATTAGAAGATTTAAAAGGGGGAAATACATTCAAAGTGAATGGACAACGCCTAAAGCCATATCTTGAGGCGTGTGGGGAGGAAGTCGACACCGTTTGGTTGTCGGACCCCGTTTACGGGGTAGAGTGAACGGTTTCAGTTAGGTCGTCGCACCCCCGACGCGTATGGGGTGAGAGTCGTGTATGTCGCGAGAGTCGTGTGTGTCGTGTACGTTAGTGAGTGTCGTTAGGATTTTAGTACATTCGGGTTTAGCATGTGCATGTTCGGGAATTGGGTCAATTCGGGTGACCGGTGATGTTGAGAGGTCCTTAGTCTATAGTTGGTGAGGAGCGCGTTTTAAAAGTGCAATATTTCGAGGAAGAGAGGTTGAAATCCAGTTTCGGGGAAATTCCCGCCTAAAATCCCCAGGCCGGACCGGTTCCTTTAATTTAAGGGCAGACCGGTCCGCCACCGAACCGGTCCCTTTAATTTTAAAACGGACCGGTCCGCTTGTCGAATTTTCTGGAAATTAAAGACCCGGACCGGTCCTCCCCTGGCCCGGACCGGTCCTCCTTCTGCAGATTCGTTTAATCCTTTCCTCCCATTCACCCCCCTTCCTCCCAATTGCAATCCTTCCCTCCCATTCGGTTTCCCACATCCCTATACACCTTTTCCCTCCAAATCCCTTCCCCTCCACTATAAATTCATCCCTACCCCTCCCCTTCTCTTCACACCTCAAACACAACTTCTCTCCTCTCCCTCCTCCAGATTTTTTGAGTTCCACCCTCTCTCTCTCCATGGCCCCCCGTGTTGCCCCCACAAAATACGCGTCCACCGACATCCTACCCTCCGGGGGCAACGAGTTCCGCTCCCGCCAAGAGGAGCGATGGTGCAAATCCCTATTGGATTCATGTAGTCACTTAGACGAAAGTGAATTGAAAGCAAAAATTGATGAATTCCTTCGTTGTGACAATCCACCCACAACACTAGAAGCTCCGAAGGCAAGTGAGAAGAAAAGTTGTGATTCATCTGACTTAGAGCCCGACCCATGCATCTTAAAAATTGAACGAAACCTAGGTGTTCCCTCCGAGTCAGTGAACGCAGATCACACTTTGAGCCAGCATCACGAGGATCCCTTTCCAGTTAGTCACGATGAGTCTCCCGGTCTATCCTTTATCTATGGGCGAGGTCCCAACTTGTTCCGATTGTTAGCTTATAATCCTAGGACGGGAGAGACAAGGAGAACATCAAACCCCGTGAGTGGGGTCGGGTGAGTTTGTGGAGATATGAGAGGTCGTCGCACCCCCGACGCGTATGGGGTGATTGTTGTTGTATTTTTGAGTCATGCATGAGTGTCATATAGTGTCTTGTTGCATTTTTCATATTTGTTTGTTTTATTTTTTCGCACTTATTATTCGCTTTGAGTTAGATTTTCGTCCTTTTGCTTGATGACAATGCAAAAGTCTAAGTTAGGGGGGGTCACAAGTGCGTATTTCTAAAACTTCACAAATTTTCAAAAATGCCCAAAAAAAAAAATCAAAATCATAAAATTTTGAAAAACCCAAAAATATTTTTGTTCAAAATAAATAAAAATTGGAATTCAAATTTTTCAAAAATATCATTAAAAGTCAAATTGGAGTCTTAAATTGTAAACATCCAACATACACAAAGCCGAAATTGACCAAAGATGGAAATTGTGCGAAAATTGACGACTTAACAAATAAATGTGGAGATTAACAAACCCGGTGAGATTCGAGCCTATCACGTTTTGCGAGATTTTAAATCAATCCGAGTTAATTGTTAACTCAAAGTTCTTTTTAGCGCTTAATAAGTTGTCAAGGATCTCAATCCTTTCATTTTGATCGGTTTTGAAAAAATGTGTGCAATATTGCCTTGAAAAACGTGCCAAATTAGTCTCTAAACTTAAATTCACCTCGAAATGCATATGGTAACGCAATTGGCATTTTGGATAATGAAGTAGGCCATCATTCGTCACCCCAAAAATATTGGCCAGAAAAAGATGCGAAAAATCACCCCTTTTGCAACCCAAATTGAGCCGAATAATTTTCCTTTTCGTTTGACAACCCGAAAAACCCAAAATAGCCGGAATTGTGAAAAATGAGAAAATTCAGAATTTAAGTCCAAAAAGTGCATATAAAGGGACAAGAAACAGAATAGTATGCTCAACAAAAATAACAAGAAAAAAAAAAGAAAATGAGCAATAGCCCGGAAAAAGCACAAATGGACATCATTAATGAATTTTCCAATTCCAACCTTCCCTACCATTTTCATTTTACCCAATATATCTTAAACCCCCCCCCCCCCCCCCAAAAAAAAAAAAGAAGGTCCTAACCGAGTCTAAAGTGTAGAATTGGTTACCGCGTAGAGAGCTAATACACCAAAAGATAATAAAGGAGATTAAGTGCGCGAATAAGAGGCAATGTTCTCGTTTTTAAAATCGTAATCCGTTGATGAGATCCTTTCACCATGAAATTTCCGTCTTTCTAATTGTATGCGTGATTTTGCGTCCATTATATTTACTCTTTATATCACGCATACCGAGAGAAAAGCCATATTCCGAGTGGTTCATTTGAGAGAGCTTTCCGTGAGAATTTGAAATCAAAACGAATTTTCGGATAAGTAACGTAATGATTAATCGGTGGAAATCGGCGGTTATATTTCTGGCTTCGCACACACGCACTACAGTTTGAGACTTGTAAACATGACTTAATGATGACTATTTTCTGGAAAAGTTTGAATTATACAATTTTTGGTTATTTTGAAGTTCTTTGAGTTGAATTTTGTGGGTATATTCTCTGCAAACCCTCACGAGACACAACTCGTCCCACTAGGGTAACCTAGGGGTTTAAAGGCTTGTTGCATACGCTAAATGCAATCGCGTGCCCGCGAAAGAGGTATTTTATCCCAATAAAATGTTTTTCAAGAGTTGAGACTTGCTAGAATTCTTTTACATTGCTCGGGACGCGCAAAGTTCTAAGTTAGGGGGGTTTGATTAGGCATAAATTCTTCCTAAATTATCCCTTAATTTCGATACTTTAATCACCTCAAACAACATAATTGGATTGACTTTGTCTCATAATCTTGCTACTGACTTATCCTAACATGTACACCGAGTTTCTGGTATTTCGTTATGATTTTACAGGTGTCTAATGTCAAGAAATGGAAGAAGGAAACCGGAAGAATAGAGAAAGTCAACAAGAAAAGTCAAAAGGGAAAAAGAGTCATTCCTACCCAGAATCCGGATGAGGTACCTAAAGATAAGTTGAAGGTATCATCCTCACAAGAACCTAGGAAGAAACGGCACCTCAATCGGATACCCGGAGCAAAAGATATGGGCAGTCAAAGTTTGAAGGAAAAGTCAAATAGGCGGACCGGTCCGCCTAAGACCCGGACCGGACCGATGTACACAAATCCAGAGAACTGCGAACCGAAGGTAAACCGAAGAAGGCAAAAATTAAAAGAACCGATCCGCCCCCGGACCGGTCCGCCTGAAAAATAAAAGAACCGATCCGCTTTAAAAGCAGACCGATCCGCCTAAGGGCCGGACCGGTCCGCCCATCGAGATTTTGTTTTCTGATTCTCCTCTAAAGACTCCGATTTATACTCAACTTCTTGTAATTTCATGTAGGGTATAAAAACCCGAATTATTTTCATTATAAGAGAGGCAAGAACGTGGGGAGTTAGTTTAATCTCTCCTTTTCTTCCACAAACCCTAGTTTAGCAACTTTATTCATTTTAATTCAAGACAGAAGCTTTGATTCCGATTGTGAGTACTTCTAGTTAATTGATTGACTGTTGTGGTAAAAAAATTAGTGAGTATCTCATCTTTTCAATTCTCTTTTACATCATTGTACGAGTTTGCCTTAGATTAATCATGGTTTTCTGCACATTGAAATCTGTTTTCATCACTTTCGGTATGTCCAGCTAGATTTCCAAAGTCGGGTTACATGAACCCAACCTGATGTGGTAATTGCACGTATAAAATTAATCCTCTGAATTTAGTGATTAATTGTGACCGTATTGCGTAGGAACACAACAATTGTAGGTATAAATATCTCGTTTGCCTCTGGGTAACTGGGATGATTGAGAATATAATTCGAGTGTCACTATCGTGATACCGATTTACTCATCCTTTGATTAAGTATGACGCGGGCTTGAACCTCGTATATGTAATGCTTGGGAGTACTAAAGACTGGGTCAAATTAATTAGATAAATTTACGATTAGTATTATAACTGCGGTACACTAGGGTTGGGGGATTGTATTCCGTCCTATTTTTTCCATCATCTCATTTAAAAGTTCAAATCAAATTTTCATTCACATTTTAGGTAATTTAGTGTAATTGCACTTTTTCATAACTACATAATTGCATTTAGCTTAATCATTCCCAAAATCAAATCTTTTTCTTTCTTCTTAGAGTCAACGTTAGGATTCTTCTGTCTTATCCCGTCGTCACAACTCTTGTTGTCCTTTTTCCCTGAGGATCGATACCCGACTTGTCGGATTATTACTTGAACGACAGGCTTGCACTTGAGCCTAGAGAGTACACACTTTAGAGACACATTCTGAGTCGTGTCAATAGGAAAAACAACATTAAGAACCTCATCAAAAGATGTCTCGATTACATTTGAGCAAGGATAGACAACAAAAGAAGAAATGGGGTAAACATTAGGGTTAGGTGGGATTTCAACAGGTGGAACTGGCACAACATTCCAGTTGAGGAGAGATGTATCAACAGCTTTAATCAAGTTGGATGGATCCAGTGATGTAGTCCTCGAATGAACCATGTAAATTTCCAACCCCAGTGTCTATAAGTTGAACGAGTCCTCGGAGTCACTCTCCTCAGTCTCTTTGGTATCTTTGATGAACGGTTGTACATAGTGTTGGGAACTTTCGGCCCATGGGTAGCTGTCTTGGAAAAAGATCTCCATTTTAATTTTCATCTTTTTGTCTGCATGGTCATACCATGGTTCTGAAAAGCAGTAAAAGGGGACGTCCTCACCCTCTTTGATGAATCGTCCATTCAAGTAGTCACTTGGAATGGTCTGGATGTAGTCTAGTCCTCTCTTTTGTCGAGACTGGTGGATCATTTCGAGCTCTTGTTGTGATGGTTAATACCCCAAACCACAAGGAGGTAAAGCTTTCTTCAGTTAAATGGGATCAAGTATCCTTTGTTGTCTTTGTCCTAGCCCCAGTCTGGGCATGGAGTGCATGTTTCCGAACATCTGAATCACATTGACATTGCCACGAGGGTCATATTCTGGACTAACCCTTTCTTTGAAATCGTCCCCTGTCGGGAGTAGGAGTGGTTCAACTCGAAATCCTGATAGGAGCGTATCATTTGATCCGTGCTGTATCTCAAGGATTGGATTGCTGGTACTTGCACCCTCGCCATTATCATTGTCGCCCAAAATGGTGATGACTCGTCCGTCGATGAAGAATTTCAATTTCTAATGGAGTGAGGAAGACACACCCTTTATACTACGGAGCCAAGGTCATCCGAGCAATAGGTTGAAACAAGTTTGGATGTCAATAACTTAGAATTCAACGACAGGGTTTATAGGGCCATCCCCTATTACAAGTTTTATGGACCCCATCACCTCCCGACGGGTATTATCGTAGGCACGTATTGCAGCGAAAGTTGGAGCAAGGTCACTTTCTTTCAGTCCTAAGCATTTGAAGGTTCTTAATGGGCAGACATTCAAGACGGATTCATTATTGATAAGAGAGAGTGGTACGATCTTCCCCATAACTTGACGGAGATGTTGAGTGCATGATTATGGTTTGGCCCAATTCTGGGGATTTCATCTTCGGAAAAGGATAGCATTCGGGTAGAGGTCAAGGATCCGACTAAATTTACCGCTTCTTTGGGTGTAGTAGGGGGAGGAACTATGGGTCCAGTGAGCAACTTGATCAAAGCATTTTTATGCAGCTGGGAAGACATGAAAAGACCCCATAGAGTGATGTTAGCTTGAGTTTTCTTGAGTTAATCGAGGATCATGCTTTCTTCGAGGGTCATTTATGGCATATGAAGGTTTTCAACGCCCTTCCCCTTGTCATTGGTTGGTAGTGAACTTGGGATCTGGTAATGCCTCCCTGATCTTATCATGTGATTTAATGAAGAAGGGAATAACATGAACCCTATTTCTTCATCGATCTTGGGTTGCTCTGCTACCTTGTTTATTTCTCCGAGGAGCTCCTCAAATGATATCATCCCACATATGTCGACCATCGGGCCGGTTTTCTCGAAAACTTATTATTCATTTGAATCTTTGAATTCTTTCCCCCATACGATGGTAACAATTCTGTCTTTCCATGTAAAGTCAATGCATTCCACAACTTCAATAGCTTCTCCATACAGGTCTTCCCATTCTGTGGGGATATTTAAGGGTGAGGGGACCAGGTGCCCTTGTAATTTTAGAGTATCAAGTAACTCGGTCATACTGCATATGTCATTGGTTTGCCTGAATAATTATTCCATGATCTGGACGACATCATCTAGACTGACTTCATTGGTGAGTACCACCCAACTGTCTGACTTTCGGGCCCATTTCCGTGCTTCCAAAAATAGTGTGCTGAACCTTTGGCAATCAATGATCATCTGTGAGGGCAATTTTTATCGAACTCTAGGAAATGGTTTAACACTTCTGATAATTCCATACCTTCATTTTTAGAACGGGTACGAACAGCGATGCATGCTCTGGTAAGGAGTGACAGTGTCTAGTCAGTGAGGCTAACAGGGTGTAGGAGGAAATATGGGCAAGTTTGGAGAGGTTTGGGAGAGTGTACGGGTATGATTTGAGTTGAGGGATCAAATTCTGGGCTCATTTCTAGTAAGATAGCATTGGTATGATTTGGGAGTGGGTTGTGAGCAGTGTTTGGCTTAGGATTGGCTGGTGGGTCAATGGTATCCCGGTCAATTAGACCTTGGATTATGTTTTGAAGGTGAAAGCATTGGTCGGTGGTATGACCAACGATTTGGTGAAAGGCGCAATGGGCATCTTCCTTGAAGTTTCTTAGAAGTGGATTGGGTAATGTACAGGGATCCAATGGTTTGATGAGGTTTCGGCTTAACAAGGCTTGATAAAATTTGGAGAGGGGAGCATAGAGCTCAGTGTATTCCTTTCGGACTGGGACAGGGCGGCTTTCTGGTGCCCACGAAGTGGATGGTTTAGAGATGTTGTTGATGGTTGAGACTGCAACATTGGAAGGTTTGTCATATTTTTTGGGGGTGAACTGTCCAGACACTTTCTTTGGCTCAACCACTATTTTAGCAAGACCTTCCTCAATTTATACTCCTGCTTCTCTGAGATCTCGGAAGTGGGGATAGTATTGTCCTCCCATGGTTGCTCAGAGATGGGGTAAGAAGTTCTTCTTCACTATATTGACTTGTTCTTCCTTGGATGGCCGATTGGTCATAGTGGCTGCCTTTTCCCTCCATCGGGCTATGAAGTTACTGACTAATTCCCCAAAGTCCTGTTTGAGAAGCTCTAAATCACATTGGGCGACCTCAATCTCTTCATTGTATTTGTACTGCGATATGAATTCTCGGGCTATATCCTCCCAGCCACAGATTCTGGACTCCTCGAGAGATAAAAACCATTGAAAAGTGCTATCCTTCAAAGTTTGATGAAACAATTGGGCCATCACTTCTTCAGAATCCCTAGGAGAGTCATGGAACAGTGATAACTGCAAAGATGAACAATCGGTGGTCCACTTCCTCTGAATTTCTCGATATTTGGTATCTTGACTTCTCGGGTAACATTGCCTTAGGATAAGGAGACATGTGGGTGTAGTCCATGTAATTTTTGAAGATTCTGACTTGGTCTAACTTCTTAGTTAGCATCTTCAGATCTTCTTTGACCTTGTTCAACTCTTCCCCTTTTGGATCAATGATCATAGGCAAGTTAGCCCCAGGCTAGGCAATGTTTAGCATAGGAAGCTGGGCAGGCGGTGGCCCATTAATAGGAGGGGCACGTGGAGCGTGCTTATATTCTTTGGGAACCCATATAGGCTCGGGTGGACGCATAGCGTGAGGGAATAGGGCCTCGGGCTCTTGAGGAACAGGAACCTGGTTTCGTTGCATCTCTCGGACCTCAGTCTGAAGGTTGTCAATCTTGGACACGGGCTGAGCTAAAACTTCCGTCAGATCTGGCTGCATAATTGGTACTTGATATGTGTTCTCCATAGAAAGAGGATGGATACCGGACTCGGAAGAGGTATCAGGGGAACGGATAGAACTCCGGGGTGATTTGACTAAAGACCAAAGCCTATAAGGAGACATGCTAAGGGCATGCAATCGACCTGATAGAATGAACTTTTGCGTGTATGTTTGTCGTTGCTTGAAAACTCCTTCTAATCAAAACCTCAATTACCTACAAAATATAACAACTCAAGTGTAGCGGTAAGTAAGCGTATCAATCCACTTTCAAGGTTGTAAAGCAAAGGGAAAAAAATTGTAATTCACTTTTTATTTTCTTTTTGTGCTTTCTCACTTTTCTAATTTTTTTTAGCTTCTTTAATATCAAAACAATAGGGTGAGGTGAGGTGAGGTTTTAAACTAAACTAAACTAAGATGAAAATAACTAACTAGAAAGTGACTAAAATGAAAACAAAGTCTAACACTAAAATAAAAGAAAAAGTGAGGTAAATAATTGTGAGAACAATCAAGGAGTGGGTTTACACCACAAATTTTAGCTATTCTAGCTAATGAGTTTAATTAATTGAATTCTCCCAAATTAACATCAAAATTACAAACCAACTCTCGTTGCAAGTGTAATTATAATAGTAATCTTTTATAATGTTAAGTTTAACACCCCACAACTCTAGAAAAATGATCCACACTCATTTTAATTAATCACCCGCTAGGATCGATTAATTAAAATTTATGTCAATCTTAGAAAATAAATTTAGAGTTGAAATTCAAGTTATAATACCCCACTTAAGAAACCCATTTCTCTAGTTCAAATCTAAAATGGGTATTATAACTAGAATTTCGATTTTCTCTCAAAAATCATTTGCCCTCTCTCGAGGCATAAATCTAAGGGTGAGGGATCAAAATTAACATTCAAATGGAAATTTCAAGTAATGAAACTAATTAAACTAAAATAACATCAAATAAGGGTTTCCCCCACCCTTTGAAAGGGTATTTGCCTAACATGATATGAAATTTGACAAATTAATAATCAAGGCTACTAAAATAAAATAGAAGGGAATAGAACAAGCGAACCAAATCTCTTTGAGAAAGTTGAACTCTACTCTTCCAAATTGAAGCATACAATCCCTCTAATTGAGCATCCAAATGATTTGAAATAAAATATTCACTCAATTAACTATCTTACAATATTTAATCTCACAAATATCTAACAAAAATAAACAGAATAAAATAAAACTATTTACAAATGGTATTTTTCTCTACAATTCTCTTTATAGAATTTCCTCTCTAAAAGCTTAATTCCCCCCTTTGAATGAGCATGGTCTTCTTATATAGTAGGCACATGGAGCAAAGTGATATATTGGGTATATGGCTAGGGGCTGCATGTGGATGGTGAGGTGTGAGGATAAGTGAGTGAGGGAATAAAAATCTGATATTGTTAAAGGGGTATTTTAGGAAAGTGGGTAAAAAGGAAATTGGGGGTAAAATGGGTATGAGGGTTATAAGTTAGTTTATTGGCACATGGTTTAAATGGTTTAGTGTATTTGGTTTAATTTTGTCTTTGGAATTTTAGAAGCAGGAGATACAATCGTGCAAAGGTTTGGAAGCTCATATGGGTTTGGTGAAAATGGGTTTCAAGGATATGGGTTGGGTTTTAGAGGCGTTCGGGTATGGGGTTCTGCTGTTGGAAATGGGTTGATGGGTATGGAGGTATGGTTGCTGGTCAGAGTGGAGGTGTGCCGGCTTGTAGGTAGCGGCCGACGAAGAGAGGTCGGGACAGGTCGGCGCTGGCGGTTTTCTGGACAGCTGGAGTGGCGATGACATCGCCACTGGACTTGGGGGCATGGATTTCTGCGTTGATGTCGGTGGTTGGGCGCAGGAGTGCGCGCCGGCGGCAGCGGTTGGGGGTCGAGCAAAGGTGGCCGGAATGGGATTACACAGGGCGAGACTGACCGTCAGGACAGGGGTCGGCGGGGAGGATCGCTGGCGGGGTGTGGTTTGGAAAACAGGTGGAAGGATGGAGTAATGGTGTTGGGGAAAAGAGATGGGTTTAATGGGGGTTTGAGAATGGAGGTGAGAGAAAGAGTGGTGAGAGAAGAAGATCGTAGTTGGGTTAGAGTGTATGAGGGTGTAGGGATAGTAGGTGTGAGGGTGAGGGTGAGGGTTTAGTTAGGTGTAGGTGAGGGTGTTGGGTATTAAGGTGTGAGTGTGTGTGTTTAAATTGTACCCAATAAAAAATAACACAATTAATAAAACTAAAACTAAAAAATAAAATCTATCAAAAAATAAAACAAACTAAAAAATAAAAATATTAAAACTAAAAAAAAAAGAATCCTAAGCTATTAAAAAAACTAAAATAATAAAACAAAAGATATGAAATTTAAAATCTAAATGAAAACTAAAGTCATAAAAAAATATAAAATAAAATAAACTAAAAATAAACTCCTAAAATTAATCCTAATAACATAAGACTACACTAAAAACTAATAAAATAAAATTATACTAATAAAATAAAATAAAACCTAGAAAATACTAAATAATTCTAAAATAAATCCTAAAAATAAAAATGACTCAAACTATAAATCTAAAAATGATAAAAAGACACAAACAAAACACACACAGGGTTTCGGGTAGGTTTAGGGTAGGCTTAGGCTCGGCTAGGGTCAGGGAATTGGGTATTTATCTCCATTTTGACTGCAAATTTCTTGGAAATATATCTTTTGACACCGCAACTGCAATTAAGCCTGCACAATGAATATCTAAGCGCATAAGACCCAAATTGTCGAGAATTAGCAACTAAAGTACATCTATTTGGGGTATAAATTGTACAGTTTTAGGTGCTTATCAGGCATAAAATGGGATTTTTTTTTTTGAAAAGAATGAAAATATTTTTGACATTTTTTTTTTCTTTTGAGATTGAAAGACAAAATATTTTTGGATTTTTGGTAAAGAAAGGAGAAATATTTCTGGATTTTTGATAAATAAAGGAGATTTGTTTTTGGAAGACGGGTCTCAGCATGATTAATATTATTATGCTCTCACTTATATTAAATTCTCCTAAATGCAAAATGAAATGCCAAATGAGACCCGAGCCTGGAAAAGTTAGGGTTGTAACATATGCAATGTTATGGTTGGACTTGTAACCAGGTTCACGGGTAGGGTCCCGTTTTAAAAGTGAGCGAAAAATTAGGCGGCAAGTCGACTCGGAATTTCTGCAGAGTTTCGGGTAGAAAACGGCAATCTAACATGTGTGTCCTAGGCTTGACACATATATGCGGGTATGCAGCTTGGTTGGGTGAATCGGAAAAGGTTCCCCCCTTTGGCGTGGCTTCCAAGATATACGTCTTGCTTTTGAGGGCAATCGGTACGTGTGAACAAGACATTTGATATACCTGAGCATACGTGAGTTGCCTCACTATATACCTTGTGGGGATGGTACGTGTGAGAGAGAATTCGATATTCTCGGCATACGTGAATGAGTTCCCTGCGATATACCTCTCGTCATGACTTCGGTCAAGCGGTACGATGCGGGGGAACCATTCGATATACGTCGAAGGTACTTGGCCAATGGAAGGTGAGAGTCATATCGCTTAGGCTAACTGCGCCCTGCCGGACCTGTGCCCATCACGAAGTGACCCTCCAGTTACTAGACAAAATTTGGTCAATCATAATGCTCTTTGGGGATATCGTGTGAATTATGCATGATTATTTTATTAGTATCTTATGAAAGTATCTTTCTTGATCATGCCCAACAGGGAGCAAAGTATGAGTACCAATGGTATACCAAGTATGGGGGATGCGTGCAACATGGGGATATATGTGATCCTAGGTGCACTTGGTGTGAAGTGTACATGGAGAATTTTCTACAAGTGTGTGAATAGAAGCATAAGCATGAGGTATAAATGAATAGTAAAGGGGAACATGCAAATAGGGGGATATATAAGAAAATAAAATACCCATGTAAATAGAGTATATACCTCAAAATGAAATTCCCCAGCAGAGTCGCCACTGTGGCCATCCCCGATCCTCACGACGGGAGAGGATCCTTGGTCCCGCGCATCCCTCTCAAGAGCGCTTCGGTCGGCGTCGGTGATGAGGTGAAAAATATGGAGAGATGGAGTCGCCAATCTATTTTACTCAAAACAGACAAAAGAAAATGGTGTCATCCCGAAGGACAACATCCAAAGACATACTGATACATGCGAAACCAAAATGATTCGAAAAGGGTCCGGACGCTAAGTTACGAAATGGGAAGGTGTTAGTCACCCATTCCGCCCTTACGGTCTCTCATGGGTTGTTGCTATTTTCCTTTATTTCCCCGAGATATGTGTGCATGTGTATATGTAGTGGAGATAAGAATCATCGACTTGTATCACAGAAGAGATAAAGCGAGTCATCCATAGGAATGTTCCGAAAAAGTAATATTAGAAAATAGGATTTATGCGATTATCCTAGCATCGATCATTATAAGGGAATGATAATGCATGTGGAATAATACGTCACTAAGAACAAATATATGTATATGTAAATATATAGAATCTAAGAAAGCTAAGTTTAAAGAATATAGAAAAATAGGAAAAAAGTAGGAAAAGGACTCGAGTCTCGGGTTTTACCCTGAGACGCCTACGTAGCCTATAGAGGCATCAAAGTCCACGTAGTTCATACAAAAAAACAGGGGTGGGATTTATCCCATAAATCAAATCGGGGACTTGTCTTGTATGTGTGTGTGTGTAAAAAGTGTTTTAGTTGTGAGAAAAGTGTGAAAAAAGTGTGAGAATTCCCGTTTGGAATTAATGAGCAAATCCTCTTTTTCTTGTTTTTGGGTTTTATTTATATGAAAATAAGAGATGTGAAATAATACTAAATAAAAAGTATATTAGGATATGTGATATGAGGGAATGAAAGTACTAAGTAACAAAACAAACTAATGCGAACTTAGGAGAATTTAAAGAGGAAATTGAGAAAGTTGGACCTTCTTGAAGATCTTGAGCTTGATCTTGGATGTTGGAGAGCATCCCTTGCACTTGGGTGATGATGAAGGATAATTAATTCACCAAGTTTGATGAAGAAGGTGATGAAAGGTGAATGTTGGAAAGGGATTTCGATCTGGAAATCACGCTGACTTCGAGAGGGATTTTCTGAGCTTGTTGAGAGTGATGGATCTCTGATCTTCCTCCCTTTGGAATGAGGTTAGGTCTTCCTTTTTATAGTCCAAGGACATTGCCGATCTGCATAGCCCTTTTCCTTCCAATCGATAGGTGTGTTTAGGCACGCTGCCGATAGGCAAGGTTCGGAACCTGCTATTTGGCAGTGTCTTTTAGGTTCCTCCGAAAAGTCGGTCGTATAGTGTAAACCGTTGATCCAAATCACACACGGGATGAACCATTGGAAAGGTATTTTAGATACCTTTGAAAGTCCTTCGGACTACTCCCGAGTTTGGGAGTTGACTTTGGGTTAAATGTGGCTCGGAAGCTTTCGTCGATCCTTTGGACGGAGAAACCTCGGACGCAAACGGATCGTTCATCCGCATGGTAAGTCAGAATTGCGCATGGGGTGGACCGTTGGAAAGGTTAGGAAATTGAATTCGAATTCCAAAGAGTTTGACCTAGTTCAGGGAGTTGACTTTGGTCAATTGAGGCCTAGAAGCGTTCGGTGACCTTTCGGAGTAAAATGGATCGTTCGTCCGTATCGTAAGTCAGAATCGTGCATGGGGCAGACCATTGGAAAGGGATTTTAGTGCCCTTAAAATAATCATTCAGTCTCAGTTGAGCTGAACAGTTGACTTTGGTCAAACAGAGCCTGGGAGCGTCCGGTGACCTCCTGATCGAGTTTCAGGGGAAAACGAGTCGTTTGTCCGCACCATAAGTCAGAATTGTGCACAGGATGGACCGTTGGAAAGTGGATTCAGTGACCTTTGAAGATTTATTTAGTCTCGGTCGAGCTGAAGAGTTTATTTTTGGTCAAATGGAGCCTAGGAGCGCCCGAGTGCCTTTATGTCAGTACCCGGGGTGTGACTTAGGTTTGAAATGATGAAGGGAGGTGCTAGGGACCTTAGGAGAAGTTAAGGGGTATTAGAATGGGGTGTCTAAATCGGGATTTGAAAACTAGTTTTAACTATTTTAAATTGGCTCATATTATTATTTTATTTTTATTAGTTCCTAAGAGTTTTATCATGGTGTTACATCTCTTATGAATCCCCAGATAAGAGAATACTCATTTTTGCACTTGCATCAACATTAAGCTTCATCGAGCTTTACCTTGGATCCTGACCAACTTTCTTCTTACAAGGTTTGGTGGTTGTTTACCTCCTTCCTCTAAAATATTCTTAGTAATAAGTGTCTTTCTTGATAAACAAGTTGAAAACTTTAGCAAATGAGGAGACCATTCCATGAAAACCTCTTCATTTCTCTGCTTAGAAACGATTAATATGAATGTCATAAGCATAGACGACCAGTCGATTGTTCTTCCTAAAAGCCTGATGTGTGCGTGCTTTAGAATTTTATCCAACCATCGATCTCTACATTCATGAAATAATTTTTCACTAGAAGATGTTAGAATAAGTATCTCACATAACTCATGAGCCTTAACATGGTCTTTAATGCAATGCATGATATTTTATTTCTTTACTTTCACAACTTGCACGACTGTATGCTAGCCATCATCCATTCTTATAGGGAGATTGTAACATTAATTGGATTAGATTTGCAATAAAATGGAATATTAGAAGTCAAGTGGTGTGGAATGTGAAAAGTCAAATGAAAATATAAAAGGAAAGATACACATAGGAAAAAGATGAAAAGTTGAGTGGGTTAATAAAGTCATGTGTATCAAGAGTGTTTATTATTTGTATCAAGTAGCATACACGTATTGTGAACCCTTCTTGAAGAATCACGTGGATGTGATGGATATTGGAGGTAAATTTCCTATATACCCATTAAAAACTCATTTTGAGTGGGGTCAAATAATATCTTAAAGACAATAATATCTTACCTCTCAAATTCTTAAATTCTCTCAAATTTTCTTCACTGCAATCCTATTTTTCTCGCAATATTAGTGTAATGTATTACAATGGAGGTAGAAAAGATCATGTCATCTTTTTAAATCACAACGTTCATTTGGATCACTTTGATGGAACAAACTTCACTTGTTTAAAAAAAATGCTCATTCTTTTTACATTTCTTAAGGTTTTATATGTTTTGGATCCTAAACTTCAATCAATTATTGTACCAAAGGATGATGATATTGATGCAGTCAAAGAGGAAGGGAAAAAACATGGAGAATATGAATTAGTGTATAGGGGTGTATTTTGAATATACAATCTCCGTGTAAAATCTGGAACACTGTTGAATATAAATACAAAATAGAGAAGTAAGGTACAAATAAACTCTTAATTTTAAAATATTTTGAATATACTATGGGCGATAATCAATTTTTTGGACTGAGTATATGCGCTATAAATCCTTATTACAAAGCTTCATGAATTAAAAATGGAAATTTCATAATCATTTAATGTAGAGGTGATTATAACAAAATTGATGATAAGATTGGATGATTATAGAAAAAAGCTTATATAGGAAAGATGATGTAACTTGGCAATAATTATGAAAACATTTAAAAATTAAGGAGGAAACTATATCTCATGATCAGGAAAATATTCCTCAAAATTCTTCCACAGATAATTTCGTTGAAGAAAATAAATTTTAGAAGAATTTCAAGTCCGATAACGAACGAATATAAACAAGAAGAACACCAATAAGAAACGTTTCAATAGGGCTAGTTTAAATTGTGAAAAAATGCCACTATGCCCCTGATTGCAGAAAAAGGAAAAGAAAGATAGATGCCAACAAATCCAACAATGCAAACATTGCAAATATGGTGAAAATCAAGGTCATGGATCTTATAACAATGGTATTGGAAATGTATATTCGTATAATTACCAAACTCATTATGGAAACAGTGACTGAGTCTATTGGTCGGTGGTTCAATTAGGAGAATACCATAAATGTTTGTAATAATAAATCATTGTCTTCTAGATATGAAGAAGTAATGAATGGTCAAGAGTTTTTTATGGGTAATCATAATTCTTCGAAGGTTATGGGAAAAGGAATAAGAATTATTAGTACACAAGAAATTTAACACAATAATGACCAATAACCATATAAAAATAAAGACTCACTCAAGTCCAGTTTATTCCAGACGAAGGGGATCACAAATAATTGACCGGTCAAGTCGTATTGATTATCACGTTCCTAAATATCTCCCTGATGAACAAGAAAGAATGCCTCCAGTCATGGATAGAGGATGGAATAGAGGTTATGAACTCCATGTCTTTCTTCTTACAAGAAATTGTGTACCATCCTTGGGAAGGAGCTAAACAATAAATGCTTTGGAGTTTGTCTGCTGTGATAGGGTCTTTAACTCTGAACAAGTTGTGAACATGAATCATGGAGCTAACTAGAATCCTTCATGAATTTGGGATACATTGATAAAGGAGATATTGATTAAGGATATAACATACTCAATGTGGTTATATAAATAAATTCCAAGCCCAACCTAATTAGTGCTCATAAAAGCACACTTCACCTTCACGTGAATTGAGAGACCGATAAGTTTAATCGGTAGGACGAATAGAAAATGAGTTGGGGATATGAGGATGCTCCTTGACTTGGTTGTCTTGGTTGGGTAGGATTCGGAGTATGAAAAGTTAAATGATCTGAAAACCTATACTAGGCATGAAAGGTGTAAAATTTTGGAATAAGAACCATCAAGAGAAAAACTCCTCCGTTGATTACGCTCAGGGCTAGAAACATCCACCACTTGGACCACGTTGGATAGGCGTAGTTGGTTCTGATGCCTCTTTTAAATAACCTTATCCAAATCCAAGTGATACATCTTAATTCTTTGCCTAAACCGGAGGCAACTATATAGTTAATGATGAATTAACAGATATAAAGTCTGACAGATAAGGATTATAATTTGGAAAGCTAGCAATAAAAAACTAATCCATGTGAAATAAAAGATAAAGTCTAGACCTGAGATGAAAGACTTGAAGAAATTGAAGAAATAATGGAGAGTGAGATGTACCAGTGGAATTATTAATAAATAATTAAACAACATAGACTTGAACATAAGAAAGCTAAAAGTAATTAAACTGAAAAGGTTTTGATGGTAAAAATCTCTCAAGGATACTCTAAAAGTTGAAGCTTGCAAAAATTCTAAAGATGGAGACCTTGTGTATTAATACTAAAGGGAAAGAGCACCCATTAGAATTCTACGACTGAATCCCTTTTGATCTAATGAATCTTGGCATTCGGTGGAATACATGTGCGAAAGGAGTACGTAGGATGACAAACTGTGCCTATGGAAATAAGAGGAACATGTGTGTCATCTCAAGTGAAATCATTACTGCACATAGTTGAACTGCCTCTACAAGGAAGTAACGAGGAAATTAGTTGAACTAACTTCAAGAATGACCAATTATCTTAAGTTCATTATCATGAACATAAATATCTTGAGAGCAAGACAACGATGGGAAGTTTGGTTGGATAATATAAACATCCGTTCGTTTGGATATTCTACCAAATACCCCTCCCCTCCCTTACACTAAGTGATCGAATAAAGACCAAGTCAAATGAGCATTAGTTCAAAAGTAAGTCACACTTCCTCTTATAACGGGACACTATTGAAGGTAATAGGGTACATGTTAAACACCAATAACATAGAACCAAGCCATGTGTACCACACGAATAGCCAATCCCTCATTAATAGGATTGGGATTATAAGATTCTCTGTGTAATAATGCTATACAAAGTCAAGCTAGGGTAGGAGGACGAAGATAAGTCGACTCTATGATGCAACCATCACTCCATATTAATAAATTGCTCATTTTGTCTTGTGGACATAGGTCCCTTTGGCTTAACCATGTACATCCTTTGTTCATCTCATATTCTTTGCATTGCTTTCAGTCATATCAATAACTTCTCTTTATATATTAAAATTTTCACATCAACAGTTGATGTAAGTTAGGATTTGTGTCAATTTTTATAATTTATTAAATTTAGTTTTATTAGGGTTTAAAATAACGTGGAATTAGGGATTTAGGATTTAGGTTGGAGGACATGAGTGAAATTATAATACCCCATAATTTTTTGATGTATATATATATGTGAAATATAAATTAATCAAGAAATTAAAAGGAAATAGATTAATTAAATTAAAAGGAGAAAATTTAGTTAATCATATCTAATATTTTGTGCAGTTTGAACTTGAAATTAGAATCTGTTAATTTACATTACAATTTATCAATTATTATGGATTATGTAATGGAGTAAGTGTGCTAATTGGATAATTATATCATGATTAGTGGACTAATGTAATTTTACTGAACTAATGGTAATTAGATAAATTATTTAATTGCGCTATAAGAGTTGGGATGAGAAATTAATCTAACCCCAAGGATAAAAAAATGCATATTGACACTTATTCAAATCAATTATATTTGGAGGAATTAAGTATAACACCCCGTATTTTCAAGCATTTTAAATTACATGTGTGCACGTAATTTAATTAAATTGAGAAACAATTTGAATTAAATAAATATTAAATGGTTAACAAAAAGATTAATATTTTTGTGAAATTATAATTACTTGTGTGATAAGTAAATGAAAATATGTAAAATTACATTACCTCGTAAGTAGTAAAATCGACGAGTTTAACGGTATCTCATTCGGAACGCGCATATAGGATCGTGTTGGGAATGAGATGAAAAATTAATGTTAGATAAATCGGATGATGATTTCGAGTATGCCAATGATCAGGAATGGATCGAGATAGTCAGAAATAGGCACTCAATAGGTTGTATTTGGGTATCGGGGGCTTTTTAGGCTAAACGGTACCTATGGGGTATTCAGGCCATTTTACACATTGGGCCTGACTTAATTTCTCGATTAGTGGAATTTAGGATTATAATTAGGGAAGGTGGATGGAGTGGGCAACCATTACACCATCCAAAAGACCAAGGTTTTGATAGAGGAGATAAAAGAGAAGGAAAAATCAAGAAAAAGTGAAGAGAAGTGATCTGGGAGGGGGAGTGATTCATTTCAGGCACAAGATCACTATCGGACCGGCTCGGTCAGGTAGGGGAATCAGTTTGGCCTAGATAATTTTCCTCCTTTAGTTGTTGTGGTTTTTCTGTGGACCATTTAGGGTTCAACTTGGGCCATGGAGCCCGATAAATGGAATATAACTTCTAAGGATACAAAGAATACATTAGAAAGTACCTTGGGTTAGATGGGTGTACTGAGTGACATAGTGTGTGTGTGTGTGTGTGTGTGTGTGTGTGTGTGTGTATAGATATATATATGAGAACATACCTACTCTAGAGATGCTATCCTTGGAGGTTGCGGGTAGCAGGCGGTCCACCTTGACATGACCAACATGTGTTAGGTTAGTTTTCTAAGTCATAGGTCTATTGCATGACCACAACATGTGAGTTTAGAGTCCATTGGGTTAATGTGGTTTGGTTATGACCCACGGATATATGTTTATGACTGCCTCTAGTTTATGTGTTTACGATTTCGGATTAGTGGTGAGATTTTAATCCGGTGGCCCAAGAGTGGTACGTGATGTACCCGGATCCTTATAGCATACTAAGGAATGCATTCGGGAGGACAAATCAGGGATGCTATGTATATACGTACAAAAGAGTGTTATATGTATATGTGTGATAAAATGAATGTTTGAATGTTGAAATTATAACTAGCGTGCAATTATGCTCATTGTTTACGATAAGAATATAATTGAGAATTTTAATGTTATAACTTAGTGAGAACAAGGAAAAGTGTAATATATGTAGCATGGTTGGGCTAGAGATTTATCATATTGGGCTAAGTTAACTTATTAGACTAATTAGGTGGGGTAGCATAACTAGGAAACAAAAATACATATGTTAAGTGCGCATTCTAGATGAGGGGCATGGATAATCTCATGCGAGTGTGACATTAGATAAACAAGAATAATTTTACTGCATATTTATTATTTCATTTTAAATACTTGAAAATATTTTTAAAATGGTTTTGGGTGCTGACCTGTATCAAAAATCTTTTTCAAAAATTTTTAGGTGCTCAGCCATAGGGATGCCAAGCTTAGCTTCTTTCCAGTCAAATATTGCTGCAATAAATGTGGATGGCTGAAAGATTCACTTATACTCTTCTATCATTACTATCTAGATAGGATGTTTACTTTAGTTTTCATTTTGGGCACGTCTCCCTAGTTAAACAGTCTTTATTTTTCAAACTTTACTATGTTATTTCCTTTATTAGTTGGATGATTGTATTTGGAATTACCGATAGTTATTAGGTTATTTTATTTATTTCACACCATCAGTATTTATTTATTCTTATGGTGAATGTTTATTTATATGATGGAATGGTTATTCAAATGTTTAAATGTTTTAATACAACAAGTTACTAAGTTTTAAAATATTTGATATCAGGCTAAATAGGTTATTAGTAATTAATTTGGCTTTCAACAGTAATACTAAGAATGAACCTGACTGAGATTCCTATTTTATTTTAGAAGAAGATTGACCACCCTTTATTATAATAGGCGGGGAGTCACATTAAGATAACCCAAAAATAAAAGTAAAAGGCTATAACTCAGACTAAGATGCGACCAGGGCAATATGGTCCCCAAACCGTGGAAAAACCACCCCACAACCACGGGTGTGTCAGGATGCGAATAACTCTTGGGGCTTGCTGGTTGGTTTTCTTTATAAACTTATTTTTCCAATGAATTTGACTAATTTTCATTTATTTTATCAACCAACACATCTCTACCTCCTTAAACCAACCCTATGAAGTTTCTCTCCATTTTCCATACAAAAAAACACTTTCTAAACATCCTCAAACACATACTTCCTTACATGATTTGAATAATAAAAATCCAGAATTTTGGAAAGAATTTTTAGAAGACTTTTGAGAGCACTCTCGGGAATTATTTTCAAAGGTGCATTTTTTGAGGAGCACTTTCAAAGGGAATTCTATATCTTCATTTGTGGATTCATCCTTAAGTAAAGTTAACAACCATTCCTTCTTATGTATGTAAATAGTAATTTTATCTAAACCAAATGTAATACATAAAATTTATTAGAGATAAATAGGTTAGCATATGCATATGTTAATTATATAAAATTAATAAAAATTATTCCATAAAAGTTAATTATAAATTTTAAAATTGCAAGCACCTTGTAGAGTATTGTTCATTATCCATGTCGAATCTATGCTAGAATGTTTATAAAGGCTTTTTAAAAAAAAAAATCTTCTTCTAATTTGATTCATGGATAATAAAATGGTGGCATAAATCATTAATGAAAAAAAAAAGTTAATCATAGAAGTTCCTTTCATTACAATCAATGAATCATGAATCTTGTTAATAAAATTGAAGTATATGTTATTTGATAAATTATGATTTTAGTTTGTTAACCATCCTCTTACTTTTACTAGGTTAAGTTGTTATACTTAGAAATTATAATTCTCCCAAATTCTCCAAATTCTCCCATGTTAGGTTATTCTTAAGAACTAATAACTTTGTAGAGCTTATTAGAATAAGGGAATAATGGAAATAGGAAAATTAGCAAATTCATTTAAATTAAGGAATATAGTTGGTGTTATAAAATTGTTGGATAATGAGCTCACACTTACCTGAATAATTTTACGAGATAATTAATTGGTGTTTTTAGTACAGTTATGGATACAATAAAAGAACTAAATAATGAATGCAATTAAAAATATTAAAGAGATAGGGAATTGAGATGAATTTCATAACAAGAAGATTATGGAATGATATATCGTAAAATAATTAGTGGCATTAGAACTAATATTTAAGGAGTGCCGAGAGTGGACCTTATGATTGTTTGTGTATTACCCAAAGTGAAGAGTCGTGGTTGATTATTTATTTTGATAAACTGTCTATGGGGTGTATATGATAGAGGTGGGATGTAATTTTTGATTTCGTGATTAGTGAATGGGGGAACTTGTGATTTGGGATAAAGGTTCTTGTGGTCTATATGGTGGAGATTGGATAATTATGATAGTAGAAATTTATTTATTTATTCGGCTTATTCTTGTGTGTGCATGTCGTGGGACTAGTGACCTCGACATGGACTCGGGGTTAGACACGATCCTAGTTATTTAAAATAAGAGGTTATGAAATCAAGAAATTTGAATTTTCAATTAATGAATAATGAGGGATGCTCATGTGATGGGAATTGTGTAGTATAATAATTGTGAGTTTGTTATCTACTCACATAACTGTTTTGGGGTGCGTAGCTTTGTTAGCTCGCGGTGGGCTTGATCCATCGCGGTTCAACTCATGTTTTAGGTTCTCATGACCATCCCACTTAACTTTTCTACATTTTGAGCATCGAGTTCCTCTTCGATATAGGTGTCTACAACTATTGATATTTTTATTATCTTTGATTTGAGAGACGCAAGGGCCATTTGCTTTATCTTTGAGTTGGAGTATGTACACTTTTTTCATTTTTATGGATTGAGCTAGTGACATATTGTTATGGATTGTATTGGCATATGATCATTTTATGTTACATTATTGGATTTTTATCATTGAGATAACCTATGGTTTATTTTAAATTAGTCAATGATGATTCATTTTTTTTATATGTCTTTTGGATTTATCTTATCGTACTCCATTTGTATATATTTATCTATTATTTCATCTCATGCTAAGAAAGATATTTAATTGCAATGACATTCTGTATAATTTAATAATTAGACTTGATCAACCTAAATATTAAATAATATGGAGTGTTACATAAATAGTAGATTGCGTTTATAAATGAGTTTAGAGTTGTAAATGTAGGTGTGTACTATCGCATATATACACATATAATTAGTGATTTTGGCATGTATTAGTTGATTTTAAGGTATAGTTTGTTGATGAAGCATATTGTTCATTTATTCATGCATAATTTTTTTATATATGTGCATATTCCTATACATATACACATTTACTTAATGATTTATGTGTAAAATGTCTTATTTTGTAGGTGTACAAATTATTTGTGGATGGGATTAGTTATTGATTGAATGTTCAATGGGTTGAAATTATGTGTAATGTTTTTTGCATTTTTTTTCTTAGCATTAGGTTTATATGAATTTTATTATGTCAATATTACCTGTTAAGTTCTATATGTATTCACATATATGATATAGGTTATGATTTGTGTTTATTTGTGAAACAAGTTATATTTATTGCATTTAAGAACAATGTTTGCATGCAACATGAGGTAAAAAGTTACTAGTATATGGCACATGCACTTGTTTTGATTTTCTTTTATTCTTAAATATTTTAACATTTTTATAAAGTTAAAATCTAGGAATTGCCATGTTGGAGAAATGTCTATATTATGATTGCATTTGTTTGGTGAATATAGATAATATATTGAAATGTGATGAAATTTTGGGCATAGTATAATTTGTTGAGTGAATGGGTTGTTTTGGTAGTGTAAATAGAAGTTGGAATTGATTTTTGTTGTTTTTTTCAAAAAATAGTTATTTATTTTAACTGATTGTTATTAGTAATTTCAGACGGTAGATGTTTTAAAGATATTTTTGCATAATATTAGTGTATTTAAACTTGTAGCTAAATATTGTAGTTTTTCGTGAAAAAATAAATTTAGAGTTTTTTTGGAGGATATTTGTAATTAGAACATCGAAAAAGATGAGGTTATAATACACAAAATGATTAATTTGGGGGGGGGGGGTGATATGATATGTGTGACACCCCGCTTAATAAAATATTGGGTGATCAGTTCTATACCAAATTAAACAGGAATCTCATCCGGTTCATTCTTAGCATCACAGTCGAAAAACTTTTTAATTACTAATCACCTAGTCTTAAATTAAAGCTGATGTTTAATTTTATCTTATGAATTAAATCGAACTCAACCAACATACTAGGAAACAAAATTAACTATTACAAGAAAGAAACTAAACATGCCACAAAATAAGTACAAGTGTTTGTCGAGCAACATCGACTATAAGCAATCCACAAAGTGAAAGAATACTGATACATGCCAAGACTGAATATGAAAGTACAAACTCAATAATACATATGAGAAAGTCCTTATCTAAAGATAGAATAAGAGAAGCGTCTACACAAAAATCCTGCAGCAATCCACATAAGCTGCAGCTGCGCACTCTATAGGAAGGATCAAGACTGGAACCCCTGTGATAGGACACCAAAATGTTTTTGAAAAGATTTTATAGCAAGGAGTAGAACCCAAAATATTTGAAAATATTTAGCAAGTGAATTTAAATGCAAGAATTAAATATGCAAATGCTCTCCATATTTAAATTAGTTTTGCATACTCTCTTGAGTACACTTCGCCCCTCAACTAATGTGCATGCATATCGAAACTATAAATGACCCATCTAGCAAACCCTTTGTAACTAGTCTTGTCTCATATATCTCACTATTTCCCACTATACCAACTTGAGTGAGTATCATATACATTTTATGGGTTATTAATAACATTAACCTATTTAAATCATTTCCTATTTAATGTCATATAACATTGTCACGAGGATGCATAAGAGGTGGCCATAGTTCCAGCCGAAAGTGTCCTCTCCATACCATAATGGTCCCACCCCTCTAAGTCACAGACACTATGGCCAGGGGACTATACTCGCCCTGCTCCTTAAGCTAGGGGATTCACCCACATCGGCCAACATCCTATGATAGCATTAATATAGGTATGGCTTTACTATATATATATATATATATATATATATATATATATATATATATATATATATATATATATATCATATATGTACTACACATCTACATATATATAGAAATCCAGGCTATCGGAGTATTATGCCCATACCCAAGCCTAAAACATTCAAGTCTATGGTCCAACTTTATTCCAATTAATTATACACTAACTAATTTATCATTATTTGGTGTCACCCTACCAAGTATACTCGGACTCCCTATCTCTCGGCTCGAAATTCAATTGTTCTAATCCACCCTTTAATTTCATATAATCAAGTTTAATCACTTAAACAATGATATTACAATATGCTAAATCATGAACATACATCTTCAATTTAATTAATCCAAGGGTAATTAGTCACATCTATCAATATAGGCAATCTTCAACAGAATAATAAAAAATATTTCTTAAAATCTGCCCAGATTTTTAAATGCCGTTTTGGGGCATTTTGGAGCCATTTTTGGAGAAAACATATCAAAGAACAAAAGTTAGAAAACGAATAGAATCGTCATTAGAATAGTAAATACCTCAATTATATACAAATTTCTGCATTAAAACATCCCTAGATTCATCCTAAGTCCATTCTCTTGTTATAACAAATCTAGCCATAACAATTTCACTAATTAAACCATCAATTTTATCAACTATCAAATTCCCTACAGATTTATAACTCCCATTAATAGAAAATCCCTCAATTTTGATCAAGAACAAACCCTATAATTTAATTGAATTCCACCTTTTTTAGTATGAAAATATAGATGCAATTTAATAATGACAATTTAAACCACTTGCCTCAAATAAAGATCTGAAGCTTTGACTGAAGGAGTTGAATTAAAATTGAAGCAATCTCTCCAAGAGCCCCAAGTTCCGCTTCTCTTTGGCTCTCCCCTTAAGCTTTTTCCCTCTTTAGTCTTCTAATGTGATTTAATGTTGCCTACCCCTTACACATTTGAGGCTAAAAGCACTATTCACGTTTTGGGCCTATGGGCCTTATTAAAAGGGGTACTTACTCTCTATATGGAACTCAAATATGTCTAATTAGGCCCCAATACCCATTATATGCATGTAAGCACTCATCTTGGACTAATTCGACCCTAACGGACTCAACCGCGTGCTCAAAATCACCATCCAGAATAAATTTCTAAAATTAACTCTCATCCATTAACTTATTTAAATATATTCACTTTTAAATATTACCATTAATTAATTCTCATTAATTCACGACACAAGTGAATTACTAATTACTGAATTAATTAAATACAAATAATAACCCAGAAATTATAAGGTGTTACATACTTCCCCCCTTACAACAGAATTTCATCTTCAAAATTCGGATAAGCCTAGTACTACCGGTCTCAACTATCCCTATGATCAATTACCCTTAGCATTTCTACATAAAGTTATTGAGCGAAAGTAATTAACCAGAGCGCCCATCCACCTTGGACCCGTGCTTAATCGCACTAAATGAAGAACGACATTTATTAGCACTTAATCCGTAATATAAATTCAATCCCACGGTTATAACATTCCTAATACCCTCATCTCGGCATGAAAGTATACATATCCACTCTTATGTAAAAACACAATACCTACTACCGTACCCTTACTATCACCAGTTTCCTTGCGCGAAATTAAAACCCGAGCTATATCTTCCCGCTCGACTATAATTCTAACCACTCTAAATCACATCAGAAATGTCCCTACTCCCCGAAATTTCAATTTAACATTATTAGTACATTAATATGCAGCACATTTTATCATACATTACACTATATATATATATATATATATATATATATATATATATATATATATATATATATATATATATATATATATATATATATACACACGTTACACCCTCTCTAAGGTGATACCTAGAAACAATAATTCATACACTGGTCCCGCTAACACCCAGTCTTACTATAGCTATTCACTATAGCTACACCGTTGAAACTTGTAAAATATCCACACTACTCTCATAATCCTCGAAAGTAAAAATCTCTCATATAATGCAACCATCCTCCCAGTGTAACCCCCACCATCATGTGGTTAACACCAAGGAATCCCCGCTATCCCACATTACTTAGATATATAAATTATAACTATTACGGTCAACTCATCCACTAATATTCGTCTCTCTCACGAATCATCGTGATAGCACACCATAGGTTGCGAAGCACCCACTGTCACTTCTAAACATATCCATGCTTAATTATTCCATAATTCGGGGAACCATTTATTCCCATTCCTCCGGAATATTTCCAAATCATTGCCTTTGCGTATTCTCCCCGAATATACTAAGTATTTGCATCGTAGAGGTTCTGGCTCCTCACAGGGTGCCCATACACCCTGTAATTCGAGCCTAAGTGCACAAATCTCTGGTCATCACTTATGTAACTATATTTGTCTCAATTTTGGCTCCCGCATTATCAGCGTGGCTATATCCTCCAATTATTTTTGACGACTTTCTCATTACGATGTGATTCTCCCCGATATTACCCCACCTTTATTATCGATGTGAGATCCTCAAATTTCTCCCTTATTCGCATACCTAAGGGCTCCTTCTATGGAAAAAGTGACTAAAATAAATCACACAAAACTCATAACAACATGCACAACCTATCAAGTTGTGGTGACAAAGCTTCGCGGTGTTTCTATCGCAACACTTTCTGGCTCCACTAGCCCTATCACATAGTGGCTTTCTACTCAACGTATTTTCTCCACATGTTCCCTAATTATCATTAAATCCAATGACTTAGAATTCAATGCCGTTTTCACCTTTTGACATTTCATTAGGGCTTATGCGTATAACACTTCCCAGCAAAGTCCAAAAGAACTTTTCCTATTGCATTACTCCTCATCATCGTTGGTCCTTGATTTCCAAGGAACCCAAAGCATACCCCCGAGACTCTCAAATCTTTCCCCAATATTTCCAAGTCTATCATGGACTCCTGCATCCCTAAGGAGTCATATACTATTGCGGTCGCACTATCATTAAGCCCTCAATGCTAAACATTGATAACGAGCTAAATATCTCCACTCCACGACAACCCTACATCCCTTGAATCTCCTCAGTATAAATCCTACGCATTGGAATCCAACATAACTAGACAACTGCACCTTATGAATCCTACTTCACACAATATTTCCGCTATGATATTGCTCAACCCTCTTCCATGTGAGACATCTCAAGAGAATATACATCCGACACTGAAACAACAAACATGATAGCCTTACTATGATCGCTCGCCATTACAAACCCGTCCGTACCCCAGATAAAATCATACTTCAATTATCACCTCTCAAAGGAGCTAGTCCTCAAGAAATACATCGTCTCAGTGTACCCCACCCATTCCTCTTAGGTGGGACCGAAGAGTATTTTGCTACTTCCATGATAAAAATACACATACTAGTGACTTTAACGATACTTCCATTAAATCTAATTCTCACGCGAATATAATACTAATATATCGTTTTGACCCGCTTGCATCACATAAAACATACCCCAATCATCTCGCAATAAGACTTATAGTTTCAGTTACTCACAACACTACCGGCTCAACGATTATTAGACATAACAGCCACGTCTTAACCAAACCAAAAACTTCTCCAACAGATGATCCTACTAGGCATCTAGCTCTTGTCCCCTGACTCGTTGTGGACAAAACTCATCCACGTGCTTCTACTCTTTTACACATATGACACCTCTCTGTGTCATCACCCATTTCTCCTTCCTCTAGACCCATCGGTCATGTTGAGGTTGTCCTTCTCACGAACCTGGTAGTGTTGACCCTGATTGTTGAGCCAAATGTCCCTTTGGATCCGCTGATTTAATAACTGGTTACGGGCCTTGATGGTCCTAACTAAACCCACCATTACTCGATATAGGTTTCATAGACCTCTATCATTATTCTGGGTCCTCCACTGGGTATTCCTTCCCTTGGGCTCTTACTAGCACTAAAAATCAATCTTACTCATCTGATGTTTTTTTTTAATTCCCTTAGTTCCCCTCTCTTCAGAGCATTGATATGAATGTGAATATACAACTTGAGGATAACGACACCAGTCATCCTAGACAGATCTCCTATCCATGCTTGTATATTCTACTCACGGGTTTACTATCAACTTACAAACCCTACTCGTTCTTTGTATCCCTCTCATTGGTTACGAAGTTTGCGAATCCTATCATCTTTCCTTACCATTCAGCCACTGTTCGACCCTTATTGGAAAGATTTCTGAAACTTCCCTCATCTCTCAATTTAACATCTAGTGAGAGTATTCATAGTAATTTGTACTTACATGCTTTGTTCTTTACGGTATCACTCCATGAGTGTGGTGAGTGGATCACATCACCCCATACTGTTTTTAAGAGCAAACTTCCTTGCCTGAAATTTTGACTTGAGTGACACTACACTCCCCCACATGTGATCCCAATTGGATGTTCTCTATCCAATGGTAAATCACTATTTCTCACCTCCCTCGAATCCTACCAGGTTGCTCTCTTGAAATAAAAAAATTTTCGACCCTCATCCCTTGTTTTCCACACTTGGGGTTTTAATATTGCACCATCGTCATTCCCGACGGTTCTTGGGGCAACTACTGCACCCCAGCAATTTCTCCAACTTTAATTATTCGAACAATTATTACTATGACTCTTGCTGCATCACTATTTCTAGAATGCCCCATGGATCCTGTTGAGTCCTCCCTCCTCTAATTCTTCTAACGCCCCACGTTGGTTTTTCTATAATGTTCGATATACCACACTCGATCGAAACCGCATGTGAATCACATGAACTATGCCCTATCGCACGAGAATGTAACTTGCATATGTGAAGGAATACAACAATCCTATAATAAGGCTTTATATCAAAGAACGCTACGCTGAAATGTGAAAAACTGCACAGATATTAAGGACACTAGAACCTGATGCTCTGATACCATCTGCGATACCCCTCTTAATAAAATACCGGGTGATCAGTCCTATATAAAATTAAACAGGAATCTCATCTGGTTCATTCTTAGCATCACTGTTAAAAAACTTTTTAATTACTAATCATCTAGTCTTAAATTAAGCTGATGTCTAATTTTATCTTATGAATTAAATCAAACTCAACCAACATACTAGGAAACCAAATTAACTATTACAAGAAAGAAACTAAACATGTGACAAAATAAGTACAAGTGTTTGTCGAGCAACATTGACTACAATCAATTCATAAAGTGCAAGAATACCGATACATGCCAAGACTGAATATGAAAGTACAAACTCAATAATAAATCTGAGAATGTCCCTATCTAAAGATAGAATAAGATAAGCATATACACAAAAATCCCATAGCAATCCACATAAGCTGCAGCTGCGTACTTTATAGGAAGGATCAAGACTGGCACCCCTATGGTAGGACACCTAAAAGGTTTTTGAAAAGGTTTTATAGCAAGGGTTAGACCCAAGACATTTGAAAATATTTAGCAAGTGAATTTAAATGCAAGAATTAAATATGCAAATGCTCTCCATATTTAAATTAGTGCCGTACACTCCCTTGAGTACACCTCACCCCTCAACTAATGTGCATGCCTATCGAAACTATAAATGGCCCATTTGGCTAACCCTATGTACCTAGTCTTGTCGCATATATCTCACTATTTCTCACTATCCCAACTTGAGTGAGTACCGTATACAATTTATGGGTTATTAATCACATTAACTTATTTAAATCATTTCCTATTTAATGCCATATAACATTCCCATGAGTTATATCCTTTATACCATTCACATCATGTATACGAGTCATAAGGTATATTTCACACTAACTTATTTACGTCCATATCCAACTTGATACCATATAACCATTTCACAAGTTATATTATTTATACATTTCACACCATGTATACATATCCGTATATAATACTTCACTATTTATACGTATCCATAACTCAAACTTCATACTAACTTATTTAAGATATTTCTCATTTAATTCCATATAACCATTTCACAAGTTATATCATTTATACATTTCACACCATGTATGTTCCCGTATATAATTTTGCACTATATATACGAATAACTATATCTCAACATTCACACACATGTCGGATATAAAATTCAATCACCGAATGCATAGGAGGTTGCCATATTTCCAGCCGAAAGTGTTCGCTCCATACCATAATGATCCCACCCTTCTAAATTAGAGACGCTATGGCCTGGGGACTACACTCGCCCTGCTCCTCAAGCTAGGGGATTCACCACATCGCGCAACATTCTATGATAGCATTAATATTGGCATGGCTTTACTATATATATATAAGTCATATATGTACTACACATCAACATATATATAGAAATCTAGGCTATCGGAGTATTATGGCCATACCCAAGCCTAAAACATTTAAGTCTGTGATCCGACTTTATTTTAATTAATTATGCACTAATTAATTTATCATTATTTGGTGTCATGATTATGCGTGAAAAGTGTGTTCGTGTAAGGACACATTCGTTGTTTTTGTTTCACCGCGATAATACAAAAACCTAAATTATGACTACACTTGCGAGGCAAGTTTAGCGGTAAGTCGGGTATCGAACGTCCACTGAGACGAGTTCATAGAATTCAATTGATTTAATATTCCTAAATAAAAGTGTAAAAGATAAATAACAACAAAAAGGAAAAGGTGCAAAAAAGGGAAATGATTATCTAGGCGAGGGTATTGTAACTAGATTAACAAAGCGATAAGCGTCGAATATCCCTCACTTGAGTTCATTTGTATAAAATGGATACATGGGTCGACGATTTATTACGAGTACGTCTCGTTTCGACAGTTAATTGAATCAAGGGTTGTCGCGCCCCTAAATTCGGAATAAAAGCCTAAGAAAATTTTGGCATCAACAAATATCACGAAAATTACGCGCGCAAGGTCGTAAGCATGGGACATACATGATATGCCCCGTAAAATATCCTAGGCTTAATAACTAGGAGAACGCACTTGAAATAGACCCGTAAACACCATCACAAAAGCAAAGAAATGCGTCAACCCAAGTGAGTTCAATTAAAACACAACCTAATTTAAATTAGCAAGAAAGCATGTTAAAAACGCGGTAAATAAAACAGTAAATTTACACTAAAAAGCAATAAATGAAAGCATGTAAACTAATTAACAAAGCATGTAAACCTAATTATCAAAGAAAGAAATAATGAAATACAACTATATTAATGGAGAGGGAATAAGAAAATATCAATCTTACAAACCCAAATGTTGTCACACCAAATAAGGAAGAAGAAATGAGCTCTCAACTCCCAAACCCTAAATAAAACTATCTAAACAACTTAGTATCTGATTATTACAAAAAAAATGCTTTATATAGTAAGTGGGAAAATAAATATAAAAGAAAAGACAAAAGAAAAGAAAAGAAAAGAAAAGAAAAGAAAAGAAAAGACAAAATATCTCCTAGAAATAGGGGATCGATAGATCGACCCATTTTGGTCGATCGATCGATGGTAAATATCCAAGCCTACTGTCTCAGCACGATTTGGCAAAACTGAAGGATCGATCGATCGACCTCTGGGCGTCGATCGATCGATCAAGCAGGGGTGAGCCAAGGCAGCCTACTGCATTCATTTTCCTCCTCTTCTCCTCCTCTTTTGGTTTCATTATTTTTTCTTCCGCTGAAATCGCCGTAACTTCTTCGTTATGAATTGGATTCGCGTACCGTTCATGGTCATGCGAAGCTTGTAAGGAGGGATACAACTTTCGTGTAGACGTTGGGCCAGGTTCCCAAGCTGTGAAAGGAACAAAATGCTCTTGAACGTGCGGTCGTGTACGAAAATCGAGCGGAATGCGTCCAAACTTCACACTTAGCATCCAAATACCTATAAAAGCTCAATTAACCGCTGCAAAACATGTTAACGTAGAAATCCGAGCTTGTTTGGTTAACAATCATAAATATAGGTAATAAAACACCCGAGGGGGCTAAAATGCGTAGGTTCAGAAGATGAAATATGCAATATTTGTGTATCATCGCACCCCCTAACTTACACATTACTAGTCCCTTGCAATGAAATAGGATGCAATAATAACTACAAGCAAACCAAAAGCAGGAGATAGTACAAAAGTGTGGTATAACATCAAAAGGCCACTTTTGCGGGTGATTCGATTGCATTTAGCGTATGCAATAAGCCGTTAAACCCCTAGGTCACCCTAGTGGATGAGTGTCATCTCGTGAAGGATTTCAGGGATGACACCCACAAATATCACAAGGTTTCATCAAATTATGCCCAAATCAACATATGACAAGCCCAACAATAGCGAACAAGATTTCGTACGCATTATTCACAAATTGAACGTATTCAAACAAAAGTCTGAATCATTAACATTATAGAATGCACCTCATAAAATTGAAACTTTAAAATGTGGGAGGGGAGCGAGCACATGCAAAGTGTGATTTGGAGAAAAACTTATATAAGCCGGATAAACATTAAAGCAAGCACACATTTAATCCTCACGGGTATTACACTCATCAAGTGAATTCACTCGAAACAAGGAGGTAACACACGGAACATGCGAGCATAAAGAGTAAGTGTAAATGAAAACTAGGTCGCATACATGTCACAAAGAAGAACGCTATATATAAACTGAAAAATTGTAATCTCAATGAAAGATATCGTACATTAAAAGAGGCAAAATGCATTTTCACAGATTATCAAAACTATTATGACTTCTAAATTACATCAACCTAAGATCACATAGGACTTGTATAGAGTTATCATGTAGGTTTGTCTAGGGTACGAAATGAAGGAATGTATATACGGATTCAAAGTGTTCGGGATGAAAACCCGGGATAATGGAAAAATGCAGCAAATATCAAAATTGTAAAACAAGTTCCAAAAGAGAATTAGATATATCATCTGGGAGAGTGATCAAAGCTTATTGAACACTACACAACATTTAAAACTTTATCTTTCTATTTCTTTTCTTCTTTTTATCATGTTTCTTTTGTTTTCTTTTGCTTTTTGCTTTCTCTTTTTCATCACTTTTTTCACATCTCTTTTCTTTACTTTTCGTACTCTCATATGCCTAAATTGCAACCGACACCACAACGACATCATTAAATCCCAAGTAACATTCCAAACAAAGGTATGGAAAGTAATATGTATGGGTTAAAACTCCAATTTAGAGTTGGTTATGGGATTGGGGTTATGAAACAAAAGGCTATATTTTGGCTCAAAGGGGTTAACGAGTGAAAACATATAAGGGCAAGGTCAAGGCTAATATGGACGGTATAACAAAGAATGCCTATGATCATTTCATAAAGTTTAAGCAATTCTCGAGTCAAAACAATATATGAAAATCATGATCAAGTAACACATTTCAAGTATGAACTCAATTAATGAACGACCAAATGAAAGAATAGTGAGATTACCGACGAATTCAACATTTTCAATGAGGAAAGAATAGTGTATACACTCACAAAGGACGAACGGTACAAAGCTTACACGGTATAAGTATATACAATGCAAGAAAAGATTACCGAGTTATAAAAATCTTAAACCCAATCAATAGAACAATAAAAGTGCATGTGCTCATGGGATTAATGTTTAATTCATGAAGTTATTCATAATATCAATAATTGAGACTAAAGTCCAATAACTTCTAAAATCAAGAAGATGCATCGTTGGGTTGTCTATTGGATCGGGCAATTATTGAAATTTATCATCGAAAACAAAGGCAAAACGCCCAAAAAAGGAGAAAAAAGAAAGAAAATCTTTTTGAAATCTTGAATTTTTCTAAGAAAAGCATACTAAGTAACTAACATGTGAGCAAAAATATGGACACTACCAATGAATGGATAGAATATCCCACACCCCCAAACTTAAAACCTGACATTGTCCTTAATGTTAATTAAGAACCAAGTTTAAGAAGGAAAAGAGTGATATTACCTAAAATGGAGCGATCTCCAGAAAGTACGAGTCTGATGATTCTACAAAATAAGTTAGTATCGAGCATGGAAAAAACAAATAACAAAAAGTTAACTAATTACACTACACTAAATTAAAAAGAAGGGAAAAAATAAAAAGAAAGAAAGCTAACTATATACAACATACTATTTAGGCTTCACACTAACTGTACACTACACGTCTAAATAGCTGAGGGTCCACCGTGAAAATGATTTGACTTTGGAAGGTAACCGGTGTACCCTCACATACAAGCATGCCTTCCAAAAAATATAAATTTCGTTTGAACAACGGAAGGCATGTGTAAGGCTTAAGAAAGGAACCATCGCCAATTAAAAGTTTTGGAGGGGCGATGGGGGATTTGGATTGAACGGGTGACCAAAACATGTGGGGACCGAGAAAAGCCGAATATCCTCCCAATGATTTTGAATTTGGAATGCGAGGCGGCGCACACAAAGGCAAAGATGCGATTGTGGAGGGCGACTCGAGAAAGTACATATCATCAGCGAAAAGGTTTAAAACATTAAAGTTTGAAACCGAATCATCAGGTACTTATGACGGTGTGATAATAGAGAATGAGATGAATGAAATTCAATCTCATGAGATGAATCATCATCTCATGTAGATTGAGTTTTGAAGGAAATAATATCATTTTCAATGAAATGTTCTTCTTTGGGGGCCAAAGAAGATATCATTTCATTGCAAATAGATATTACTTTATTTTTATCCTCGCTTTCAATATCTATTATGAAATGGGCAAAGTCGAGAATGGTTTGTTCCAAAGTAAACACAAAATCCTCATTTGGTTCAAAACATTCTTTGACTACAAAAGTCTCGGACACAAAATCACCGTTGGACTCAAATAGTAAATCCAATTCATGTTTCAACAAACGATTTTCTTCCCGATAATGATTTTCAATTTTCTCATTTTCATACATACGCAAACCCTCACCGAATGTCATAGGTCGAGGTGCGGATTCATGAAAATGGGAACTTTGAAAATTACCATCGGACTTAAACGAATACTCATTATTATAGGAATTTTGAAAACTATTGCAATTGGTTACAAAATTCCTATTATAAGGAGGAAAAGGCCCAAAATCATTATCATCATCATCAAAATTCCAATAACTTAAGTTTTGACTTTCGTTATACACGTCTAAAGTCATATTTGAATTTGAAATACTTTGGGATTATAAGTATTCATCGAAAATCATAAGCTTGCGAGAATTTTGAGAATTATAACAATGATTACCGAAAGAATTGAAATAAGACATGCTTACCCCCAAAATGGCTCGAAGTGGCAAATTCCACAAAGTAAGTGCGCGCGGGAAAAATTCGAGCGTTTCTAAGTACTCAAATGCGGAAATCCTGCAAAAAGGTTAGCAAATAATACAAATAGAGAGAAAATGATACGAAATACTAAATCAAATAAAGTCTAAAACAAACTAGTCCCCGACAACGACGCCATTTTGATTACCCGCGTGAAATACGTGTTCATGTAAGGACACAGTCATTGTTTTCGTTTCACCGCGATAATACAAAAACCTAAATTACTACTACACTTACGGGGCAAGCACGGTGGTAAGTCGGGTATCAAAAGATCCACTGAGACGAGTTGCTAGAATTCAATTGATTTAATATTCCAAAATAAAAGTGGAAATGGTGATTACGAACTAAAAGGAAAAGATGCATAAAAGGGAAATATTAATCTAGGCGTGGGGAATGAAACTAGATTAACAAAGCGATAAAACTATAGGTTACGTCAAATATCCCTCACCCAAGTTAATTTGTATAAAATGAATACATGGGTCGATGAGTTATTTAGAATGCGTCTCGTTTCGACAATTAATTGAATCAAGGGTTGTCACGCCCCTAAATCCTCATAAAAGCCTAATAAGATTTTGGCGTCAACAAATATCCCAAAAATTGTGCATGAAAGGTCGTAAGCATGGGACATACATGATATGTCCCGTCAAATCTCCTGGGCGCAATAAATGGGACAATGCACCCGAAATAGACCTGTAAATGCCAGCACCAAAGCAAAGTAGCGCATCAACTCGAGTGAGTTCAATTCAAACATAATCTAATTTAAATTAGCTAGAAAGCATGTTAAACATGCGGTAAATGGAAAGCGGTAAATAAACGCGATAAAGTTACACAAGAAAGCAAGTGAATCTAAATTAGAAATCATGTAAATTAATCTAGAAAGCAAGAATTAATGGAAAATAAGTATATTAATGGAGTGGAAGATGAATAGTGCAACTTACAACCCAATTGGGTGTCAAACCAAGAAGAATCAAAGAAGAACTCTTCAAATCCCCCAAACCCTAACTAAAACTATCCAAACTACTTACTATCTGATTATTACAACAAAAATGCTTTATACAGTAAGTGGAAAAAGAAATAGAAAAGAAAAGAGAAAAGAAAAGAAAAGGAAAAATATCTCCTGGAAACAGGGGATCGATCGATCGACCCATTTTGGTCGATCGATCGATGGTAAATATCCAAGCCCACTATCTCAGCATGATTTGGCAAAACTGAAGCATCGATCGATCGACCCTTGGGCGTCGATCGATCGATCAAGCAGGGGTGAGCCAAGGTAGCATACTGCATTCCTTTTCCTCCTCTTTTGGTTTCATTATTTTTCCTTCCGCTGAAATTGACGTAACTTCTTCGTTATAAATCGGATTCACGCACCGTTCGAGGCCACACGAAGCTTACGAGGAGGGATACAACTTTCGTGTGGATGTTGGGCCAGGTGCCCAATCTATGAAAAGACTAAAATTCCCTTGAACGTGAGGTCGTGTAAGGAAATCGAGCGGAATGCGTCCGAACTTCACACTTAGCATCCAAATACCTATAAAAGCTCAATTAACCCCTGCAAAACATGTTAACGTAGAAATTTAAGGTGGTCTGGTTAACGATCATAAATATAGGGAATAAGATACCTGAGGGGGCTAAAATGCTTAGGTTCGAAGGATGAAATACGCAATATTTGCGTATCATCACACCCCCTAACTTACACATTGCTAGTCCCTAACAAGGAAATAGGATGCAACAAGAACTACAAGCAAACCAAAAGAAGGAGATAGTACAAAAGTATGGTATAAAAGAAAAAGGCCACTTTCGCAGGCGATTCGATTGCATTTAGCGTATGTAATAAGCCGTTAAACCCCTAGGTCACCCTAGTGGACGCGTGTCGTCTCGTGAGGGTTTTCATGGATGATACCAACAAACATCACATGGTTTCCTCGAAATATGCCCAAACCAACATGCGACAAGTCCAACAATAGGGAACAAGATTTCATACACATTATTAGCGAATTAAACGAATTTAAATAAAAGTATGAATCATTAATATTATAGAATGCAACTCATAGAATTGAAACCTTAAAATGTGGAAGGGGAGCGAGCACATGCAAAGTGTGATTTGGTAAAAAACTTATATAAAATGGATAAACATTAAAGCAAGCATACCTTCAATCCTCACGGGCATTACACTCATCAAGTGAATTCACTCGAAATAGGGTGCTAACACACGGAACATGCGGGCATAAAAAGTAAATATAAATGGAAACTAGGCCGCACACATGTCACAAATGAAGAACTCTATATATAAAATGAAAAACTATAATCTCAATGAAAGATACCGTACAGTAATAGAGGCGAAATGCATTTTTAAAGATTATCAAAACTATTATGACTTTTTAATTACATCAACCTAAGATCACATAGGACTTGTATAGGGTTATAATATAGGTTTGGCTAGTATACGAAATGAAGGAATGTATATATGGATTCAAAGTGTTCGGGATGAAAACTTGTGATAATGGAAAAATGCATGCACTATCAAAATTGGAAAATGAGTTCCAAAACGGCATTAGATATATCATCGGGGAGAGTAATCAAAGCTTATTGAACTATATACAACACTTACAACTTTCTCTTTCTTTTCTTTTCTTCTTTTTCTCATGTTTTCTTTTGTTTTCTTTTTCTTTTTGCTTTCTCTTTTTCTTCAATTTTTTCACATCTCTCTCTTTTCTTTACGTTTCATACTCTCATAGGCCTAAATTGCAACCGACACCACAACAACATCATTCAATCCCAGGTAACATTCCAAACAAAGGTATGGAAAGTAATATGTATGGGTTAAAACTCCAATTTAGAGTTGGTTATGGGATTGGGGTTATGAAATAAAAGGCTATATTTAGGCTCAAAGGGGTTAACGAGGGTAAACATATAAGGGTGAGGTCAAGGTTAATATGGGTGATATAACAATGAGGGCCTATTATCATTTCCAAAAGTTTACGCAATTCTCGAGTCAAAACAATATATGAAAATCATGCTCAAGTAGCACATTTCAAGTATGAACTCAATTAATGAACGATCAAATGAAAGCATAGAGAGATTACCGACGAATTCAACATTGTCAATGAGAAAAGAATAGTGTATACACTAAAAAACGACGAAAGTTACAAAGCTTACTCGATGTAAGTATATACAATGCAACAAAAGATTACCGAGTTATAAAAATCCTAAACCAAATCAATATAGCGAGAAAAGTGTATGTGCTCATGGGATTAAAGTTTAATTCATGAAGTTATTCATAATATCAATAAGTGAGACTAAAGTCTAATAACTTCTAAAATCAAGAACATGCATCATTGGGTTGTCTATTGGATCGAGCAATTTATCAAGGGAAACAAGGGCAAAATACCCAAAAAAAAGAAAAAAGAAAGAAAATATTTTTGAAATTTTTGAATTTTTCTAAGAAAAGCATACTAAGTAACTAACATGTACGCAAAAACATGGACACTACCAATGAATGGATAGAATATCCCACATCCCCTAACTTAAAACTTGACATTGTACTCACTGTTAATTAACAACCAAGTTAAAGAGAGGAAAATAGCGATATTACCCAAAATGGAGCGATCTCCGAAAAGTGCAAGCCCGATGATTCTACAAAACAAGTTACTACCGAGCATAGAAAAAACAAATAACAAAAAGTTAATTAATTACAAGAGACTAAATTAAAAAGAAAGAAAAAATAAAAAGCTAACTATATGCAACCTATTATTTAGGCTTCGCACTAACTATACACTAGAAGTCTAAATAGTTGAGGGTCCACCGTGAAAATGATTTGACTTTGGAGGATAACTCATGTACCCTCACATACAAGCATGCCCTCCAAAAAATATGAAGTCCGTTTGAACAACAGAAGACATGTGTAAGGCGTAAGAAATGAACCATCGTCAATTAAAATTTTTGGAGGGCGATGGGGGGTTTGGATTGAACGGGTCACAAAAACAAATGGGGACCGAGAAAAGACAAATATCCTACAAATGATTTTGAAATTGGAATGGGAGGCGGCGTACACAAAGGCACATATGCGATCGTGGAAGGCGACTCGAGCAAGTACTCCTCATCGGCGAAATGGTTTAAAACATTAAAGTTTGAAATCGAATCATCGGGTACTTGTGACAACGTGATAATAGAGAATTAAAATGGAGATGAAATAAATTCAAGCTCATGAGATGAATCATCATCACATGAAGATTGATTTTCGAAGGAAATAATATCATTTTCAATGAAATGTTCTTCTTTGGGGGCCAAAGAAGAAATCATTTCATTGCAAATAGATATTATGTCATTTTCATCTTCACTTTCAATATCTATTATACAATGGACAAAGTCTATAATGGTTTATTCCAAAGTAGGCACAAGCACCTCATTTGGTTCAAAACATTCTTCGACTTCGAAAGTCTCGGAAGTAAAATCATCGTTGGACTCAAATAATAAATCCAACTCATGTTCCCACAAAACATTTTCTTCCCGATAACGATTTTCAATTTTCTCATTCTCATACATACGCAAGCCCTCACCTAATGTCATAGGTCGAGGTGCGGATACATGAGAATGGGAACTTTGAAAATTACCATCAGACTTAAACGAAAACTCATTATTATAGGAATTTTGAAAACTATTCGAATTCGTTTCAAAATTCCTATTATAAGGAGGTAAAGGCCCAAAATCGTTATCATCATCGTCAAAATTCCAATAACCTAAATTTTGACTTTTGTTATACTCGCCCAAAGTGATATTTGAATTTGTTATACTTTGGAATTCTAAATATTCACCAAAAGTCATAGATTTGCGATAATTTTGAGAATTATAACAATGATTACCGAATGAATTGAAATAAGGCATGCTTACCCAAAAAATGGCTCGATGTTCCGAATTCCACAAAGTAGGTGTGTGCGAGAAAAAATCGAGCATTTCTAAGTGCTATAATGTGGAAGTCCTGCAAAAAGGTTAGCTAATAATACAAATAAAAAGAAAATATTATGAAATACTAAATCAAAAATAAAGTCTAAAACAAACTCATCCGCGGTAATGGCTCCATTTTTATTACCCGTGTGAAATGCGTGTTCGTGTAAGGACACAGTCGTTATTTTTGTTTCATCGCGATAATACAAAAACCTAAATTAATACTACACTTATGGGGAAAGAACAGCGGTAAGTCGGGTATCGAAAGATCCACTCAGACGAGTTGCTAGAATTCAATTGATTTAATATTCCAAAATAAAAGTGCAAAAGGTGATTACAAACTAAAAGGAAAAGATGAATAAAAGGGAAATATTAATCTAGGCATGGGGAATGAAACTAGATTAACAAAGTGATAAAACTATAGGTTGCATCGAATAACCCTCACCCGAGTTAATTTGTATAAAATGGATACATGGGTCGACGAGTTATTTAGATTGCGTCTCGTTTCGACAGTTAATTGAATCAAGGGTTGTAACGCCCCTAAATCCTCTTAAAAGCCTAATAAGATTTTGGCGTCAATAAATATCTCGAAAATTGCACATACAAGGTCGTAAGCACCGAAAATACATGATATGCCCCATCAAATTTCCTAGGAGCAATAACTGAGACAACGCACCCGAAATAGACCCGTAAACGCCATCACCAAAGCAAAGCAACGCGTCAACTCTAGTGAGTTCAATTCAAACACAACCTAATTTAAATTAGCTATAAAGCATATTAAAAACACGGTAAATGGAAAGCAATAAATAAACGGGATAAAGTTACACTAGAAAGAAAGTAAAGAAAGCATGTGAATCTAAATTAGAAAGCATCTAAATTAATCTAGAAAGCAAGAATTAATGGAAAACAAGTATATTAATGGAGAAGAAGATGAATAGTGTAACTTACAACCCAATTGGGTGTCAACCCAAGAAGAATCAAAGAAGAACTCTTCGAATCCCCCAAACCCTAACTAAAACTATCTAAACTACTTACTATTTGATTATTACAACAAAAATGTTTTATATAGTAAGTGAAAAAATAAATAGAAAAGAAAAGAGAAAAGAAAAGAAAAGGTAAAATATCTCCTGAAAACAGGGATCGATCGATCGATCATATTCTATTCTTTTCATTTTAGTTTGCATTAAATGAAAAATATAAAAAGATTGCATTTATCATTTGTGTTTTACCTTATGAGTAATTTAGGATAAATGAAAATACAAAATGATTTTAGTTCGTCTTTTGAGTAAATATTTTTGTATATTTGGTTAAAAATTTTAAAAAGTCAAAAATATTTTTTTGTGTGTGTATTTTAGTTTGACACACCTTTTGTGGCATATGTTTGTGTTGAATCCTTCTTTTAGCTTCCATGTGGCTAGAACTTTTGGTTAAAATTTTCAATCCTTAAAATGTTCTTTGTCATGGTTACATGGAGTATTTTAAGTTTGACTCGCTTAACGAACTCACTTTAAATGCCTTTTCACACATGCACGAGCTCTTTTAAAATTTTAACTTCACATGTATTTGTGCTTTGTGAGGTGTTCTCCTACCAATCTAGTCATCTACATATCTTGTAACCTAGGAGGATTTGTGCATGTTAATTCCGTTGCACATGATATTTGTGTGATAAAAATGATATTTGAATGTGCACGGGGAAGGGCTCCAAAAGGAAAAAATTATCCTTTGCGAATAAGCTACCATTTGGAATGGACCTAAAAGAAATACGTGGTTAAAAGGCCTAAAAGAAAAATATTGGCCAAGGACTATTTTGTTTAGTTTTATATATTCATTCTAAAGAATTATATGCATATTTTGAGGGAGTTTGGATGGTATTTAAACGGTTTTACACAATGTCCTTTTATCCTAGTTGCGCTTTCATTGTCATGACTCTATTGGTTTGTAGAATCATCAATATGTTAGGCTTGTATGCATTGTGCTTGTTTGTTCATATAGTTCAATTTATCTTATCACATAAGGTTAAATCTGAGTTGATAAAGTTTTGCAATCAAATGAAAACTCCGTGAACATGTTTAAATGATTGGGTTTTAATTCATTGGTATCTTGTTCACACCTCTTCACTTCCGTTTCCATATGACACATTTATGCTATAAGAGTGTGAAAAACTCATGTTATTTTATTTTGTGTATATCTATATATGTGTACTTATGTTTAGTTTGTATCTATTATGTACACACACACACACACACACACACACAGATATATATATATATATATATATATATATATATATATATATATATATATATATATATATATATATGTATATATATATATGTATATATATATATATATATATATATATATATATATATATATATATATACATATTTGATATTTTGTTTATTTTTGAGTCTTTTCCATGTTAGCTAATCCATTTATGCTTTTAAATTTATAATCAGTATATATCTTGTTGCGAATTTTGGTTGATATCCCATGCTTATGTTGAATACATTTTAGTTGGTACATTTTTTTATCGCATCATAAGTTAGTATCTAATTACTCTTGTTGTGGATTAGTTACTTTTTCTCGTTGCCTAAATGCTTTAATGTTCTTATCACTTTATGCACCATCATATTGTTACTTATTTTCCCATATTTTGTATCCCTTCTTTCAATTTGAGGGGGAGAAATGGAATTTCTTTAATTAGAGGGTGAAATAAGTAATGTTTTAATTCTTTATCCTTTGAATATTCCTGAACAAAAAGGGGGAGAAATGGTATCTAAACCTTTAGCTTTGGAGATTAATTGTAGGGGGAGACGTCACCTTTAAGTAGGTCATTATTTGAAAAAGGGAGAGAATTAATTTAGGGGGAGTATTTTTTAATTGCATTTAATATTTTGATATTCCCTATGCGTTTAATGGTTTGCTTAAGTGTGCAGGAATTAATTCTAGCGGCACCATTTTATATCGGCAACGCTACTTATCCTTGGGTCGAGTCAGCACCTATATTTTTATTTTTTGGGGTGGGATGTTTGAGTCTAGACGAGCTTGACGGCCCTTTAGGATTTTTGGTTTGGTTTTGTCCCGGAATAGCCAAAGGGGGAGATTTGTAAGGACACAAATTTCCAATTGAGTCTTATGTAGTGTTGGCTCAATTTCGGACAAAACAATTTGAGTCATAGGATAGAAGTTGTTTCCATCCAAACCTATGACCTGTTTGAGTTGAAGATGTAGCGGCCAAGATTTCAAGTTCACTTCTTTGTCGAGTTTAGTGATTCATTTCTATTCAATAACTATTGGGTTCCATTGTCTACAAAAGGTATGAATGCATTTAATATATATAGGAGACTTGGAATATTTTTTATGGGTGAAATTTTAATTTAAAATGACTTTTACTTTTCAAAAAATACATTAGAACATTGGATAAAAGTTTTTGGACTTAAAATTGAAAATCTGGAAACCCTGTTTTTTCGTTCAACATGTCTTTCGAACGAGATTATCATTCGAACGAGTTTGCCAACGAGATTCCCCATTTGTTTTCTGATTTTTCGTTCTAACGAACTCGTTCAAACGAGTTTTTCCAACAAGAATTTGGCCTACTTTTCTTCTGAAATCTCGTTTGAATGACCTGAGAAAGTCGTTCGAACGACTTTGGCGGGAAGGTACATTTTTGGCAGTTTTCTTTTTTAACCACCCATGTTTCCCACTTGTTCCACTAACTTTTACCAGCCATCTTATGTGCGGGAACAAGACTTTTCCAAGTAACTTTTTGAGATTGTTTCATTCTCTAGAGAGCAAAAATTGTTTACCCAAAAAGTTCATGTTTTGAGTTTTGAATTTATGAATTAAAATCCTTCTAAAACTCTACACATCCATAGTTTTGTTTAATTTCAAGTTTCAATATATATATATATATATTTATATATATATATATATATATATTTCATGGAGTTTGGTTTTACACCTTTGGTTCATCTCTACATCATTAAAGAAGAGAGTTTGGGTTCTTCTCCACCCAAAAAGAGTTTGTTTGCGTGCTACGGTGTTCCCACTTGAAGAAAGGCTTTGGGTGCGGGTTAACGAAGACCAAAAGCCTCATTGGTGAATTCCAAGGTTCCGGTGGAGTTTGAGATTGTCGACTAGGCGGAGGTGGTTACAACAACACGCGTCAAGTCTTAGATGGAATCGAGTCGTGTGAAGTAAGTCATCTGTCTTGTAATAATAAATCCATACTTAGTTCACTTAAGGCTAAGGTCATCCGAGATTTTTCCCAATTGGGTTTTCCTCATACATCGGCACGTAGTGGTTTGTGATTTATTTTATCTTGCTACATCACCTAGATGCATGCTTAGGACTAAAAAATAAAATATGGTTTAAATCACTGCTCATGCTTAATTTGGTGCTAAAATTAATTTGGGTAAGGTTCAATTAATTTAATTTTAGTCATTAATTTTAATTGGATAAAATTTGTTTTGGCCTAGATAGAAAAGGGAATTAATCATGTTAGGAAAATCTTAGGATTTGGGATTAAATTGATTTTGTTTAAGTGAATATTTATGTTGGATTAATTTTAGTTCACTTTAGTTGAGTTTAATTTAATTTGAAAGAAATTAAAATTTGAAAGTTGTGTGTGTTGTGTTGAACCATCCTATTCCGTACTTTTAGGAATTCTGATTATTTTTTATTTTAAAATAAGATTTAATTTCAATTTAGGTGGCTTCAACCCGCACTAACACATGGTCACCTACCTCAAGCTCTATATGCCTCCTGTCTGCATTGGCATAACTTTTATGCATGTCTTGAGCTATACGAATGCGCCCTCGAATCACTCAACCTTGATAGTGGTGTCCTAAATCATCTGTCGACCCATAGATTGTTGTCCCCCACCTCTAACTAGCAAGAGGGAGAACGACAAGTCCGACCATACAATGCCTCAAATGGTGCCACACCGATGGTACTGGTAGGAGTTATTACACGTAAACTCCACCAAAGGAAGGTACTGCTCCCATCCTCCACTGAAGTCAAGTATGCACATCCGTAGCATAACCTCAAGCATCTACACATCTGTTTGTGTGTGATATGTTGTACTCAACAGTAAATTCGTGACCATCGCCTCCTGAAAGCTCTATAAAAAATAAGGAACAAAGATCTTATCCCGATCGGACGCAATATTAATCCGAATCCCATGTAACCACATTATCTCAGCGATACAAATGTGCATACTGCCTCAGCTCGAAATTCATATAAACTGGAAGAAAATGGGCCACATTAGTCAACCGATCCACTATCACCCATATGGAGTCATGACCTCGTTGCGATATCGGTAGCCCAATAATAAAATCTATGGAGATGCTCTCCCACTTCCACATGAGAATATCGAGTGGCTTCAATATCCATGTCGATCTTTGGTGGTCTACCTTCACTAGACAAAAGTTATCACACTTTGAGACAAACTCCGCTATGTCCCGCTTCATCCCCGACCATCAATACTACCTGCGTATATCTTGGTATGTATTTTCCCCATCAGGATGTACTGCAAACCCGGACCCATGAGACTTTGACATCACTGCATGTATTAAATCCGCATCGTCTAAAACTATGAGCCTCCCATTAAAATGCAAACTTCCCTCTGAACTAATAGAATAAGACACTTTCCCATCAGCTAATAATTGGCAAACTCTGTCCTGACAATACTGATCCCCTTCCTGGACTTTCACTACCCTCATAATAATCTCAGGCATTACACCAATATAGACATAGGAGCTCTGGTAACCTTATTATTGTGTCGAAACTCTCTCCACTTCGCCTTCTAAACCTCTGCTATCTCTCTAATAGGTCATCGAATCAACGCATCTGCCACCATGGTAGCCTTACTAGGATGATACTGAATATCAAACTGGTAATCCTTAACAAACTCTAACCATATCCTCTACCTCATGTTCAGATCCTTCTGCGTGAATAAATACTGAAGAAATTTATAGTCCGTGAACAATGTAAACTGCTCCCCCAAAATTTAATGCCTCCAAATCCTCAAGACAAACACAATCACTACTAACTCCAAGTCATGCGTGGGGTAATTCATCTCGTGGGGCTTAAGCTTACGGGATACATAAGCTATATCCCTCTCCTCCTGCTGTAATACACTCCCAAGTCCCTACAAGTATGCATCTATGTAGACATGATACTCCACTCCTCCCCTAGGCAGTGAAAGTATAGGTGTTAAGGTCAATTTTTCCTTTAGATTATTGAAAGCTAACTGACAATGGTCATCCCAAACAAACAGCATCCCTTTGTGATTCATATTTATCAACGAACCTACAATCTTCGAGATACCCCAAATGAATTGTCTATAGTATCTGGACAACACCAAAAAACTTCGAACCTCAGTCGGTGTTGTGGGTTGTCCCCACTCCTTCACCGTAGACACCTTGATCAGATCAATCGCAATACCCCTGTCAGACACAATGTGGCTCATAAACTTCACCTCTCAAATACAAAACCAACACTTATCAAATTTGGCGTACAACTGGTGCCCCACAGTGTCTATAAAACCATTTATAGATGCTCGACATGCTCATCCTCAAAGCAAGAGTAAACCAAAATATCATCAATGAACAAGACCATGAACTGGTCAAGGAAATCTCTGAAAATCCAGTTCATTAGATCCATTAACACTATTGGAACATTGGTGAACTCTAATGGCTTCACCCTAAACTCATGTGAGCCATACCATGTCAGAAAAGAAGTCTTAGGAACATCCTTCTCTCTGACATGCAACTGATGATATCTGGACCTTAAATCTATCTTGGAGAAGTAATTTTCTCCCTTTAGTTGGTTGAACAGATCATCGATCCAAAGCAATGGGTACTTATTTTGGATTGTGACCTTATTCAACTCCCTGTAATCAATGCATAACTGAAGTGATCCATACCTCTTCTTGATGATCAACACCGACGCAACCCATGATGATGTACTCCGTCTGATGAAACCCTGCCCCAGGAGCTACTGAATCTGCTCCCTCAACTCCCTTCTCTCATATGGGGCCATGCAATAAGGAACTCAGGTGATAGGCCTCGTATCTGGGTCTAAGTCAACAACGAATTTAATTTCTTGGCTAAGCGGTAGCCTGAGTATCTCCTGGAACACATTCTCAAACTCCCTTATCGCATGAATAGAATATAGAAAGAAAACTACCTACTGTGAGGTATCATCCTCAATGTAATACAAATGTGTGCTCGACCATCCCTCAGGAAGAGGCATTGACACTAAAAACATCTTCTTCCCTGGAATTGAGAACACAATATTCCTTCTAAAATAATCCACCATCACCTGATATCTAGCTACACAATCTATACTTAAAATGACATCATACCCCTTTATATCTAACATGAGAAGTTTGATGGAAAACGTAATCTTCCCACATCGATGTCTACACACTACAGATTGAGTGTACAAGCGACCCACTACCCCAATGATGACTCTATACACGTAAGGAGACTATCGGCTATCTCTAATAGACCGTGATAGGCCCCTTGTATATTCCAAGTGCGGAAAATGAGTGTTTTAAATAAAAACCAAGTTGTGAAACAAATTAACTTAACCAAATTTTATCTTGATTAATCCTAAACATGCATCTAGTGATTAAAGCAAGTAAAGTTAAGTAAAGATACTCACATCGCTGGATAAATGAGGAAAAGCCCATTTGGAAAAAAATCTCGGACGACCCAAGCCAGACAATCACTATGAACAATGGTTTTACAAAGACAGATTAGCTTTACACACGGACTCGATCCACCCATCAGACTTTACTCTCCTCTGATCTTTTACGACTCCTCTCATAGTGCCCACATAGAAACTCCATCTTCCATGCTACTTGTCCACAGCACGCGACTCCATGAGTGCCTCGGTGTCCTCCGATATGGCTTTGATGTCGTCTATGATGTTGAAACTGGTGTGCTCCTTTTCTTCACCGTAAAACCCAACTAAGCAGGTTGTCCAATGAGTTTGAACAAACTAAACTTGGTGCAGCAAGGATCACATAAACATTATGCTAATGAAAGCTCGGATGTTTGCAAACTCTAAGGATGTGTTGAAGCCTTTAATACCTTAGAAAACATATGCAGAAAAATATACTATTTGAAAAGTGAATTCATTCTGCACGCACACAGAGAAAAGGACTAGGACCTGACTTAAATAGATTTTTTAAGTCGGTGCAAATCTCATTCGAGCGAGATGCCATGTCGTTTTAATGATAATGGATCTCGTTCGAACGACATTTAAAGTCGTTTGAACGACATCATCAGATAGAGTTCCAAAATATTCTAACTTTAAAAGAGTTTTATATAAAACCAACTCTAATCCAACACAAATCCGTCCTTTATATGATGTGTAAACATTTTCCTTAGAAAAAATAACATCCTTATTATATAAAATGAATTTCGAGTTTCATTAACATTATGCATTTATACCTGTGTGATCTTGAAATGCAATAAAACCTTGAAGACGAGAAATTTGACCAAGTAAACTTCGACATGATTAATTCCATGTAGCTTTATCGCAACGTCTTCAATTAATCTTCGATACGTCATAGACTTGTGGGATTAGACAATAAAAGACTATATGTGACTCAAATATGTTTTGTTTAGAGAATAAGTCAAAACAACATTAGGGCTCAATTGGAAATTTGGTCCTTACTAATATCCCCCTTTGACTATTCTGGAACAAAACCAACAGTGAAATGCCTAAGTCGGGCCGTCAAGCCGTATGATGCCTAAAATCCATCCCATAAAACTCAAACTAAAAAATACATTTGTTGATGTAAAAAATTAGACTATCTCTAATTTATCAATCACAGATAAAATAAATAAGATAAAAAGATTTTTAAAGTGGTTCAGCCTTGTGAGAATGGCCTACATCCACTATTTTTGTTATTGCTGAATGTTTGCTTGGAATTCTCGATAATGGATTTACCAAGAAATTCCGAGTCCCCCTCTAATGAGGAGGTTACAAGGTATTTATAGCCTTGGGATTGTACAAATGAAAGGACAATGCGCTGTCATTCAGTAGACAAATACATCTATACGATAATAATGAACATTTAATACGGAGTCGTCTCTTTGATTCTCTTGATTTGGGTGCTCTGTACGCTAAGTAGCTCGGACCGCTTAAGTTGCTCACACCGCTTAAGCTGCTCGAGGCCCCTAAGTTGCTCGGACAGCCTAAGTTTCTCGGCACACTTGAGCTACTCGGAGTGTATGAGTTGCTCGTATGGCGTATTCGTATTTGCCATGTAAGTTGACACGTGTCTTCAGATGATTGGTCCATGTCAGCAGATTAAATTTGGTATCAACAGAAGCCCCCCCCCCCCCCCCCCCCAATGTTTCACAGTTGAGGTTGAGGGAGAGTGTGGAACATTTTGTTCGAAAATTGCCTGGATTACTGGTCTTCATGGGTTTAAGGAAAATTTTCCTTGTACCAAATTCCTTTTTTGAGCGCACAATATCAAACTTCATAAATATTTTGAATTTCCACAATCGTTTCGATATTTCTGCCCTTTTATTCTTTTAGCCGCCGAAAACGCAAACGTCTTCCCTTGTAATCATTGTCTTTCTCTATTCCCGAGACAAAGTATTTAAGCGCGGTAGAAATCCTGTCATCTTTTACGTTTGAAATATGTATCTCTGAACTCTTCATTTCCTCTCTATCTTGTGCCTTTGTTCTTTCCATTGTTCGTTGTCAACTGATCTCTCTTTTTCTGTAAGATTTTCTTCCCTCTCTTTTATTTACTTTGTTCATCATGGTTTACCTTGTTGAATCGCTTAACAAATTTCGTTTTGAATTTTCAATCCCTTCATGGGTTATTTTGGAAGAACTTTCTGAACCTTCTGATTATTTTTCTTTGGCTGAGGGACATTAGTTCATAAGTCTCTTTGTGGCCGAATGTGGCTTTTCTTTTCCTCCAAATCCCCTATGTTTGGAGTTCTATCAATATTTTGACATTGTACCTGCAAAAATATCTCCAAATACCTGGAGGATAGTTAATGGCATACATATATTAAATCAACTCCATGGAACTCGTTTAGGGATTCCAGAGATCATGTACTGCTATAGATAGGTTGTAAGTGATTCCACATTCTATTTAAAAACTGGGTTTTTGAATAGGGCATTAGTTGTCAATCTTCCAGACGCTAATAGGGATTATTTTGAGCATTGTGTTGTTATAAAAAATTGACAACATGCTCCATTAAATGGAGATGACGTATATAAAGGTCCCAGGTGTCCCCCTTATGGCAATGGAATAGGTTATTTTTACTTTTTTTAAAATCCTTTTTTCTTTGTGTTTGATAATATGTATCACTGACATTTGTTTTTATTTATTACAGTTGACAGTAAAAGAAAACCTCTAAAAGAAGCTGACGTTAATTTAAAGCATTCAAAACTTATCTGGGATTTGCACCAATCTGTTGTCGAGGAACATATTAGATCTGCCTCTTATTTGTTACAGTACAAGAGCTATACTTCGTCTTTCACTGCTCGTCCACGTCCAGTTGTAGTTGACCAAGTACCAGCTTCTGAGACTAGTGTGGAAGGTTCTTCCTCTGAGTCAAGTGTTCCCATCAGTAACTTAATGAAGAGAAGAAGAGCTCCTGCCTTTTTTGATAAATCTTCCTCCACTAATGTGGAGGCAAAGAAAATCAAACAAGAAGTCCCAGAAGAAGGGACAGGAATCACTGATGCACCTCCTCCTGCTGCTGCCAAAAAAGCTGTTGAAAAGCCCCCAATGGCCCCGAGCAAGATTGTTGTTGTTTCTCCTCCAAGTGAGGTTATTGTTATTTCACCAACAAAAACAACGTATTTAGTTGGAAATGTTCCTGCTCCTCTGAGGAGGTTAAAGAAAATTTCTTCTGAGAGACCTGCTAAACCTGTCTCTCAACCTTCAAATGTTGAAGGTGTTATTCCATCTTTTGTTACTCCGAGCTCCGTTGTGAGTTTGGTGAGATCTTGGACTGTCCCAGAAGTCCAAGGTATTGAGGAATCCCTTTCTCATGAGAGAATTACTACCCTTGTTGCTCAACACATTGCCTCAGTAAGTTTTGTTAGTTTGAGTCATTCACTTTCTAATATTATGTTCATATATTGACCTAATGTTATTTCTTTTTTCAGCTGGTGACGTGTTTCAACAACATATTAAAGAAGGATGAAGCTACCAAGGCTTCAAGCTCCTCGGGAGGTGTAAAGGAAGATTTTATTGGTTTGACTCGGTCTTTAAAAGACTCTCATCAAAAGTACGAGGAAGATAAAGTTTCTTGGGATAAGCAACTCAAATCCATCGAGCTAGAAAGAAATCAAGCTGTGAATGCCTCCAAGGATTTGGAGAAGAAATTGACAGAGTGTAAGCAGAGCAATAAAGTCTTCGAACAAAGAAACAAGGAGCTGGAAGTTAAGCTCAAGTCTGCTGAAGAGGAATTTATTAAACTTCAAGATGTTGAGCGACAGAAGATGGAGGTGAAGGAGAAGTTGAAGGCTGCCGAGGAGCTCCTTAGGTAAAGGACCTCCTCGGATAAGGCAAAAAAGAAGAAGGCAGTTAAAAAATCTTTTAGCGTTGGTTGGGACAAGGGCTGAACAAAGGCCTAGCTGCCATGTCCTCTCAAATGGAGTATGAAGGTGTCAAATTCTTTAGGGATGGATGGGTGGCTGCATTGAAAGAGATGAAAGTTGCTGAGAATTCTGAATTGTTCCAGCAACACACTCATGGCCCTCCTCCCACTCCTGAAGAAGAAGAGGATAAAGCTGCCTCAGACGAATCTTCAATGATGACTGGAGATCAGGTCCTTGTTGTTCCTGTTATTTATCTTTTTGAGCAACCCCAACCATCCAGTAATTCTGCCGAGCAACTAATCTTGCCCTCCGAGCAACCAGTCTCTTCCTCAAAACCTTCTGAGGAAGTCATAGGAAATAAAGAGAAGGTGTAGAGTTTCTTGGGTGTTTATTTTGTTATTCTATTGAATGTAACCTCAGATTTTGTATTTTCTCCTTATGATGAAATAAAAATTTGAACTTTGGTTATTTGTCTTAACCTTTTCTTTGACTTGCTTTGTCTGCATCCTTATTGATTCTTTTTATTTCTCTTTGCTTTGTTAGTTTATGGCCAGAATGGAGCTATTATTAGCTCATGACACCAAATTGATGAAGAAATGCAATGACTACTTCAAAGCCGGTCATGCAGATCTAAATGAGGCTCAAATCATTGATATTTTGGGTTCAGATGCTTCTGACCGAGCAGTTGAAGCTTACCAATACCTTAAATGTTTCCTCGATCGTGCAGTTGCCAACAATGTGGCTTACTATGAGATGATTAAATATCTCCAGGGAACGATCGAGGAACTTCAGCTACAGTACAAAGAGTCTTCCACACTTTTGCATTAGGGATATGAGAGGAAATATCAACAATTGAGTGCTGATAAAGGATATGATAAATTCATCTCTTCTTATGAGAAGAAAGAGAGCGTTCTGAAGCTTGAGGTTGAAGAACACAGACATATTTCCAAGTTGTTGGAGCAAGAGAACATTGCCTTGCAAGAGGAGATAAAACAGCTCAAGTCTGTTGCATCTTCCTCGGGAGCCTTGGTCCCTGTTAATGATGAAGGTTTCTCTTTCTTAGAGGTAGAAAACGCCAACTTAAGAGATGAATTGGAAACTTTAAAAAGAGCTGGACCCTCCACATCCACTCGTGGACGAGCAAGATCTTCTTCTCGTGGATGAGTAAGGGCTGGTCGGGTCTCTATTGAAGAAGCTAGAACGCAGGCGGTTTTAGAAAATCAGGCCTTTCAGTTGGTGACCAGGAACCAAGCCTTAGCAGAAATGTCTAAGAAGATTCTGAACTTCAGCGAATAACTATCTACCCAGAGTTCTACCTTGGAAAACAAAGAACTTCTGGTGAGGAATCTCCACGAGCAACTAGAGAGGTTAACTTACCAATTTCATAAACAACCCAGAGAGTTTTGGATGGCTGGGTATAATGAAGCCCTTTACCATCTTGATGCTCGGATCCAGCAATCAAATAACAAGGGGTATAAGCAGGGATGGTTAAATGCTATGTGTGTGCTATAATTGGAGCAGGGACATTATTTATGGGATTATTATGAGCCTGGAGTGCTCGATTTACCCGTTCCTCCTTTTAAACTTTATTATAGCTGGATTCCTGCTCGTGCAATTCCTCGATGTCTGATTTCTAAATATCTTGGTGATTAGAGTCTTCATGCCAACTTTGAGATATCTCGTCCAGAACATTTACTTGATCGGCCATCTGTAATGAATATTAGAATGCTAAGAGATGTAAATTTTATAAATTCTCCTTATGCCTTAGATGATCCTCCTACTGGAATAGAACATGTTTCAAAGGCAGAAGGGAAAAAACCAATAGAATAGGATTTTTTTATGTAATGATGTTTATTTTTCACAGCATATGTAATTGTACCTGATTTGAATGAAGAAATTTTTAGTCTTTTGCCATTTTATTTTCTTCTAAGTAATTTACAGAATGTCTTTGTTTGTGAATATATACACATTTTGATATGTACATTTTGTTTTGTTTTTGGATAATAGAACTCGTCCTATCTATTATTTGATTATAGTGACTTGTCACTCTTTGGGCCTAGGCAATGAAAAAAATTACATCCCATGTTCCTGCCTAGTTTAACCAACCGGAGTTGATTGTATTTAATTTTTTGACCAACCGGAGTTGGTGGTAATTGATTCCTGACCAACCAGAGTTAGTGGTAATTGATTCTCTGACCAATCGGAGTTGGTGATAATTGATTCCCGACCAACTGGAGTTGGTGGTAATTGATTACCGACCAACCAAAGTTGGAGGAGATTGATTTACCGACCAACCGGAGTTGGTGGTAATTTGTTCCCAACCAACCGGAGTTGGAGGAGATTGATTCCCGACCAATCGGAGTTGGAGGAGATTGGTTCCGACCAACCAGAGTTGGAGGAAACTGGTTCTCGACCAACCAAAGTTGGAGGAGATTGGTTCCCGACCAACCGGAGTTTGAGGATATTAATCGGATTTGGTGGTAATTGATTCCCGACCAACCGGAGTTGGAGGATATTGATTTGCCGACCAATCGAAGTTGGTGGTAATTTATTCCCTACTAATCGGAGTTGGATGAGATTGATTCCCGACCAACCAGTTGGAGGAGATTGGTTCCGACCAACTGGGGTTGGAGGAAACTGGTTCTCGACCAATCGGAGTTGGAGGAGATTGGTTCCCGACCAATCGCAGTTGGAGGAGATTAATTCTTTACCAATCGGAGTTGGAAGATATTGATTTTCCGACCAACCAGAGTTGGTGGTAATTTATTCCCGACCAATCGGAGTTGGAGGAGATTGATTCCTGACCAACTGGAGTTGTAGGAGATTGGTTCCCGACTAACCGAAGTTGGAGGAGATTGATTTTCTGACGAACCGAAGTTGGTGGTAATTTGTTCCCGACCAACTGGAGTTAGAGGAAATTGGTTCCCGACCAACCGGAGTTGGTGGAAATTATTTTGAACTTGATGTGTAGTGTGTAGCACTAATACTCCAAAAAATTTCAACAAAAGAGAGAATTGGGTAAAACATTCAATAATTTATTCATACTGAAGCAACTGCATTACATAGGAATTTCAACTACTGATAATACTTGCGGAGATGCTCTGCATTCCAAGCATTCTTGAATTCTTCTCCTTCCAAGGTTTCAATCCCGTATGTCCCTGGACGAACAACTTATGTTACTCTGTAGGGTCCATGCCAGTTGGCTTACAGTTTGTTATTCTTTTGGATCACTTTCTTCAGCACATAATCCCCTTCCTTTAAATCACACTTTTTCACTCTTTTGTTATAGAACAAAGTTGTTTGTTATTGATACGTTGCGTTCTTGATTGCTGCTTCCTCTCTAACCTCTTCGAGCATATCTAGGTCTAATCTTCTCATCAAATCACTGACAGGAGAATTGAAATTAAGCACCCTATGCGTGGGTAGACCTAATTCAGCAGGTATGACAGGCTCACTCCCAAACGCTAGCATGTATGAAGACTCTCCTGTTGCTGTTCGTGGGGTAGTACGATAAGCCCACAGCACAGAATGTTGCTCGTTAATCCAATTTCCTTTTGCATCATCTAGTCATTTTTTCAAATCGTTCAGCGGCGTTCTGTTTGTCACGTCAGTTTGCCCATTGCTTTGTGGATGGCCTCGTACAGAGTGGGCCTTCAACACATTGGATTGATAACAATACGCAGCAAACTCCTCATTATCAAACTGGGTTCCATGGTCGGTAATGAATGCATGTGGGAGACCATATCTGCAGATGATATTCTTCCAAATGAATTGATATATTTTGTCGTATGTCATATCAATGAGAGGCTCAGCTTCCACCCATTTGGTAGAGTAATCCACAGCAACCACAAGGTATTTAAATCTTCCTTGGGTCGTTGGAAGTGGCCTGACCAAGTCTATTCCCCACATGGCGAATGGCCAAGGAGACGTGATGGGTGTTAACAATGCTTGGGGAGTTCTTCGGATAGAGGATAAGCGTTGACATTTATCACATTTCTTGGCATAAGCTACGTAATCGGCTCTCATTGTCGGCCAGTAATACCCCTGTGTTGTTATTCATTGCAAAAGTGTCCGACCTACTACATGGTCTCCACAAGACCCTTCATGGACCTCTTCGATCAAATCTTTCACTTTGGAGGGGTGGACACACCTTTGTAGCCCTGCTATAATTCCTCGTCTATATAAAATGCCATTAGTCAATACATAACAAGCAACTTTAAACTTTAGTTTCTTGGCTACGAGTTTATCGGTTGGTAAAGCCCCCTCTTCAATATCGGCCCTGATGGGATCCATCCAAGATGGTCCCAAGTCAAGGGCAATGAAGTTTATCATCAAATCTTGGTCTATGCTTCGACCAGCCAGAATTTCTATCGAGATTATTCTTCGTAGCTCGGTGCATGTGGAAGATTCTAACCGAGCTAATGCGTCTGCTCTTGCATTCTCCGATCTCGATATTCTAATCAACTGAATTGCATTAAAGCTTGATACAACTTCCATTGCCTTCGCATGATACTTGATCATTAACTCTCCTTTTGCTGCATACACCCCCAGCATTTGATTTACGATCAACTGTGAGTCACTGAATACAACGAACTGCTATGCCTTCATGGTTTTTGCCAAATTTAGACCCACGATCATAGCTTCATATTCAGCCTCATTATTAAAAGCCTTAAATTGAAAGCGCAGAGCATACTCCACATCAGTTTCATCTGGGTTGTTTAAAACAATCCCTGCTCCACTACCTGTAATGCAAGAAGAGACATCCACATATAAATTCCATATAGGTACTTCATCATCAAATTTTTTATCAGACAGAGTTCCTCGGTGGAATATTTGGTGCTTCCTTTTGTCCTCCTTCGGTACTTCTTGTTGCCCGTTGATCATCCTCTCTTGCTCGTCCCCGACGTAAGTTGGTCGAGGTTTAAATTTGATAATCCTGTAACATCCACAGGCTGGTCGGTATTCAACTTTTGTTCTTCGGAGGTGTCTTCTTGAGTAAACTCTGCAATAAATTCCGCTACTGCCTGCCCTTTGAGCGACGATCTAGGCTTATAAATTATATCATATTCACCCAGTTCTACTACCCAGTACATCAATCTTCCTGATTTTCCTGGTTTGTGCAGAGCTTGCCTTAACGACATATCGGTGTATACCACTATAATATGGGCTTGGAAGTATGGCCTCATCCTTCTACTTGCTTCAATTAGTTCTAGTTCCAATTTCTTCAACCTTGGATATCTGATTTATGCTCCTCGAAAAGCTTTGCTGGTATAATAGACTAGTTTTTGTACTCCGTCCTCCACGCTTATCAATGCCGAACTCACTACATTTTCTGAAAATATCAGGTACAAGTACAGTCTTTCTCGCATCACTAGTCTAGATAATAGTGGTGGTGTCCCCAGATACTTCTTCAACTCTTGAAAGGCCTCTTCGCATTCATCATTCCATTCAAACGTTTTTCGGAGTGTTTTGAAGAATGGGAGACATCTATCAGTTGCTCGTGACACAAACCTATTAAGGGATGCAACTCTTCCTGTGAGACTTTGCACTTCCTTTTTCGTCGTTGGAGATCGTAGCCCCAATAGAGCCTTGATCTTTTTAGGGTTCACTTCAATACCTCGTTGGTTAACAATATACCCGAGAAACATACCTTCTCGTACCCCAAATATGCATTTGGTGGGATTCAGCTTCATTTGATATATATCTAGTTGATCAAAGGTCTGACCTAAGTCAAGTAGCTTTCTTGCTCTTCGTCAGCATGTCATCAACATAAACCTCCATGTTATAACTCATTTCCTCTGTAAACACCTTATTCATCAACCGCTGATATGTGGCACCTACATTTTTAAGTCCAAAAGGCATAACATTATAACAATACGTTCCCCTTAGGGTGATAAAAGAGGTTCTCTCCCTGTCTTCAGGCTTCATCTTAATCTGGTTGTAATCAAAATAAGCATCCATGAAACTCAAAAATTCATGCTCCGAGGTAGAACCCACCAGTTGATCGATTCGGGGCAAAGGAAAATCATCCTTTAGGCATGTTTTATTAAGATCCGTAAAGTCTACACACATTCTCCACTTATTATTTTTCATCTTTACCATCACCACATTTGCTAGCCATTCAGGATATTTGACATCCTCAATAAAAAAGGCTTTTTGTAGTTTCTCCACTTCTTCCTGTATAGCTTGGTTCTTCTCAGTACTAAACACTCTTCCTCGCTGCTTCACTGGTTTGATTTCCTTGTTCACGTTGAGCTCGTGACACGAGAAATTCGGATCGATCCCTGGCATGTCTTCATGACTCCATGCAAAGGTTTGCTTTCTTCGCCTTAGAAATTCTATCAATTCCTGTTTTAATGATACCTCCAGCGATGCACCAATTTGCGTTGTTCGTTCTGGATGCTCGTCGTCTAGAATGATATTTTCAGTAGCCTCCATGACCTGCCCCTTTACGAGCTAAGACTCGTCTCTAGGGTCTAGCATTTCATTCTTTGCATCTTCAATTTCATCTACTTGATAGGTAGTAGTCTTCTTCCTTGATTCTTTATATTCCTCCTGCTCGGCAGATGAATAGTAGCATTCTCGAGCTACTTTCTGGTCACCTTTCACAACTCCCACTCCAAAATTAGTTGGGAATTTTAAACATTGATGTACAGTAGATGGTACTGCTTCAAACTTCTTCAGGCCTACACTTCCCATGATGATATTGTAGGTTGATTGGACATTTTTATCCATTACAAAAAAGCACACTCTTTCTGTTCGACAAGTAGGCCATGTACCGATAAGCATATCAAATTTGATCGTCCCAAGTGGAAAAATCTTTTCGCCAGTAAAACCAAGGAGGGGCCTATGATATGGCTCCAACTGGGCTAGCTTCAGATTCAAACTATCAAAACATGGATAGAACATGATATCTGCTGAGGTACCATTATCCACCAGTACTCGTGAGACCACCACGTCCTTCATCCTCATCTTGATCACTAATGGGTCATCATGAGGATATAGTACTCCTGCTAGGTCATTCTTAGAGAAACCAATGACCAATTTGTCTTTATTCACTTTCCTCGGGCGATCATATTCAGCTAGATTTATTCGCTGAATGTACGAGCAAGCTTGAGCCTCATTGAGGTAAGCTTTCCTTTCTGCAGTAAGATCTCCACCTCCTGCTTCTCCACCTGTAATAACATTACATTCAAATGATCCAAAATGTATTGAAAATACCTCACGCTCTCGCTGTCTTGGTTTTTTAGGAAAGTCTGGATCATCCTCTGGATCATCCTCGTGGTCTCTCTTCTTGTCTTCATTTGCTCGACGAGGGGATTTAGACCTTTGCCTTGCTCGGTCGTTGTCTTTTCCACCATTTCGGCTATCAACATACTTAGCTAGCTTTCCTCTCCTGATGAGTGCTTCAATTTCATTCTGGAGAGCTATGCAATTTTTGGTCGTGTGACCATGATCTTTATGGAACTCGCAATATTTGGGCTTATTCCTCTTGTCAGGATCTTCCTTTATTTTTTCTGGCCAGTTCAGCTCCTCGCTGTTCTTGATCTCTTCCAGAATATGATTTATATCTACCTTCAAAGGAGTAAAATTTCCAAATTTCTTTAACGGTTTCAATGCTTGCTTTGCTTTCGATTGCCTGTTGCCACCATTATTCTTTTACTCCTTCTTCTCTGTCCTATCAGCCTCGACCTTGGTTTCCTTAGTGTCTGTATTCTTCTTCGTAGCCATAGCTTCCTTGGAATTCATGATTTTGGCTTCTTTTGGCATCAATTCAGCCATGGTCCTAGGCGGATCTTTGGCTAAAGTGTAGTACAATTTATCTGGCAACAGTCCACTCATCAGAGCAGTAATTGTTGTTTTCTCCTCATAATCAATTACTTTGAGTTTCTCGTTATTGAAACGAGTAATATAATCCCTGGTGCTTTCACCTAGCTTCTGTATAACACTCAATAGGTGTGCTACTCGTTTGACTGGTTTTTCTCCAAAATAGAAGTTCCCAATAAAGAGCTCTGCCAGTTCAAAGAAAGTCACGATCTTCCCTCGAGGAAGGTTGTTGTACCAGATTTGGGTTGATCCGGTGAGAGTACCTCAAAATGCCCTGCATCTCACTCATCTGGAACTACATAGATATCGGCAGCAGCTTGCTATTGTTCTATATGAAGGACAGTGTCAGTTTTTCCATCATACTTAGGCGTCACCACATAAGCTTTGAATTTTGATGGTGTGGGAAAATCCAAAATAGTTTGCACCAAGGGTGTCCCTTGGACAAAAATTCTTTGTAGAGGATTTTTGGCCTTAGACATTTCTCCTAATCTGTCCTCCAACCTTTGAATGGAGCCTTTCCATGCGTCGTTTGATATAAATTAATATGAATCTTTAAATCCGAATCATTTGTTATGTGAGTAAACATGATACCAAACATGTAAACATGATATATAAACCATTAAGCATAAAACTCACAAAACTCCTCCCCCTACATCACATACATCTCTCCCCCTTTTTGTCTCGAATAGACAATCCGGTGAAAAGATAAACAAAACTAGCATGTGAAAAATACCAATTTTATTATATTAACTCATAATATGCTAGATAAACATGAAACAACTAGCTAGTTATGATCAATCAATGTCAAATCAGTAGCTAATAAATAATGAATCACACAAAATATATAGCAATCATAATTGATGTGATTAAACGAATCAAATGCAGCAAAATTTGTCAATGATCAAAGTAAACTACATAAACAGAAACTCAGTACCTAAATATGAATCAATATACGGCAGGGTACTGAAATAGAATTCAACCAGCAAAAGTCAAACTGGTCAACCGGTGTTATTGTTGGACTGAACCAGGGATGTCATTCGAACGAGAAGGGACGTCGCTTGAATGAAGACAGATGTCGTTAGAACGACATTATCAAACTTTCACAGTCTCCCCAGAAAATTAAACAGTGTTGCCCAGTGAAAAATTATGTAAAAATTCTAACTGTAAGGGGCTCAGAACTGGTAAACAGTATCATAACTTAAGAAAAATAAAAAACAAACAAAGATGAGTAACATACTAACATAGTACCGATGTGCCTCAAAATGAACATGGAATGCAAGGGCATGAACTAAAACAGATGAATCACAATTCCAACACATCGAAAGAATCAAGAAGCTCTAATTGATAGCAATCTATCATCAAACTTTATCATAGTCATATGTGACAATTAAAGAATGAGCTTAATAAACTAAACAATCATGCACACAAATCCAGAGTTTAGAAGATCCTACAAATAATAGCGCCATGACACGATTTTTCAACTATAGGATTCTTTGTGCAAACCCGTTTAAATTATTAATCCATCCAAACTCCATCAAATATATCATATTTTCTTTTGAATGAGCTAAACTAATTTGGCCCATTTTTGGCATAAGATTCTTCTTATTGCCTTATGATTTTTTGGGCTCTTTTAAACGGTGCCTTTCACGACGAGTCAATTTTACACTCTCACTACCCTTTCCCATGAACACTCATCATATTTTCAATTTAATCCTCACGGTAAACGATTATTACATGCACACCTCTTCCTTGTGTCTACTTACGCATAGATGACAAAAATGAGATAAGAACGTCTCACCAAACTCAAATATGCAAGAGTAGTCAAACATTCATATAAACTCGTGCATGTGTGCAAGGATGGCAAATATACAAAGTCGAATCAAAACGCATATCAACTTCGAAACAACCCCATAATACAATGGTTAAGATCATTCTAAGCATTGATAATAATGACCAAATGTCCTAGCGACATGGATAATGGTAGGAAGGGGGTCCAAGCACACCAATATGCCACATCAAACATGTTAACTCATGACACAAAAGTCGAAAATCTTTTGTTTCTTTCAAAATATGATGCAATAAGTAGAAAAAAATAATACAAAATGATAAACATGTCATAAGACTAGTAAGATATAAATCGTGATGCAAAGACTAGCGTATGACAAACAAACCACGCAAGCAACTATCCATAAGAAATAACAAGTGATGAATCATGTGCATGCATGTGAGAATCAACCAACGAAGCATTTAGCATCTCCAAAACAGATCTCCTAACCCAAATCGGTGTATACCTAACAAAACGGGTTTTGAAAATTGATGGGACACTACGTTTAAACTTCCTAGGGTTTTTTCTAAGATCAAAACAAAAACTCCCGAGGTGACCTTTCCTACCACAATGTGAACATGTGAAAACACGACGAGGAATGGGACCTTTAGGTTGACCTTTTTTAACACCCTCGAATGTGGTTGACGCTCTAAAACAAACTGTGGTTTTGGCTTTGACATGCGAACCACTAGAACAAGATGAGCCACTACCATTACTATTCACACTACTTGAGTCGGTTAAATCATTTTTTAGCATCAAAACTTTTGACTCAAGCAACTGATTAGACTCTTCAAACTTTCGTGACTCCTTCTTTAGATTTTCAATTACCCCTAGATGGTTATCTCGATCCCTCTCAATGTGAGTAAACATATCCCTGAGAGTCTTCTCTCGTGCCACAAAATCATTAATCGAATTATTTTCCTCAAAGACACAAACCCTGGATTTTTTCAAATCCTCTAACTCTTTTTCAAAAATGAGAATTCTTTCATCACTCTCCTTTTTGCCTAATTTTAAAATATTAAAATCATTAAACAAGGAACCAAAGTGTTTATGACAAAGATCTCTTTGAATTTGAAAATTTTGTAAATGTTCAATCATATTTTTAAAACGAGAATTTTCTTCCTCCAAAACTTCAATCCGTTTTGCAAATTTTTAATTCAAATGATGTAAGTCGTCAAAGAGTGGAGAATCCATCGAGACAAACAAACCAAGAGTGATAAAAAAATTAAGAGTAAAAACAAAACACACATAGGGAACTACACAATAAAATAATGGTTTTAGCTCTGATACTAATTTGATTGGTACCTTTTATATACCAAGTGCGAAAAATGTGTGTTTTAAAGAAAAACCAAGTTATGAAACAAATTAACTTAACCGGATTTTATCTTGATTAATCCTAAACACGCATCTAGTGATTAAAGCAAGTAAAGTTAAGTAAAGATACTCACAATGACGGATGTACACGGAAAAACCCAATCAGGAAAAAACCTCGGATGGCCCAAGCCAGACAATCACTATGAACAATGGTTTTACAAAGACAAATTAGCCTTACACACAGACTCAATCCACCCATGAGACTTGACGCTCCTCTGATCTTCTACCACTCCTCTCATAGTGCCCACGCGGAAACTCCATCTTCCACGCTACTTGTCCACAGTACGCGACTCCACGAGTGCCTCGGTGTCCTCCGATATGGCTTTGATGTCATCTACGATGTTGAAACCGGTGTCTGCCTTTTCTTCATTGCAAAACCTAGCTAAACAAGTTGTCCAATGAGTTTGAACAAACTAAACTTGGTGCATCAAGGATCACATAAGCATTATGCTAATGAAAGCTCAGATCTTTGCAAACTCTAAGGATATGTTTAAGCCTTTGATACCTTAGAAAACATATGCTGAAAAATGTATTGTTTGAAAAGTGAATTCGTTCTGCACGCACACAGAGAAAAGGATTAGGACCCGACTTAAATAGATTTTTTAAGTCGGTGTAAATCTCGTTCGAGCGAGATGCCACATCGTTCGAGTGACAGTGGATCTCGTTCGAACGACATCTAAAGTCGTTTGAACGGCGTCGTCAGATAGAGTTCCAAAACATTCCAACTTTAAAAGAGTTTTATATAAAACCAACTCTAATCTAACACAAATCTGTATTTTATCTGATGTGTAAACATTTAAACATTTTAAAAACATTTTCCTTCAAAAAATAACATCCTTATTTTATAAAATGAATTCTGAGTTTCATTGACATTATGCATTTATAACTGTGTGATCTCGGAATGCAATAAACCTTGAAGATGAGAAATTTCACCAAGTAATCTTAGGCATGATTAATTCCATGTAGCTTTTCTACAATGTCTTCAATTAATCTTCGTTGCATCATAGACTCGTGGGATCAGACAATAAAAGACTATCTATGGCTCAAGCATGTTTTGTTCCGAGAATAAGTCAAAACAATATTAAGACTCAATTGGAAATTTGATCCTTACAGACCGGTAGCTTGTGTAAATCGGGTCGCTATGAACGAGTGTGATGCCCACGTATCAAATAAAATCCTATCCTTAAGTTCGTGAATAGTAAATGTACCATCTACTGTCGGTGGTGCCTATAGGGCCTGTAATATGGCTTCATCTCGAACGTTATAGACACGTCCATGCTGTAACTATCCCGGTTGCAGTGGGGTGGGTGGGTTGGTGCTACAGGTAGTATCTACGCCTGATGCCCTTGTTGGTCACCCTCTGCTATGATGCTCTACCCTTTTGTGGACAGTTTCTCCTCTTATAGCCCATTGTTCCACAAATAAATCAGTGGCATAACTCTTTGCCTTTAGCCCTGATGGCCCTGACGATACTAACCCTACTGTTATCCCTGATGGCCTCGACTCTACTGGTCTCCCCCATTATTCCTTGGCCTTAACGTTCTCAGCCCTGCTAGCCTCCCCCATATTTCCCTAGCCCTAACGGCCTTGAGGAATCTGTTGTTGCTGACGAACCTACTGGACCTGCATAAACCCTCCATCGGGTCGATATCCCCCAGATGTCAACTCTTGGACTAATCCCCCCATTGGTAATCTTATCCCTTGTGTGTGCCCGATTGTTGTTGCTATTTTAGTGCTCTTCGAGCACCACTTCCCCCTTTCTTTGCCCGGCTGGCAAGGATAACCTCCTCTTTTGCTTCCCTTCACATGGAAGTGATGGTCCTGGCAGTGTAAAAGTGAAGCATTTACGACATCTGTATAATTCGTCAATGTGGGGTTGCCAATAATATGTTACTTGGCCCTCCAGGCTAGTCCATCCGTAATATTTAGTTTCTTCTTCTCTTCACTGTTCATTTCTTCTGGCATAGAATTAGCCAAACGAGTGAACTCCTTCTCGTACTTAGATACTGAGAGGTCACCGTGAGTCACCTCAATAAACCTCTTTCAAATCTCTCTCTCAACATCTGGCAGAAAATACTTAAGGTTAAGTTGCATCTATAACTCGGCAATGGACATCGTGCCCTCTCCTTGACGATAGTAACTGACTCCCACCACTGTAACACTGCTCCAACAAGCCTAAAAGTGGCCAACATATGCTTCTGCATATTGCTACACTCAACTATTTTCACTAGCACACCGGAATCACATCTGAGCTACCCTGTAACTCTGGTGGGTGACCCTTCTGAAATACCTCCCTCACTATTTGCCAATCTGAGGGCTCCAGATGAGCCTGGACAACCAGTGCCACTGGCTACGATGGATGGTATGCATGAGGAAAGTGGAGATCCATGGCAGTCATAGCGAGGTTAACTTCATGTACCATAATCGCTTCCACCTCTGCTGCTAACAGTGTCCCCTGTGGTGGATGTGGCTGCGGTGCTTGTGGTTCCTACTGAGCCTCAATCACCTCATATCTAGCTGCTGCCCTCGCTAGTCATCCTCTCTTGGGTGGCATTAGAAAACATATCGAATCGTATGAGTTCATAGTTAATACAAATATAATAGAAGAAGTACGTAATCTCAAATACGTAATCATGAATGCAACAATCCTAATAATAGGCCTCTATATTAAAGAACCTTACGCTGAAATTATAGTAATCCATACATATTCTATGGACACTAGAACCTGATGATCTCATAAGATCTCTGACACCCCGCCTATTTTAACCACATGTGATCAGTCCTTTATTAAAACAAACAGGAATCTTATTTAGTTCATTCTTAGCATCACTATCGAAAAACTTTATAAATTACTAACTACCTATGTTAAATTAATCCGGTGTCAAATTTCATCTTGCATTAATATAATAACATGCGAAAATAAATACATTCACCAGACCCTCCACACAATATAATAGTCTGAATCAATCACACTACAGATTGATAAAAAAAATAGTACTGAATAAACCATTGGTTCCCAAAACAAATCCAAATACAAGTCTAAAGCAATTAAAACTGAATCCGAATAAAATCTGATAGATATACTGAAGTACTAAATCATATGAAGGGGAAACATGCTCAAATGAAAATACTAGAATGAAACTCCTAATGTAGGAATGAATAACTGAAGCGCCCCTATAAATGTTGCAGCTACGCATCCTTGGAAAGAATCATCAGGCTAGGAGTCCCTGTGTCTAGACACCTAAAATGTTTTAGAAAATAGATTTGATAAGGGTCAAAGCCCAAAACCTTTTGAAAATATTTGGCAAGCATTTAAATCACAAGTTAAAAACTATTATTAGATACACTTGTTAGTTTTGTGTACACTCCCTTGAGGTCCTCACCTACTTATCTAAAGTGCACACCTAACACATCCTACCTAGCTATGCTACCTAGGCTAACTAGGTAATGTATCTAACTAACCACAAAAGGTTTCTCTTCCCCGCATTTCTCATACGATACGCTATTGTAATGCCAATAATTAATGTTACTCGCACATTATCATTTGAGTCATTATTTAAGTTTCTCTACTTAAATTACCTTTAGATATACACAATCTATTAATTCTACCATCACACATAAGTAAACCTATCAAACTTGTATATATTTAATAGGCATCTAATATATACAACTATAGCATCCCCTAGAATAGCCACTGTGATGCTTGCATACTCTGTTATCAAGTCCATGTACCTCCTGTGATAAATCAAGGACTATCGGTTTAGAATATCTCCTCGAAACCTCAATCAAACAACACGCAATGGAGGCGAACATTGTTCTAATCCTTTGGGATACACACATACCTAATGTAACCAAATGACACGCCGGTGTAACACCCCGTATTTTTTAGTATTTATTTTTTAATTAATTCGGGTAATTATAAATTACAAGTGTTTCGTAATTTAATTATATTAATTATTATGTGTTGATTAAAATATTAATGGGGAGAGTTATTGGTTAATATTTATGAAATATAATTACTAAGTGAATAGTAAGTTATTAATTTTATGACCTAGTGAGTGATAGTGATGTGACGATATTTTATCTCAGCCGAGAGTCAATATAGATTATTTGGGGACAAGATAGGGCTTTATTGTAAAGTGAGTCATATGGAAATTTCGATGTCACAGTTGATTCCGGATTGATCGAGATAGTCATAATAGTGTACTTGAGGGTAGTAATTGGGTTCCAGGGCCTTTTTAGACATTACCGGGCCCATATGGGAGTGTTCGGGTCATTTGGGATTGGTCCATAAGCCTAATTTCGAGATTAACAATATTAAACATAAATTATAGAGTTAGTGGCAACCATAACTCAAATTGAAAAACCTAAATTTAGAGAGAAGATAATAGGGAGAAAGTGAGGAGCTTTTGGGATTGAGGTGCTTGTGTCAAATTCATCATCTTCATCACAGGAATGAGACTCTATGATTCTAATCAGGCAAGTGGTTAAACTTGATTTTGATTTAAATGGAAGAATTTCATGTTCATATTATAGTATGTTTTTGATGAATTTAACACCTTGCGTAGATTAAATAATAAATTGATGATGAGTTATCATATATTTATATTAGAATCAAACTCGCGTTCGAAATCTAGAAGTAAACTTCGTTTAAATGATAATACTAAAATTGAATTTAGGAAGAGGATTGCTTCATTGATGTTTAAACCCAATTCGTAAAGTTCGGAATGATTATCAAAATAAATGATGTTTAGGGTTGCTATTATTATTAGAATCGGGTTTTTTTGTGTAATAAACATTGGGTACACTTTGTTTGAAGTTTTGGATGAATCCATGGAGATTTGAGTGAACAAAAATGGAGGAAAATGAGTTAGAGAAGAAGATGGTTCGCAGATCTAGTACGAAGAATCAGTGAGGTTTTGAGGCTTTCCTGGTGTGGTGACAATTATTATGCAACACAAATAGATAAGAGAAACCCAATCACCAAGTAAGAATAAGGAATGCAAAATGACAATCACACAACAAAGGATGTACGTGGTTCAGCAAAGATGCCTACGTCCACGGTGGTGCAGTAAGTATTATTTCTATGTTCTCAGTAGAGTTATTACAGAGAATACCATATGTCCCTTGCCCCGGACCTAGGGTTTATTATATACACGTTTATTTCAGTAAGTGGGGGTGTTGGACTCCCCCACGTTTTCCATCTCTTCCTAGAACCTCTCTTAATGGGAACATGGGAAGATACTAAATCATAATCGGTTAAGACATGGAGGGTTTGGACTTTGGGCAGCCACAAATGGGCTGCTAGTCTAGGCCCATCATTCTAATTTTGGGTACGTACCATTGCCCCTAAGTTTGTTGGGCCATGCTTGGGGACGAGGAAGAGCTGCTGTTCGGGGACGAGGAAGAGGTTCTCGGGGACGAGGAAGAGCTGCTGTCGAGGAACAAGGAACTCAACCTGCTCGGGGATGACCAAGAGTTCTTCGTCCTACCATTGAAGAAGCTCGTACTCAAGCAGCGTTGGAAAACCAGGCATTCCAATTGGTAGCAAAAAACCAAGCCTTGTCTGAAATGTCTAAGAAAATCAAAAGTCTGGAGGGGGAACTTGCTACACAGAAGTCTGCTTTGGAGAGTAAAGATATTTTTGTGAGAAACCTTCATGAGCAGTTAGAGAGACTAACTTTCCAATTCGATAAACAACCTCGTGAATTCTAGATGGCAGGCTACAATGAGGCCCTCTGTCACTTGGATGCTCGTATTGAAAACGCTAACAATGAAGGCTACAAACAGGGATGGTTGAACGCCCTGGGTGTACTGAAACTAGAGCAAGGTCATTATTTATGGGATTATCATGCCCCTGGGCTGCTCGACCTACGTGTTCCGCCTTTCAAACTTGACATGAGTTGGATCCCTGCTCGGGCCATTCCTCGTTTCTTGATCTCAGAGTACCTTGGTGACTATAACCTGAGAACGCGTGTAATATCGATTTAAATAAATTCGTAAGTTTCCAAGAACCCTTATTTAATTAGCGTCTACTTTTAAACCAAATAAAATCAACCCTTAAACATACATCTAAATCAACCCATCAAATATAAAGCATGCGACACAGAGTTAAGGAAAAATCCCCGAAGGGCAAAACCTTTTATTTCTAGAACTTTAAAGAATTTACAAGACCATTGACTTACATACAACCTGATAATCGCCCACAAGTGTAACGCACGATGTCTTCGGTAAACCTTCAAAGCAACGGCTAGAAACAGTGTGACACAGAAATACCCGCAGGTGTCGGTTCCTATGTCGGCGGCTGGAAGTTTCCCTTTCCAGGAGGGCAGCAATGAAGAAGAGAACGGCTTCTCCACAAGGGTTGAACAATAGCAAAGCTTGTGTTCTAGGGTTCCAAAAGATTCACAAAAGTAATTGGGATTTTTAGTGTGAATCAAAAAGATGTTTGGCAGATCAAAAAAAGAAGTCTTGTTGTGTTTTATCTCTTAAAAACGTTTTCTCAAAGACTTGAAAAAATACACCATCGGAATAGTAATATATATAGGAAATATAAGATGGTGGGTAAAAAACACACGGAACTGCTCGAGTATATCCCAGGCGGACCGGTCCGGCTTGGGGGCGGATCGGTCCGGATGACCGGATTGATTCTTTTATTCCAGGCTTCATCGGTTCGCTTACGGTCCGGGGTATACTGGATCTGCAGCAAGCAGATCGGTCCGGTTGAGGGGCGAACCGGTCCGGTTGAGGGGCGGACCCGTCCGGCTTTCCCAGAAAAATAAAAAACTTTTAAAAGCCTCATTTTTCTTTAAAAAACTTACTTCTTATTTTTATAAAAAACATTTTATAAAAATTTCCCAATACTAAATATGAACTTTAAGGAACATAAAAACAAAATTTTACCAAGTTCATTCTCGCAGAGGCTATGATGTTGAAGACGCTTTGATATTCGGATCCGTTGATGTAAATGCGATCTTGAGTTTCTTCAACGGTGTAACGGCGTACGACATACAAATTGATAATGGACAAAAATGTCCTTACATAACCTTCATTCACAGGCAGAATTATCTCGTCCTTAGCATTTACTAGATACACCTTCTATAATGAACGTCAGAATGCTTCGAGACCCTAACTTCATTAATTCTCCCCTTTGCTTGTAAGATCCTCCTGCTGGCGAGGTGCCTGTTTCAAAAACATAAGGAAAGAGACCAATAGAATAGGGTTCTTTAATGTAATAGTTGTTTATACATTTCAAATCAATGTATTCATATTTGTACTTCATTTTTGGATTCAATGAAATACATATAATTTTGTTTGCAAATGTTGATTGCTATTATCTTACAGTTGTAAAATGTTTTTCATTTGTATCTCTGTTAAAAAGATGATATAATATTATCGTCCAACTGATTGTCGACTAATCTGATTGTATATCTGTTAAAAAGATAACATCGTTTTGTATTTTGTCGACCAACTGATTGTCGACTAGCTTAAATTTGTAATAATCATTTGGTTGACCCAAAATAATGATGTTTTGTTTCTCGACTGATTAAAAGTCATAAGTAACAAAAATTTTAACTTGGTAATATTTTCAAAATGTTTCCGACCAACAAGGGTTGGCGTCTTTTACTTTTCTACCCATATAACTTGGTGAATTTTCTTTCTTGACCAACTTTAGAATTTTTTGGAAAATATATTTTCCTTCCGGAGTTGGCATTTTTCTTGTTTTTCTTCGGCATCCTTTCTTGCCCTTTTACCAACCTAAGTTGGTCTGAGCTCGAATTTGATGATTCTATCATGTCCACTTGCCCTTTTACCAAAATAAATTGGTCTGAGCTAGTGTCTGCCTCCTAACCAAAGGAGTATGGTTTCCTAACCAACCGGAGCTGGCATTTTTAGGAATGTCGTTCTTGCCCTTTTACCAACCTAAGTTGGTATGAGCTCGAATTTGCCTCCTAACCAAAGGAGTATGGTTTCCTAACCAACTGGAGCTGGCATTTTTAGGAATGTCTTCCCGAGGAACATTCCTTCTCGTACTCCAAATATGCACTTCATCGGGTTCAGCTTCATTTGATATTTATCCAGTTGATCAAAGGTCTGACCTAAATCAACTAGATGATCGATAGCTTTCTTGCTTTTTGTCAGCATGTCATCGACATAGACTTCCATGTTGCAACTGATTTGTTCGGCAAAGACCTTGTTCATCAACCGCTGGTATGTCGCACCTGCATTTTTCAAACCAAAAGGCATAACATTATAACAATAAGTTCCCCTAGGGGTAATGAAAGAAGTACTTTCCGTATCTTCAGGTTTCATTTTGATCTGGTTGTAGCTAGAGTAAGCATCCATGAAGTTGAGTAGCTCATGCCCCGAGGTAGCATCCACCAGTTGGTCAATTCTGGGCAATGGAAAGTGATCCTTTGGGCATGCCTTGTTGAGATCGGTGAAATCAACACACATTCTCCATTTATTATTTTTCTTCTTTACCATCACCACATTTGCTAACCAGTTTGGATATTTAACATCTTCAATGAATCGCCCTTTCTGGAGTTTCTCGACTTCCTCTTGTATAGCTTGATTCTTCTCGGGACTAAATACTCGTCTTCTTTGCTTTACAGGCTTGATCTCCTTATTCACATTAAGCTCATGACATAAGAAGTTTGGATCTATCCCTGGCATGTCTTCATGACTCCATTCAAAAGTTTTCTTTCTACTTCTCAAGAAAATTATCAACTCCTATTTTATTGAAGCATCCAATGACGAACCTATTTGAGTTGTTCGTTCAGGGTGCTCGTCATCCAAAATGACATTCTCTGTAGCTTCCACCACCTGTCCTTTTACAAGTTGAGATTCATCTCTAAGATCCAGTGTTTCAATTTCTGTACCTCCATCAACTTGATAGGTAGTAGTCTTTTTCCTTGATTCCTCAAGCTCCTCTTGCTCGGCAGATGAATAATAACATTCCCGAGCTACTTTTTGATCACCTTTCACAACTCCTACTCCAAAGTTTGTTGGGAATTTTAAGCACTGATGTACTGTAAATGGGACTGCTTCAAATTTCTTCAAACCAACTCTTCCCATGATGATGTTATAAGCTGACTGAACATTCTTATCCATCATAAAGAAGCGTATTCTTTCTGTTCGACAAGCAGGCCATGTACCAATGAATATATCCAACTTGATCGTCCCAAGTGGAAAAACTTTTTTTCCAGCAAAACCCAGGAGAGGTCTGTGATAAGGCTCCAGTTGAGATAACTCTAAATTTAAAATGTCAAAACATGAGTAGAACATGATGTCTGCCAAGCTACCATTGTCTACTAAAACTCTTGAAATCATCACTTCTTTCATCCTCATTTTGATCATTAAAGGGTCATCGTGAGGATATAGGACACCTGCTAGGTCATTTTTTGAAAAACCAATGACCAATTTCTCTTTGTTTACCTTCCTCGGACGATCCTCCTCAGCCAAATTTATCCTTTGAATATATGAGCAAGCTTGAGCCTCACAGAGGTAAGCTTTTCTTTCTGCAGTAAGATCTCCTCCTCCTGCATCTCCACCTGTAATAACATTACAATCAAATGTTCCAAAACGTATTGAAAATACCTCGCGTTCTGGTTGTCTTGGCCTTTTGGGAAGATCGGGGTCATCCTCTGTATCATCTTCATGATCTCTTTTGCTGTTCTCTTCTGCCCGATAAGGAGATCTAGACCTCTCTCTTGCTCGGTCTTCATTTCCTCTTTCATTTCTACGATCAACATACTTTGACAATTTTCCTCATCTAATGAGTGTTTCGATCTCATTCTGGAGGGCTATGCAATTTTTAGTCATATGGCCATGATCTTTGTGAAACTCGCAATATTTATCCCTATTCCTTCTATCAGGATCTGCCTATATTTTCTTTGGCCACTTTATCTCCTCGTTATTCTTGATTTCTTCCAAGACATGATTGATACCCATCTTCAAAGGAGTATAATTATCAAACTTCTTCAAGACTTCCCATGACGACTTATTATTCTTGGATTATTTGTCACCACTATTGCCCTTATGCTCTTTCTTCTTAGCTTTGTCGACTTCCACCTTGGTTTCTTTATCCATATTCTTCTTCGCAGCCATAGCCTCCTCGACATTCAGAATTTTGGCCGCTTTTTCCATCAACTCCGACATAGTTGTAGGTGGATCTTTAGCCAAAGTGTAATACCACTTATTGGGCAACAACCCAGTCATCAAGGCGGTGATTGTTGTCTTCTCTTCGTAATCTATAACTTCAAGCTTCTCGTTATTGAAACGAGTTATGTAGTCTCTAGTACTCTCACCAGCTTTTTGTCTAACGCTTAACAAATGCGCTACTCGTTTTACTGGCTTTGCCCCAAAACAAAAATTGCCAATGAATAACTAGGCCAGTTGAAAGAAAGTTGAAATCTTACCCCGAGGAAGATTGTTGTACCATATCTGGGAAGATCCAATAAGAGTTCCCAAGAATGCTCTGCATCTCATCTCGTCGGGGACAGCATAGATGTCGGCAGTAGCTTGATATTGCTCTATGTGAAGAACGGGATCTGTCTTTCCATCATATTTGGGGGTCACCACAGGTGCTTTGAACTTTGACGGGGTAGGAAAATCCACAATGGCCTGGACAAAAGGTATCCCTTGAACAAAGGTTTGTTGTAGGGGATTCTTCGCCTTAGCCATTTCTCCCAATCTATCCTCCAGTCTCTGAATAGAGCCTTTCCACGCGTCGTTTCCTTCCTCGGGCCTATTGGTTCGAGCAATTAATCGAGCTGATGTGGCCTCCTGAGATCTATCCTGACGAGCAACTGGCCGTGAATGTGCTGATCCTTCTCTTAGATCTGATGGTTGTCGAAAACTCCTCGACATGGTCTTAGGTGGACTCCTATTCTTCCTGGGGCCTAATCGATTGAAAGGAGACACCCTGCTCAATCTTTCCAATGCACTGGTCCTCTCTGGAGAGAGAGTAATACGTTGCTCAGTATCGGTGGCCCGTATTGATGAAGTTCGCCCAGGTTGATAAGAGAAATCATCAGATTCCTCATTACGATATGAATCTGTACGCCTGGATCGTGAAGAAAGTAAATGGGTTTTCCTCTGACCACTTCGCCGTCCCGAATGGGCAGGTGCGCCGCCATGAAGAGTTTGGATGAGTTGCCGCATGGTTTCTTGCATGGCGGTCTGACCTTGGGCTAGATTTGTCATTATTCCAGCCAGATCTGGAATAGCTGATGGTGCAGATGGATTTGGAGGATTTTCAGCGTTTCCAGCGTTTCGATTGCTGGATTCAGGATTATCAGCCATTGATGATGAATGATTTTTGGTGAAAAACGACAATAACAGTCGTTTCCCACAGCCGACGCCAATCTGTTGATGTAAAAAATTAGATTGCTTCTAATTATTTAATCACAGATAAATATAAATGAGATAAAGAGTTTTAAAGTGGTCCAGCCTTATAAGAATGGCCTACTCCACTGTTTCTGTTATTGCCAAATGTTTTGGAATTCTCGATATGTGGTTCTATCGAGAAAATTCGGTCCCCTTGAATGAGGATGATACAATGTATTTATAGCCCCTAGGCTGTAAAGGGTAAACAATTAATGCCCCTTAAGCGTATACAACTGTATGATGAGCATTCAATGAATAGTTGAACTGTTGATTATCTGGCAATTAATGCTCTGTTCGAGATGCAGCTCGGACCGCCTTAGTTGACCGACATTCAGAAGTTTCTCGAAGCAGTGGAGTTCCTCGGAGCAATGAAGTTCCTCGGGGTACACTTGTTGCTCGGAATGTCTGACTTGGTTGGGGAAATAAACTTCCTCGTTGCTAATGTGCCACGTAGACTGACACGTGTCTTCTTGTGATTCGTCCATATCAGCATATTAATTTTGGTATCAACAAGGTTGATAGAAATTGAAGAGCTTTCCTTCATCAGGGGGTGGTTGAGTGCTTTGAAGGAGATGCAAGTTCCAAGGAACTCAATGCTCTGGTATCTCCATGAAATATCTCCTTCCACTCAGATGCCCAATCCCTTCCGAAGAGATGATCAGTGGATACCCATCGATGCCATCCCTCGGCAGCTATTGGAGTCAGATGCTAACGAAGTCGAGGAAGAGTTAGTTCCTGCTCCCGATGATGGTCGAAGAGCTCAAGTGGCTGATTATCTCATTCAAAGGCGTCACCGCCACTGAGATTTTGCCAGTAGTTACTCTGTGTATTTTATATTGAAGTGATGTTATGTCATTGTTTTGGGCGTGCTCGCCGACTAAACATGTATTGTACTTGTTGTAAATATGGTGGATTAATATAAAATTTAGGTTTTGGGCTAATTTAGCCGACTAAACAAGTGTATTATATTCTCCATATTATCTCTCCTTTATGATCTCTAAATTTGTATTATTACGGAAGTGTCCTTCCAGTCCAGTATACTATCGAGATACCATTGTGCACCACTTTACCTTTTAGGTCATGTCGTCACACTCCCTTAGGCCTAAGTGTGGCAATTGGCGAGGACACACCTGGTGTTGGATGTTCTATCCGATCAAGATTTTATTCAAACAAAGATGGTTTGGAGACCAGTTTTAATTTGGTCATATTTCCTAAGGATCTCCTATAGGGCTTCATATATTTCCAGAGGCAATGTTAAGAGGTCTTTCGTGTTTCATAACGAAAGACTGAGGAGGGTGATTTCCCTGCTATGGTGTAATGATCAATGTGCCTGTCATTTGGAAAAGGTGTGTGATAAACCTTATATAACTGTTACTCATTATAACGCAGCCATTAAACAGCTTTCATTAATGACAAGGAAAATGAACTACTAGTTCCACAACAAAAGCATAAAAGAATAATCTAAAAATAGAATTTCTTGAGATTGGCTGCGTTCCATGCTCGGGGGATTTCTTTACCTTCCATCATTTCTAAGTGATAGGCGCCTTGAAGATTATCTCTTGTTATCTTGAATGGTCCTTCCCAGTTTGGCCCTAGCTTGTCGTCTGATAGTTTCACTACGCTGCCCAGGACTTTCCTTAGGACATAGTCCCCAACTCGAAATGTCCTTGGGTTGACCCTCTTGTTATAAAGCCTTGCGAGCTGTTGCTGATAGCTCGCTAGTTTTACTAGGGCTAGCTCTCGGCGCTCGTCGGCTAGGTCGAGCTCAGCGAGCAATGCTGCATCATTATGGCCCTAGTCAATAAGGCTGGACCTCACTGTCGGCCAACCGGCTTCTAGTGGGATGACTACTTCCATTCCATATGTTAGCGAAAATGGGGTCTCCCCTGTTGCTCGTCGTGGAGTGGTTCGATAAGCCCATAGAATATGTGGTAATTCATTCACCCACGCGCCTTTGGCTCGCTCTAATCGCTTCTTTAATCCATCGATCACAGTTTTGTTAGAAGCCTCAGCTTGGCCATTGCTCTGAGGATAGGCCACTGAGCTGAAATGGTGTCTGATTCCATGTTCTTTACAGAAACTCTGAAAAGAGCCGCTCTCGATCTGCGTTCCATTATCGATGATGATGGTTCTGGGGATGCCAAAATGGGTGATTATATTTCTCCATATGAACCTTATCATATCTGCATCTCGGATGTTTGCTAGGGGTTCTACCTCGATCCATTTGGAGAAGTAGTCAGTCGCGATCAATAGATACTTGCGATTGTCGATGACGGTAGGAAGTGGTCCTACGATGTCCATCCCCCATTAGGCAAACGGCCATGGGATCGATAATGATTTTAGGTCGCTATCAGGTCGGTGGACCATAGGAGTGTGAATCTGGCATTTCAAGCACATGAAGACATACACCGCAGAGTCCATTTGCATATATGGCCACCAATAGCCCTCCTTCATTGGTCAGAAAGCCAGAGATCTTCCTCCAATATGGCTTCCACAGATTCCTTCGTGAAGCTCATATAGAACTTGCTCGACATCCTTTGGGTGGACGCATTGGAGGTAGGGACCGAAAAATAATCTCTTGTATAGACTGCCCTAAGGAGATAAGTGAAAGCGATCAGCTTTGACTCTTATCTGGTGAGCAGTCTTGTTATCATCCGGAAGTGTGCCATCCTTCAAATAGTCCCTTAATGGGTCCATCCAGCTGGGTGCAAACTCAATTCGGAGCACCTACTCCATGCTTAGTAGCTCACTGTTACGGTTAATGCTCGGGTGAGAGAGAAAATCGATGGGGATTATCCTTTTTAAGTCAGAATCGATTGTTGAGCTTAGGGCTTCTAGGGCGTCAGCATGGCCATTCTGCCCTTTGGGAAATTGTTGGACATTGATCTCTTCGAAGCTCGCCATTAGCCTTTTCACTAAGGCGAGGTACGCTGCCATTCTTTTATCTTTTGCATTGTAATCTCCACTTATCTGATTGGAGACTAATTGAGAATCGTCGAACACCTGTAAATTCTTTGCTCCCGAAGTGTGCGCCTTCTGGAGGCCGGCTATTAAGGCTTCGTATTCTGCTTCGTTGTTGGAGGCTGCAAATCCAAGCCTGATTCCTTGTTCAAAGATTGTATCCTCTGGAGTAATGAGGACAATGCCTACACCTGCCCCCTTTGAGTTGGAGGCTCCATTAACGAACAATTTCCAGGTTTCCTTTGTTGCGTCGTTCCCCTTTAGTGTTGTTGGTGGAGGTTGGTTGGAGGGTTTCTCACCTGTGAATTCGGCTATGAAATCAGCAAGGATCTGCCCCTTGATTGCGTTCCTTGGTTGAAATTGGATGTTAAATCATCCGAGCTCGACTGACCATTTAGAGAGTCTGCTCGATAAATCCTCCTTCCTCAGGATTGCTTTAAGGGGGTGTGATGTAAGGACAATTATAGTGTGGGCTTCGAAATAGTGCTTCAGCTTCCTCGAAGCCACTACTAGTGCAAAGGCCAGCTTCTCCAGTGGTAGGTACCTCTGCTCGGCATCTAGTAGTGTCTTGCTCGCGTAATAAATGGGGTGCTGGATTCCTGTAACTTAGCACATTAATGCAGAACTAACGGTGTGGTTGGAAACGGAGAGGTACAAGTATAAGGGATTTGCTTCCTGTGGCATGACGAGCAGTGGTGGGGAACTGAGGTAAGCCTTGAGTTCGTCCAGTGCCTACGAGAAATCTTGGTTCCATTCTACCGTTTTGTTTCCCTTTAGAAGCTGTAAGAAAGGCTTGCACTTCTCGAAGGACTTTGAAATGAATCGGTTTAAGGCAGCGAGCATACCGACGAGCTTCTGTACATCCCGAATCATGCGAGGAGGTTGTACCCTATTTATTCCATCGATTTGGTCTGGGTTGGCCTCGATGCCACTCTTAATGACCAAGTACCCAAGAAATTTTCCTGACTAGACACTGAAAGAACACTTGCTCGCGTTAAGTTTCATTCGGTATTTCCTGAGGATTTCGAAGGTTCTTGATAGGTCTGAGAGGTGGTCTTATTTCTTCATGCTTTTAACGAGCATATCATCGATGTAGACTTCCATGGTGTTTCCCATTTCACCCTTGAATATCTTGGTGACCAGCCACTGGTAGGTTGCCCCTGTGTTTTTTAGCCCGAAGGGCATGACCTTGTAGCAGTATAGTCCGACTGAGGTGATGAATGCTATTTTGTCCTGGTCTAGGTCATACAGAGGGATCTGATAATACCCGAAGTATGCGTCCAGAAAACTCATTCTCTCGTGAGCTGCAGTAGCGTCTACCAGTTGATCAATTTTTGGGAGGGGGAAACTGTCCTTAGGGCATGCTCTATTGAGGCCGGTGAAGTCAATGCAAAATCTCCACTTCTCGTTGCTTTTTGAAACTACTACTGGGTTGGATAACCATTCGGGTAATTGCACCTCCCGTATGGATCTTGCATCCAGCAGTTTTTTTACTTCTTTTTCCACGTCTTTTGCCTTCTCAGGTGCAGTTCGCCGTGCCTTCTGCGTGATTGGTTTGAAGGTGGGGTTAACGTGCAGCTGATGACAAACCATACTAGGATCAATTCCAGGCAGCTCGTATGGTTTTCATGCGAAAACATCTACGTTGCATCTCAGCAGAGTTGTCAATTCCTTCTGTTCCTGGTCAGTGAGAGAGGCTCCAATCAAGAAAACTCTGTCACTGTTTCTATCTCCAGCTATAACCTCTACCAGGTCTTTGACGACCCGTTCAGAGGGGAGGAGCCTGGCCTCCTCTACTCCAGGTCTTCCGTACTTTAATTTCTATTTAGAAGGTGTCAGACCTTCTTGTTCTTCAACTTTCTCGTTGGGCTGATCGACCTTCTTCTCTGGCCATGGTCGGATGGCTACTATGAAGCACCTTCTTGCCATTTCTTGATCTCCGTGGATCTCGATTACTCCTCGCTCGGTTACATACTTTATTTTCTGATGGTAGGTCGAGGAGATTGCCTTCATCGCATGTAGCCATCCCCTGCCGAGGATGGCTTGGTATGGCGAGTCGATGTCAACCACCAAAAACTCAATCATCTTGGAGACATTTCCCGCGCGTACTGGTAGTAAAATCTTTCCCAGGGGCATAGTTATTTTTTTAGCGAAGCCAACTAAAGGGATAGTAGCTTCCTTTAGGTTGGCGACGCTTAACTTCAATTTTCTGAATAGGTCAAGATACATTACCTCGGACGAGCTTCCTTGGTCGATGAGCAACTTGTCGAAGTTAAAGTTAGCTATCCTAAGGGTAATGATCAAAGCATTATGATGTGGGGTTCTCACTCCCACCATATCTTCATCTGTGAAAACAATATACTTATTATAGTTGACGTCATCTGCTCATCGACGCTTTCCTGACTCTGACTTTGCTGGATCGATCTGAAAAGCTTGCATCACTGCTGTAAGCTTCTTCATCTCCATTCGATCTGAATTCCCTTGGATCTTCTTGGCATCAGATGCCCCATGAATTATTGCGAACTCATGTCCAGCATCATCTTCGAGCACGTTGTCAAGTCTCGCCTCTCTATTGGCAGCCGCTTTCTCTGCCTTCTTCTCCACAAACTCGTTCAAATGCCCGGATTGGGCTACCTCCTCGAGGTGAGACTTAAGGGCCTTGTAATGCTCGGTCTTATGTCCCCCTCTTTATGAAAAGCGTATCTCAACGCATTGTTTCTTTTTAAGGGATCTCCCCCCATTTTCCTGGGCCACTTAATGAATGGTTCGTCTTTGATTTTCGCGAGAATTTTGTAAATTGGTTCTCGAAAGACGGTGTTGACCACCTGAAATGCTCTTGATACATCATTGTTGCCTCCGCTCTTGGGGCCATTTATGCCCCCGTTCTTTCCTCCTTTCTTCTGGTTCTCAGTTTTGTCACTGCCTTTGGCAGCGAGCTTAGTTCGATAGTTTTCTGCTGTGCCGAGGCGGGTCACATCTTCCACCTTGGCAAACTTCTCGATGCGGGCCATTAGGTCGTCGATGGTCATGGCTTCTTTCTTTGTCAAGGATTGGTACAGAAGGGAAGATCTGGGTAGCCTAATTTTAAAAGAGTCCACTGCCACTTGCAGTCCTCGACCTCGTTGAATAATTCCCAGTACCTCTTCGCGTAGTCTCGGAGGGTCTCTTGGGGCGTCTTTTTCATTGTCAGCAGGGCATCCATCATTTTGGGATGGGAGCTACTAGTAAAAAATCGGGCCGTAAAGAGCTCGGCCAAGGATTTAAAACTTCTGATGGACCGGTAGGGGAGCCTTTCGAACCATTTCTGCGCCACATCATGCAGGCTCGAGGGGAAAATTCGACACATTAGTGCATCTCTGTGGTTCCATATGGTCATGGCCTGTTGGTACTGCCTGACGTGATCAATGGGATCAGTCTTACCGTCATAAATTTTGAACCTTGGAATGGAAAACTTCTTGGGGGCTTCTTCTTCCTCAATTTCCCTCGAGAAAGGTGATTTCATCTGAGTTTTCAGAGCTCGCCTAGCGAGTTCTCAGGTCGATCCGGTACCGTGATGGGCAGGATGTTGGTCCATCTCCCTTCGGACCAGATTTCGTATGTTCTCGTTGCTGCGATCCGGGCTTCTGTGGCTGCGAGCTAGTCGTAGTTGCTCGAGCAGGTCGTCCTCTGACTCGTTTCCCTCGGCTCTCTGGGATTCGCACCTGGGGCTCCTTCCTCGGTTGCGAGACTTTCTCGCCTGAGGGCTAGGAGTGTGGTACGGATGTTTCTTGGTACTACGATGAAGCTCTCTCTCCATTATTTCTAATCTTCTTTTAAGGCGAGTGTTCTCAGCCTCGTGCCTACGAGAAGACTCCCTCTGCTCTTAAAGCCTCGCCTCGTATGCATCAATTAGCCTGGATATCTGCGTGGATCTCGCTGGTCCTTGGCTTTCTTCCGAGGCTAGCCTTTCTGGGCGAGCCCTGTGATCTGAACGTCGAACTTCAGACCTAATCCTACAAGGAGTAGGGGGTTCTTGAATATCCCCTGCCTTGGGAGCATTACTACTGTGACCAGACATTTCAAACTCCTTTTTTTGGTATGGGCTTTCTCAGGGAAGATAAACGTTCCCACAGACGGCGCCAATTATGGTGACAATTATTATGCAACACAAATAGATAAGTGAAACGCAATCACCAAGTAAGAATAAGGAATGCAAAATGGCAATCACACAACAAAGGATGTACGTGGTTCAACAAAGATTCCTACGTCCACGGTGGTGCAATCAGTATTATTTCCATGTTCTCCGGAGATTGATTATAGAGAATACCATATGTCCCTTGCCCCGGACCTAGGGTTTATTATATACATGTTTATTTCAGTAAGTGGGGGTGTTGGACTCCCCCACGTTTTCCATTTCTTCCTAGAACCTCTCTTAATGGGAACATGGAAAGAGACTAAATCATAATCGGTTAAGACATGGAGGGTCTGGACTTTGGGCCGCCACAAATGGGCTACTCATCCAGGCCCATCATTCTAATTTCGGGTACCCACACCTGGCATAACTGGTTCAGCTTACCTAGTTGTCTCTATATCTTTCCGTTATGATCGTGTGGGTGTCAACCACATACTTTTTTTTAACTAATTATGAATTTATTACGGAAGGGTGTCCGAGATCAAAATCCTTATTGAGAAATCAAATCTAGATTATTTAGGGATGTCAGTAGATGAGTGTAGGACTCTAGAAAATACTAAGGAACATTATTTTTACCTTGGAATTATATGAGAATGAATTCGGGGTATGGATTTAGGAGTCTTTAGGAAGAACAACAGTCGAAAATATAAGAACAGATTCGAATGGGAATTTTAGATGCAATTAGGATACGAGCTCGATTAAGATGTGCTTAGTATCTTGAATAAAAATATGTTTTGATATATATAAATGTAAGTTATTACTTATGGAATTAAGAGTCGAGAAGCAGACTCGAGTATTTTAGGCTAGTGCCAAGGGTGTTAGGCACGTATTAACCTAACTTTTATTAAATATATGTATACGGTTAGTGTGATAGTATATTTATATTTGTGTGATTTATAGATATCGGTGTGAATGTTATTTATAGGAATACATAACCCTCTAGTTCTATCATAGGAGGTTGCACGATGCGGGTGAATTCTTTGGCTAGTGAATGTAGGGAGAGTATAGTCCCCAGGTCATATTGCCTGATGTTTTATTGTGTGATTTACTTTTTGAGGTGAGACACTTTGGGTATGATTCGGTCTCACTTCGGGGAGAAATATGACCGCCTCCACTAAGTTTGCGATATTTTTATGCAAGATCGTGAATGAGTGTAACTTGAGGTAACCAAGTTAGAGTGAGCATACTTGTGATATGGTAGCGTTTTAGAAAAAGCATCCGATGAGTTATTACTCCGGAATGGATGGTTATTATACACGACATGTGTGTGAATGTTGTAGTATACGAGTATGTATATAATATGAGTACATAATTATATATGGGATTATATTTGTGAATGTATTTCTTTTATAACTAGTGTAAAAGTTATACAATTAAAAATGGGTTTCCTATATAACTAGTGTTAACGTTATATGACTTAATATAGTTGAACAGATTAACAAGTTAATGAGTAGATAACTTAATAATCAAAGTAAGAATACTCGGTTTAAAGTAGTGCGATAGAAAGAGGTGTAATAAGGCTAGTTAAGTGGGTTAGCATAACTAATGAGGTCAGAAGGAAAGCATTAGGTGTGCTCATTAGATAAGGGGTGAGTTATACATCAAGAGAGTGTGACACAAGCTTATATATGAAAAGTGTGCATGCATATTTAATTAATTGCAATTTAACTGCTTGTTAAATGTATCAAAAATTTTTACTTGGGCTCTAACCCGCGTCAAAATCTTTTCCAAAACATTTTGTGTGTCTAGCTACAGGGACTCCCAACTTGAGGATTATATCCAAGGATGCATAGCTGCAGCTCGTGTGGAAGTTGCAAGACTTTGCTATAGATGCTTAATTCATTTATTCCTAGTGTAGAAACTTTATTTAGTATTCATTTGGGCATCTCACCCTCAGATTTAGTATTTTAGTTTATTCATTAGACCTTGTGTATCTAGTTTATTATTTCAGTTTTATTGTTGAATTCTATTGTTGAACCGATAGTTGATTCGGTCTTCTTTATTTATATTTTTTATGTGTTGTATTTAGTTATCCGTTGGTGTGGATGATTTAATTATTATTTATTTCCACATATTGTTAATTAATGTAAGATAAAATTTGGCACCGATCTATTTATTTATTGGGTGGTTAGTAACTTTAAGAATATTTTTGATAGTTATGCTAAGAATGAGCCATATGAGACCAACATTTTATTTTGATAAAGGGTTGGCCACTCGATATTTTTATAGGCGAGATGTCACAGATGGTATCTAAGCATCAGGTTCCAGTGTCTATAGGATCTCTACGACTTTTTACGTGTCAATGTAGTGTTCTTTACTATAGAGACTTATTATAGCATTGTTGTATTCCTCTACGTATATGACTTATAATCTCCTGCAATTAAGTATAGTTGATGCGATTCATATACAAATTTGATTGGGCTTTGTACACTGAACAATTTTTTTATTACCAGCAAGGGTCTTTAGAAGTACTGTAGGGGGGAGGCTCAACATAAGCCATGGAATATGCTGTAAAAGGTGATCGCGATAAAAGTCACCATGGTTATTGTTCAGGCAGATCGCGTTGGGATAATCACTAGGGCGCAACAGTTTCCCTAAGCACCATTGTAGAATGTGGTGGTGCATATTCAGACTCACACAGCGTAGTCGGTAAATGTGGGGGGTCAGAGTAACTCTTTTGAAGACCCATACGTAAGGATTTAGGTAAGATAGGGAGTGTGATGGGTCAATGGAAGGAGATAATCCAAAGTCAATTATGTAGGGTGGAGTACAGTGTCACCCAGGATTAAATTTTGGGGAAACTTTTTTCTCATAAGAGCGACATTATAGTGATAGGAGTAAGTCACCACAACTATGTAGAGATGCCATGAATAACGAGGAATTTGGGGTGCGGTTTGACCACAAATAGTCTCATCAGCTATTTAAATAGAGAGGCAAAGGATTTTAATACTTATTTCAGAAGGGCCATACAGTGGTCAGTCATGAAGGAAAGTTGGCATGTTTAGCGAACTTCATACCCAACGAGGTGGATAAAAAAGGTCTATAAGATTAATAATGGACGCATTGTTAGAATATACAAGAATGTATGGGGAAATACAGGTAGAACAATTGGTATCGTTGTCGTCAGTGTCATACGTTTACAAATTGATATCAACGCTTTCATGAGAAGGTAGACAAGAGAGTTAGAAAACCTACCCGAAGGGTAAGGATGAATTTAACGGTGCTAGCGAGGCGCCACAGGAGGGGACACTCGTAGAAGACCCATTTTAATGATTGAAATCAATAGAATTCCTACCAGGTGATGGTGGATTCAGTCAGGCATTAAGTCTAGCAACGAGTCCCAAAGGGCCAGCGGAGCCAAAGGGATAAAGGGGATAACAATTAGGGTTAAGACTACCAGATCTATGAGAAGGACACCCCTGATATGGCCAGTGGGGCAAAAGAAAGGGGAATGACACAGAGAGGTGTCCAATGTGTAAAAAGTAGGAACACATATCTGGGTCATGTCCGCAGCAAGTTAGGGGATAGAAGCGGGATGCCCAACAGGGGAGACAGTTATAAGAAGTTTTTGGTTCGAATGGGATGAGAGTGTTATGTCTAGAAACCACTTGAACCACTAGTTCTATTGAAAATTGAAAGTATGAGTTTTATCCCAGGGTGAATGGGGTCTATTTTGTGTGAGACGAGCAAGTCATAGTAGATCGTTAGCACTAGATTCACACATGAAATGAGTTTAGTAGAACTATCATTAATAGTACTAGAGTTGTATATTTTTACCGTTGAGTAGTGGGTCTCTCTTTAGTTCCATTTACAAGGGAGCAGGTGTGGACACTGAGAGGATATATTTTACGAGGTTAGCTCATTTTGAGAGGTGATCTGCGATGTATGATTTTATACTGGGTACAGATTGGTTAGCGATGGTTATGCGATGGTGGGTGGTTACAGCAAGACTATCGTATTGTATATCCCGGGGCAGGATTTATATGTTTACGATGTCTCACTTGAAAGAGGGTCGATCTCGCGATGATATTATTATGAAGTAGACTTCAGAGAGTAGAGTCGTCTAATTATATTGGATCTCGGTGTGTAGGGACTTTTATTGATATAATTCAGGGTATGTCGGGTCTACCTTTGAGCGAAGAGATTTAGATCGTTATGAACTTAACGCTGAGGTTATCTTGATTGTGTGAGCGCAGTATTATATAACTCCTTTAGAGATGCAATTTGTGGGGCAATCGAGAATATCCATATGATATAGTTACGCCAAGAGTATGAGGCCGAGCTTAAGATTAGTATGTTACGTACAAGACATTAGTGATGATTATGCTAGGACGCATGGGCTATAGGGTGTATTGGCACCCTGATTAATTTGATTTTCAGAATCGTCCGTGATAAAGGAATGTGAAAATAAATGTGTTAGTGTATGTATGTGGGGAAGTTAGGAACATATGTGGAAAGGTATGATGGACTAAAATCCGTTTGAGAAAGGAGACAGTCTAACTATATGCATATGAAGGAGAACTATCACAATTGTGGTGAGCTGAAAAGCTGTTGAGGCACAGGTAAAAAGATATCCCTGGACAAGGTGGAACCCCACAATTTTGGGAAAGTGGAGGAGAGTCTCACTTAGTCAAATGCCTAGAGTGGGTAACGCACAAATAAGATGCTGATTACAACCAGGTGAAAGAGTGCCTAAGGAATCCACAAATTTAGGAGCAAATGCAAGGGCAATGATTTTTGGTATATTTTGAAAAAAAAAGGAGTAAGATGTTCCAAGATATGTGAAACGTTAAGCATGGGGATTGGTGTTGAATGAGACATACTAAAGTTGTCTCGAGGTACACCATTTAGAGATGGAAAGAGGCTGATCCAAGGTTACCAACTAGAAATTTTGCAATTTGATGGTCCCAGTGATGGGATTGATGCACAAATTTGTAAAATTCATATTTAGGTTATCCAAAATCGTGAAGATATTAGGGTTTCCTTCAAAATGTGGAATGGACTGACCAAAATGGAATAATTATTATTTTAGGGTATATTATACTATCGAGAAGTATGTCCAACAATTCATTTGAAAGAAGAAGTGAGCCGGATCAAGGTGTTCTCCAATATTATTGTGAATTAGGATGAGATATTTTAGTCCCACCTCTGGCAGGGAGTGTTAGGAGGCGATGGAGATGAAGTTACATTTTGTGCTAAACGTGTCACCCATAAGTCAATGGTCTATGGGAAGCGACTAGGTTACAGGCGAAATCGAGAAATACATATTCTGAATTCGTGGATAGTTGGGAGTATTAGTTACCGTTGGTAAAGCTACACATGATAACTTGTAGAAGTTTATTATCTGTGCGACACCTTCTGAGGCTTTATACGAAAAATTTGGTGACACACAATTCGTTTGGTTAAAAGTGGGTAATAACAATCCTCTCGGACTCGAGATAATTTATGGTCCGTCGACATGGATTGAGTTAATCTACATCATCTTCGTGCAGTTCAATAACGTAGTGAGAGTTATGTCAATGTGAATCGAAGTTTTGAAGTCTGACATTAGTAGTCAAAAGTTATTGCGAGTACTTACCTTTGAAAAGGGAGGTCATGAGGTTTAGTAAGAAAGGGAAGCTAGCGCTGAGGTATGTGGGACCCGTTTTGATCATTAAGAGGGTGGAACCAGTTGCGTATAGGTTGGGCCTACACGAGTATCTGTGAAAGATTCACAATGTGTTTCACGTGTCATCGCTGAAAAAGTATCGGAGGAGTGAGAGGGCCTTTTGGCACGTTCGTTAGAGGAGATCGATTTACAGCCAGATATCTCTTATGAGGAGAGACCAGTGACGATACTTAATCATAGTGAGCGTCAGCTGCGGTCTAAGGTGGTACCTTTTGTTCGAGTCCAGTGGGGGCACCATAAAGTTGATGATTCGACGTGGGAGAGGGATGAGGATATGCGAGAGCAATATCCAGAGTTATTCACCACAGGTACATCCTAATTTCGGGGACGAAATTCTTTTGTAAAGGGGGAAGTATGTAACACCCCGTATTTTTGTGTATTTATTATTTAATTAATTCAGGTAATTTTAAATTATAAGTTTGTCATAATTTAATTGAATTAGTTATTATGTATTGATTAATATATTAATCGGGAGACTAAATTGTTAATATTTATGAAATATTATTACTAAGTGATTAGTAAGTTAATAATTTTACGTCCTATTGAATGATAGTGATGTGGCGGTATTTTATCTCAATTAGGAGTCGGTATAGACTATTTGGGGACGAGATAGGATATTGTTGTAGAGTGACTCATACGGAAATTTCGAGGTCACGGTTGATTCTGTATGGGTCGAGATAGTTGTAATAGTGTACCCGAGGGTAGTAATTAGGTCTCGGGGCCTTTTTAGACATAATTGCGCCCACACGGGGGTGTTCGGGTCATTTGGACTGGGCCCATAAGCCTAATTTAGGGATTAACAATATTAAACCTAAATTATAGAGTTAGTGGTAGCCATAAGTCAAATTGAAAACCCTAAATCTGGAGAGAAGAAAATAGGGAGAAAGTGAGGAGCATTTGGGAGCCAATTTGAAGAGAGATTGAGGTGCTTGTGTCTAATTCATCCTCTTCATCAAAGGAATCAGACTCTATGAATCTAATCAGACAAGTGGTTAAACTTGCTTTTGATTTAAATGGCAGGATTTCATGTTCATATTATAGTATATGTTGATAAATCCGTTTTGGGGGAGGGTTGTCTTATGAAATGTTTTTTTTATGAATTTAACACCTTGTGTAGATTAAACACTAAATTGATGATGAGTTATCATGTATTTCTATTAGAATCAAACTCAAGTTCGAAATTCATAAGTAAACTTCGTTTAAATGATGATGGTGAAATTGAATTTAGGAAGAGGATTGCTTAATTGCTATTAAACCCAATTCGTAAACTTCGAAATGATTATCGAAATCAATAATATTTGGGGTTTCTATTATGATTAGAATTGGTTTTAGTTGTCTTATAAATATTAGTTACACTTTGGTTAAAGTTTGGGATGAATCAATGGAGGTTTGAGTGAACAAAAATAGAGGAAACGGGAGTTAGAGAAGAAGATGGTTTGTAGATCTAGTACTACGAACTGATTCGATTTTGAGTTTTTCTTGGCTAAACCATTTCAGTTTACCTGCTTGTCCAAAATAAGGAATTATATATCATTTCATTATGATCACGTGGGCGCCGACCTCGTATTTTTCTGATTTGTTTTAAAATTTGTTATGAATTTATTATAGAAGGGTGTCTGAGACCAAAATCCTCAGTGAGAAATCAAATCTGAATTATTTTGGGATGTCCATAGATGAATGTAGGACTCTGGATTATTTTTACCTTGGAAATAGATGAGAATGAATTCTGGGTATGGATTTAGGAGTTTTTGGGATGAACAACACTCGAAAATATATGAACGGATTCGAATGGGAATTTCGGATGAAATTAGGATACGGGATGGATTGAAATGTGCTTAGTATCTTGAATAAAAATATGTTACGTTATATGTAAATGAAAGTTAATACTTATGGAATTAAGAGTCCGTAAATAGACTCGAGTATTTTGGGCTAGTGCTAAGGGTGTTAGGCACGGGTTAGCTAGACATTTATTAAATATATGTATATAGTTAGTGTGATAGTATATGCATATTTGTGTGATTTATCTATTTCGGTGTGAATGACATTTATAGGAATACATACCCCTCTTGTGATATCATAGGAGGTTGCGCGATGTGGGTGAATCCTCTCGCTAGTGAATGTAGGGAAAGTATATCCCTAGGTCATATTGCCTGATGTTTTATTGTGTGATTTATTTTTTGAGGTGAAAGGCTTTGGGTATGATTTGGTATCACTTCCGGGAGGAATATGATCGCCTCCGCTATATTGGCGATATTCTTTCCCAAGCTCGTGAGTGAGTCCGACTTAAGGTAACCAGGTTAGAGTGAGCATACCTGGGATATGATAGCATTTTAGAGAAAGCATCTGATGAGTTATTACTTGGTAATGAATGGTTATTATACGCGACATGTGTGTGAATGTTGTAGTATACGAGCACATAAATAATATGAGTAGATAATTATATATGGGATTAATACATAAGTGTGAATGTATTTCTTATATAACTAGTGTGAAAGTTATATGATTAAAAAGGGGTTTCCTATATCACTAGTGTGAACTTTATATGAATTAATATAGTTGAACTGATTAATAATTTAACAAGTAGATAAGTTAATAATCAAAGTAAGAATACTCGGGTTAGAGTAGTGAGATAGAAAGAGGTGTAATAAAGGTAGTTAGGTGGGGTAGCATAACTAGTGAGGTCAGAAGTCAAGTGTTAGGTGTGCACATTAGATGAGGGGTGAGTTATACCTCAAGAGAGTGTGACATTAGCTTAAATATGAAAAATGTGCATGCATATTTAATTAATTACAATTTAACTGCTTGCCAAATATTTTCAAAATGTTTTACTTGGGCTCTGACCTATGTCAAAATATTTTCCAAAACATTTTAGGTGTCCAGCCACAGGGACGCCCAGTTTGAGGATTTTATCCAGGGATGAGTAGCTGCAGCTCATGTGAAAGTTGCATGACTTTGCTATAGACGTTTCGTTCATTTAATCCTAATGTAGGAACTTTGTTCAATATTCATTTGGGCATGTCTCCCTCAGATTTAGTATTTTAGTTTATTCATTAGACCTTGTTTATATAGTTTATTATTTCAGTTTTATTATTGAATTCTATTGTTGAACCGATAGTTGATTCGTTCTTCTTTATTCATATTATTTATTTGTGTTGTATTCAGTTATCAGTTTGTGTGGATGGTTTAATTATTATTTATTTCCACATATTGTTAATGAATGTAAGATAAAATTTGGCATCGGTCTGTTTAATTACTAGGTGGTTAGTAACTTTAAAATATTTTCGACAGTGATGCTAAGAATGAGCCATATGAGACCAACGTTTTATTTTGATAAAGGGTTGGCCACCCGGTATTTTAATAGGCAGGATGTCATAACCGGTCCCACTAGTACACATAACATAGTGAGCTGCCCAAAATCTTATGTTCTGGGGCACACATCCAGAACTCACTAGAATTCGCAAGTTGGGATCGCCCTCTGTGCGGAACCTCCCATGATAGGTGGAAGTGTAGGTATGTTCACACACATAATCAAATCACAACAATAGGCATTCCCTTAACCTATATATGTATATTATTCAGTGGGTAGACACACAACCTATCATATAACCCGTACGTAGGATATATATCTCTCACATACTCAACGTACACATTATAATCTCTTTTAATATACTCTCGGGTATCACTTGTTACCCCAAGGGTCCTAGTTACCCCTTAATTAAAATCAGTAGTTAATATCTCTCTATCCTACATGTTACAACTTGGGTTTACTCACACTCCCCTTAAACCGTTTCGATTCCCAAATTTCCTTAAATTCCATATTATGCCCAAAAGGTACTAGCCTTATTTCTCTCATTATGGCTAAGCCAAATCCTTACCACAATCTACTATAATTTAATAGGTCCTTCCCTATAGTTTAAGAATAATACAAAAGTCCCCCTGTTGATTATTCGTGAAACTTAGGGAATAAACTAAAAAATTTCCAAAATGTGGGCAACCGAATCGATTCGATGAAGAACCTGAATCGATTCGCCTACCGAAGTGATTCGATCATTAAGCGGAATCGATTCGTACCTGGAAGTTTCATCTTCTTCATTTAATTGTTACATTTTCCACCATTTTTAACCCACAAACCTTCATGCAACATACCCAAACTCCAACTTGATTTATTGCAACATCAATTAAGAGTATATAGGCAATTTCTAATGTAACTAACACATTAAATCCATAAAAATCTTACTTAGGAATGGATTAAACCTAGATTTTTACCCAAAGCCCTAGTTCAAATGTCCTTTATGCTTAATCATTCATATTTCTGTATTTCTTTAATATTTATCCTCCTACATGTTCTAATTTCGTACTACCAGCATAACTGGATTCATTCTACATGCAATCATATCCCAAGTTAAGAGTTCTACTAATTTAATCCTAAGAACATCATCAATTATCATTAAATTGAAAACCTTACACTACATCAGTATTATAATTCATCAAAAACATGCAAGATAAACACTTGCCTTATCAATTGTAGGTCTGATTTCATGTTATGGGTGCTAAGGGTGCCTTCCTTTCCTCTTGATTGCACTCCGGCGGTAAAGATAATGCAAGAAAGGTGTTGGATCTTCCAAGAAACCTCCCTTCTTCCTCTCTAATTGCCTATCATATCTCCTCTTTTGATTTATTAGTGTTAGATTATGTTTTTCTTCTGCCCCCAACTAGTTAGACTAAGGCTTATAATCTCAATTCTCGAAATTAGGCTAATGGGCCAATCCCAAATGACCAGAACATCCCCGTATGGGCTCGGTTATGACTAAAATGGCCTCGGGTCCCAAATACTATCCCCGAGTATACTATTTCAACTACTTCGATCCTTTCAAAATCAACAGTGACCTCGAAATCACCATCCAAGCCACTCTAAAATAATTTCCCATATCAACCTCATATAGTCTACACCCGACACCCGATTTAGATATACCACTATCACATCACTATCACTCGTTATGACATAAAATTAATTATTTACTATTCACTTAGTATTTATATTCATTAAACATTAATCATTCTCTGTTTTGATTAATATTTTAACCAACACGTAATATTTAATTCAATTAAATTACGGCACACGTGTAATTTAAAATGATCGAAATAAATAAACTTTAAATACTCGAAAATACGAGGTGTTACACCACTACTGAGCTTAGGGCTGCTAAGACATCAGCATGACTATTTTCCCCCACGGGAACTGCTGAATGTGGACCTCCTCAAATCCTTCCATAAGCTTTCCTACAACGGCAATGTAGGTTGCCATCCTATAATCTTTTGGGTTAAAATCTCCGCTCACTTTCTTAGAGACTAGTTTGGAGTCACCAAACACATTGAGGCACTTTTCCCCCAGCAGTTAGGTTTTGTGCAAGCTAGCTATTAGTGCTTCATATTTGGCTTCATTATTGAAGGCTTTAAATTCTAACTTAATTCCTTATTTGATGACAGTGTCCTCTGGTGTGACAAGGATAATCCCTACTCCTGTTCCCTTGGAATTGGAGGATCCATCAACGTTCCAGTCCTTGGATTGTGGTTCCTTGCTTCTTGATTACTCCATTATCTATTGGTTAGTTGGCTTATCTTCCATGAATTCGGTGATGAAATCGGCTAAGACCTTTCCTTTAATCCTTATCCTTGACTGAAAGTGAATATCAAACCTTTCGAGTTCGATCGATCATTTTGACAGTCGTCCAAAGAGGTCGGCTTTCCAAAGGATAGCTTTGAGGGGGAATAAAGTGATCGCGATTATTGGGTGGGCTTCAAAATAGTGCTTCAGCTTCCTAGAGGCAACTGCTAGTGCATAGGCTAACTTCTCCAAAGGTAAAAAATGTTGTTTTGTATCCAGGAGCGCCTTGCTGGCATAATGGACAACGTACTATCTACCCTCCATTTCATATGCCATAGTCGAGCTAACAACGTGGTCTGATATTGTGAGGTAGAGGTACATGGGATCTCCGTCGTTGGGGATTGCTAGTAGGGGTGGCTTGTTGAGGTAGGAATTTATCTCCTCCAAAGCTCCTGAGCAGTCATCATTCTAGGCGAGGCCTTTATCATTATTCAGGAGCTGAAAGAATGGTCGACAACGTTCTGAAGACATAGAAATGAGGTAATTGAGTGCTGCGACCATTCTAATAAGCTTCTAAATATCTTGTAATGTCCTTGATGGCTGAACCCTATTGATTGCATCGATCTGATCTGGATTGGACTCAATCCCTCTTTTGCTGAATTGGTAACCCAAAAACTTTCCTCACTGGACACTAAATGAGCACTTGCTCACATTAAGTCTCATTCGATACTTTTTAAGGATTTAGAAGTTTCTGTCCAGCTCTTCGAGGTGGTTATCTTTCTCCTTGTTGTTTACTAATATATCATCGATGTATACTTCCATGTTGTCTCCTATCTGCTTCTTGAATATCTTTGTGACCAGCCTCTGATAAGTTGCCCTTGTGTTCTTTATGCCGAACAACGTGACCTTGTAATAATATATACCTACTGGTGTTATGAAGGATGTCTTGTCTTGGTCAGGGCCAACTAGCGGGATCTGATTATACCCTGAATAGCCATCCAGAAAACTCATTATCTCATGGGATACCATGGTGTCAATTAGCTGATCAATCTTTGATAAAGGGAAGTTATATTTGGGCAGGCCTTGTTAAGATTGGTAAATTTGATGAAAACTCTCCAGCAATGTTTCTTTTTTTCACTACAACTAGGTTGGATAGCCACTGAGCGTTTCGATGGATCTCGCTTCCAAAAGTTTCCTATCTCATTCTTCACTGCTTTGGTCTTCTGGGGGGATGTTTGATGCGCTTGTTAAGTCAAATTCTATCATTTTTTAGATTGAGTTGTTCAATAGTATTAATGACCAATGTAAAAAAAAACTAATAAAAAAATAGTTTATAACAAAAAAAGTAGTTTATAACAAAAAATATGTTTTAACAAATAAAGGGATTTATCTAAAAAATAGTTTTTCAAAAATAGAAAAACAACTTTAACAAAAAAAGAGACTTTTTTTCAAAAATAAATAATTTTAAAAGGAAGACAAATTTGTGAGCAATTTTTTTTTCTTATATAAAAGCTAAATTTGTCAATAAAAGTGAGAAAATGATGACAATTTTGTATGTGGGCATGAGTATTATTCGAATTATTTTCAAAATAAATAAGTGTACTTAAACACACAAAATAATAGAGAAATTATATATATATATATATATATATATATATATATATATATATATATATATAGAGAGAGAGAGAGAGAGAGAGAGAGAGACGCTCACATACATCATGCACTATACATCACACCTAATTTTACGGCCTAGAATTTTTTTTTTCAAATTTTATATTTTTTCTTTTAAATTAACCTTCCAGTCAACCCATATGCAAAAAATTAGGTGAAAATACATTTTGTAGGTATTTTTAAAAAAACAGCTGGCGCAAACCCTTATAAATAATGTAGTTTTAGCAGTTTTTTGTGGATTTTTTAAAAATAGCTACAAAATATATTTTGCCCTAATTTTTTGCATATGAGTTGATTGGAAGGTTAATTTCAAGGAAAAAATATAAAATTTAGAAGAAAAAAATTTAGGACCTAGAATTAGGTGTGATGCACGGGTGATATATAGAGCATGATGTACTATAGCGTGACTCTCTCTCTCTCTCTCTCTCTCTCTCTATATATATATATATATATATATATATATATATATATATATATATATATATAATACTGTTTTTGCTCAGACCAGTCCGCATTTAAAGAGTTCGGACCGGACATGTGTCACCGATGGTAAGCCCAGAAAAGCGAGAATGGGCCTATAATTTAGTGGATAATTTTTGTGCTTACCGCCAGATGACACATGTTCAGTTCACACTCTTAAAATTCAGACTGGTTCGCACAAAAACAGTACTCTCTCTCTCTCTCTCTCTCTCTCTCTCTCTCTATATATATATATATATATATATATATATATATATATATATATATATACAGTACTACTCTTGTACGGACTAGTCCACATTTTAAGAATGCGGATCGGAATGCTGAAATCTATTTTTTTTAATGCTGAAATATGTTATCTAAGTGCTGAAATATTAATTTTTAATGCTTAAATGTCAATATTAGTGCTGAAATCTATTTTTTTAGTGCTAAAATGTATTTTTTTAGTGCTGAAATGTGTTTTACTAATGCTGAAATGTTAATATTAGTGCTAAAATGCATTTTTTTAGGGTTGACATCTGTTTTTTTATTGCTAAAATGTGTTTTTTTGTTGTTGAAATATGAATATTTATTATTAAAATAAATAAATATGTATTGGAATATTCAATTCGAGCCTGCTCAAATCGAGCCTGAAGCCCGATTTACTTTGTGAGCCGAGCTTGAGCCAAGCACTCTCAAGCTCGTTTCGGGCCGAGCTTGAGCTTGAGCTAACTAAATCAAAATCGGGCCGAGCCTGATCAACCATAGGCTCGGCTCATAGTGCCCGATTGACAGGCCTAGGTGACACATGTCCAATCCGCATTCTTAAAATGTGAATTTGTCCGCACAAGAGCATATATATATATATATATATATATATATATATATATATATATATATATATATATATATATATATATATATATATATCAGTCCGCATTTTAACAGTGCAGACTAAACTTGTGTCACATGGCGGTGACCTAGAGAAGAGAGAGAGAGAGTGCCTATAATTTAGCCGATAATTTTTACACTCACCGCCAGGTGACACGTGTCTAGTCCGCACTATTAAAATGGGGACTGTTTCGCACAAGAGCAGTACTATATATATATATATATATATATATACTCTCATACATATCACATGTGCAAATTATTTTTTTTAAATAATTAAAAATGAATTTTGAATTTATTTTTTCTATGTGGTATTTAAACTTTTTATTGAACCTCACAAAAATAAATTAGCTCAAAACAATTTCTTTTGTTATTTGAAAAAAATCAATCAAACTATGTTAGTTTTTAATAGCTTAAAAACTCACATATTTTAAATTATAAAAAACTTATTTTGAGTTGATTTATGTTATGGGTCTCTTGAAATATTTAAACACCATAGAGAAAAAATTAACTCAAAAATAGTTTTTTACTATTTAAAAAAATAGTTCCCTATTGGTGAACCGATATGTGATATGTATGAGAGATTCTCTCTCTCTCTATCTATCTCTCTTTATATATATATATATATATATATATATATATATATATATATATATATATATATATATATATATATATATATATATAGAGAGAGAGAGAGAGAGAGAGAGAGAGCGGTTCTCATGCATACCCCAGTTTGCATACCGCTGGCGCGGACCAATTTTGATAAAATAGTAAAAAAAATATTTTTGATCTAATTTTTTTTTTATAGTTTCTAAACATTTCAGTAGGACCATAAAAAAAAATTCAACTCAAAATGAATTTTTTTACTATTTTAAAAAAATCGGTCAAACTTTGTCAGTTTTTAACAACTTAAAAACAACTTAAAAACTGACAAAGTTTGACCGATTTTTTTAAAATAGCAAAATAATTCATTTTGAGTTGAATTTTTTTTTATGGTCCTATTGAAATGTTTAGAAACTATAAAAAAAAATTAGCCCGAAATTATTTTTTTTACTATTTTAAAAAAATGGTCCGCACGGAGGGTATGCAAACTGGGTATGCATGAGATCCTTTCTGTATATATATATATATATATATATATATGTGTGTGTGTGTGTGTGTGTGTGTGTGTGTGTGTGTGTGTGTGTGTGTGTGTGTGTGTGTGTTTGACTACAAGATTTGATCACTTTGTAATAAGAAATATATTTATATTTTTTGCTTAAATAAAAGAAACAATGTTACTCAACTAAATTGATGATTTGATTATTTTATTTTATAAAAGAAATAAAAGGATCTAACGATAAAAGAAATTACTTTATGCTATATCTCATTCTATCACCACTAAGAATTAAGTTGGTTGAGGCTATGATCAAATTACAAAATATTCATCATTAGATAGCTTCAAACATTAAATTGTAGCATTGTGCGCGAAACTATTCGATTAGAATTATGTCAAAAAAATTTTAGTACAATCCTCATGAAAAAAGTTGTATATCATAAAAGGTTGGATACTATTTGCTTGATATAAGTGGATTTCATGTCGGTTATTTTCTATGCAAATTTAACTCCAATATTTATGTAGTTGTCAACTATTAGAAAATTTTGCTCCTTAAAAATATTTGGATACGTATTTTTATAATATATGAATAAAATGTTTCTTTTAGTCTTTCTACACGAGATTTGTAAAACGCCATCGCATCGCGCAATGTTAAAATCTAGCTTAAAAAAAGAACAAAGGGTGCATCCTAAAATAAGTCATCTACCAAAAAATGTCACTTATTATGTGATAATGACCGAGGAGTGGACTAACAAAAAATGATAACGATTTTCTTTAGATTATTTTTGAGTTTTGTAACAAATAATTACTATAATTTTTTTCAATTACTTACAACTTGTTATAAAATATATAAAAGTTATGGATGTCCGTTTTTATCCCACATTTATTAAGGATATTTTGATATACTATAAACAGGGGTGATATACCTAACTGTTTACATAATGAAATGAGAAGATTATTGAGATTACAAGCATTTAGTCACACTTTTAAATATACATTTGTAACCACTCAAGTGTTTTTATTGTTTTAATTGTTGGTCCCGCTTTAACAATTATGAAGCAAGTGCTATTCTCTGCGAAAAGGAGGATATGTGGTTATAAGGTGGTTGTGGAGAGTTTTGAATGATTATGAGACTAAATACAATTTAGAGAATATATGGGAGGAGAACCCGATGAAACGTTGTACTAAAGATTATACTCCCTCTAAATTTTCTCTATGTCTTACTTTTCACAACACATTGTCAGTCAGAATGTTTCCATATATTTGATGGAGCTTTCTCATCTCTCCATTTTGGTGTTTTAAAAATAAAAGAAAACAAATCTTTATTGGTGTTTTGCCTGTGATGAAACTTTGAAGATATATATATATATATATATATATATATATATATATATATATATATATATATATATATATATATATATATATATATTTGTGAGACGTAAACAAAGTAAATAACTTTTCAAGTTTTGCCATCATAATGTGTGAGATTTGCTTATTCTTTTGCATACACGAAAAGGATCATATATATATGTAATCTAATATTTAATAATACTTGTATTCAATATTAATTATATTATTAAATATTAGTTTATAACTAATATTTAGCAAAAGTATTATGAAATTTTAGTTTATATATGTATAATCCTTTCCTATTGGTATCAGAGACATGTTGATAGCTTAAATTTTCTGTTAATGCCTAAATAGGAATAGTAAAAATATAATGGTCTATTTTTCATATCATGAATAGTAAGTTATTGTTCACGGCATGAATTGTAATTAACTACACACAATAAAATCTATACTTTAAATATATATAATAATGAAATTTAGAACTAAAATGATTAGATATTATTTTATGAAAAGAATTTAATGATTAAACCTTTTAGAAACATTATTTAAAATATACTATTACAATTCTTTATTGTGGTATGAGACTCATCCAAGTCACTTTAGTTGTTTATGGACGTGTTGCCGAGATTTGGCATTGGTGGCTATTTTTTTGTCCCTTATAAATCATTGGTTGACGTGTACCACTATTCTGAATCATGTTTTATGTTGTGATGAATGCTTCTCTGAAAAAAACACCACTTAAGCCGTTAAATACAAGAATAAACTATCTAAATGGCTCCGAACAGTTTCTTGAAGAAACTCTTTTCTTAAAATAAATTTCTTAACACAGGATGTGTAAAACCATATGAACGAGTTATTTAAGGTATAGGTTTACTAGTTTTGAAAACCAAAAACATAAAGAAATTAAATCAACACATTCTCAAGAAAGGGATGAGAGTAAGAGGAAGTATATAACTACAATTTTGACGTGGTAAAACCCCACCTAATTGGGTAAACATCCACAGAGGTCTCTACATTACAAAAGTGAAAATTCACTAAAATAGAGTAACAGGTTACAAACTATTTAACAATCAAGATACACAATCTAACCTAATTCTATGTTCAGAAATGTACCAACTCCTTTAGATTTTCTGACTTCTCCCAAAGCTCTAATGTTTTTAATGTTCTCTCAGCTTTGTAACTCCACTTCTCTTAGCTTTACGTCAACTCAAAAGTCCAAAATCTCAATACTAACACTTTTCAGTGTAGTAGTGTGACAAGTGATGTGCTCTAAATCACATGCATGCAATACACACACATAGACTTAATGACAGACATGATGTTAATCAAATTACAAACAGATCACAAATATGTAAATATTTCCAAAATCAATTTAATTGAAACTATCAGACTTTGGATCTTTCAATATATCCACAAATCAAGAGGGAATCTATACACGACCCAAGATCCTTAACACTTTCTTATTTTGAAAATATACTGACTATTTCACAAAATGTGAAATATGTGAAAGTGTAAATCCCCAATCAATATCTTAAACTAGATCTAAGTCTGAATGTTCAAAGAAACTGAAATCAGAAACGATTTTATTGGTTTTAGGGTTTGAAAACATAATAGTTGAAAACACCAAACAAAAATACGATTTCTCGAAACAAGAAATCAAATCTAAGAAAGATATACGTGAAAATGTATCACATAATTTCAATCTCAGTTTTTTATGAAAGAAAATGAGATCAAACTGTTGTGAGTACGTTGGAAAAGAGATGAAGAATAGAAAATGAATGATCTCCATAGCTCTCTAACTAACACACTCTCATAAATGATTTTCTGGTGAGATTTGGCCGGAGTTTAGTTTAGGGTTTTATTTCTCTCTCTTATCTCTTTATTTTCTCTCAGAAAATGAAGTACATAAAATATTGTAATCATAACACATAAGGCATCTATTTGTACTAAGACATGGAAGCCTATGGAACTTCGAAGCAAATTAATGGTCACGATTAAGTCTTAAGAGGTCAAGGTAAATCTGATGGATACCAATGCACTGAAATTATAAGGACTCTGAATGGTTTAAATGTAAACACAAGGATTAGGTAAGAATGCATGCAAGCCATAGATTAACCAAGGGTTCATAATCAAACTCAGGTATGTGAGGGTAAGAAAATACAAATCCAGCCATTGTGAGTCTAGCATGTGTAAGGTGTTTTTGAACTTTCAGAAATACAAATTGCACCCACACAATTATCAAGCGCATTTGGTTTCTACCAAAGAAAGTTTTGAACAGCTTAAAGAATTTACAAATCAGCCCACAAACTTTGTAAGAGGTAATTTTAAATTTTTAAAAATCTTTAAAAAAATATCCCCAAAATTAAGGAAAAATTATTTTAATGGGATTTAAGTCACACACACCCATATTATGAAGAATGAAATCTCATATGCAACACATAAATGATCCTAGGTGTGGTGTTGGTGTTTATACCTTTGGACTATTAGAGAAAATTTAATATAGAGTCTTAAGGCTTGTTGGTTGAAAGGGATATGACTCAATTTTATCACTATTACCAAACTAGATGAGCACCTATATATTATTGACTCGAGTGAGTCAAAGATGTAGGACATTTCAATCTGCCCCTTTGGAAATATGAGACAAAATCTCCTTTGAGTCATCTAGGACTCGTAGGGATACAAAAGAATAAGAAAAACCTATTCCTATATAAAAATTCTATTTTCCCAGTATCCTAGAAAAAAATTACATAAGTCAACTGATTACAAACCAATACCCTATCAAAATTCTAATTTAAATGAAGTCACTGATTCCTGAAAATAAGATAGCTTAGATCAAGATTTTTAGTTAATAATATATCAAAAATATCCAAGAAGACTCAAATTTCTCCCCCATTTTGCCTCAAATGGACAAAGGGTAAAGAAAACAAGTATGAAACAATAAATCATTATTCTTCCATAACAAAATCAATAGATTTACGCAAAGATTGAAATCGAAGATAATCCAATTATTTAGTAAATAAGTCACCCGATTCAATTCAGTAGGTAGGTAATTAATTTATAACTCCTTAGGTTCAACTAACTCGCGTATGGAATGATATCGGATTTTAAAATGTTTGGTACGTAGTGGTGAATGGGATTTTTAGAAATATTGACCGCGCTTTGATTGTCACAATAGAGATATAACTTGTCTTCAGTTATACCGTAATCTTTCAGCATTTGTTTTAGCCAAAGTAATTGGGCACAACAACTTCCTGCGGCAATATATTCGGATTCAGCAATAGACAATGAAGTACATTTTTGTTTCTTACTACTCCATCCTACCCGATTGTTACCAATGTAATAACACGCTCCTGTAGTAATCTTACTATCGCCGGAACAACTTAACCACTCGGAATCGGTGTAACCTACTATAGTACTATAAGTGTCTTTAGTGTACCAAAGTCCTAAATTTAGAGTGCCTTTAATGTACTTAATAATTCTTTTAATGCATAATTGATGACTCTTTTTAAGATTGTTTTGATAATGAGAACACACGCAGATAGAGTACATGATATCAGGATATGAGGCAGTATGGTAAAGTAAGCTTCCTATCATACTATGATATAAGGTACAATCAATTTATTTACCATTCTCATCTTTAGAAAGTTTGATAGAAGTACTCATAGGAGTCCTAACTTTTTTAACTGTTTCTAGTCCACACTTGTTGACAATATCTAATGCATATTTAGATTACGATACAAATAATCCATCTGAATTTTGTTTAACTTGGATCCCTAAGAAGAAGAATAACTCCCCAATAAGTGACATTTGAAATTCTTTGTGCATAATGTCAGAGAAGGTCTTAATTTATAAGGGTGAGGTGGATCCAAAAATGATATCGTCAACATAAACTTGGGCTATAGTAATATTATTGTCAAAATGTTTGACAAATAAAGTTTGGTCATTCCCTCATCTCTCAAAATTATTGTTTAAAAAGAAGGTGGATAGACATTCATACCAAGCTCTAGGAGCTTGTTTTAACCCGTAAAGAGCTTTTTTAAGACGATAGACATAATTTGGGTGGTTAGGGTCAATGAACCATTTGGATTGTTCTACGTAGGTCTCCTCAGTTAAAATTCCTTTAAAGAAGGCTGACTTAACATCCATTTGATATAGTGTGAAGTGAAATAACAAGCTATTGCAAAAAGTAAGAGAACTGATTTGAGGTGAGTGACTGCAAAAAAAGTTTCCTTGAAATCTATTCCTTCAATCTGATAGTAGCCCTGGGCAACTAATCTAGCTTTATTCGGAATAATCATCCCAGATTCATCTATTTTATTTTAAAAAATCCAACATGTGCCAATAACCCTTTTATTTTCAAGACTAGGTACAAGATACCATACATTATAAATGACAAATTGAAGAAATTCCTCATGCATAACACTTATCCAAAAAGTGTCTTTCAATGCTTCATTTATAGTCTTTGGCTCAATAAGAGACACAAAGCATGCAAAATGAGCAATGCTACGAATTTGAGATCTTGTATGAACAGGCTCAATAGGATTTCCAACTACACTATCTAAAGGATGATATTTGGAAACCCAGTTAGGTACTTCAGGGGTCTCAGTTGGTAAGGATTCAACTATTTCTGGAGAGTCATAATTTAAAATATTTTCGGACTCATCCACAATAGTTGGTTCTTTGGTCATACTTTCTACATTAGTGTCACTTACAACCACATTAATGGATTCCATCATGGTTTTGGTACGAAGATTGTAGACACGGTAGGCTCTACTATTTGGAGAATATCCTAAGAAAATGATTTTATCTCCTCTGGTTTCGAATTTAGACAAATGTTCTCTGTCCTTACAAACATAACAGGTGCTACTAAAGGTTCTAAAGTATTTTAGGTTAGGTTTCTTCCCATACCAAAGATTATAGGATGTTTGTTTGGTATTTTTCCTTAAGTAAACACGATTGATTATATAGAAGACTACACGAATGGATTCTACCCAAAACTATTTAGGTATATTCTTTGCATGAATCATCACATGGTCCATTTCTTGAAGGGTAAGATTTTTACGCTCGACAATTCCATTTTGTTGAGGTGTCTTAGGAGCACTAAATTCATGTTTGTAACCATTATAGTCACAGTATTCGATGACATCTAAATCTATGAATTCTCCAACTTTATCACTATGAATTCTATCTACTTGGGAATCCTTTTCATTTTTTATCTGAACTAAGATATTCAAAAACTTACGGAAGGTTTCTGATTTGTGTTTTAAAAAGGCAACCCAGGTAAATCGAGTGAAGTCAGCAACCATAATAAGGATGTAACTATTTCAGCAAAGACTAACAGTTCGAGAAGGACCCATTAAATCCATATGGATGAGTTCTAGAGGTTTAGTGGATATAATTTCTTTAACTTTGTTGTGGGGAGCCTTAATAATTTTTCCTTCTTGACAGGGACCACATATGATGTTAACATTGGTTTGATCTTAGGAAGACCTGTAACAATCTATTGGGAGCAAAATTTGCTAAGACTATCATAATTAATGTGACCCAACCTATTATGCCATATCCTATTGTCAACCATTCTGGCAATGTTACAAACCTCTCTACTTGGATTGTCTGTGTAACAGTTATCTAGAGTGCGGAGTCCTGTAATAATGCAATCACCTTTTTTATTTAAAATTTTGCAATTGTTCTTTGAAAAAGTGATTGTATGGTTTGAGTCACAAAACTGTGATATACTTAGTAAATTGGCTTTAAGATCTTTTACCAAGAGAAAATCTTCAAGAATGGGTAATCCTTCTTCATGGAGTGTTCCTTTACTAATGATCTGGGCTGATACACCATCTCCAACTAAGACTTTTCCTCTGGAGAAGTTATTTTTGTTTGAAAGTTTGGAATCATCACCGGTCATATATTTGGAACATCCAGAGTCTAAATACCATCTAGTTGTCGTGTGTTCAGCTTTAAAAGCACACATCACAATGTTGCATTACAAATGGGGTAATAGATAATATTTTCTGACCTAAATTGCTCTAGTTTTCAATTTGCACTTATTAGCTCGTATTTGATAAAACTTACGATCTTCTGTTTCTTCTTTAAAAGTTTTTTCCATAGGTTTATGAGTATTATAAACAGTTTGAGAAATTGGTTTAGAAAATAATCTAGAATTCCTTCTTATTGATGGTCTTTTAGTATTAGTCCTTCTCTTTCTGTTACGATAGTTAGAATTCTTGTCTGGCTATCTAGGAAAGACATAGTTGTTTCGGATTCTCCTAAAATAGTTGAAGTTAGGGTAAACGGGAGAGTTATAGACTAGATTATATATACTTTTGGAATGAAAACCATCGAGGGAATGTCCCTAGACATCACAATAGGAGAAGTAAAGATGGCACGTAGAACTCATAACCTTAGGAAAATTATTATTCGAAGGCTTATCTAGGTTTTGAGTTCTAGTCTTGTTCCTAGGTGGCACAGGAAGAAGTGACGAATCAGCTTGTCGAATAGGGGGGCAAACATATTTAGCCTTTTGTTCAACATTATGCTTAGACTTACTTGATTCACCAATGTCTAACTTCAGTTTATATCAAATTTATTTTTCAAACTTTGAAAGTCTGGACAAGTTTCAATAGGTCTTTTGCCACCAGCCACAAACTTTATTTTTTCAAAGTTTTTAGTTTAGGTCTTAGAGTTGGGACAAAATCCTATTCCCGTTTTGTCATCAGAATTGGTTTTTCTTTCAGCAACACAATCTTCAAAATAGATAGAGTTATTTGCAAATTTTACAATTTTTTTGAAGACTGTGGATGCCTTTTCTTTTGTTTGTTCCAATTCTAACAACGTTCCTTTGTATTTTTTTTCCAGAATTTCATTTGAGTCAGACAACTCTTTTAATTTTTGTCCAAAATTTTTGGTCTCATGAGTTAGACATTGAGTAGTGTACTCTTCAGCATTCTATTTGATCATCTGACTTAGGGTTTCTATCTTCTGGGTAAGATCCCTGACAATCTTTTCAAGCCTAGTGCTTTCCTTGAGAGTTTTTGTGTAGAGTGTGAGAATGTTAGGAAGGTCATCGTTGTCGGAGTCACTAAGTGTGTAGTGTACAGTGTCCCCTAGTGGTTTATTTTTAGGACTCATGCACCCATTGACATCAATAATAGAGCATTCCCTTTGACTCACACACACAACGTTTGAAGTATCATTAACATTCTCAAGCAATAAGGTAGATAAACCAGTAGGCATAGTATCAATTAACATAGCATGATCAGATTCGTCATCATCAGTGTAGATTATCTTAGCAAAGAATGACATACAAGGGTCAAAAGAGTTAGATGACTCAGGTTCATCATTTGCAGATTCACTTGAGTCATTCCAAGTCTTGTATAAATGAACCCTATTATGTTTGTGATTTTTGTTTAAGTTAATTATATAGTCACTAGCCATGTGTCCTAACTTCCCACATCTATAACATTTAACATTTTTAAGGTCTCTCTCAGGTCTCTTGTGATTATCGATCTTGTGTTTGTCTTGTCTTCTCTCATAAGGCCTATTGTTATATTGGTTTGGATAAGTAGATTTTCCTTGTCTTTTTTTGAAAGTTCACAATTTTCTTACACTATTTAGACATTAAGGCAATTTGATTATTAGAACTATCTAAATTACAGTCCTCATCGGAGTCTAAGTTAATGTTAGGTATGTTAAGTTCAGGTGTGGTCAACTTAGATGAAAAAATAAGATTAGAGGCGAACTGTTTCTTTTAGGACTCGATTAATTGTTTCTTAAATTCTAATTCCATTTCCATAGTTCTCAATTTGCTACTGAGGAGTTCAGGTGTGAGATTTTGATCATCCATCTCCTCAATTGCATATCTCTTATTATCAAATTTTTGTGTAAGTGATATTAGTATTTTAGAGACAATTTCCTTTCTATCATAAACAATCCCATTGGCATGCAATTTGGTCACAATGTCTGTTAATCTAATCTAGAAGTCATCAAATGACTTAGTCTTAGTCATGATCAAGGAGTTGTACTGCTGAATTGACATTTGTGTTTTAACAACTTGAACTCTAGTGTCACCCTCATGTGTAGTTACTAGGGTGTCCCATGCTTCCTTAGAGGTAGAACAAAATAATATCCTCTTAAATTTGTGCTTATTGATAGACATGAATATGGAATTTTTTCCTTTTTTATTGTTAAGGGAAGTTTGTTTCTCTTCTTTAGTGAATTCACTTAGTAACTTTCTAATCCTCACATTACTTCCTTCAGCGGCTCGTTTAGTAGGAAAAGTATAACCATTTTCAATAGCTTCCCAAACATCATCTCCTAATGTCCCTTGGATGAAAGCAAGCATCCTTACCTTCCAGTAAGAAAAAATGGTTTTATCAAAGAGAGGGGGCCTGGATAGGTTACCTAATCTCTTAAATTTCTCATCCATAATTTTTTTTTTAGAAAGCAATTTCAGAAACACAAGATTTAAATATTTTTGAAAACCCACAACTCTGATACCAATTGAAAAAATACAACTTAAGTCATTTAATATAAGATTAAACTATCTAAATGGCTCCGAAGAGTTTGTTCAAGAAACTCTTTGCTTAAAACAGATTTCTTAACACAAGATGTGTAAAACCGTATGAACGAGTTATTTAAGGTATAGCTTTACCAGTTTTGAAAACTAAACTTATAAAGAAATTATATCAACACAGCCTTAAGAAAGGGATGAGAGGAAGATGAAGTATACAAGTACAATTTTAACGTGGTAAAACCTAACCCAATTGGGGAAACATCCACGGAGGTCTCTACACCTCAAAAGTAAAAATTCACTAAAATAGAGTAACAGGTTACAAACTATTTAACAATCAAGACACACAATCAGGCCTAATTCTAAGCTCAGAAATGTACCAACACCTCTGGATTTATTGACTTCTCCCAAGGTTCTAATTTTGATGTTCTATCAACTTTGTAACTCGACTCCTTTTAGCTTTACAGCAACTCAAAAGTCCAAAATCTCAATACCAAAACTTTTCAGTGTAGTAGTGTGACAGTGTAAGTGGTGATGTGCTCTAAATCACATGCATGCAACACACACACACACACACACACATAATTATAGACATAATGTTAAACAAATTACAAATAGGTCACAAATATGTAAAGATTTCCAAAATCAGTTTAGTTGAAACTATCAGACATTGGATCTTTCAACATATCCATAGATCAAGAGAGAATCTTGCTATATACACGAGCCAAGATCCTAAACACTTTCTTCTTTTCAAAATATACTGACTATTTCATAAAATATAAAATATGTGAAAGTTTAAACTACAATCAAGATCTTAAACTAGATCTAAGTTTGAATGTTTAAAGAAACTGAAATCAGAAACTATTTTGTTGGTTTTAGGCTTTGAAAATATAACAGTTGAAAACACTCGACAAAAATACGATTTCTCGAAATAAGAAATTAAATCTAAGAAAGATAGACGTGAAAATGTATCACATAATTTCATTCTCAGTTTTCTATGAAAGAAAATGAGATCAAATTGTTGTGATTACGTTGGAAAAGAGTTTAAGAATAGAAAAAGGAATGATGTTCACAACTCTCAAACTAACACACTCTCAGAAATGATTTTCTGGTGAGATTTGGCCGGAGTTTAGCTTAGGGTTTTCTTTTTCTCTATTTTTTCTCTCTCTCTCTTCTCTCTTTATTTTCTCTCAGAAAATGAAGTAAATAAAATATCGTAATCGCAACACATAAGGCATATATTTGTACTAAGCCATGGAAGCCTCTGGAACTTTGAAGCAAATTAATGGTCACGATTAAGTGTTAAGAGATCAAGGTAAATTTGATGGCTACCAATGCATCAAAATTATAAGGACTCTGATTGGTTTAGATGTAAACACAAGGATCAGGTAAGAACGCATGCAGGCCATAGATTAAAATGATCTAAGGGTTCATAATCAAACACCGGTATGTGAGGGAAAGAAAACAAAAATCCATCCGTTGTGAGTCTAACACGTGTAAGGTGTTTTTGAACTTTTAGAGATCCAAATTGCACCCACACAATTATCAAGCGTATTTGGTTTCTACCAAAGCAAGTTTTTAATAGCTTAAAGAATTTACAGATCAACCCACAAACTTTGTAAAAGCTAATTTTAAATTTTTAAAAAATTGTTTGAAAAATCTTAGATAATATTTAAAATATCAGAAAAATTAAGGAAAATTTATTCTAATAGGATTCAACTCACACACACCCATATTATGAAGAATGCAATCTGATATGCAACACATAAATGATCCTAGGTGTGGTGTTGGTGTTTATACCTTTGGACTATTAGAGGAAATTGAATGTAGAGTCTGAAGGCTTGTAGGTTGAAAGGGATATGACTCAAATTTATCACTATATCCAAACTAGTTGAGCACCTATATAATATAGAATAAAGTGAGTCAAAGATATAGGGTGCTTCATTCTCAAATATTTAATTTAATTTTATCATAAAATACTTCTTCTAGATTAATTTATTTCTAATTCAGTTTATTATCTATATTTAACTCATATATATTCACGTGGATATTACATTACTAAGATTAGATCGTTTATTTATATATATTTTTGTTCATGCATTAACATCTTTATAATGGAAATACAAGAAACCTAACCTTATTCTACTCCTACTGAGTTAATTAAGAACTCGTCTTTAGTAGAATTTGATGTTAAGAAAATTTGAACAAGTGGACAATTCCCAAAGTCCAACCAATAACAATATGTCATACTATTTGGTATAGTTTTCATAGCAAATCAATTAGAAAACTATGGAACATACAATAAGTTTAGATCAATAAGATAAATTCATCGAGCTTTTCTAACCTCATGATATGAAAAATCACATCAAGGATAAAAAAATATATAGATTTTCAAATAGCTTTTAAACCTTTTACTCCCTCAAGCATTAACACTTGCCCAGAAGCCACTCTAAAATATGGTAGATGTATTAACATTCGTCAAATCCCTAATAGCACTTATAGAAGCTAGTGTTTGTAATGGACCAATTTACTTTTACTCTTATCCTGATATTACTTTATTTGTATAATATCAACATATTTATAAGGCAATAAAACTTAGAGTCCAAACTAAAGGATGTATAGATCTAAAAATATTGAAATAATGTATGGCATATACTATAAAGTCATGAATATTATAGCACCCAATATGAAATAATTTAGTCCTTTTAATAGAAATTTGTTAATTGACACGCACCTAATAGATTATACTGTTCATACATCTAGAACAATTTCGTGGGAACAAATAGACTTTCGAGAAACCTAGACAATTAGGAATGCCATTCCTCCTCAACCATGTCAAAACAGGGATTGAGGATATACTTGAAACAAAAGATGGAGAAGTTGTCTTAAATTTTAGAAAATACAATAGGAGTTAATTTTCTAGACATTACAAGGATCTAGGCCTGTCAATGGGTCGGGTCTAGACCCGGACCTGACCCGGACCCAATCCGTTAAACTCGGGTCTATGAACTTTTATAAAACTCAATTACCCGATTACCTGCCAATTAAATGGATAAAATATGGATACTGGTAGACCCGATCCCTTAAGAACCTGACCAGAAGTTTATATATATATATATATATATATATATATATATATATATATATATATATAAGTCAGTATATATACATATTTTGGGCAGAAAATGAAATATAAGTGTTTTTTTGTTTAAATTGGATTTTTTGGTCCATTTTTTAGTTCCAGTTATTCTTGTATTCGAGTCAGGTTCTTGGGTCCTTAACGGGTCCATTTTTGAACAAATTTTTTGAGACCCAACAGGTAATCGGGTAAGATTCAGATGGCTAAAAAAGTTCGAATCGGGTATGGATATGGGTAGACCCGGTCTAGACCCGACCCATTTACAGGCCTACAAAGATCCTTATGTTACTTTTCGGCCATTCACTTTAAGCAATTCAGTTTGCAAGGAAAATCTTCCCAATTTACATAGAGATGACGCACATGTCGAGGGGATTTGTAGCTCTGAAAATCAAGTACCTCATGGAATTTATGAGAAAAATAAGCACAAAGAATATCCTACGTCTACAGAAATTAATTTCATAATTAATATAACATAAATTAATAAAGAATTTATATAATCATGTGTGGACATCCCGATTTCCAATCAGAGTAGAGTTATTTTTTATCCCATCTATGAAAGTACCTTCAAAATACTAAGGCAGTCATACTATTGGACCACCATGCAAAGGGATTGCACGGATTATGTCAAGAGGTGCCTTAGATGTCAAATCTATGCTCCTCGACAACACTTACCACCTTGAGACCTCTACTGCATGACCTCACCCTAGTCTTTCTCTACATGGGGGATAAACATAATATGGAAACTTACACCTAAGGCCTTCACCGAGCACGAGTTCATCATGGTTATCGTCGACTATTTCACCCAATAAGTCAAGGTCGAACCATACACCGTGATAAACTCTAAGAAGGTGGTCAAGTCAATACGTCGAAACATCATCCACCGTTTCTTTATACCCCACGATTTGGTATCAGACAATGACTCCCACTTTGAGAAAGAGAACTAAAACATATTACACGAGTACGTTATTTCTCAGCACAAGTCATCCCCATAGAGACCGTAAACCAATGAAGCAGTAAAAGCTGCTAAAAAAATGTCAAAAACATTATTAACAAGATAATTGAGACTTACAGGAATGGTCCAACAAACTCCCATGTTCCCACTAGGGCTACCTTATGACATAGAAAAATTCAATCAGGGCGATCCTTTTACTCACTAGTTTATGTTATGGAAGCAGTCCTACATATCGTACTTGAGATGACTTCATTACGGGTCATACTTAAAAGTCAATTGTCCAAAACTAACAATGTCCAAGTTTGTTATGATTTATTATCTCTCCTAAACAAAAGGAAGCTAAAGGCTACTTATCATAATTAGGGATACAATCAGCGTATCGCCTGAGCATTCAATAAAATATTCAAGGAAAAAAGCATACAAGAGGATGATCTAGTCCTAAAAGAGAATCTTAACCCTGCCCAGACTCCCTGAGGTAAATTTGCACCCAACTAGGGAGGATCTTACCTCGTTATGAAAATAAACTCCAACAGGATGACTACCTTAGCTGATATTGACGGAATCACATTTTCCCAAACTTTCATTCTAGAAGATTGAAGAAATTCTTTCCTTAAACCTATTTATAGTGGGAAAAAAATTGAGTTAAACACAAAAATAATCAATCGTAATGGGAAGTGAAGACTATGCAAGCCCAAACACATTCCTAACCCTAAATTAAAAGTTCCACTTCAGCCACCAACCTTTCTTCATGAAATTAGCTAAAATACTTTAAGCCCCCAACATTTCAATTCAAGAGAACTATACGGACCTGATTCTCCACTATATTTTATCACATACATTCAAATATTAACTTCCTATTGTCTTTAAATTTGAGATATATAGGAAAACCAATATATCATTTCGGGACCAATCTAAATAAACACCAAAAGTCCTATTTTATGGAAACCCTATTTATGGTCATTGTGTCCTCACTCCCCAAGAGTTGGATCAATATGAATACTCTAAATGCTAAGTAATAAAGTAATGATCTAAGGCATTTGAGACTCTTCATGGTCATCCTTATTTAAACAACACATAAAGGCTAGTACTACAAAAATAACGGGCTGTAAGGACCAAATTTCCAATTGAGTCTTAATGTAGTTTTGACTTATTCTCAGAAAAAAACATGTTTTAGTCATAGATAGTCTTTTATTGTCTGATCCCACGAGTCTATGACGTATCGAAGAATGATTGAAGACATTTCGATAAAGCTACAAAGATTTAATCATGTCGAAGTTTAATTGGTGCAATTTTGCATCTTTAAGGTTTAATTGTATTCTATGATCATACAGGTATGAATGCATAATGCTAACGAAACTCAAAATTTATTTTATAAAATAAGGATGTTATTTTTAAAGAAAAATGTTTTTAATGTTTAAATGTTTACACATCAGATAAAGGACGGATTTTGTTGGATTAGAGTTGGTTTTATATAAAACTCTTTTAAAGTTGGAACAATTTGAAACTCTAATTACGACGTCGTTCGAATGACAATGGTTCAAACGACATTTGATGTCGCTCGAACGAGATACACTATCGTTCGAACGATGTGGCATCTCGCTCGAACGATATTTCCACCAACTTAAAAAATCTATTTAATTTAGGTCCTAGTCTTTTTCTCAGTGTGCGTGCAGAACGAATTCACTTTTCAAACAGTACATTTTTCTGCAATTGTTTTCTAAGGTTTCAAAGACTTAAACACACCCTTAGAGTTGACAAGATCCCAGCTTTCATTAGTATATGTTTACATGATCTTGTGTGCACTAAGTTTAGTTTGTTCAAACTCATTGGACAACATGTTCAACTGGGTTTTATGGGGAAGAAAAGGCGGACACCTGTTTCAACATCGTAGATGACATCAAAGCCATATCAGAGAACACCGAGGCACTCACGGAGTCGCGTGCTGTGGACAAGTAGCGTGGAAGACGAAATTTCTGCATGGGCACTATTAAAGAACGATTGAAGATCAGAAGGAGCATCAAAACACATGGGGATCGAGTCATTGAGAAAAGCTAATTTGTCTCTGTAAAACCTTTGTTCATAGTGATAGTCTGGCTTTGGCCGTCCAAGTTTTTTTTTCCCATTTTGGGTTTTTCCTCCTACATCCGGCGTTGTGAGTATTGATCTACATTATTTTACTTTTTTTAATCACTACATGTATGCTTGGGGTTAAACAAGATAAAATTGGGTTAAGCTAATTTGTTCACAACTAGGTTTTTATTTAAAACACACATTTTTCGCACTTGGTATATACAAGGGACCTATCAAATTGGTATCAGAGCTATAAACACTATTTTATTGTGTAGATCCCCGTGTGTGTTTTGTTTTTACTCCTGATTTGTTGATCTATCTTGGCATGTTTGTTTTTTAGATGGATTCTCAATGTTTTAACGAATTAAATTTGTTGAATTTAAAGTTTGCGAAACGATTTGAAGTTTTGGAGGAAGAAAATCCTCGTTTTCAAAATATGATTGAATATTTGCAAACGTTTCAAATTCAAAGAGATGTGATTCGTGAGAAGTTGGAGCTTTATATAATAATTTTGAATCTTTAAAAGTTTTAAAAAGGAGAGTAATGAAATAATCCTTGTTTTAGAGAAAGAGTTAGAGAATTTGAAAATTTTAAGTGTATGTGCCATTAATGAAAATAGTTTGATTAATGAATTTAAGACACGTGAAAAGACTATTAGGGATAAGTTTGCTCATATTGAGGGAGAGTGATATAACCTTCTAGAGGTAATTAAAAATTTAACAAAGGAGTTTCGAAAGTTTGAAGAGTCTAATTGTTTGCTTGAGTCAAAAGTTTTGATGTTAAAAAATGATTTAACCGACTCAAGTAGTGTGAATAGTAATGGTAGTGGCTCATCTTATTCTAGTGGTTCACATGTCAAAGCCAAAACCATAGTTTGTTTTAGAGCATTAACCACATCCGAGGGTGTTAAAAAAGGTCAATCTAAAGGTCCCGTTCCTCTTTGTGTTTTCACATGTTTGCATTGTGGTAGGAAAAGTCACCTAAGGAGTTTTTGTTTTGATCTTAGAAAAGACCCTAGGAAGTTTAAAAGTAGTGTCCCATTGATTCCATAAACCCGTTTGTTAGGTATACACAGGTTTGGGTTAGGAAATTCATTTTGGAGATGCTAAGTGCTTCATTGGTTGATACTCACATGAATGCACATGATTCATCCCTTGCTATTTCTTATCGATAGTTTTCTTGTATGTTTGTCATATTCCAATCTTTGCATTCATGATATATACTTTGCTAGTATAATGACATGTTTATCTTTTGTATTATATTTTTCTCTTGTTTGAGTCTCATTGAAAAATACAAAAAGATTTTATTTTTAATAAAACTTTTAAAAAATCAAAAGTATTCTCGTTTTTGTTTTTATGTCATGGGTTAACTTGTTCGATATGATATATTGGTGTGCTTGGACCCCCTTCCTTCCATTATCCATTTGGTCATTATTATCGATGCTTAGAATGATCTTAATCATTGTTAATGGGGTTGTTTCGAAGTTGATATGCATTATAATTCGACTTTGTATATATGCCATCTTTGCACACATGCACGAGTTTATATGGATGCTTGACTACTCTTGTATATTTGAGTTTGGTTAGACGTTCTTATCTCAATTTTGTCATCTATGCGTAAGTAGAGTTTTGCAGGAAGTGTGCATGTAACAATCGTTTACTCGTGAGCATTTTAATCTTCATTAAAAATATGATGAGTGTACAGGAAAGGGCTGGGAGAGTGTAAAATTGACTCGTCGTGAAAGACACTGTTTAAAAGAGCCCGAAAAAAATTCATAAGAAAATAAAAAGAATCATATGCCAAAATGGTCCAAATTAGTTTAGTTCATTCAAAAGAAAAATATGATATATTATCGAGGGAGTTTGGATGGATTATTTTGTTTTAAACGGGTTTGCACAAAGAATCCTATAGTTGAAAATTCATGTCATGACGCTATCGTTTGTAGAATCATCAAAATTTCAGATTCATGTGCATGATGTTTGTTTAGTTCGTTAAGCTCAAACTTTATTTGTCACATATGGATATGATAAAGTTTGATGATAAATTGCTTTGAATTAGAGCTTCTTGATCATTTCGATGTGTTGGAATGGTGATTCCTTTGTTTAGTTCACCCACATACATTCCATGTTCATGTTTACACACATTGATACTATGTTAGCATGTTACTCATATATGTTTGTTTTTGAGTTTTCTTTATTTTGCTAATGTTTCGCAATTTTGAGCCCCTTCCAATTTGATTTTTCATGAAATTTTTTCACTTGGCGGCTCTCTTAATTTTCTGGGGAGACTGTGAAAAATTTGTCAATGTCGTTCTAATGACACACTGTCTCATTCGGGCGATGTCGCAGATCATTCAAGCGATATCCCCAGCTCATTTGAACAACAACCCTAGTTGACCTGATTTTAACTTTTTCAAGTCGTTACTTTGTGTTCAGTACCCTATTGCATATTGATTCATATTTTTTATACCGAGTTTTTGCTTATGCAATTTACTTTAATTGATTTGATATTTTACTGCATTAGTTTGTTTATCACAAATGCTTCGACTGGTACATTTTTTATGCAATTTATTGTTTGCTCGCTACTGATTTGACATTGATTGATTATAATTAACTGGTTGTTTCATGATTATCTAGCATATTATGAGTTAATATAATCAAATTGCTATTTTCACATGCTATATTTATTTATCTTTTCACCGGATTGTCTATTCGAGACAAAAAGGGGGAGATATGTCTGTGATGTAGGGGGCGTTTTATGTCATGTTTACCTATTGGTATTCATATTAATTTATATATCCATACTTCACTCGGTAATTGTTTGTCTCATGTGTGTAAGTATGCTTAAAGATATTCGAGATTTCAAGTCTACATCACATTCAGTCATTCGAGATAATTTCATGTTTGTCGGTCCATTGTTGAAGAATCTTATCCTGTACTGGTGATGTATTTTTCATTTTTGGTTCCATGGGATGGGTTTTAGGCATCATACGGCTTGACGACCCGTCTTAGACATTTCACTGTTGGTTTTGTCCTCGAATAGTCAAATGGGGAGATTTGTAAGGACCAAATTTCCAATTGAGTCTTAATGTAGTGTTGACTTATTATCGGAACAAAACATGTTTTAGTCATAGATAGTCTTTTATTGTCTGATCCCACGGGTCTATAGCGTATCGAAGAATGATTGAAGACGTTGCCGCAAAGCTACGAAGATTTAATCATGTCGAAGTTTAATTAGGCAATTTCGCGTCTTCAAGGTTGAATTGCGTTCCGAGATCACACAGGTATGAATGCATACTGTTAATGAAACTCAGAATTCATTTTATAAAATAAGGATGTTATTTTTAAAGAATTTTTTTTAATGTTTACACATAAGATAAATGACGGGTTTTGTTGGAATAGAGTTGGTTTTATATAACTCTTTTAAAGTTGGAACAATTTGGGACTCTAATTACGACGCCGTTCAAACGACTTTAGATGTCGTTCGAACAAGATCCATTGTCGTTCGAATGACATGGCATCTAGCTCGAACGAGATTTCCACCAACTTAAAAAATCTATTTAAGTCAGGTCCTAGTCTTTTTCTCAGTGTGCATGCAGAACGAATTAACTTTTCAAACAATACGTTTTTATGCATATGTTTTCTAAGGTTTCAAAGACTTCAACACATCCTAAAAGTTTACAAGATCCGAGCATTCATTAGTATATGTTTATGTGATCTTGTGTGCACTAAGTTTAGTTTGTTCAAACTCACCGGACAACCTGTTTAGCTGGATTTTGCGGCGAAGAAAAGGCGGACACCTGTTTTAACATTGTAGATGACATCAAAGCCATATCAGAGGACACCGAGGCACTTGTGGTGTCACGTGCTGTGGACAAGTAGCGTGGAAGACGAAATTTTTTCATGGGCACTATTGAAGAATGGCTGAAGATCAGAAGGAGTATCAAGACCCGTGAGGATCGAGTCGTTGAGTAAGGCTAATCTGTCTTTGTAAAACCTTTGTGCATAGTGATAGTCTGGCTTGGTCCGTTCGAGGTTTTTTCCCGTTTTGAATTTTTCCTCGTACATTTGGCGTTGTGAGTATTTCTCTACTTTATTTTACTTTCTTTAATCACTATATGCATGCTTAGGGTTAAACAAGATAAAATTGGGTTAAGCTAATTTATTCACAACTTGGTTTTTGTTTAAAATGCACATTTCTCGCACTTGGTATATACAAGGGACCTATCACTGTCAAAATAAGATTAACGACAAAACACGCCACCTCTGCACACTTCTGCCCAGAGAAATGAACACAAAAATACCTCCCTCAAATTACCCCATATCCTAGTATGAATTGTGAACAAACAAACTGACTCTCGATTCCCCACAAAACGACACCTTATCTGGGGCAGAGGATGATACTCTGATTCCCAAGCTCCATCAATGGTCTCTTTCCCGTTCAGAAGCAAAGAAATGGGAATGTCCTTCCATCACATTCAACATCAATAAGACCGATGGCTTACTAAAAAGCAAAAAAGTTGTCTCTCAGAAAGAAAAAGTCTAAAAAAGGGGCACTTTTGTTTCCATATGTATATATATCCATTTATTATTATTATTATTATTATTATTATTATTATTATTATTATTATTATTATTATTATTATTATTATTATTATGATGATCATCATCATCATCATCATCATCATCATCATTATTATGCATTGATGTGGCACCCCATTTTAATAAAAAAGAGATTAGTATCTTTTTTTTCTATATGCACACTATTCATTATTCTGATGCCCAAAATACTGAAAATTATAGAAAAAAATAAAACATAAAAAGTACGAACCATTATGTTATTTATGAACACGATGTATACCAAGAATCCCCATACATGACATAGTGTATTGAGGATACCTTGTGTTCCTTGTAAAGGAACAAACTACATAATTTTAAAGCGTTTTACCTACCAATCCTAGAGAAAAACACAAAAAATGCCTTTTTACGAGGTTACATCAAATTCCACCCAAATGCCCCACTAAAAATACTATCTCACCAGACCATCACACACGGGGCCTCTTCCCCGGACGACAACCTGTATAAGCCCCATCTGAGAACCCCATACATGGCATCCTGGAGCATACACCTGATGAGGACACACCGACAAAATATATAGGACCGCCTGAGCATTGGATATGACCTGTCGATCGCATTAGGTAATCAGTAGTCATGTCCGCCAGAACTTCAGCAGTCAGTTGGCGTAGGTCCAAGTATGTCGACCATGGCCGGCCCTAACCATGTGCCAAATGAGCAATGGCACAAGACCCATTTTAGAGTATGCACCTATATATGTATATTGTATGGGTCCAAAAATATTTTATGTATACTAAAAATGTCAATTTTTAAAATAAGTTTAATTTTTTAGACGCCCATTTTTTTAACTACACAAAAACAATTTGTACAAAGAATGATTGAACTATCCGAAAATCTAACTCAACTAGGGGCCCATTTTAAGTATTTAATATCTTTGTATAATATTTTTTTAGAAAGATCCTAAATTAATTTTCGCACGAGGGACTCCCAATCTTAGAACCAGCGTTGATGTCGACAATCAAAGCATCAACATCTCCCTCCGTTAGGCAACATCGACCAATACTTGATGAAATTTTGATAAAAGGTTTTGGTCAACATTAGAAACAAAACATGCAGTAAGACGCACAAAATAAGAATTGTTAAACTCACATCATTTGTAAAAAGGGCAGGATCCAGAGACGACGCGAGCATATCAAATGCTACACCACGTTAGCGAATGTGCACAACTTTGTCCTAACTATGAAGGACCAAAGTAAATGCTGACGTTGGTGCTGGACGGACACAACGAACAATCCGGGTCGTTTGCGGAGATGGAATGAAAAAACCTAAAGAAAGTGAGATAGCATCCTCCGCAATCATCGGGAAATTGTCACGGAGGAAGAATCTTTGTCCCTCATATGGATGTTTCTCGAAACTTTCACCACTTTCCCTGTCCATAATGATAAAGTGAAGGTAACATCACGGGAATGAAAAATGTGATATAAAATAATTAAACAAATAGCATCGGCTGAAGGAGAGACATCGCTAAAATAGATTGATGAAAGCTGGCAAAAGTGGTAACAAAATACTGCAATAAATAACTTTTGGGCCTCTCATATTGAATGATCGATTGGTAAAATGTTCCTCAATGATTAGCCGATCGATCAAATCCAATGGTTAGACGATCGGCCAAACCTCCTCCCAATATTCCAAAAAATACCCGCTTTACCCCCACATTTTTATATTACCCGAGTACCCCCACTAATTCGCAAAGGAAATACGGAAACCTATTTTTAACCCTTCCAATTTCGAAGAAGAGTGTCCTCATGCCCACAATCTTAGTCGAATACCTCTGTGGACACATTGGTTTGTAATCAGGGTGTAGGTTTTTCTATCCAGTCCATGAAAGTACGCTTAAAATCGAAGCCCATCAAAAAACCCCAAAGAACACAACTATGGGGGACAAAATACATATTAGAGAACATACAAAAATAATCAGAAGGTCCTTTAATTGATCGATTAAAGGCCCCAAGAAGGATTTGATCGATAAATCATCTAGCTAATTTGGTAATCATTGAGACATATTTGCAAATCCTTACCTGTCCATACACGTGGCACTCCATCTCCATCAACCCTACACGTGTCACTATATTTGAATGATTGGTTAAATCCCGTGGATGATAGATCGATTAAAGACCCCTATCAATACCCTATAAATAGAGGTCCCCGCCAAAATTTAAAAGTACCCTAAATTCAATATTGATTCGATTTTCTGACTTTCTTAATCTCGAGCGCCCAAGATACTCGAGCTCATTTTGAAAAGTCCCGAAGAAGTTCATGCTTTAGAAACGTGACTTCTCCCCAAGAGAATTTAGTTCTTCTCAAAAGTTTCTTCTTCCCGAAAAACGGAAGCAAACCTCTGCGCACATTCAGTCAAATTTAACACTTCTAAATGACGTGTTACTCGACCTAAAAGAGATTTTCCCACCTCAGGAACCTCAATTGGGGACACTTCTGTAGGAAAACTTTGGTTCACTTTACAAGGGTAAAGAAACTCTAGGTGAATATTGGGTTAATACTCTATATATATTGTGATAAAATTTCCATATATATTTATCTCAGTTATCCCCACCCCTATTTAAGGGATCAGGTATGCACTTTAGAAGGTTTATATTTTAGATCCGGATTTCCATCCCAACACTTTTGTTTATTGAATTGACATTCTCATGTGTTAAACAAATGTTAATCAAATACCATAACGACTAAATACAAACATGAAAACATACTTTTGAAAACCGTTCTCAGGAAAGTGTCAATGAGTCAAGTCAGCCCACAACTTTTAAAGCTAAAGTCTAAAATCTAGCTACTCCTACCACTTCTCTGAGCGAACAAATCCCATCTCTATGACAAGACCCCCGAATATGTGTTTTCATATCATTACTTAACAAGCATAGGCATTTGATTAACGTATTATTTTAATGTATAAATATATCAATCTAATAAAGCAGAAATTCTATATTAAGGACTAGGCTCTATAACCATAATGTTATATATTATATACTCGATACCCATATCCTACACCCATAACTATATCCTATTTGTAGGAACTACATAGGATTTAGTCCCAAGTCCTCTTCAGTAATTAGGCGTTATACTAAATTAAACTCATGAAGCATAAGCCTTATAATACATTTCTTGATATATTATCTATTAGGGATATCCGTCCCCAGTCCAAATTAAAAACTAACCATCCTGAGGACTATGACACCTTCGAGACTTTAACCATGTTGATCAGGGATACTTAGATATCTGTATGTGGCTTTCGTTTCACTCCAATACTAAACATACACCTCCCTCTCCTCTATAGCGAAGGGTGTTTAAAATATGACATCTTTAACACTACTCCTTCAAATTAGTCTGATGGACAATAATTTTCGGCTAATGATTGCCCAATGATCATAATATAATAATCCCTTACAGGAAATCTTCAAGTCCGCTACTATTTTAACCCTCCACCAAAGCTACCCTCTAACCCACAAATAACTTCTCCCCCTCTTAAGCCAAGACCTACACTTGTGCACACATCACGTTAGAACATGTGAATGGCATAAGTATGTAGGCTTTGATCTCATGGATGCACGGGTACGTAAGATCAATACCGAGTCCTTCTAGTGAGCACAAACCTCGATAACATGTCTTATGATATCTTGTTCCCATCGAGATGTACCCATCTCTCATATCTCCCTTATTGTTTTTCATTCCCCAAATGAGATATCACACTATCTCAAAACCATGACCTCTTATGCGCCTCCATATAAACATTAATATATGTATACATTAGTAACATCCGAACTACATAGGCCTTGATCTTGTGGCTATAGGAGTACGTATGCACAATACCGAGTCCTTCCCGTGTTCACAAGCCTCGACAATATGTCTCTTGATACATTGTCCCCCATGGATATGTAACCATTTATTATCATAGTTCCCTTCTATCTCTACTAAAATCTTGAATGACATATCAATCCACCTGACGCTGCGACTTGTCGCACGCACACATAACCTTAATGAAAACCCACTACCCAAGTCGAGACTTCTCGCACCATATCATAAATACTTTTGGCCAAATGTTAAAAGCACATAGATTCATACACGATCATCCTTGTGTACCTGTACTATTTTAAGTGCCATTCCTACACCTCTCACTCATACCATTTTTTTTTACCTAAGCACCTATTTACGTTTTAAGGGATTTTCAAATGAAGGACTCTAAGAATATTCTAAAATAACCTAAAAAGTAACAAATTAATGTAAAGAGCGATAACAAAAATATAATTAAGGAAGCATAAAGAATAAGTGGGGTGCCTAACACCTTTTCCACTCATAATCCGATTCCCAAACCCGTATAACAAGAATCTCTGGATCAACTGCATAACTAACTTTTCCTTAAGATTAGCATGAAAGGTCTAACCTGAACTTTTTTTTTGTATAAAACAATATGGATACTCTTAACAACCTATAAACCCCATTATCGCATAAAAACCACATTTAGTACCTAAGCCCAAAGTATCAGGGACTTGAACTAAAAACTAGATATGATGTCAAACAGCTTCCATGGGAAAATCATTGAGCCCGTCGAACGAATAACAGGACCCCAAGGGGAAGTGGTGGATTGGGACACAAACATTATCTTTCCCACTGTAACACATAAGTTCTTTCCCCCAAGCTCACCATCACTCGGGGCCCGCAACACCATACCATCTTAAGAAAATTTTCGTAAATGGTATTTTGCTAATTTAACAAAAAAATAATTACAACAATTTAAAATTGAATTATACAAATTCATAAAAAATAATGAAATAATTATTCCCATTGTGTCGTGGTTTTATATATCCAAGAATGAATATAATATTTTCACTCTTGATGAAAATTTACGAAGTTAAAGTACAATTACAGATAAAATTATATCTTCCATACGTCCTCCAATAATGCCTTAAAAGGTAGAAGCTGGAACTTCTAATACCACTAAATCTTACCCTTCATAAGAAATAAATTTTTAAATATTGATAAAAGTGTCGCAAATAATAAAGTGATCAGTAAAATTCCTGACATTCATCCGATTTTTAAACAAGGTAATTATACCAATAATGTTAACTAACACAGGAAAATAATTAAGTCAAATTAAATTCAGCTGACTCTGGGCTAGGGTTTTGTTTAGGGTCAGTTTGAAGTGAATAAAACCTGGATTTAAGTAAAAAGAAATGGTGAAGGGAGATCTGGCTTGCGATTTTGCAGAGGAAGTATTAGTGGAGGGGATGTAGAGGAGGCACGGTGGTCAGGGAAGTGTCGACCGCAGCACGGGAGGTCATCGTAGCTAAATAGAATATAATGGAAAAATAGGATTCCACTAGCCGACCCAAATAATGGAGAAAAGACTCTATTGAGTTGAGAACTAGTTGTCCAAAAATATTGAATGCCTCAAAAAGAGAGGTCGTAGATGGGAATGGGTCGATAACAAGGGTCGATGAATCTCGCAAGAAGGAGGGAAAATTAGTCAAAATAGGGATTTGACTATCAGGATGTGAGATCGGCAGCGAAAGGGCTACAATAGGCCCCACCGATGTACCAAGCTAACGGCTAAGGCTTCTTTCATCGTCGGTAGAAAATGTGGAGGAAAGAGGCAACAGCGAACTACTGGAGTGGCACCATCTCGTGCTCTAATCATCGACGTCCATACGATATCCCAATAGAACCACTGGTATATATAAATTTGACGTAAATTCAGCGGAATTAACACACAAATAAATATATGAAATTAGGGATGTTAAGTATTTAATCCTATTTTTTAAAATTTAATTGTAGCAATTTCCACGTATTTTTTTTTGTTGGTCCTATTGTGATCACTATGGGACATGTGTCATTCTCTACGAAAAAGAAAAGAGGCGATTACATAGTAGTTATGGACTATTTTGGGTGGTTATGGGACTTACAACAATTTTAAAAACACATGGGATGGGAGACTAAAAAATCTTAAGATATGAGACTAAAGCCAAAAAAAACTAATGAAATTATATCTACATCCTCACAATATCATATGCATGAGAGCACAAAGGGGAATATTCTCGTAGTATGCTGACCTAATGGGGAAAGTTCTAGCAGAAGATGGTATCATGATTGATGTCACAATAAAGTGGAATAAGCCAAGACACCACTAAAGAAACAATCTAGAATCCCATAAAAATATCTACGAAAACAAAGTACAAAAGTATACTCTAGCTCCTATGCTTTCACATTAGTAACATAGTTGGAACAGACGATCACTGATAATTTTTCATTTAAAAGAAAACCTATTTGGATATTCCAGACTCATGTTTGCAAATCCGTAAGCCGATAGATTTGGGACTGATATACCTGTCACCCTCTTAACTACCACCAAAAGAGAACTCTTGAATAAATATAGTGCACATTAAAAGTTTGTACACTTTTAACACCTTTTCCTCAAGTATGAATTTTCTTTTTCAGTGGTAAGCTATAGTAAAATACTTCATCTTATTTATATGTTATGTAAAAGATATTTTTGCTAAATTTTATCTTATCTATATTATACATCTAATACGATAGTATTAGAGGTTTAATAAGCCTTTAACGCAATTAATCCTCTCTCTCAATCGTCAAATCTAGAGCCTCTCACAAACCAAAGTATTTAAAGCTTGAAAAAAACGACTGCTTGATGGTTCACATTGATTCTCCCTAAAAACACTCTTAAACTTCACAGATTGTTCATATTGATCCATGGTTTTAAATCAAGTCCATGGTAAGCAGTGCGAGGCATTTCTCAGAAGGAGGTCAAATCCAAAAATCAAATTGTTTTGAATCTGACATCACTCGGACATATAACGTCGAAGATTTATCGAAGATTATAAAAAGGTTGATCGGATTGCATTTTTTTAACCTGATTGGAGCGATTTGTCACCAGAGTTTCATCGGAGAGTACCTCAAAGTTATTGGGTTGAAACAAAAATAACGTCGGAGGCTCTTTGTTTATTAAAGATCATGGTCGATCAATGATTCGATTTTTTTTAACAGACTTGGTGGACTGATTGGGATATATATCTCAGCTGAATATCACGCAAATATCTCATGTTTACTATAAATGATAAATTACCCTCCTTTTTTACTGTTATAATTATATGAATAGAATAGTGTCCTTTATTTTAATTAAATATTAGAGTTTTTATACGTCCAATCAAGGCTATGGATGATGTAGGTAGTAGCTTAGGGCCCATAATAGTCGGTGACCCAAATCCAGAATAGGATATTTAGTTTTCAATTACTATTAATTATTGTCCGATGTGTTATGTTTTATATGATTGAAATTTTAAAGAGTTATTATATGATGAGATATTTATAGTGTTAGGAAGAAAATGGGAGAGGTGGTAAAATTTGTGTTGTAAATATATTGGGATGCTGAGATGGGTAGATTATAATATCTTTTTTGGTCACATATATAACAAATTGATTATTGTATTATATTGTTTTATCCACATAAGCATAACTTTACTATTTGTTCTTTTTTCTATTAGATTGGTTAAGTATTCTTTAATTTATAAACTTTGTTTATGGAAATTTAAATTTATTTTCAATATAATGTGCTTTAACCTCAAGATTATTGTGCCAACGTTTTCATGCCCTTCCTCTCTTCATTCATGGTATAAATATAAAACTAATTTTACTAAGTATAAGATTTATTTTATCTATTATATTCGTTGAAATTTGAAGTACATTATTTAAGAGTTAAGGTTGATCACTACAGGTTTAAATTTGTAAATTATTCACCCATAATGTTTGCAATGTTTCTTTCATATTTGGTTCTTTGTTAGATTAGTTTACAAAAGACTCGATGTATTTTTAAGAAATTTTATAATTTGCTCGTGCATCGTGCGGGTACATGTTAGTTCTTAAAGTAATGCTAAATGAAGGCACTCAAGTATGAACAAGGTATAAATATCAATGAAACCTGCTTTGAATGGTACGAGGGAAGGAGCCTCTTCACATTCTATAATAGTGCCAATACAAAATTAAAATTATTTTATTTTAAAGAATTTTTTTTTATTAGGAGATACTCCCTCGAATTTTTTTTAATACACGTTTAGTCCAAGTCTTTTTATTTTGCACCAAAAAGTCCACCATGCCAAAAAGGCTTTACCATGCCGCTGGTGCAGACCTTTGAAGATAAGAGAATAAGGGACTTTTTGGTACAAAATAAAAGGCTTTGACTAAATGTGTATTAAAAAATGTTTGAGGGACTTTTTGGTATTTGATCCTGTTTATTAAAGGAGAAGAAGATATTCTTATAGCAGTTTTAATTTCAAGACTTTCAAATAAAATATTTTAAAAAAAGGTAGGTTGCATTCTTTAATGAAAATTATTATGCCTATAATTGGGGATTGGGCTCTTAAGCAGTCCCATTTCTAGATAATTTGAATTTTGGCTCTCAAAAGTTTTAGGATTTGGTTATTAACCTCACCAGTTTGAATGTTTGGGGATTGGTGAACCCCAATTTCATATGAAAAAACATTAGTTAAATAAGTAGTTGTTAGTCAAAAAAATTAAAGGGGTTTTTTGGAGAAGGGTATAATATAACTCAAAGTGTATAAAAATAAAACATGTTACGTAATTTTATAAATTTAGTCTCTGTACTAAAAAAATTCATGAAAAATGACCAATATACCATTTGACACCTCATAGAAAAAAAATTTAAAAAGTTCATAACTTCATATCTACAAATCTAAAATTTACAAAATCTTTATATTTGAAATCTACTCGTCGAGATCTATCCAACAATGCCCATATTTGATATTTTTTGCCAAAAAAATCAAAATCGATAAATTTACTATTTCACTAAAGCCTCTATTTTTTTCGGGCGAAAAACCTTCTTTTCCGGTGCTAGCAATGGTGTCGCTAACGTGGACCAAAAAAATTACACAAATAGATGGGGGGGGGGGGGAGAGAGAGAGAGAGAGAAACGGGGATAGATAAATAATTCGGCGAGGATTTCAATGTTCCGACGAGGATTCCGGGGTGGTGGTGGAGGTGGGGTTATGTGTTTATTTTTAGAATTATTTTTAAATGAGTATGAATAAGGGTATAAATATCAATACCTCTTTAACTAAAACTAATAAAATTATTTATTTCGTGTACTCCTAACTTTAAAGGGGCCACACAAATAAATGTTATTGTACCACAGGGACTAAATTTATAAACCTGAAAAGTATTGTACTATAAATCCAAATATAGGAAAGAACACAACCTTGATATTAATTCTCTAAAAATTAAAATATCATTGTACCCTCATTTCTCTCTCTCATCCATGGAAGCCATTGCAAAAGCTTCAATACAATTTATTTTTTTGCTTTTCAACGTGAGTGAATTCCAATAAACAATTTGTAATATTTCTATTTTCCAACCAATCCTACGAAGTATAGATCAAGTAATATGAAGTTTTTCAAAATCTTATAAAATTACAATACTTCTTAATATACAATCTTGATTTTATGTAAATTTGTGTTTAAATACAAAACTCACCAAATATTTCAATTTTTTAGGAAAACCATGCAATCTAAGGGAGTAATGCATATATTTTCTTCATTATAAAAGAACAAAATCTAATTATCACCGCCCCAACCACTAAAAATGGCACAGCGACCAATGCACACACACACACACACACAGAAGATCTCCGATGAGTCTCCCAAAACGGGTGCCCCGAAAGTTTTTTTTTAAATACCAAAATAGTTTTTCTCCTTCTACCCTTCATTAGCATAATCTCTTCATTTCAAATTCCCTGTCCATCAATGGTAGTTTGAATCACTTTGTACAATTGATTCATTATCTTCACCCCCCTCATACTCGATTGAAATGATTTACATCCACAGCGCAATCACCTCACACAATATCTCAATCCCAATCTTGCATCTAGGGAATCTTAGTTTCATATTAATATCTCTAATTTCTTATGATGATAATCATTTGTACTGTGAAATTAGGAATATGATATTTTTATTTATATCTGACAAATTTTAGTATATGGGTAGCTTTGTGTTTCTTTGTATTTTGGGTTGTGCTTGGAGAGTGTTTAGGTAGTTCGGGTTGTTTGTGACGGTTTAAGTGCTATTTGGTTTTTAGAGATGATGGTTGTGTAGTGGTTTTGGTTGTGTCTCATATTTGATAGTGTTGTGTAATATCCCCCATTTTACCTGTAAAGATTGGTCAGACACAATACGCCAAATATCGGGCTTGTCTAACAATCTATATCATTCTCAGCATCAAACCATAATACGACAAATTTTTTAGACCAAACACACAGAATGAAATCATTTGAAATGATAATTGGTATTAAATAAATCCATAAGCGGGGGAGACGGCTTCCCATAGCTCAAGCTGTAAGCACCATAAGTGGGGGCAAATTATGTTTTAAGGAGAGATTGTTCAACATTAGACTTGGTCTTAAATTCATTGCAACTATAAGTCTTTTGCCTTTTGTTTTGTTCTTTTACATCAGACTGTCCTGTAATTTGTTGTATTTTAGAGTTTATAAAATTATATTTCTACAACAGTGTTTATTTTATTATAAATAAAATAACAAATACCTTATACATTAGCTACTCAATTCATACCCAAACAGATCCGATTACCAAAATTGCTGACCATGCCATTAATCCAAAACCAAGCAGTTCCGATCACCAAAATCATCGCGCGTGTCCATTGAGATGGGGCGGGGGTGTTGGCAGGTCCGGTTTGTGGAGGTAAATGAGTTTGGGTATTGTTGGATTGAGCAGGTCCGGAGGTTGAGGGTTAATGTCGGGTTTTCAATAGTGGGTCACCAAAGCAGGTGAGTTGGTCGAATTTTGTTTTTCTTGGCCATAGATTTAAGCAGGTCGGGGTTATGGAGCTTGTGGGACTAGATCCGAGTGCGATGGGTTCAATCTGGATGGGTTGGAGGTCGTGGTTGAGGGTATGTCCGGTTTAATGGCTGCCAAGTACGGTCGGGTAGGAGTGGATAAAAAAGGGTCGCGGGTCAAGGGATAACAAACCGAGTTCATGGGTAGGCTTAGGCGGGGGTGAAACCGGGTTAGAGTTATGTGGGTTGAGATGGGGGGTTGAAAAAAAAATATTCGATCGACATGCGTATTGTAGCGGGCGCGGACCAATTACAACATAGGAGTTAAAATTAATGGGTTGTTAGGTGTTTTTTTTGTTAAAGTTCATTAAAATGTTCATCATTTAGGTTCAGTTGTGAATCTCTCTCTCTCTCTCTCTCTCTCTCTCTCTCTATATATATATATATATATATATATATATATATATATATATATAGTACTTCAGCTGGAGGTGAGCCTAAAAAAAGAGAGAGTGTGCCTATAGTTTACCAACTAATTTTTAGGCTCACCATTAGGTGGCACATGTCCGGTCCGCACTCTTAAAATGCGGACTGGTCCGCACAAGAGCAACACTATATATATAAGACATGCTCAAGTGCAGACTAGTTTGGTGGGGATTGGGTTCGGGGACCTATTTTTAAAAAATAGCAATAAAAAAAATTGAGGTGATTTTTTTATGGGCAAAAACTCACAGATTTTGAGCTATTTTTTTAAAATAACAAAAAGTATCATTTTGAGTTAGTTTTTTTTAGGTTCATTGAAATGTAAAAAACTCATCAAAAATTCACCTCAAAAAATATTTTTTGCTAGTTTTTAAAAATAAATCCGTACCCAGTCCGCACCATTTGAGTGTAGGAAATTTACCTTCATGCGGTCGTGATGGCTAAGCATAAGAGTCGTGTAGGAAAATTATATGTATATAAAGGGAAGGTGTTGATCGAGTAAATAAAATAGGATAGGGGCGGAGCCAAGAATTTACGACGTCTGGGCTAGTATAGTGTTAAAGGGCTAAATAAAGACAAACTAATTTCACATTTAAAACATGATAACTATTACCAAAACAAATACCAACTACATATTTAAAAAATAGGAAAGACCGGGAAAAATAAAAATGCTTGTATTCTCATTTAACTCTCTAGTATCTTTACGTATTTTTAATTTTCTTTTGTTACACTAGGTATAAAAACATTAAATTGGCATTGTTGGTTGTTACGTATCTTATTTTTCTCCTTAAATTATAGCAATATAACTAATTTGATTAATTACATTTAGGCCCCTCAACACTTAACCACCCCAACTTTCGGTTTATTTAATTCAGCCCCTCTCCCCCCCCCCCCCCCCCCCCCAACATTGAAAACGACTACAAATAATCCCCTGCCATCAATCTCCATTAATTTTTTTAGGGACACTTTAGACGTGTGTAGCACATGACTTTTTAAAGGGCAATTTAGTCATTTGACTAATTTTCAAATCCTAAAATTCTAGTTCATTATCTCTCTCTTTCTTCTCCTCCCTCGTCGGCAGCCATGGCTACCCACCCCACCCCATGCTACCCTCCCCCTCCAACTCCTCACCCCACCCCAACTATCGCTCAACCTGCCCCGTTCCGCCCCTCACCCCGCCTTTGCTTAAATTGCCTCCCCCCTCCCCCTTACTCCGCCCCCTGTTTGCTGTTTTGGAGCATTTTGGAAGTGTGAAGTATATTGCAGATTTGGTATATTTTTCTATTTTTATGCCCCTTTTCTGGTTTTTGTTTTTTTATTAGAAATTCGGTTGGAAATAGATTTTATTAGTTGGAAATCGTTATTTATATGCTGAAAATAATTTATTATTACTATAAATCAGTTTTTATTTGTTGGAAATCATTTTTCATATGCTAGAAATAATTTTATATTGCTGAAAATCAGTTTTTCATTACTGAATATAGTTTTTATTTGCTGGAAATCATTTTTATGTACTAGAAAAAATTTATATTGTTGAAAATCTTCTTTTTATTACTGAAAATTATATCTATTTGTGGGAAATAATTTTTTACTTCTGAAACTATTTTATTTTTGCCAGAAATTATTTTTTATACGCTGAAAAGAATTTATACTGTTGAAAATCATTTTTTATTGCTGGAAATAATTTTTATTTGTGGGATATAATTTTTTCAGTAATTATTTAAATATATATTTTGAATTTTTTTTAGAATTTGCAGATTTTAAATATTTTTTTTGGTATCTTCAAAATATTTAATATATATTCGTATTTTCCAAATTTTGTAAATTTTTTCAAACGTTTTTTATATTTTAAAATATTTGTTAGTATTTTCTTAATTTTTAAATGTTTTTCCTATTATTTTAAGATTTTTTAAAAAAAAAATAGGTTTGGACAAAAATGCCCTTACTTTAAGTCATGTGCCACGCACATGACTAACGTTTTTTGCCAAAAATTAATGGAGTTGGACGGTGGGGGTTTAATTGTAGTTGTTTTCAAAGTTAAGGGGGTGAATTGAAAAAACTGATAGTTGGGAGGTCAAAGTTCAAGGGGCCTAAGTATAATTAGCGCTAACTAATTAATTTATTAAATCTCTAAGGTGACTTCTGGTCATGCACTGCTAATTTAAAAATTAATATATTGGGCTCTTGGGGCACTCACTTTTGGGTGTGCACTATGAGATGGAACTCCACATCAACAGATTATTGAACAAATTAATATCCTATAAGAGATGAACCTCAATTTAGATCCATATCCCACATTGAGAGGAAAACATTGAAGTGAACGTTGAAAAGTTAAGCCCATCATGAAAATATTACTATTACACTCACAATATTTTCCATAACATGGACCCATCTCCTGGTCTAGCCTACCAGTGACGGAGAAGAGGAGAAATGAAGGATTTTGCAAGATAATATGATCAGTGTGTTTAGAAGTACAAGTGACTTCTTTAGAAGCGCGAATAGCAATACCCTTTTAAAAAAATTCTTGAAGACACTTTTTTACGCAGATAAGAAAATGAGACGAGTGTTATGGTACTGTGATTACATATTGAATATTCAACGTACATTTGTGATTGGTTTGTGGCATGTGTGCCTTATTGGTTATAGTTTGTTTTGATAGATTTTGTTAGGTTGTTGTAGGATTTTTGTCCAGTTTGTTTTAGATAAGTGTTGTTTGAGAATTTATGCTCTTTTTTTGGTTGAGTCGTGGGCTTATTTGTATATATGTGGCGATTTGTCTTTTGGTTTAATACAATTACATTTTACCAAAAAAATAAATAAATAAAAATAAAAATAAAAGGAAAATGGATGATATATCACATTTAATGGAGAGTGGAGAGCTACAAACTAAGCTCTGAGATGGATGTTTTTACTCAGTGAGTCGATTAGGATGACATTAGCTTTATAATTATGCAGGAGTTCCATGGGCGAGAAAGATAAAAGAGTTCTTATTAGTTTTAATTTGGAATAGATATTGGATAAATTTGTCATGACTCGTGTCACTAGTAGATCCAAATCCCCCTTCTCCTGAACTTCAACCCTACTAGAAATTTGATACAGTGTGACACCCCTCTTCCCACTGTCTTTTTGTGTTGTGGATGGAGTGTTTGTCTTTCATGCTTAGTGTTAAAGTTAGAATATGATTAGTGTTAAAGTTAGAAGCGAAAATGGAAAGTGCTATGTGATGTGTATAAGAGATTAATTAGGAGTTTTTTTAATGATAATTTGTATGATAAAAAATTAGGATATATTTAGGGATTAGTTTAAAAATTACCGTATTGTTTACTAGTTAATCTTCATGTTTTTTTTTATTAGAATTAGATTTAAATAAGTCATTTGGCCATTAATTGTAATGAATCCCACTTATATTATTGACTTTTGAACATGATTGATGGGGAGAATTTACTTAGATTATTTTGTGTTTGAGTGTGTATTTGTAAGTCTTTTGTTTCGTTTAGATCATTAAGCCTTGAATGATGCTTGGTGACATGATTTGGGGATATAATTTGGGGACAGGGGACACATGTCGGCATGTCCTTGTTGGACAACTTTAGTGGGACACATCCACTCAAGGTGTCCAACAATGACATGCTATGAAGCATGGACACATCGTAGGAGGTGACGGACCCTTGTTGGACACTCTCGAGCACAAGACACTCGTACAACACTCCTCGACACGCCACATGACGTGTCAAAATGATTTGGCATTTAAAAAAAGTCGGACACTTCTGTGACACTCCGTAGACACTTTGAGAACACTTAGGGAAGTGATGATGAAGTTTTTGATCTAACCAGAGATCATGATTAATGAGGAGAAATCAAGCACTTACTTAGCCCATTGAAATTATTAATATATTTTTTAGAACCGGTTCTTTTTGTATGTTGATTTTTATTTGTTACTTTGCTAGCAATGGAATTAGTTGCGATAAAAAAACTTTATGTGGATATATAACTATTGACTTATGGTTTAAATTTTTTTGTAACATATTTGACCATGTAATTTTAGATTATTAGTTTGACAACTACTTTTTTAGTGCAAATAGATTGAAGTATACATGAAGTATTATTAAAAAATATTTATGTGTATTCGTGTCCCCGGCGTGTTGTGTCCAATATTTTTAAAAGTACCGTGTCAGCGTTTCCATGTTCGTGTCCATGCTTCATAGATGGCATGTGAACACATGTGCCATATCTCCAAATTATGCCCCAAAATTGTGTCACCCTAGCATTACTTTTAACGTTATTTTGCTTACAGCCTTATCTTTCCCATTTATTTTTCCCTTGCAACCTTAATTTGTCTGTCGAGGCTTCTATTTTTAATTATTGAGCCTATCATTAATGTATTAAATGATTTGGGCAAAATTTCTGGACATAAAGTCAAACTTGGCTAAGTGTACGTATAATGACTAACAATCTGAGAATCTACTTAGGGGCTCCCATGATTCAAGAAAATCTAGTAGAATCACCCTTGGTCTATCTATCACATCCACAATCCCAAATTACTATAAGCAGAGCATCCTCACACCCATTATAACCTTAAGAGAGACTTCTTCTGGGGTAATACTAAAAATAAAAGTAAGGTAGATCTTGTTAAAAGTTCATCTTCCTAATTGGGACACAATTTGTAGGACAAAAAGGTAGGGGGTGTGTGGTGGTGGTGGTGGTGGTGATTGTTGTGTGTGGGATGGGATGAACTAAAAAATAGCGTTGATAGCAACAAATGCGACTAGTGGTCGAGTTGGGGTGGAGGTTGATGCTTCAGGTCGTTAAGGAAAATTTACATGGTAGAAGATTGGAACTCCTCTCAGAGAATGGCTGTAAAAAAAATGTTTTCACTACAAAAAAAACTCACTTTTTAGGGACGGGTAAAATCCGTCCCTAAAGACTTTATATCCATCCCTAAAGATTTTTAGGGACGAATTTAGGGACGGAAAGTCATGGTCACATTTGAAGGGCGTCCCAAATGTGTTAGGAACGTATTTTGCCGTCCCTCACAATATTATTAGGGACGGTTTATACTGTCCCTTAAAAGTTGGCGCCAAAATTGCCGCTAATATTTTTATTGTTCAATTGCCTTTTTAGGGACGGATCTAACCGTCCCTAAAACCATAATATTATTTGGGATGGGGGCTTGGCCGTCCCTAATAATATATTGGAGACGGTGGCTAGCTGTCCCTAATAATATTATTTGGGACATTAATAACCGTCCCTTAAAAAGTTGCCGCCATAATTACCACCAAAATTTCTATTGTTATAATTATCAACAAATGTACAAGTTATGATAAATAAATATCGAAAACAAAAGATCAACGAAGCTCCGAAAATTCATTCATTCATATTCAAGTTTTCCAACATAACACCTCCAAAAAGTAAAACAACCAACTTAAAACATAAGTTATATTATTCAGACTACAATCATCCCCGAAAATATCAAATAACCAATTCGAAGACATAGGAAACCCAAAAAATCGAGATGGACAGCACCTATTCCACATGATGTCCGGACCTATGAAAGAGAAAATAAACATAAAATAGTACAATATTCAACTATGGTAATCTGTATGTTATCATCTTAACTATTTTTAAATCATTTGTTATTTTTTTTTAAAAATCGGCAGAGTTTCATTTATTTATACATGAAAACCAACATGTTTTAACATTAAAACGCAACTCAACAACAATAACAAAAGCCCAAATGAGCACATAAATTAATTTCATCATAAATATTCACTGGCCCACACGGCCTAGCTTAATCTCAAATTATTAGTAAAATAATTCTAATTGTTAAGAAAATACCTAAGCAAGTGCATCATTTGGTACAGGAAAGATAGCTTGTTGCATCAAATTGAGACAAAACTCTTCAGTCTTGTTGATTTTGTCATTTGTCTCAGCACAATCCTCATCCCGAACATGATTTAGCTCCTCTTGATGGCGAATTTCACGTATTCCAAATGATGTCCGGACCTATGAAAGAGAAAAGAAACATAAATTAGTACAATATTCAACTATGGTAATCCGTACGTTATCCTCTAAACTATTTTTAAATTACTTGTTATTTTTTTAAAATCGTTAGAGTTTCCTTTATTTATTCATGAAAACCAACCTGTTTTAACATTAAAACGCAACTCAACAACAACAAAATCCCAAATGAGCACATAAATTAATTTCATCATAAATATTCACTAACTCACACGGCCTAGCTTAATCTCAAATTATTGGTAAAATAACCCTAATTGTTAAGAAAATACCTAAGCAAGTGCATCATTTGGTACGGGAAAGCCAGCTAGCTACATCAAATTGAGAAAAAAACTCTTTAGTCTTGTTGATTTTGTCATCTGTCTCGGCACGAACTGTAATACCCCGTATTTTTATGACTTTTAAATTTGGAGATTTATTAAATTTAAATTGAGAATTAAGATATTAATTTAATATTAATCCAAAAATTAATTTAAATATTTACTAGCGTGACGAGAGTTAGTAATTATTGGAAAATTGTTGAATATTACTTAAGGGGTAAAGTAATATGTATGAACGGATTTATTAAAATTATCATGAGTGTACAATTTGATAATTGTGGAAATTAAATCGGGATGCGTCTGTGTCGTGTCGGGATTAAATTCTTATTATTAAATATGAATAAATTATAAGTCGCCTTTATGGTCATTTCGAATGCCCGAATGTGTCCGGAAGGGTCGAGATAGTCAAAATAATGTACCCGGGGGTTTAGTTTGGGTCTCAGGGCATTTTAAGCCTAATTGACATCCCGAGAGGGTATTATAGACATTTGGCATTTTTGGGTAATTAAACCCACGAATTTCCTAAGGATATATCAGCCTTCAGGAGTTGTCTTCTAGGGTTAACAAACACAAAATCAAAGAACGGCCATTAGAGAAGAAGTTGGAGGGCTTTCCAAGCAACTCAAGGCCAAAGACTCACCCGTTTACACCGCCACCACCACCAAAGCGTAGATCGCGCAACGAGGAGCGCAATCATACCTCTTTTATCCACAAATCAGAAACTCAAATTCCAGGCAAGTATCTATCTTGCTTCTCTTTTAGTTAAATGTCACACCATGTTAGATTAGGATGATTAAACCTATGTTTCATGGAAGAACTCAAGGATTTAGAGAACCCAATCACATGTTGTAGAGAAAATAAATAAACTCTGGACATCCCAATCATATGTAGAGAATTACCCACGAAATTTGATTAATTTAGAAGTGAGAAATCTAGAAAAAGAATAGAATAATGGAAGTTTAGTGAAAACTTAGGGTTCTTGATAATTAAAGTAAATTGGCCCTTTAATTCACTTACATTGTTGAATTTGTATATGTTTCATGTAGAAAATCTTGCATATATGTATATAGAACTAGTAGTAATGTTATTTGAGAGTTTGGGAGTCGTTAATGATGTTTTGGAGAAATTTGGAAGATGAAACTCGTAGGTTTTAATGGCAGTTTCTGGGCAAGAACTGCTTGATCGATTGATCGACCCAAGAACATCGATCGATCGATGATCGATCGATCAACCCCCTTTCCTCGATTGATCGACCCCTCCTGGAAAACTGCATATTTTTCGTCCATTGGTTTAATCTGGTTAAAATGCATATGAATCCTTGATTGTTATTGTTAGAGTATAATAGGATATAAAGAGGACCAGTAGGGTATAGATAGACCCCGTTGAGTTAAATTTAATGTAGTATGAAATTATGGGTTAACGGGGAGTTATTCACACATACAAAATCATGCATACATCTAATAAAAGATCGAAACTCGTGAGTAAGTTAGACTAGGAGATAAGTGAGAGTGCCTACTGAAATTATACTTAGGGAGATAGAATACGTCGAGAGATGAGAAGTAAGTATGGAGTAACTTATATATGAGAATAAAAGTGACGAGTCCGTTATGCGAGATAATCGAGTAAAATGTGTTAAGAACGGATAATTATAATTATGGGCCATGGGCGCACCTAATTTAGAAATGTGAATATTTATATATATATATATATGATTATGTGATTAGGCATATATTATATATCTGTGTAAAAATCATACCCGAGCTACTTGCTATCACGTGGGTTTCCGCGCCGAGACAGTCCTATCTCTATTGGGCCTTTATGGGGGATAACGACTTGTACCCTATAAGATAGTATCCTTGATACAGGCTATTTGAGTGATAGTCAGATGGTCCTGCGAGACGTGAGGATATGTGCTGACCTCTTAGTGACTTGGAACTATACTTCACCGCCAATTGTATGTGTTTTATGTTAATACAGTTCGAGAGTGATTCTGAACTAGTATTTCCCTTAGTATGAGTGATACGGGGACTTGATAGCAGAGTATGGTAGCACCATAGATTTTATGTGGGGTGCCGATGATATATATTATATGAGTGACTAATATATATATATATATATATATATACACACACACACACACACACACTTAAGTATGGGAACTTTCTACTGTGCATAAAAGTAGTTAAGTAATGAATAAATACTCCAACCTTATTATAAGTGTTTGGGAATTTTGTGACATCACTGGATTATTTTAAATAACATAAGATATATGAGAGAGCTTAATTTTTACAAATTAATTATCTTAGAAATAGTATTTAGCGGAATGAAACCTTATGGAAAAGTTAAGTTAAAATAAACTTTGGAGATTAATAGTACGGTAGGTGTGCACACTAAATGAGAGGTGAGAATTTCTCAAAAGAGTGTCGCATACTAACATGGTTGTTTCATTAGCCGGTAAGCATTTTATATACTTGCTAAACTATTTTTTAAATTGTTTTACACTCGGGCTCTGACCCATTTCCTATTACTTTTTTTCTATTGTATATATATGTATATATTATAGGTGCCCAACCACATGGGCATCATGCTTAGACTCCTTAGAACGGACGCGCTGAAGCCTATGTGGGAGTTGCAGGCCATTGCTTAGATGACCTCGTTGTTGACTCTACTCTTATTTTAGTTATGATTAGTTAGGGAGTGTGTAGCCCGTTTCCCTATTCAGTTGGATTTGCTAGAGATTTATATTCATTTATTTTCAGTATTTGGTACTCTTTGGGATGTAATTGGTGTCAGGATGATTTCATTTATAGTTTTAAACTTGGTATTGGTTTATCTAAATTGTTAAATTCTTGAGTGTTAATTTCCATCTTTAACATTTATGCGATTCTTAAACTGTTATTTATTGAAAATGTTTTCATAATGGAATTTAATAAAATAGAAATAAGGTTGAAATTGTTTTGACACTTAGCTTAATTATTTAGGGTGTTTAAACTAGAAATTTATTTTTGCGACAGTGATACTAAGAATGAACCAACCGTTCACCTTGATTTTTAATTTAATAAATGACTGATCACCTGGTATTTAATTAGGTGGGGTGTCACGTGAACCTCATCCCGAGCATGATCAAGCTCTTCTTGATGGCGAATTTTACGTAATCCAAATGATGTCCGAACCTGTGAAAGAGAAAATAAACATAAATTAGTACAATATTCAACTATAGTAATACGTATGTTATCGTCTTAACTATTTTTAAATTACTTGTTATTTTTTTTAAATCGGCAAAGTTTCCTTTATTTATTCATGAAAACCAACCTATTTTAACATTAAAACACAACTCAACAACAACAAAGCATCATAAATTTCCCCAAGGAGATGGAGGGACTAAATTTTCCAGAGTCATATAGATATTTTCTCTACGTACACAATATGAATATTAGAATTCCCCAATGGCACATAAGTAAATTAGTTATAAATGGGTATAAATTTCCTTGAGTGTCTAATTGTATTATGTGAAAAGAAATTACCATAGCCAATAAGTATTCAACCATCTTGAAGTCGCCGGCAGCCATGTACCCCAAGGTTATGACGTCAAGAATAGCAACTTCTTCTATGCCTTTACTACCTGCATTGATATGTTCTTTCACAGATTCATGATTTGATTGAAGTAGATCGAGAGCATCATTTTTCCCCCATCCTAATCATAATTTTGACTTCATCGAATAATTTCTCCAACTTAATTTCGAGATCATTGTCCAAGGACTTCTTTGAGACATCAAGAAACATTTTAGATCTCTAAACATCGAATATTTTTGCAGTTCTTCTTCTAGTGGATAACCTACACAAGGTAAATACCTTACTTCTTCAAATAATTTTTTAATTACTCTTTCTAAACCGCAAACACATGAAAGCTTGACACCAATCTGGAACATGTGAAAGAAAGACTACAGTTTATAATGGCAAAACAAAGTTTGAGAGTTGAAACTTCTCACAAAAACTTATATAATCGATCGATGATAAGTGGAAATGGGCATTTATTATCAGCATCATTTTGTGGGGGTGAGGGGAGGGGAAATTGAACTCTCAACCTCTATATGATGGTGAGGCTTCTAGAAACATTTATTTGGCATGTTGATTATAAGAAACAGAGGCCACTTATGACACCTATATTTAATTGCCCATGAGAAGTTTTTTAAGGGAGAAACCAAAATTCAGAAGTAGTGTAAGTAAGTGTTATTTTGAATTCCCCCCCCCCCAATTTAGGGTCTATTTCAACTTACACCCCCAAAATTAAAAAAAAATACTATAGCCCCCAATGTCAAAAAAGCTCAATAAGTGCATACCGGGTTACTTCCTTACATGATAACGTAATTACCTTTTAAAGTTCATACCTTTGATAATCATTTGGAACCCAAATATCAGGAGAAGCATGATTTCCTTCATGTGTGCCATCCACATCTAATGAGACAGTTGTAGCAAAATGTCTTGAGACAAAGCGACGAGAAATGGCTCCACTAGGTATAATGTAAAGCTTGATGTTGCATTTTTTATTTTGGAGAAGAACAGAGAAAGATGCAATGCCGTTCATCAACTGGTCTGAATGAATGCGTAGATTAATTTGGCTCGTCCTAATAAGTTTAGTCAACAATGTTAAAGACCAAAATAGTTGCCAAGTGACTTTGTAATAAGACCAAAATTCAATTATACCAAACTACAGAAAATGACTCATCATAATGACTGCTAATTATAATACAGAATGATGACGAACCTGTTCGACCATATATGTATCAAATTACCATCCTATGTTGGAAAAGGTATAGACAATACGCATTAATGCATCAACTTTCCCTTTCATTTTAGTCTTGGCCCATTCTGTACATAATGGTATTTGGGAGTGCCACTGATCATTTGACATCTGATTTGTCTTGGGTTCTAATTATGTAATGGATTTTTTTAACAGAAAAAAGAAACTAACATGAAATATTTTTCAATTCATTTAATTTATTGACAGAATTTGGGACAAGCCAAAGATCTCTTAAATAAGGAAATTGTATCCATTGGCTGTAACATCTCATAAATAATATAAAGTCGACAAAACAATTATGTAATCAAGAAATAAAAGGATATTTCTACCTTCCTTCTATCTCTTGGAATGTGCTAGTGATGATGAAATCGATATGATTCATCGCAATTAGATCGGCGGTAAACTGGCTTGAAAAGTGATACTTATCATTGATTTTCTTTCAATTGATGTCAGAATCATGATGTTTTGTTTTCTCCAATGCATGGGCAATGGTACACTGCAGACAATAACAAACACAAGATCTATAAATTATTTGCCAAAAAAATGTGAAGCACCTTATACTCTTGACTCACTTGAGTCTACATTATATAAGTGCTCATCTAGTTTGGAAATAGTGACAAAATTGTGTCCATTCCCTAGAATCCAAAAAGCCTCAGACACTACTCTACTCTTTATTCCTCTTTTTTGAGTGATTAAAGGTATATTCACAGTCATTCACACACATTAGCATTGCATTCATTACATATATAGTGCATAAATTGTATGTGTGAGAGTTGTGTGTGTTTAATCCCATTTAAAATTGATTTTAATAACTTTTGGGAATTTTTAAATGATTTTAATGATTTTTTTGGAAATTAAAATATGGATTAAAAAGATTTTGGGGGTCATTCTGTAATTTTTGGTTTTATGGTTATAAACTCAAAAGTTGGTTTGGGTAGGAATCGAAAGCGCTAAAGACTATAGGGTGCATGTGTAATAATTTAGTAACACGCGTGTGAGGCTTGATTTCAACCCTACACATGTCTCCCTTATTTATGTTGGATTTGTGTTTCTTTAAAGACTCAAAACTGTGGTCCATTATCAGCCTTTGGATCGTTGTTATCAACGCTCTGCAAGTGTTTGAAGCCAATCCATGTGAAACCCTTCTCAACCAATCATAAGCCTTTTAACTCACCACTTTTATTTCACCATTGGATCAAAGTCAAGTTGGCAAGACCAAATCTCAACCTTTGATTTTGAACAACCTTCTCGAATCTTCTCCCCTCAGTATAAAAGGAAGCTTAGCCTTTGCATCTAAGAACTTTTGCCACTTCGTCTAACCAGAGAGAGAAGAGAGAGAAAAGAGAGAGAGAGAGAGAGAAATCCTAACCCGTCTTCAAACCCTAATCTCCCTTATCCTAAAATAATCTATACCAAACACCATCCTTATGTTTGAGAGTATTGTTGGTAGGGATTTGAAGGTCATTGATAGAGTTTTATCCTCTTGAGTTTAAGATCTTATTTCCAACTTAAATATTTAGGTTAGATCTGTATTTCTATTTCATAGAAATCATAGATCTGGTCATTTTATGTTATATTACACTTAGATCTGTATATTTAGTTTCTCATCTTGAGAAATCAGTTTGTTGATTCATTTTCGGTAAATGTTTTTCAACTCTAGAATCAACAAATCATTTTATGTTTCTAGTTCTTTTGAAACAAGACTTTTGACCTAGTTGGAATCGCAATTGATGGTTTTTAATTTCAAAAACACTTTCAAACCCCTCTGAAATTGATTAAGACCTTGAACTGTCTTCCGACGAAGGTAACCTTGGATTCTGGGATTGATTAAAACGTCAAACAAAGTTCTTTTGTTTCCTTAGAAGAGAGAAACTGAAAATAATAGCATATTGATCTGATTTGTAATTTGATAGGACTGTTTGTATAAAATAAGCGTGTGTGTGTGCACGCATGTGTTAGAACACCATCACAAACACTTGACACACTACAACACAGAAGTGTTGGTTATAAGAGCTTGAATCAACAAGAGTCGATGTAAAGACTGGAACAAAGTGTAGAAGTTAGCAAACAGGGAAAGCCACATCAATAATCAGAACTGCAGAGTAGTTAGAAGTAAAACCAGCGGGTACACTTCTAAACTTGTATAGGAATGATTTGTGTGAATGTGTGTTATATAGTTTGTAACTTGAGAATTTTGTTTTAGTGAATTTTTGGTTTGTGACTTAGAAGTCACCATGGATGTTTCCTCAGTTGGGTGAGGTTTAACCACGTTAAAAATCTCTTGTACTTAATCTTTCTACATCTCCTCATCTCATTCTTGTGGTTGTGCTGAGTTTACTTGTTTTAAACTATTTTTTTAGACATGTTCACAAATCTTGAACTGATCTCATACATATTTTATTAAACACATCTTGTGATTAAACTGATTTGATTTAAAGAAAAGATTTTCCTCAAAAAATAGTTCAGAGTTACTTTAATAGTTTAATCTTATATTAAACGGCTTAAGTAACAGCTTTTTCAATTGGTATGAGAACTTTGGAAATATTTTTAAAATATCTTGTGTTTCTGAAATTGTTTTCTTGAAATCAAATAATGGACGAGAAAAATGAAAGATTTGGTAACTAGACTAGACCTCCTCTCTTTGATGGGAACAACTTTGCTAACTGAAAAGTAAGGATGGTTGCTTTCATTCAAGGAATCTTGGGAGATGATGTCTGGGATATTGTTGAAAATGGATATACTTATCCTACAAAACCAGACACTGAAGGAAGTAATGAGAGGATTATGAAAGTATTAAGTGAATTCACACAAGAAGAGAAGCAAGCTTCTCGAAACAATAACAAGGGAAAGAATGCCATTTTTATGTCTATAAATGAACATGAGTTCAAAAGGATGTCATCTTGTGACACTTATAAGGAAGCTTGGGATACACTGATTACTGCACATGAAGGTGACACTAGAGTTAAGGTTGCTAAAACACAGATGCTAGTCCAGAAGTATAACTCTCTAATTATGTCAGATTCTGAATCCTTTGATGACTTTTACATGAAATTGACTGACATTGTGATCAAATTGTATACTAATGGGATAACTTATGACAGATATGAAATTGTTTCTAAAATTCTAAGATCATTACCATAGAAATTTGATAACAAAATATATGCTATTGAGGAAATGAGTGCCAAAATCTCACTCCTGAATTACTCAGTGGTAAACTAAGAACTGTGGAAATGGAATTAGAATTTAAGAAGCAATTGACCTAGTCCCATAGGAAACGGACTAGTTCCAATTTGAGTTTTTCCTCTAAGCTGATGAAACCTGAGCTTACTATTCCCAATGATGACTCTGATGAGGAATGTGATATAGATAGTTTGGATAATCAAATTGCCTTGATGTCAAAACAGTTTAAGAAAATTGTCAAATTTAGAAATAAAATGGCAAATAAACAAGGAAAGCCAAATTATCCACCACAATCTAATTACAAACCTCATGAAAAAGGTCAAGATAAACATCACAAGGACATTCATACCAGACCTAACAAAGACTTAAAGAACATTAAATGTTTTAGATGTACAAAATTAGGACATATAGCACAAGACTGTAGAGTGAAATTGAACACGTCCAATAAACATACTAGGGTCAACATTTGCAAAACATGGGATGATTCAGGTGATTCTGAAAATGAGGAACCTGATTCATCTGATGCTTTTGATCCTTGCATGTCTTTCTTTACTAAGATAATCTATAATGATGATATGACTATGTATGAGAATGATGATAATATCTCTACTTCTGTTGTTATGAATCATGCTACTACTGGTTTAGATGCTTTAATTTTCGAGAACAATGCTAGTTCTACTACGGGGTGTGTGAGTCAAAGGGAAAGCGATAATGACGATGTCATTGTGTGTGTGATTTTAAGAAATGAATCCTTAGGGGTCACTTCACACAATACACTTAGTGATTCAGACACTGAAGACCTCCCTGATATTCACACACTTTATGAAAAAACTCTCAAGAAAAGCACCAGACTAGAGAATATAGTTAAAGATCTCACCAAGAAACTAGAAGACCTAAGCCTGATGGTTAAACTTAATGCTGAAGAGTATACTACCCAATGTCTAACTCATGAAAATGAAGTCAAAATATTTTATCAAAAATTGAAGAATTTGATTGCAGAAAATGAAACTCTGGAGAAAAAATATAAAGGGACATTATTAGAATTGGAACAATCTAAAGAAAAGACAACAAATATTTTCAAAAAAATTGCAAAATTTGAAAATAATTCCAACTTTTTGATGGTTTTATTGCTGATTCAAAAACCAATTCTGATAATCGAACTGGAATAGGGTTTTGCCCAAATTTGAAGTCACAAACTAAAAACTTTGAACCAATCAAGTTTGTGTCAGGAGGCAAAAGACCTATAGAAACTTGTCAAGATTTTCATTCTTTGAAAAATGAGTTTGATGAAAAACAACAAAAGTTTGATATTGGGGAATCAAGTAGCTCTAAGTGTGAAATTTTACCAAAGGCTAAATATGTCTACCCCCCGATTAGGAAAAGTGATTATTCTTTTCGAACTGTACTTCCTAGGAATAAGGTTCAACCCCAAAATTCCATGAAGCCTATGTTTAGAGATTTTCCTAAGGAGATTCCCTCTTCAAGCAATCTGTATTGCTCATTCTGTGACTTATACGGTCATTCATTTGAAGGTTGCTATTCCAGGCTCTTAGTTAACCCTGTTTGTAACACTCCTGTATATCATACCTTTAACTATTCTAGGAGAAGTCGTAACAATTATATTCTACCAAGACAACCAGACAAAAACTCTAACTATAGAAAGAGAAATACCAAAACTAAAAGATCATTTCCAAGAAGGATTCCTAGACACTTTCCAAAACCAAATTCTTCTACTTTCCAAAAAATTCAAACTCATGCGCAAAACATTTTTCAACAAAAATTTAATGCTCGCAAATTTTATCAAATGAGAGCAAATAAGCGCAAAATGAAAACAAGATAAAGTGAAATATTGTGATTACTGCTTTAAAAGCTGAGCACACTCCCTTTGGTTAGTATTTAGACTCTGGGTGTTCAAAGCACATGACTGGGGATGATACCACACTTTTAAACAAAACCATCTTTGTTGGAGGAAAAGTTATTTTTGGTGATGGTGTATCATCTCAAATCATTGGTAAAGGAACACTCCAAGAAGATGGATTATCGTTAATTAAAAATGTTCTTCTGGTAAAAGGTCTTAAGGCTAATCTACTTAGTATCTCGCAATTTTGTGACTCAAATCATACTATCACCTTTTCAAAGAATAATTGCAAAATTTTAAATGAAAAAGGTGAGTGCATAATTACAGGAGTCTGGACTCCTGACAATTGTTATACTGTCCAGAACAGTACTGAGGTCTGTAACATTTCCTGAATGGATGACAATGATATATGGCATAATCGAATGGGTCACACAAATTACGAAAATCTTAGTTGATTATCTTCACAAGAAATAGTTAAAGATATTACTAAGATCAAATCTATTTCTAATATTGTCTATGGGTCATGTCAGGAAGGAAAAATTGTTAAGGCCCCTCATAAGAAAGTTAAAGATATCCTTACCTCTAAATCCTTGTAGTTCATCTTTATGGACCTAATGGGTCATTTCTCTAACTGTTAGTCTATGTGGACACAGTTACATTCTTGTTATGGTTGATGACTTCACCAGATTTACTTGGGTAGCCTTTTTAAAACAAAAGTCTGATACTTTTCAAACTTTTTTGGAAATTTTACTTCGAATTGAAAATGAGGACACTCAAGTAAATAGAATTCGTAGTGATAGAGGTGGAGAATTCATAGACACCGGTATTATAGAATATTATGACTATAATGGTTACAAACATGAATCTAGTGCCCCTAAAACTCCTCAACAAAATGGAGTTGTTAAGCGTAAGAATAGTACTCTTCAAGAGATGGCACGTGTTATGAGTCGTTCCAAGTGCCTACCTAAATACTTTTGGGTACAATCTATTAGAACTGTGTGTCACATCCTCAATAGGGTCTATCTTAGGAAGAATTCTTAACAAACTCCTTATGAACTATGGTATGGGAAAAAACCCTATCTTAAGTACCTTAGAACCTTTGGTAGTACGTGTTATGTCTACAAAGACAGAGAACGCTTATCCAAATTTGAGACTCGTGGAGATAAAGCTATCTGTCTAGGATATTCTCCCGACAATAGAGCATAATGCGTCTATAATCTTTGCATTAAAACCTTAATGGAATCTATAAACATTATTGTAAGTGACACTACTATTAAGAGTAAGACTGGAGAACCAACTATTGTGGAAGAGTCTGAAAATGTTTTAGAAAATGACTTTCCATAAATAGGTGATTCTTTACCAATTGAGACACCTAAAGTACCTAACTGGGTTTCTAAATACCATCCCTTAGATAACGTTGTTGGTAACCCTAGTGAGCCTGTACGTACAAGATCTCAAATAAGAAACTATGCTCATTATGCATGTTTTGTTTCCCTTGTGGAACTAAAGAATGTAAATGATGCATTGAATGATCTCATTGGATTTTTTCCATGCAGGAAGAACTACTTCAATTTGTCATTCATGATGTTTGGTATCTTGTACCTAGGCCTGATTACAAAAAGGTTATTGGCACACGTTGGATATTTAAAAATAAATCTGATGAAAGTGCGATAATCATTAGAAGAAAAGCTAGATTAATCGCTCAAGGTAACTCTTAAATTGAAGGAATAGATTTTAACGAGACTTTTGTACCTGTTACTTGATTAGAATCTGCTCATCTTCTTTTCTCAATAGCTTGTTACTTACGTTTTATGCTTTACCGAATGAATGTCAAATCTGCCTTTCTTAATGGAATCTTGATTGAGGAGACCTATGTAGTACAACAACAAGGGTTTATTGACCCTCAATATCCAAATCATGTTTTTCGTCTCAAAAAGCTTTGTATGGCCTCAAATAAGAGCCTAGAGTCTGGTATGAGCGCCTTTCCAATTTTCTCTTAGACAAAGGATTTAAGAGAGATGGAAATGATCAAACCCTTTTTGTCAAACATATTATTATAGCTCAAGTTTATGTTGATGATATCATCTTTGGATCAACATCTCCCTCGGAAGTTAAATCATTTTCTGAAATTATGCATAAAGAATTTCAAATGTCTCTGATGGGGGAGTTGCAATTTTTCTTGGGTCTTCAAGTCAAATAGATTTCAGAAGGATTATTTGTTTCGCAATCTAAGTATGCTTTAGAGATTGTCAAAAAGTTCATCCTTGAAAATGCCAAAGAAGCTAAAACTCCCATGAGTACTATAGTAAAATTATCTAAGGATGAGAGTGGAAAATTTATAGATCCTACTCTATAACGTAGTATGATAGAAACCTTACTATACCTTACTGCCTCGCGTCTTGATATTATGTATGATGTTTGCGTGTGTACCCGTTATCAAAACAATCCTAAAGAGAGCCATTTAGTATGTGTTAAAAGAATCATAAAATACATAAAAGGCACTCTAAATTTAGGACTTTGGTACACCAATGATACTCCTAGTACTATAATTGGATACACTGATGCCGATTGGGATGGGTGTACTGATGATAGTAAGAGCACATCAGGAGATTGCTATTATATAGGTAATAATTTAGTAAGTTGGAGTAGTAAAAAGAAAAATTGCACTTCTTTATCTACAACAGAATCTTAGTACATAGTTGCTGGTAGTTGTTGTGCCCAATTACTTTGGCTTAAGCAAATGCTAAATGATTATGGTATTCAAGAAGATCAGTTACATCTCTATTGTGACAATCAAAGTGCGATCAATATCTCTAAAAATCCTGTTCAACACTCGCGAACCAAACATATAAAAATTTGACATCATTTTATACGCGAATTAGTTGAAACTAAAGAATTAGAAATCAATTATCTTCCTACTGATTTGCAACTCGCAGATATTTTTACCAAACCTTTGGATTACAATAGGTTTATTGCTTTGCGTAAATCGATAGGAATGGTTTGTGCTAAATAAACTCCTATGACTCAAGTAATATTCCCTTTGTCCATTTGAGACAAAATGGAGGATAAATGTGAGTCTTATGAGTTCATTTTTTGTACATTTTTCTAATAAGCTTGATCTTAGTGACTATTTGCAGGATTCTGTACAGTTATATTGAACATATGTGATTAGGGTATTTATTTGTAATTAGTTAAGTATGTAATGTTCTTTTCTAGGAAATGGGTAGGTAGAATTTTTTTAGGAATAGGTTTTTTCTTATTTCTTTGATTGCCCTACGAGTTTTAGATGACTCAAAGGAGATTTTGTCTCATGTTTCCAAAGGGGGAGATTGAAGCACCTTATACTCTTGATTCACTTGAGTCTACATTGTATAAGTACTCATCTAGTTTAGAAATAGTGACAAAATTGTGTCCATTCCCTAGAATCCAAAAAGCCTCAGACACTACTCTACTCTTCATTCCTCTTGTTTGAGTGATTACAGGTATATTCATAATCATTCACACACATTAGGATGGCATTCATTACATATATAGTGTATAAATTGTATGTGTGAGAGTTGTGTGTGTTTAATCCCATTTAAAATTGATTTTAATAATTTTTTGGAATTTTTAAATGATTTTTAATGAATTTTTTAAAATATGGATTAAAAAGTTTTTCGGGTCATTCTTTCATTTCTGGTTTTATGGTTTTAAACCTAAAAGTTGGTTTGGGTAGGAATCGAAAGCGCTAAAGACTATAGGGTGCCTGTGTAATTATTTTGTAATACGTGTCTGAGGCTTGATCTCAACCCTACACATGTCTCCCTTATATCGATTGGATTTGTGTTTCTTTAGAGACTCAAAACTGTGGTCCCTTTTCAGCCCTTGGATCGTTGTTATCAACGCTCTTCATGTGTTTGAAGCCAATCCATGTGAAACCCCTCTCAACCAATCAGAAGCCTTTTAACTAACCACTTTTAGTTCACCATTGGATCAAAGTCAAGTTGGCAAGACCAAATCTCAACCCTTAATTTTGAACAGCCTTATCGAATCTTCGCCCCTCAGTATAAAAGGAAGCTTAGCCTTTGCATCTGAGAACTTTTGCCACTTCGTCTAACCAGAGAGTAAATAGAGAAGAGAGAAGAGAGAGAAGAGAGAAAGAAAAGAGAGAGAGAGAGAGAAATCCTAACCCATCTTCAAACCCTAATCTCCCTTATCCTAAAACAGTCTATATCAAACACCATCCTTGTGTTTGAGAGTATTGTTGGTACTAGTTTGAAGGTCGTTGATAGAGTTTTATCCTCTTGAGTTTAAGATCTTATTTCCATCTTACATATTTAGGTTAGATTTGTATTTTTGTTTCATAGAAATCATAGATCTGGTGATTTTATGTTATATTACACTTATATCTGCATATTTAGTTTCTCATCTTGAGAAATCAATTTATTGATTTATTTTCGGTAAATGTTTTTCAACTCTAGAATCAACAAATCATTTTCTGTGTCTAGTTCTTTTGAAACAAGACTTTTGACCGAGATGGAATCGCAATTGGTGGTTTTCAATTTCAAAAAGATTTTCAAAACCCTCTGAAATTGATTAAGACCTTGAACCATCTTTCGACCAAGGTAACCTTGGATTCCGGGATTGATTAAAAAGTCAAACAAAGTTCTTTTGTTTCATAAGAAGAGAGAAACTAAAAATCACAGCATACAGATCTGATTTGTAATTTGATAGGACTATTTGTATAAAATAAACGTGTGTGTGTGCATGCATGTGTTAGAGCACCATAACAAACACTTGACACACTACAACACATAAATGTTGGTTATAAGAGCTTGAATCATCAAGAGTCGATGTAAAGACTGGAACAAAGTGTAGAAGTTAGCAAACAGGGAAAGCCACATCAATAATCAGAACTGCAGAGAAGTTAGAAGTAAAACCAGTGGGTACATTTCTAAACTTGTATAGGACTGATTTGTGTGCATATGTGTTACATAGTTTGTAACTTGAGGATTTTGTTTTAATGGATTTTTGGTTTGTGACTTAGAAGTCACGGTGGATGTTTCCTCAGTTGGGTGAGGTTTCACCATGTTAAAAATCTCTTGTGCTTAATCTTTGTATATCTCCTCATCTCATTCTTGTGGTTGTGTTGAGTTTAATTATTTTAAACTATTTTTCTAAAACTGTTAACGAATCTTGAATTGATCTCGTACATATTTTATTAAACACATCTTGTGATTAAACTGATTTGATTTAAAGAAAAGAGTTTCCTCAAAAAATAGTTCAGAGTTACTTCAATAGTTTAATCTTGTATTAAATGGCCTAAGTAACAGCTTTTTCAAAATGAAGCAGCAAAAATGGAATGATAAAATTAAGAGACAAATAACAGTACATGTGTTGTACCTAATTTGGGAGCTAGTGATGAGGCGACGAGATTACCCTCGTTGTAGTTTTCGATGATCAAATATGTTTTTGCCTCTAACTCTAACGCGATTTCCTTTACAACGTCCTAAAAGAGTTGCAAGTTCAAAACGATTATAAAAATTATAAAGTTTTAACTGAAAGGATTCCCTTTATGAATGTTGTAAAAGTAACCTTCAGTAATGTATTGGGGGTATCGTATTATTATGTTGTGAAAGAAACCTTCACGTGAAACATCAGGTCTAAAAATATGGACCCATGATTTGAGGATAAAATACGTGACGTGACAGGGATAGCACCCAAGACATGGGTCTCAATACTTGTAAGGACATAAAAATGGGACGACAAAGGATTTTACGGGGCGCTGGCAGAGGTGTAAGCAGGTGAACCTAAGGCAGGGGTCTCAAAACTAATCCTCACCAGGCTGTATTGGTCTGTAGTTAAGTCACAAGGTCGCGAAGCGATGCGGGTATGAGTTCTATACGAATAGTGTCTATTGGAATACGCCTTATGGCATTCTTAAACTTCTAAAATGGAGCCCAGACTTTAAACATTCAGATCTTAAGCCCACTACTGCCCATATTTTTGTTAAGTATTCTACTCTCAATACTATCTATTGGAGGCGTAAAACCCTATTTGAGATTTTAGATGTCATAGTACCTCAATAAAGATAAATCAATCAGCATTGACAAACAATCTGGACATCTTTCAAGAGATCATATTTAAATGTAATTAATTGAAATTGATCCTCCATACACTATCTTGATTAAAAGAAAGGACTACAGCTTTGAGCAAGAAGTTATTAATGAAAATGTAGAGTTATTAGAATGATTCAAGTGGATGTCTCAAAAGATCCCAATTCAGTTAATGTTCCAAAGGCATGATTTTAACCTAGAGGCAGATCTAGAGGTAGGTCTCTTTTAAGGCCCAAGTCCCCTATTCCTCAATATAGGGTTGTTCAAAGATCTATTTTTGAGGTTGGCTCTCAATATGGATCCATGATATTAGAATTTTTAAAAACCTACCACCAAAAAACCTAAACAAGCTTTTTCGACAATCATGAGATATTTGGAAATCAACATCATTAAAATCATGCTTAATAACAACTTGCTGAGTGGATTAGACGATGCATTTTCAATAATTTTACCCCCAGACAAACTTGTAAAATAACAAGAGTGGGAAAAAAAATATACATACTTTTATCTTGTTGGATGCTTCAAAACCATCCAATTGGTTAAGAAGCTCCATCATAGTCCGCTATACTTCGCTAATTCCGTTGCCAGTTCCAGATTCCATGTAAGCAGATCCGATACTATCAATTTCGTCACTAAATATGATTGATGGTGTATGCTCCCTGTAAAATAGTGAAGTAATTAAATTATAAAACACAAAGAAAATAATGAATATAAAAGTAATTAACTTTACATGTAATTTTAATATAAAAAACTTACCAAGATATAGTTTTTGGACACATACGATGAAATAATGTATTCCATTGAATACCATTGCATATCAATGAATTCCAATGACTACCAACCTATGTCAACTACCCATGCATATTCTAGGCCCCTATAATACTCAGCAGTGTTCCACAACAGTTTAATGAAACAATATTTTCAGAAATGCAATATTCAGAAACTATACATTAGCATACCAATTCATACTCTATTCCCATGCACTAGAAGACTAGTGAATATTTTTACTAAACTAAATGCACTAAACTGCAGTAGGATACCAATGATTAATGGTGAATTTACTACTTTTTACTATATCAAATTCATTACATTGAATACCAATGAATTCAAATGAATTTCAATTTATATGAGCTAAAAACTTGATCAAATAGCAAGTCAAAACTATTACATTAACAACTACTGCATAAGCAATCAACATTTTAGTCGTTGTTGTACATAGATTCAAAATAAAACAAATTCAATATTAATAAATTAGTATAACATTAAGCTTACATAAACGACAAGAGAACGAGTTACACACATGGCCCAATAATTAAAAAATTGTGGTGTCTTCACTAGGAGTACAATCTTAAAAACATATCAAAATTTTAAAACTGGGTAAACCCTAGAAGGGACTGTAATGCATACAATAATACCAACACATGAACATGTATAATTTCAAATACTACCCAAAAAAATGAGGCAAAAATTAATTTACCGATTGACATGGAGGAGAGCTGCAGAACCTTATTCTTACTCTTCCTCTTAAACTCGTGTTTTTCATTACAGGATCCTCAAAACCTTCCAAATCTACCACTGAAAACCCCAACAATGTCCTAGCTAAAAAATTATGAGATGGATCTCGAAGAGTGCCGACTTGTGGTCTTGTAATCTCTCATTAATGACGATCAAACGGACGGCAGATGTGCACTCGTGCTTGTGGGATTTGGCCCAATAAGTTCTTCCACCCAACACAGACAAAATTCTAATGCCCAAAAGGATTTTCCAATTTGTCCCAAAATGAGTGTATATTAACTACACCAATTCGAGATACTCTTCCAATGTGGGACTTAAAACAAAATATGTGCACTAGCTTTCTTATCTGAAACACAAATTTATTCTCTATTTTTTAAAGTTTACGCATAAATTTATTTTTTATTTTCAACACCCTCGTATGATCAATAATTACACAATAATGAATTGCTTCATTTTTACATGTACCCTATTTCATAATGGTATATAAATATTTTGTACATGATTGAATTATAGTCAAATACTTGCCTCTTAATGTTACATAGCACAAAATTTATTTTGTCTTTAAGAGTATTTAAAGCTTATAAATTTATATGTGCATTCATATACTCCACTTCAAAATTCATGTTACTACTTCTAGATCCAGGTGAAACTAAATGCATCAAATTGTGTGGAAGATTGAAATAGAGTGCAATCACTACATTAAAACCATTTCAAACTTCAAACAAATAATTTTCAAGAGGAAAAAAATATGACTTTTAATAGCTTACGAAATATGGTTTTGAACTATGACTTAGCTATAATTCAGATTCAGTATTTGCAATCACCACAATACCCGAATTCAAAATCGGAAGTTTAACCCAAAACCCTCAAAACACCAAAAAAAGATCAAAAATGTCACCCAACACACTCAATACACCATTAATCTACCACCAGTACAAAACATGACCCGAAACCTAAAAATCTAAAAATTGCATGAATATATATATATATATATATATATATATATATATATATATATATATATAGAGAGAGAGAGAGAGAGAGAGAGAGAGAGAGAGAGAGAGAGAGAGAGAGAGGGAGAGACCTTCCAAGGTTGTTGGAGCTCGTCGTCCGTATGAGAAAGAAAGATGCATTGGTTTCCGAATTTCACCGTCGTGTAAGAGAGAGATCGTGTGTAGCATTTGCTAATGGGAAGGAATGTAGGGTAAATGAAAAATAGACCCGTCCCATAAGGATTTAAGGAATCAAAGTTTCAGAGACGACTAATAAACCATCACATATAATACTCTTTTATGTATTATTATGGACGGGATGACTCTAAACGTCCCTAATAAATATGTATATAGGACAGGTATGATGATTGTCCCAGATAATTAGCTTTTAGGGACGGTTGTGACGGGCCATCCCTAATACGTCAGTCCCAATAGATCATTTTTTTTGTAGTGCTTGCACATGATTGCAGTGATAATATTGCTATTAATGCTAGATGGGCCAATTGCAACGATAAAAATGTTAAACTCTTTGACGATTGGTGGTGTGGCAATAATACTTCACCTCAGTCTGAGATAATGAATGCATCTAAATTTGAATAAGTTAATGATATTATGAATAACAATGGGGAAAGGAACACTCTACTATCATTGCTAAACTATTTGATGACGAGAATAGTGAGATCATTCTTAATATCCCATTTCCTAAAGTGGCCGGTCTTTGAAAATTTCCCAAAACATGATGACCTTCATGTGGCTTGTTTTCCATGGGAAACTTATGACAAATCAGTCGTGGTGTGAGTATTGCAGTGGGTGTGAAGATACTGGACATGTTCTCAAAAATTGTCAAAAGGAAAAAAGTGTTTGGGGTAGAAAGAAATGTGAATACAAAGGGGCACCTAGGATAGGATGTAGTTACCTAATTACTTTGGAACCTATAGAAACCATGAATCTCCTATGTTTTAATATGAATATCCCCTTATCACTAGTGGATCTAGGTTTGAAATTCGGTGTGCTTGGGATGACAGGGGGGCTGGGTCTTCACGGATCAATTTTAGGTTTTAGTTGAATAGAAAATTATATGAACGGAAAAAAATCCAGTTTGGGGAATGAGAAATCAAGGTCCAAAAAAGGAAAGATAATCTCATTTTCATTTTTAACATTTTAAAGATGAAGAAACATGAAGATCATATTTATTGTCATTTTGTAAGAAAAATGTATTCTTTATCAATAGAAGTTCGGAGAAGAAATAAGACATAAATATTTTCGCTACTAGTTCTCATAATTAGTTATGGTAATTAATGAAAGAATGAACAACCACAAAGAAAATGGCGTGATAAATAGGTGAAGACCCTCCCCCCTAAGACCCCCTCGTCCACCGTTGCCTCTCATTGCTGATTGCCATAATTTGTTTCAAGTTAGTTAGAGATATTAAGTAGTAGCCTTCAAGCCAAAGGTAAATTGTGTGAGGAACAAAGATTGTAGGCTAATATCCTTTTGCTAATTCCTTCTATGCGTACTTTGAGTGCTTGTTAGGTTGAGTTTTTGTGTTTCCAGGAAACCCAGATTAATAAATTCCCAAAATAAGTCTCATAACTCATGTAAAGAGTTGAGTCACATGACGTCAAATCATTCTAAATACTCAATATTTACATGTAAATTTTCCAATTTATATTATCAAAATATTCAAAAGATCGAACTAAATGACCACTTACGGTCAACATTCATTACAGTTATAATGGAAGCACGTAGAAAGGTAGCTTTGGAGACTTTGTACGAAACCACCAAGGAGCTTGGGAGGCTATGTGACATGAACTACACGTCGATGACCTAAAAATCAAGGCAATATGATTTCTAGAGAGAGAAACGTGAAATTTCTTATATTTCAAGAACTGGAAGTAAGTACAAATGAGGAAACAAGAAGTATTTATATGGGCTGAATTACTTGTTAATCGAGTAATTAGCTAAAATGACTAAAATGACCAACTAATAAAAAAAGAATGCATATTTAGTCCCAAACATGCTTGGGAACTAATTAAGGAAAGAAAATTCCCAAAAAAACTAAAAAATTAAAAATAAAAGGAAAATAAAATGGATGTTCATCACTCTCCTCCCTTGAAAAAAAGAGTTCATCCACGAACTCAAAGGGGAAGGCCAACAGAGTCACCCTCTAAAACTGTAATCAATGCATGGCCAGGAGGATGCTCGGTCTCATCAAGATACTCCAGTGACTGATCCATCGCTAACAGGCCTTGACGACATCGTAGGGAGAAATCTGAAGCTCGGTGTCCCATGTCATCATAATTAAAGCATCGAAATGTGGAAGGGTCTGAATGTGTCGCATCGAAAGTATTGGTGGCTAGAATAAAGGCAGAAGATGTCGACATTGACACTGTAGGGGAAGCAAAACTAAATGAAGGTTGAGGTCAGAAAGATGGAGGAGCTGTCGGTACTACATGATAGGCTTCGACCTTAGTAGCATATTCTACCGCCTTTAGAAAGGTTAGTGTCTCTCTCAACCCAAGATCGCGCTGAATATGTTATTGGAGCCCCAGAATATACCAGCTGATCCACTGATCCTCAGTCTCGGGAAAACGATATCTAGTAAAAAAGAGTTGGAATTGCTCTATATACTCCAGTAGGGAAGACATATCATGTCGGAGTGACTGGATACGCGCAAAGAGGTCACGCGCATATGTCGGAGGTATGAATGAGGCCTGGAGAATGGCCTTGGGGTCAATCCAATTCTTAATAGGAGGGAGCCCTTCACCTATCCTACATTAGCAAAAATCATTCCACCAAACTCAGGCAAACCCCTAAAATTGGATGGTTGTGAGGAGAACACATGAGTGGCCTTGAATCCATTTATAGTTGAAAACTATCTCCATAGCGGCCAGCCAATCAACCATGTCATATGGGAAGAATCTGTCATCGAACATAGGAACATCTATGTGGATATCTCCATGGAGACTCCGAGAAAGTAACTGGAGCACTAATGAGAGTGGGTCTCCATCCGGATAAGCTCTCACGCCAATCGCATCACCTGGCCCAGGTGAAACATAATCAATAGGGACTGGTGGCATCTGGATAAGTGTTGACAAGGAGGAGGATCATGCAGCACCATGGGAGGTGGCGGGGGAACGTGATGATAGTGGGAACATGTGTCGATTAAGTGGCTATGTTCTCCACAATAAAAGCAATGATGATCTCATAGTGGAGTTCAATGTTAGGCACCGAGTGGGGTGGGGGAATTCCCTCAAAGATACTATGATGAGTACTCACGACATCAGAGGAGGATGAGGAATCGGTGTAGGGAAAATATAGGTCATGGTGTGAAGGGGTAGGATATGTTGGCAGAGGAGGTGGTCGGTTTAGGTCGGGGTTAGGAAAGGGTCTTGAAGACCCAATATGATGGTAAAAGGCTTCCGGGCAGTTGGAAATTCCATAAAGGTTGGAAAATGAATTGGGGTTTGGGATTAGGACAAATTTGGTTGCGTGTAGGTTTCGGGTTGTCCGGTGGCCTGTAAATGAGTGGTTGAGAGTGAAAACAAAGTTGGATCAGGCAGGGAAGGACCACCGAGTCAGCCAAAAAATTTGGATAACCCAATTGGGTTGGGGAAGATATTTTTTTATGTTAGGGTAATATTCGGAGCACTTGGGTTTGTGAATCTAGTAGGGGTAAAAAGGGTTACTAGGCTTTTAGGCTTGGGTGGAATAAGGTTTGCACCGAGGGTGGTCCCGTGGGATCTACTTTTGGAGGAACGTGGTTTGAGATTTCTCGAGGAGTGGGGAAGCTAAAAAACATAGGGGACTTGCCTGGATCTGAACGCCCTTGGAGTGGATCCAAGCCCACTAATCCTTCAACTCGATCAATGGGAAGATAAGGTGCGTCGGCCACCGGAATGGTAGTCCGATATAGTATAGATGAAGTCCGACCATTACCGGCCAGAATTTCTTTAAGATTTATATTTTTTGACATTGAAATTTGTCTCGAAAAATGATCAGTGGCTTCAGGTTGTTTCCCGGGTCTGTGAAGATTTGATTCCGAGAATTCCTTTGAGGGGTAGGGTTTTGCAATTTGGAGAAATGTAACATTATGGTTTCAAATTGCTCCTCATTTTTATTTGTCAACTCATCCATTCGTCATGTCAATTCTTGATGATTTTTTCTGAAATCTTCGTTAATCTCTTCTTGAATTTGCGTCATCTTTTTCATGGCCATTAAGAATGTGACGCATGATTTTGATTACAAACACACCAATATACCAATTGGGGAACGACACCTCGCTTTGATACCAAATTTGACGTGAACTACACATCAATGACCTAAAATCAAGACAATATAATTTCTAAATCTGGCAATAAGAGATTAGCTTAAGTGTGCATGAATTCTTCTAAATCTGGCAACTTTCTTCATCGGCAAAGATTTTGATCCTTGGGTTTTTGAGTCAAGCTATGAATTTTTTATTTTGGGTGGGATATTTTTTTAATTCTAGTAGAACTTGACGAACCTTTAGAATTTTTATTTGATTTTTGTCCCGGAATAGCCAAAGGGGGAGATTTGTAAGGACAGAAGTCTCCGATTGAGTCTTAATGTAGTGTAGGCTCAATTCCGGAAAAAAACATTTAAGTCGTAGGATAGTGTTCTTGTATACCCATCCAAGCCAATGACTTGTGTGTTGAAGACGTAGCGAACACGATTATAAAGCTTCATCAAATGTCGAGTTTATTGTGCCTCGTTTCTACATCAATAACATTTGTTTCGTTTACTCCTAAGGAATGAATGCATTACATATTTACATAGAAGCTTGGAACAATTTTAATTGGGTGAATTTTTATTTTAAACTGATGGTTATTTTCAGAAGGTGTATTTAAAAATAAAGTTTCTGGGCTAAAATTAATTTTTTAAGCATTCTAGTTTTTCGTTCGAAATTGTCGTTCGAACGAGGTTTGCCAACGAGTTCCCTGTTTGGCCACTGGAATATCGTTCGAATTGTCATTTGAACGAGAAAGCTGTTCGAACGAGAATTCTGACGAGTTTATTAACGACTTTACATTTTATCCATTGGAACTTCATTAGAAGGGTCATTTGAATGAGATTTCGTTCGAACGAAAATCTCGTTCGAACGAGATTTGGCGGGAACAGGTATTTTGGTAGTTTTTGACAGTTTTCCCACTTTTCCCACTACTTTTCCTCACTAACTTTTGATAGACTTATCTAGTGCGAGAACTAACTTTTTCAATGTAACTTTGTCATATTCTTCCATCTAGAGAGAGTTTTAAGAGTTTAACTTTTCTATGAAAAGGTTCACGGTTTAAGTGTTTTGCTTTTCAAGAAAATCACCCTTAAAACACTTTTGGTTTACACCCTTATTGTTTATTCTAAGTTTCCATATAAATACCTTGCTTGGAGTGTTTGGCACCGGGTTTACTCTACCGAATTGAAGAGTTTGTTTGGGTTTGTATATACATCCCACAAAGAAGAAGTTCGTTGTTTTACTGCGGCATTCTCACATGGTGAAAGGCATCATGTGTGGTTGACGGTGTTCCTAAAGTCTCATTGGTGAATTCTAAGGTTCCGGTGGAGTTACGAGGTTATTGACTAGGCGGAGGTGTTTACAAGAAGATGCATCAAGGCTTGAAAGGAGTCGAGTCGAGGAAGTAAGTCATCTATCTTGTAATTATAAAACCATACTTAGTGGACTTAAGGCTAGGGCCGTTGGAGTTTTTTTCCTGTTGTGGGTTTTTCCTCGTACATCGCGGCATAATGATTTATTTGTTCATTTTTGAAGCACCTTATACCTTTGACTTGCTTAAGTCTATACTATATAAGTGTTCAACTAGTTTGGAAATAGTGACAAAATTGGTAGTTCATCCTAGAAACCAAAAAGCCTCAGAACTTTTCTCTCTAATTCTCTTCAATGATCTATGAAGGTAAAAATTGAATCACACTACACACAATTAGAAGTGCATACATGTGTTCATATTGCTTAAAATTGAGTGTGTGTTTAATTCCCCTTAAATTGGAGCTTTAAATATTTTTTGGGAATTTTTAAATATTTTTAGATATTTTTTAAACATTTTTTAATAAATGTTTTCATAAATAAAATGGGATTATATAATTTGTGGGGTTAATATTCTATTTTGGAAACTTCTGTTTTCTCTCGAATTGTTTGGTTGGGTAGCATCTCAAAGCGCTAGAGACTTCAGGGTGATGTTTTGTAATTAATTTGACGCGCGTGTGAGAGCCACTCACAGGCCAACACTTGTCATCCTCCGGGTGAATGTATTTGTGTTTGTTATGTGAGAGGGCTGGATGGATGTTTGATGATCGTTGGATCATTCCTAATTAAGGGTCTGCATGTGTTCTTGGTTAATCCCGGTGCTATCCATATGATCCAATCAGAATCATTTTAAACCACCGCTGTTTTATAACCTTTGGATCAAGTCAAACCTTACAAGACTTGATCATAGCCCTTGATTTCCCTCGAACGTCCAGAACCTTCCCTCAGCCCTATAAATACCCTCCTCTTCTCAGCCTTAGAAGACTTTTGGGCATTCGTCTTTCTGAGAGAAAAAAATAAGAGAGAAGTGAGAGAAGAGAGAGAAAGGGAAACAGTTAGCCAAACCCTAACCCTAACCCTAAACACTTCAACTCAGAAACAAACCTTCGTATACATTCAACCCCAAACACAACCTTGAGTGTTTGAGAGAGTGGTTTGTTCATATCGTTGCTGTAACCTCTTGATCTTTTGATCTTGTTCACAACTTAAACTTTAGAGTGAAGATCTTGTTTCTTTTTCCATAGAAATGTTAGATCTATACTCTGCATGTTACATTTTTCACTAGATCTGCATATTTTCTACTTGGTTTAAGAAAATCATTTCTGATTTGGTTTTAAAATGTTTTATGGTTTCTGTTTTTACAAAACTTAACCTGACCTAGTTGGATTCACACTTGGAGGTTTTCAATCTCACAAATGTTTTCAAAAAGAGATTGATTAAGATCTTGTCCGATTTTAAAAGCGAGATATCCGTGGAATCTGGGTTATATTAAAGGTCAAAAAGGTTTTTAGTTTTGTAAGAAAGAAAAATAACAAAATCACAGCATATAGACTTTATATGTAATTTTTATAGGACTGTCTGTAAATCTAAGTGTGTGTGAGTTCATGCATGTGAATAGGGATCACTTCACAAACACTTAACACACTACTACACTGGAAGTGTTGTGTATAAGATCAGAGATCATTGAGTCAACATAAAGAAGCTAAAGTAAAGGAAGTTAGCAAACTGAAGAACATCATCAACAAATCAGATCTATGAGAAGTTAGAAGGACACCAAGTGGGGTATATTCTTAAACTTAGAATAGGTTGATTTGTGTGTTTGCATGTTCTATTGTTTGTAACTGATTTTTGTTATTAGTGGATTTTTGCTTTTGTGACTTAGAAGTCACCGTGGATGTTTCCTCTGTTGGGAGAGGTTTTACCACGTTAAAATCATTGTGTTGATTATCTTCATCTACTCATCTCATTCTATAAGTGTGCTGAATTTTTTGAAACTGCCTTAGTTTTAAAAATTGATTATACAATCTTAATTACTCTCGTACATAAGTTTCTTTGTAAACACATCTTGTTTATAATTTTTATTTTTCAAAAGAAAAGGGTTTCTCCAGCAAACATTTCGGAGTTGCTTATACAGTTTAATCTTGTATTAAACGGCATTAGCGACATTTTTCAATTGGTATCAGAGCCCTGTTAACTTTTATTTCAAAAGATCTTGTGTTTCTGAAATCGTTTTCTGAAAAACTTAACTATGGACGAGAAGAATGAAAGGTTTGGTAATCTGTCCAGACCTCCACTCTTTGATGGAAACAACTTTGCTTACTGGAAAGTAAGAATGGTTGCCTTCATCCAAGGGACTTTAGGAGATGATGTCTGGGACATTATTGAAAATGGATACACTTATCCTACTAAACCAGCCACTGAAGGAAGTGATGAGAGGGTAAAGAAAATCTTAAGTGAATTTACCCAAGAAGAGAAAACCATTTCTCGAAATAACAATAAAGGCAAGAATGCCATTTTTATGTCTATTAGTGAGTATGAGTTCAAATGAATCTCATCTTGTGCCACTTCTAAGGAAGCTTGGGACACATTAATCACTGCCCATGAAGGAGACTCAAGAGTTAAAGCTGCTAAAACTCAAATGCTTATCCAGCAGTACAACTCTTTGATCATGACTGATTCTGAGTCTTTTGATGATTTTTACATGAACTTAACTGATATAGTTACTAAGTTGCATGCTAATGGTATAACTTATGATAGGAATGAAATTGTCTCTAAAATTCTAAGGTCATTACCACAAAAGTTTGACAGTAAGAGGTATGCTATTGAGGAAATGGATTATCAAAACCTTACCCCTGAGTTACTCAGTAGCAAACTTAGGACTGTGGAAATGGAATTAGACTTTAAGAAACAACTAAATCATTCTCAAAGAAAACAACCCAACTCTAACTTGAGTTTTGCCTCTAAGATACCCAAACTTGAGTCTAATTTGACCAACTCTAACTCTGATGAGGAGTGTGATATAGACAAACTAGATAATCAGATGCCTTAATGTCTAAACAATTTAAGAAAATTGTCAAATTTCGAAACAAACAGGCATCTAAACAAGGCAAGCCTAATTATCCTACTCTGTCTAATTCCAAACCTCATGAGAGAAGACTTGACAAACATCCTAAGGATAACAATTCCAGACCCACTAGAGATCTTAAAAAGATTGAATGTTTTAGATGTGGGAAACTAGGTCACATTGCTCATGACTGCAGAGTTAATCTGAATAAAGCCAACACACACAATAGAGCCAATGTCTGTAAAACTTGGAATGATTCAAGTGACTCTGATGAAGAGGAACTTGAGTCTTCAAATGTACTTGACCCTTGCATGTCCTTTTATGCTAAGATCATTTACAATGATGATATGCCTGTGTGTGATAATGATGCTCCCACTCTTGCTTGTGTGAATACTCCTTTGATTGGCCTAGATGCTTTATTGTCTGAAAATGTTGCTAGTTTTAGTTCCGTGTGTGTGAGTCAAAGTGATATCGATAACGACGATGTAAATGGGTGCGTGAGTACTAAAACTAAATCGTTAGGGGTCACTACACACACTTCACTTAGCGACTCAGACACAGATGACCTCCCTGATATCCATACTTTGTATGCTAAGACTCTTAAAAAAGGCACTAGACTGGAGAAGGCTATTAGAGACTTGACTAAGAAATTAGATGATCTAAGTCTTATTGTGAAGTTGAATGCTGAAGAGTACACTAACCAGTGTCTGACTCATCAATCTGAAATTGAAACTTTTGATCAAAAATTAAAAGAGTTGACTAAAACTAATGAAACCCTGGAAATGAAATATAAGGGAACATTATTAGAACTGGAGGAAGCAAAAACAAAGACAACTACTGTTTTCAAAAAAATTTCTAAGTTTGAAAACAATTCAAACTATTTTACTAACTTTGTTGTTGACTCCAAGACCAATTCTGATGATAGAACCGGTATTGGATTTTGCCCTAAGAACAAACTACAAAACTTGAACCTATTAAGTTTGTGTCTGGGGGAAAAAGACCAATTGAAACATGTCCAGACTTTCATTTTATTAAAAAGGAATTTGATCAAAAGCAATAAGAGAAAGACATTGGAGAGTCTAGTAACTCTAAGGCTGAGACTGCACTTAAGACTAAATACGTCTGTCCTTTGATCAGAAAGGCTGATTCTACCTTTAAGACCATCCCTCCTAGGAATAGCACTGCTGAACAGAATGCTGTTAAACCCATTTTTAGAAGTTTTCCTAAGGAAATCCATCCCTCAAGCAATCAATATTGCTCTTACTGTGACATTTATGGTCATTCCTTTGAAGGTTGTTATGCTAGGCGTCTAAACACCCCTGTTTACAACACTTCTGTCTACAAGAACTTTAACTATTCTAGGCAAAGTCGTAACAATTATGTCCTTCCAAGACAACCTGATAAGAACTCTAACTACAGAAATAGAAAGACCAAAACTAAAAGTTCATTTAAGAGAAAGACTCCCAGAAACTTTCCTAAACCAAAAGCTCAAATTTTTCACAATAATCAGTTTGCTGCTCCAAATGTTTTTCGACAAAAAGCTATGTCTCAAAAATTTTATCAAATGAGGGCAAACTTGCGCAAAATTAAAACTAGAGCTATTAGGGTTAGAAAAGAGGATCTTTTACCCCAAATGAAGTGTAACATTGTCATCACTGCTTTAAAAGCTGAACACACTTCATCTGGTTGGTATTTAGATTCAGGATGTTCCAAACATATGACAGGAGATGAAACCAAACTTTTAAACAAAACCAGATTTGCTGGTGGGAAAGTAGTTTTTGGTGATGGTGTTTTATCTCAGATCATAGGTAAAGGAACCCTAAAAGAAGAAGGAATGCCTGTTCTCGAAAATGTTCTATTAGTTAAAGGCCTTAAAGCCAACCTCCTAAGTATATCACAATTTTGTGACTCTGACCATACAGTCACCTTTTCAAAGAACAATTGTAAAATTCTAAATGATAAAGGTGAATGCATTATTACAGGATTTAGAAACCTGACAATTGTTATACTGTCAAGACTAGTTCTGAAATCTGTAACATTGTCAGAATGGATGACAATGAGATCTGGCATAATCGTATGGGTCACCTAAGTTATGATATCCTTGGTAGATTGTCTAGTCAAGAGATTGTTAGAGGTATTCCTAAAATTAAACCTATTTCAAGTGTTGTCTGTGGTCATTGCCAGGAAGGAAAAATAGTTAAGACTTCGCATAAAAAGGTTAAAGACATTCTCACCTCTAGACCTTTAGATCTCATTCATATGGACCTTATTGGTCCTTCTAGAACTGTTAGTCTTTGTGGACACAGTTATATCCTTGTCATGATTGATGATTTCACACGATTCACTTGGGTTGCCTTCTTAAAACATAAATCTGGCACGTTTCAGAATTTTTTGAAAATTTTATTAAGAATTGAAAATGAGAAGGACACTCAAGTCAATCGCATTCGTAGTGATAGAGGTGGAGAGTTCATAGACACATGAATAGTTGAATATTGTGACTACAACGGTTACAAACATGAATTTAGTGCCCCTAAGACTCCTCAGCAGAATGGTACTGCTGAAAGGAAAAATCGAACTCTTCAAGAGATGGCACGTGTCATGTTGCATGCCAAATCTCTACCTAAGTACTTCTGGGTAGAATCTATTAGAACTGCATGTCATATCATTAATAGGGTTTACCTTAGGAAAAACTCTAAACAAACCCCTTATGAGTTGTGGTACGGTAAGAAGCCTAATCTGAAATACCTAAGAACCTTTGGAAGTCAGTGTTATGTCTGTAAAGATAGAGAACATCTGTCTAAATTCGAAACTCGTGGTGATAAAGCCATCTTCTTAGGATACTCTCCAAACAGTCGTGCTTATCGTATATACAATCTGCGTACTAAAGCCCTTATGGAATCGATAAATGTAATTGTAAGCGACACTATTGTCGAAAATAAGACATCTGAATCACCTATTGTGGTTGAATCTGAAAATGATTTCAAAACTGATTCACCAGAAATAGATGACTCATTACCTATTGAGAGTCCAAATGTACCTGGCTGGGTCTCTAAAGATCATCCCATTGACAACGTGGTCGGTAATCTTAATGAGCCAGTTCGTACTAGATCCCGGTTAAGAAATTATGCTAATTATACATGTTTCGTCTCCCTTGTGGAACCGAAAAATGTTAATGAAGCATTGAATGACACACACTGGATTTCTGCTATGCAGGAAGAACTTTTACAATTTGTCATTCACGATGTCTGGTATCTTGTACCTCGGCCTCAAAACAAAAATGTTATTGGAACACGTTGGATCTTTAAGAACAAATATGATAAAAATGGGGCGATTCTTAGAAACAAAGCTAGACTTGTTGCTCAAGGCTACTCTCAAATAGAAGGAATAGATTTTAGCGAGACTTTTGCCCCTATCACTCGTTTTGAATCTGTTCGACTTCTTTTCGCCATTGCGTGTCACTTAAAATTCACACTTTATCAAATGGACGTCAAATCTGCCTTCCTAAATGGAATTCTGTCCGAAGAAACATATGTAGAACAACCCAAAGGGTTCATTGATCCTAAATACCCTAACCATGTCTTTCGTCTAAAAAAGGCTTTGTATGGCTTAAAACAAGCTCCTAGAGCTTGGTATGAACGCCTTTCCAACTTTTTGTTGGATAAGGGTTTTAAGAGAGGAGGAAATGACCAGACTCTCTTTGTCAAACATTTTGACAAAAACATTATTATAGCCCAAGTCTATGTAGACGACATCATCTTTGGGTCTAATTCAACATCCGAAGTTAAATCCTTTTCTGCTAGTATGCATAAGGAATTTCACATGTCCCTTATGGGGGAGCTACAGCTTTTCTTAGGATTTCAAGTGAAACAAAATTCTGATGGATTATTTGTCTCTCAAACCAAGTATGCCTTAGATCTTGTTAAGAAATTTGGTTTAGATAATGCTAAAGTCGCCAAAACACATATGAGTACTACTGTTAAATTATGTAAAGATGAAACTGGAAAGTCAGTTGATTCCACACTCTATCGTAGTATGATTGGTAGCCTACTCTATCTAACTGCCTCGTGACCAGACATAATGTATGCTGTATGTCTGTGTGCTCGTTACCAGAATAACCCTAAAGAGAGCCATTTATTGAGTGTAAAACGTATAATAAAGTACATAAAAGGCACTCTTAATCTTGGACTTAGGTACACTAAGGATACCTGTAGCACCATCATAGGGTATACTGATGCTGATTGGGCCGGGTGTACTGATGATAGTAAAAGTACATCAGGTGCCTGTTATTATGTCGGCAATAATTTAGTTGGTTGGAGTAGCAAAAAACAGAATTGCACATCTTTATCTACGGCTGAGTCCAAATATATAGCAGTAGGAAGTTGCTGTGCTCAATTGTTATGGATCAAACAGATGTCAAGTGATTATGGGATTAAAGAAGATCAATTACAATTGTATTGTGACAATCAAAGTGCCATTAACATATCTAAAAACCTGCTTCAACACTCGCGAACTAAACACATTAAAATAAGACATCATTTTATTCGCGAACTTGTTGAAACTAAGGAATTAGAAATTCATTACCTGCCTACTGATCTGCAACTTGCAGACATGTTCACTAAACCTTTAGACTATAATAGATTTCTGTATTTGCGAAATTCTATAGGCATGGTATGCGCTGATTAAACTCTTAAGACTATAAGTTTTACCCTTTGTCCATTTGAGACAAAATGGGGGAGAAATTTGAGTTTTATGAGTTCAATTTTTTGTTCACATTTCATCTAAACTGCTTGATCTTAGTGTGCATATTTGCAGGAATATCTTCTACTGGTTGTCTACCTTTTCTAGTGTAAAAATTTGTAAATAGTTGAGTTATGTAATTTTTGACTTTCTAGGAAATGGGTAGATAGTAACTTTTGTATAGGACTAGGTTTTATTACTTTTGGTTCCCTATGAGTTTTAAGCTAACTCAAAGGAGATTTTGTCTCATATTTCCAAAGGGGGAGATTGAAGCACCTTATACCTTTGACTTGCTTAAGTCTATACTGTATAAGTGTTCAACTAGTTTGGAAATAGTGACAAAATTGGTAGTTCATCCTAGAAACCAAAAAGCCTCAGAACTTTTCTCTCTAATTCTCTTCAATGATCTATGAAGGTAAAAATTGAATCACACTACACACAATTAGAAGTGCATAAATGTGTTCATATTTCTTAACATTTAGTGTGTGTTTAATTCCCCTTGAATTGGAGCTTTAAATATTTTTTGGGAATTTTTAAATATATTTAGATATTTTTTAAACATTTTTAAACATTTTTTAATAAGTATTTTCATAAATAAAATGGGATTATATAATTTGTGGGGTTAATATTCTATTTTGGAAACTTCTGTTTTCTCTCGAATTGTTTGGTTGGGTAGCATCTCAAAGCGCTAGAGACTTCAGGATAATGTTTTGTAATTAATTTGACGCGCGTGTGAGAGCCACTCACAGGCCAACACTTGTCATCCTCCGGGTGAATGTATTTGTGTTTGTTATGTGAGAGGGCTGGATGGATGTTTGATGATCGTTGGATCATTCCTAATCAAGGGTCTGCATGTGTTCTTGGTTAATCCCGGTGCTATCCATATGATCCAATCAGAATCATTTTAAACCACCGCTGTTTTATAACCTTTGGATCAAGTCAAACCTTACAAGACTTGATCACAGCCCTTGATTTCCCTCGAACGTCCAGAACCTTCCCTCAGCCCTATAAATACCCTCCTCTTCTCAGCCTTAGAAGACTTTTGGTCATTCGTCTTTCTGAGAGAAAAAAATAAGAGAGAAGTGAGAGGGAAGAGAGAAGTGAGAGAAGAGAGAAAAGAATAGAGAGAAGAGAGAGAAAGGGAAACAGTTAGCCAAACCCTAACCCTAACCCTAAACACTTCAACTCAGAAACAAACCTTCGTATACATTCAACCCCAAACACAACCTTGAGTGTTTGAGAGAGTGGTTTGTTCATATCGTTGCTGTAACCTCTTGATCTTTTGATCTTGTTCACAACTTAAACTTTAGAGTGAAGATCTTGTTTCTTTTTCCATAGAAACGTTAGATCTATACTCTGCATGTTACATTTTTCACTAGATCTGCATATTTTCTACTTGGTTTAAGAAAATCATTTCTGATTTGGTTTTAAAATGTTTTATGGTTTCTATTTTTACAAAACTTAACCTGACCTAGTTGGATTCACACTTGGAGGTTTTCAATTTCACAAATGTTTTCAAAAAGAGATTGATTAAGATCTTGTCCGATTTTAAAAGCGAGATATCCGTGGAATCTGGGTTATATTAAAGGTCAAAAAGGTTTTTAGTTTTGTAAGAAAGAAAAATAACAAAATCACAGCATATAGACTTTATATGTAATTTTTATAGGACTGTCTGTAAATCTAAGTGTGTGTGAGTTCATGCATGTGAATAGGGATCACTTCACAAACACTTAACACACTACTACACTGGAAGTGTTGTGTATAAGATCAGAGATCATTGAGTCGACGTAAAGAAGCTAAAGCAAAGGAAGTTAGCAAACTGAAGAACATCATCAACAAATTAGATCTATGAGAAGTTAGAAGGACACCAAGTGGGGTATATTCCAAAACTTAGAGTAGGTTGATTTGTGTGTTTGCATGTTGTATTGTTTGTAACTGATTTTTGTTATTAGTGGATTTTTTCTTTTGTGACTTAGAAGTCACCGTGGATGTTTCCTCTGTTGGGAGAGGTTTTACCACGTTAAAATCATTGTGTTGATTATCTTCATCTACTCATCTCATTCTATAAGTGTGCTGAATTTTTTGAAACTGCCTTAGTTTTAAAAACTGATTATACAATCTTAATTACTCTCGTACATAAGTTTCTTTGTAAACACATCTTGTTTATAATTTTTATTTTTCAAAAGAAAAGGGTTTCTCCAACAAACATTTCGGAGTTTCTTATACAGTTTAATCTTGTATTAAACGGCATTAGCGACGTTTTTCAATTTTATATTTGCAAAATTCACCTTAGATGCATGCTTAGGTAAAAAGATAAAACTTGGTTTAAATCACTACTTACTTAAATTGGGGAGAACTTAGGGGGAGAGCGCTATCTTCTTAAGTTGATCGTAGTTGATAAAGGGGAGAATTAATTTAGGGGGAGTATTTTAATGCATTTAATATTCTTGATATTCCCTATGCGTTTGATAGTTTGCTTAAGTGTGCATGAACTCTTCTAAATCTGGCAACTTTCTTCATCTGCAAAGATTTTGATGCTTGGGTTTTTTAATCAAGCTATGTATTTTTTATTTTGGGTTGGATATTTTTTTAAGTCTAGTATATCTTGACTTCCCTTTAGGATTTTTGTTTGGTTTTTGTCCCTGAATAACCAAAGGGGGAGATTTGTAAGGACACAAGTCTCGGATTGAGTCTTAATGTAGTGTTGGATCAATTTCGGACAAAAAAATTTAAGTCATAGGATAGTGTTCTTGTATATCCATCCAAGCCCATGATGTGTGTGTTGAAGACATAGCGGCTAATATTATAAAGCTTCATCAAATGCCGAGTTTATTGTGCCTCGTTTCTACATCAACAACATTTGTTCCGTTTACTCGTAAGGTATGAATGCATTACATATTTATATAGGATCTTGGAACAATTTTAATTGGGTGAATTTTATTTTAAACTGATGGTTACTTTCAGAAGGTTTATTTAAAACTTTGAAAATAAAGTTTCTGGGCTAAAATCGATTTTTTAAGCTTTCGGGTTTTTAATTCAAAATTATCGTTCAAATGAGAATTTCTTTCGAATGAGGTTTGCTAACGAGTTCCCTATTTGGCCACTGGAATATCGTTCGAATTGTCATTCGAACGAGAGTTTTGTTCGAATGAGAATTCTGACGGGTTTACTAACGACTTTACATTTTATCCACGGGAACTTCGTTAGAAGGGTCGTTCAAACGAAAATCTCGTTCAAACGAGATTTGGCGGGAACAGGTATTTTGGCAGTTTTTGACAGTTTTCCCACTTTTCGCACTACTTTTACCCACTAACAATGGCAAACTTATTTAGTGCAGGAACCAAGTTTTTTAATGTAATTTTTTCATATTCTTCCATCTCCTAGAGAGAGTTTTGCGAGTTTAACTTTTCTATGAAAAGGTTCATGGTTTAAGTCTGTTGCTTTTCAAGAAAATCACCCTTAAAACACTTTTTGTTTACACCCATATTGTTTATTCCAAGTTTCCATATAAATATCTTTCTTGGAGTGTTTGGCACCGGGTTTACTCTACCGAGTTGAAGAGTTCATTTGGGTTTTCTTCTATATTCCTCAAAGAAGAAGTTCGTTGTTTTACTGTGGAATTCTCACATGGTGAAAGGCACCATGTGTGATTGACGGTGTTCCTAAAGTCTCATTGGTGAATTCTAAGGTTCCGATGGAGTTCCAGGGTTGTCGACTAGGCGAAGGTGTTTACAAGAAGACGCGTCAAGGCTTGAAAGGAGTCAAGTCGAGGAAGTAAGTCATTTGTCTTGTAATTGTAAAACCATACTTAGTGGACTTAAGGCTAGGGTCGTCCAAGGTTTTTTCCCGTTGTGGGGTTTTCCTAGTACATCGCGGCGTAGTGATTTATTTGTTCATTTTATCTTTCGCAAAATTCACCTTAGATGCATGCTTAGGTAAAAAGATAAAATTTGGTTTAAATCACTACTTACTTAAATTGGTGCAAATTTAAATTTAGGTATATGTTAATTTAATTCAAGTCATCGTTTAATTTGTTAAAATTGGTTTGGCCTAATTGGCAAAATGAATTAATATTGTTAGGCAAATTTCTAGGACTTGAGTTAAATCAAATTGATTTAAGTGAAAACATATTTCGTGATTAATCTAATTTCATTTTGTGTTTATTTTTAATTTTAATTGAAAGAAATTAAAATTTGGTGTATGTGTGTATTTTTATTTGAACCATCTGGCTTCCGCATCTCAAAAGGAAATTGAGTTTTACTTTTTGGTGTTAAGATTTATAATTGGGGTATTCGGTTTCGACAAGAGGTATCAGAGCGGGATCGCTAAATTATTGCGTTTAAGATCCTTTTAAATATTTTTGACTAAAATGGAATTTTCCCCATTTTCAAAATTTTCTATTTTTGATGGCTCTAACTACGCGTATTGGAAAGCGCGAATGAAATCGGTACTAAAATCTATCGACGAGAGGGTTTGGTTGTCTATTGTTAACAGGTGATCCCCACCTACACATTTAGTAGATAATGAGCGTGTTCCCAAACCCACCGATAGATGGAGTGAGAATGAATTTAAACTATCTAATTTTAAATCTTGAGGTTTAAATGCCTTGTTTAGCGCGCATTATGACGTGTGAAACCGCTAAAGAAGCTTGGGATATTTTACAACTCACTCATGAAGGAACTAGTGTCATAAAAGGTTCGAAACACCAAAACCTCACCACTCAATTTGAAACCATCAAAATGAATGAAAAAGAAACTTTTGATGAATTTTATGTTAGACTTTACGATATTGTTAATTCATCATTTAATTTGGGAGAGAAAATACCCCACAACCGTGTAGTAAAGAAAATTTTAATGTCCCTACCCGATAGATTTATTCCAAAAGTGACCGTGTTAAATTCTTTACCATCTTTAGCCTCTAAGAAATTAGAAGAACTCGTAAGTGATTTATAAACCTATGAACTAGACATGTTTCCCTCTAAAACTAAAAAGAAAATAGATAAGGGCGTTGCATTGAAAGCCTGAAAGGAGGAAAAACAAGTAGTAGAGTGTGAAAGTGAGACTGACTCGGAAGACATGGCTATGTTTGTTAGGAAGTTCTGAAAAATTCTTAAATTTAACAAAGATAAATTTAAAAATAATTTTAAGAAATTTGAAACTTCTAAGCATGACAAAGTCGAAAAGATCACTAGAACTCCTAAAGAAAATTTAAATAAGGACGAGTCAAATAGGTGTTTTGGTTGTGAAAGGTATGGCCATAGGGATTTTGAGTGCCCCACTAAACTAAGGAAAGAGGGTAAGCAACCAATTTCGTTTAATGCAACCCTTAGTGATAGTGATAATGAAGAGGGACGCGATTCCCCCACTGAGCCCAACTTTGTGGCTTTTATGGCTAGTTATGTGGGTGATAGTGGGAACTCACCTATTGATGAAATCTTAACACATGACACTTCCAAGGTCAAAGTTTATGATTCCCTTATTATTTATGGTTGTGAGAGTGAAAAAGAGAGAGAGAGAATGAAAATGAAGAAGAGGTTAATGCGAGTGAACTTCAAAATGATTTTCAAGAACTTTATGAAGAATCTACTAAATTAAAAAGAGCTAATTTGAAGTTAGAAGAAAGTTTAAGAGAGCGTGTTAAGGTCATTGATGATAGTGTGTTAGTTGAAGACCTTAGGACACGTGAGAGGACTCTTCGAGAGAAGCTTGAATATATAGAAGGCGAGAGAGATAGCCTTAGAGGTTTAATGGAATCAATGAAAAAGGAGCTTCTCGAGTTTGAAGAGAGAAATGTTTTGTTAGAGTCTAGAATTTTAAAATTATAAGGACAATTAAAAGACTCTAGTAAAGTCAAATTTGATTTGGAGTATAGGTCCAAAAAACTATATAAAATCTTAGCCACAGTCCAAATTGAAAATGACACTTGTGGTTTAGGCTTCGATACTTGTAATGAATCAACTCATAAAGCCAAAACCAATCTTTTAGGAGAATCTCCTAGGAAAGCCTGTAGAGATCATTCCTTAGGTAAGTCTTTTCGCCGAGTGTTTAGGTGCTCACATTGTGGTCGAAAAGGTCATCTTAGGAAATTTTGTTTCGATTTTAAACGAGGTCCTAAAAAATCCCAACGTAAGGAAACCGAGGTAGCCAAGATTCCTACACCCCGAGATAGTCATTCAACATTAGTTTGGGTTAGGAGATCCAACTTGGTGGCTTTACAAGATAGGATTTTTTATTCTCATTTACTTTCGCATGCTTCCTCCCTTGTAAAATCTAAAGGTTGAATGTGTTAGTTATTTGCGTACTTTAGCTTTTGTGCTTCATGCTATATTTTATCATGCTAACTGTATGCTTCTTTATCATTGTTCTAGTCTATCCATCATTCTTTATCACATGCTAGAATTATGATTGTTGTTTATCTTTTGTATTATAGTTCTTTCATTTTAGTTTGCATTAAATGTAAAATACGAAAAGATTTTTTTTATCATTTGTGTTTCATTTTTTTAATTTAGGCTTAATGAAAAATACAAATGATTTTTGTGTGTCTTTTGAGTAAATATTTTTATTTTTTGTTAAAAATTGTCAAAAAACTCAAAAAGATTTTTAGTTTGTGTGTATTTTTGTTTGACACACTTTATGTGGCATATACTTGCGTTTCAATCCCTTGTTTTTTTCTTCCATGTGCCTAGAACTTTTTATTTATATTGTCAATCCTTAAAATGTTCTTGGCTATACTTACATGGAGTAGTTGGATTTTGTGTTGTATTAATGGATTCTATTTTTATATGCCTCAATTCACACATGCACGAGCTCACTTGAAACTATAACTTCATATGTATATTTGAGCTTTGTGAGGTGTTCTCCTACCAATCTTGTCATCTACATGTTATGTGACCTAGGAGGACTATTGCATGTTAAAATCCATTATACGTGAGATTTTTGTGAGAAATAAAAATGATATATATACAAATGTGCATGGGGAAGGGCTCCGAAAGGAAAAATCATCCTTTGCGATTAAGCCACCGTTTGCTTGGACCTAAAAGAAATACGTGGTCCAAAGTCCTAAAAGAATAATGGCATTAAAAGAAAATATTTTCCATGACCCATTTTGTTTAGTTGATCTATTCATTCAAAAGATTGAAATAATATGATTATATTGAGGGAGTTTGGATGGTATATCAACGGTTTGCACAATGTCCGTTTATCCTAGTTGTACTTTCAATATCATGACTCTATTGGTTTGTAGAATCATTAAAATTCTAGGCTTGTATGCATTGTGTATGTTTGTTCATTGAGTTCAATCTATATTGTCACATGAGGTTATATTCAAATGTGATGAAGTTTGCAATCAAATGAGAACTCCTTGAACATATTTTTTAAGTGATTGGATCTAAATTTAATTATTGCTAGTTCACACCCCAACACTTCCATTTCCATATGACACATTTTTGCCATACGAGTGTGAAAAGCTTATTTTATTTTGTGTCATGTGTGGTATTTATACCTAGTATATGTGTGTGCGTTAATGATATTTACTATGTTCTTATATATGCGGTATTCTATTCGTCCTTGCCTTGCTTTCTAGTCCATCTATGCTTCTACTTCATGATTGGTATCTATCTTTTTGTATTCTTCGTTTTGTATCACATGCTTAATACTTTATATATAATATTGGTATCATTTTCTTGCATCTTAGTTGGTATCCATTATTATTTGTATGGATTAGTTATGCTTTTTATTGCATGCTTCCATGCTCTTATCACCTTATGCATCGTTTTGTTAAATTTCTTTTAACCATTGTCTATTCCTGAATAAAAAGGGGGAGAATGATAGGGGAGAAATGGTATCTAACCCTATTGTAATCTTATCTAAGTTCAAAAGATTTAACTTAGGAGGAGAGAGCTATCTTCTTAGGTTGATCGTAGTTGATAAAAGGGGAGAATTAATTTAGGGGGAGTATTTTTATGCATTTAATATTCTTGATATTCCCTATGCGTTTAATAGTTTGCTTAAGTGTGCATGAATTCTTCTAAATATGGCAACTTTCTTCATCAGAAAAGATTTTGATCCTTGGGTTTTTGAGTCAAGATATGTATTTTTTATTTTGGGTGGGATATTTTTTTTAAGTCTAGTAGATCTTGACGAACATTTAGGAGTTTTGTTTGGTTTTTGTCCCGGAATAGCCAAAGGGGGAGATTTGTAAGAACACAAGTCTCCGACTGAGTCTTAATGTAGTGTAGGCTCAATTCCGGACAAAAACATTTAAGTCGTAGGATAGTGTTCTTGTATACCCATCCAAGCCAATGACGTGTGTCTTGAAGACGTAGCGAACACGATTATAAAGCTTCATCAAATGTCGAGTTTATTGTGCCTCGTTTCTACATCAATAACATTTGTTTCCTTTACTCCTAAGGTATGAATGCATTACATATTTACATAGGAGCTTGGAACAATTTTAATTGGGTGAATTTTTATTTTAAACTGATGGTTATTTTCAGAAGGTTTATTTAAAACTTTAAAAATAAAGTTTCTAGGCTAAAATCAATTTTTTAAGATTTCTGTTTTTTAGTGCGAAATTGTCGTTCGAACAAGTTTTTCGTTCGAATGAGAATTTCGTTCGAACGAGGTTTGCTAACGAGTTCCCTATTTGGCCACTGGAATATCATTAAAATTGTCGTTCGAACGAGAGTCTTGTTCGAATGAGAATTCTGACGGGTTTACTAACGACTTTACATTTTATCCACTGGAACTCCGTTAGAAGGGTCATTCGAACGAAAATCTCGTTCGAATGATATTTGGTGAGAACAGGTATTTTGGCAGTTTTTGACAGTTTTCCCACTTTTCGCACTACTTTTCCCCACTAACTTTTGACAGACTTATCTAGTGCAGGAACCAACTTTTTTAATGTATTTTTTTTCATATTCTTCCATCTCCTAGAGAGAGTTTTGAGAGTTTAACTTTTCTATGAAAAGGTTCACGGTTTAAGTCTTTTTCTTTTCAAGAAAATCACCCTTAAAACACTTTTGGTTTACACCCATATTGTTTATTCCAAGTTTCCATTTAAATATCTTTCTTGGAGTGTTTGGCACCAGGTTTACTCTACCGAGTTGAATAGTTCATTTGGGTTTGCTTCTATATCCCTCAAAGAAGAAGTTCGTTGTTTTGCTGCGGCATTCTCACATGGTGAAAGGCACCATGTGTGGTTGACGGTGTTCCTAAAGTCTCATGGTGAATTCTAAGGTTCCGGTGGAGTTTCGGGGTTGTCGACTAGGCGAAGGTGTTTACAAGAAGACGCATCAAGGCTTTAAAGGAGTCGAGTCGAGGAAGTAAGTCATCTGTCTTGTAATTGTAAAACCATACTTAGTGGACATAAGGCTAGGGACCTCCGAGGTTTTTTTTTCGTTGTGGGTTTTTCCTCGTACATCGCGGCGTAATGATTTATTTGTTCATTTTTATCTTTAGCAAAATTCACCTTAGATGCATGCTTAGGTAAAAAGATAAAATTTGGTTTAAATCACTACTTACTTAATTTAGTGCTAATTTAAAATTAGGTATATGTAAATTTAATTCAAGTCATCGTTTAATTTGTTAAAATTGGTTTGGCCTAATTGGTAAAATGAATTAATATTTTTTGGCAAATTTCTAGGACTTGAGTTAAATCAATTTGGTTTAAGTGAAAACATATTTGGTGATTAATCTAATTTCACTTTGTGTTTATGTTTAATTTTAATTGAAAGAAATTAAAATTTGGTGTGTGTGTCTTTTTATTTGAACCATCTCGCTTCCGCATCTCAAAAGGAAACTGAGTTTTACTTTTTGGTGTTAAGATTTATAATCAAGGTATTCGGTTTCAACACTAATTTTTATGTTCATGGCTTTAACTACAGCCAACATGTACCCAAGGAACCATACAAACCGGCAAATATACAGAATAACAAGTTTTGTGTCACGCAACAGAAAGCCGATGAAAACTCATTTCCACCACATATTATGTCCAAAAGACGATGTTAGTTTTGCGCAAAATAGCATTAAGCCTTCAAGATACAAGACCAAATAAGCTCACAAAGATTAATCATTACTGTTATGAGGATTAGACCAAACAAATTATAAATGATGTTAGTCAACTTGCACAAAGTATGAAATCATGTACATGAGTAAGCACAATTTGGAAGATTAGAAGCCATAATTACAGTGATTATTGCTGCTGCTGCTCACCTTGCCAAGACCAAACAACTTCCTCGAGAGCCGGTCTTATATCCTTCTTCAACAGCTTCTGATACTCCATCTTATAACCACTACACTTCTTCACCTTCACAAAATTAAAGGATGGAGTGATTTTAAATATTTCCACATCAATCGATAATAACCCACTTCTACCTATTAGACCCCTCTAATTTCATCAAGCCTCCATCCTTCTTCTTCACTTTAAGCTTCAGATGCCTAGTAATATCCTCCAATTTTGATACAATATCTAAAGCAAGCTTTGTGGACATAAATTGTACCTCCTCCTTTTGGTCTTCTTCCACGAACAAACCAGACAAGTTGAACCCTGTTGAAAGAGAGATGATATCGAAGGCAATTAAATTACTAGGCTTAGTCGATTCTATCTTTGCCTCAATAGTATTACTGCTACCAAAAACTATGTCAATATTTAGTGGGGCCATGTTCTTATTTTCTCCTTTGCTTTTTACGTTCTTGGAGTCTAACCCTTTCCTAAACCAGGGGTTTTCCATAATTTTGGCTATGGAAATTTGGGTATATGGTTTCGGCTCAAAGATCCTCAACAGCAGTCTGTGAACATCTGATGGAAACCAATTAAGGCATTTGTAGCCAGCCTTACTTATCTTCCTATACACCTCAATAACATTTGAATCATGAAATGGGATATAACTAGCGAGTAGAACAAATAAGATGACCCCACAAGACCATATGTCAGCTTTGGCACCGTCATACCCTCTTTTACTGATCACTTCAGGAGCCACATAGGCAGGAGTCCCATAGGTCGTGTGGAGTAGCCCATCTTGACGCTTACACTCAGCGAATACACTTAACCCCAACTCTGAAACCTTTAGAACACCATTTTCATCTAGCAACAGTTTTTCTGGTTTTAAATCCCGATGATAAACGCCCCTGCTGTGGCAAAAATCAACGGTGTTGATCAATTGTTGAAAATACTTCCTTGCGATATCTTCCTTGAGCCCACCCTTGGCCACCTTGTTAAAGAGCTCACCACCTTTGGCATATTCCATGACAAAGTAAATCTTGGTCTTAGTAGCCATGACCTCATAAAGCTCGATTATGTTTGGGTGTTTTACAAGTCCCATAACAGATATCTCTAGCTTGGTCTGATTAATCAACCCAATTTTCAGAACCTTCTCCTTGTCGATTACCTTAATGGCCACGCTCTGGCCAGATTTTAGATTCCTCCCATAATATACCTTAGCAAAGTTTTCTTACCCTAATAATCTCCTAAAATCATACTTGTACATCAATACATTACCCTTATTCTCCATTTCACCCTATTACAGTATTTTATGTTCCTTAAAACATGCCATATTTTATGGGAATCATTAGTGTAAAGATCTGACTATCTTAGGCATAAATCATGATTGTATGTTCCCTTTATTCACATTGTAAGAGCTACATATAAAGGCCTCCAAATGGAGAAAAATACATAGAATTTCGATTTTCTACATGGTATCAACCTAAATACCGATCCTCACCTTCTCTTTTCTTTTTCCCGGTGAATTTGTTCTCTTTTCCGCATCCCTCTCTCGGTGACAAAACACCTCCTCTCACCTCACAAACCTCTCTCTTCTATGGTAAATTTTCCTCTACATCCAGCATTGTTCATCGCTGGCATCACTGCTCATCTCTAATAACCATTGGAATCACTGTTCACCGTCGGACATACTGTTCAAATAAAAAAAAATGCTTCACTTTTGTCCTTCCGAACCTTTCATATCCTCAGTCGAAAATCACTTTCCGGAGAAACTCTGTCGGCAATCTTCCTCTCCCACCCTCGCAGCTACCCTAACTCCAACCCCACCCCAGCCACAACTTTTCCTCACTACCCATAACCCAACGCCTAGCATCAAGACCCAATGCTAACCTTGCCTTGCCTTTGAACACTATGCTCGCAACTACTCTCAATTGCCCACAATTACTCAATTTCCGTTACCTCAATCACTGCATTCTACACCTAATGGCCTCCGAATTTCCCCTTCTCCACAAGAATATCACTATGGACTCTTATCTTCCCATATAGCATTGCCATCTTCGGACTCTAGCTAGTGCACTGACACTAGTGTCTCTACCCACATGATTGGAAATACTGCACTTCTCCACCTATACGCACCCTACACTGGTCCTTGACAGAGTTCAATTTGGCAATGGTGATCAACTTCCTCTTGGCACATCTTCTTTCCATATCAACAATATATATATTGTTCCTTTTATGTGTAAAAACTCACTCTCTATTGCGCAATTATGTCATGTTAATAAAGTAACCTATCTTTGATGCCAATCCCTTTTATATCTTTGACCTTACTAGTGGGTCCTAACTCTATCAAGGCCTTTGCAAGGACAAACTTTACAAAATTCACACCTTTCCATCTCGCCTCTAGTCTCTTATTGCCTCCTATAGTTTATCCTCCCTTTGGCATCAACGACTTGGCCATCCCTCTGTCATGGTTCTCTCTCACTTGCGCATAAATAAACACTTACCCTTTACTTTCTAAAATAATTATTCCTTTTTCCAAGGGTATGGCTCGAGTAAATCCCCCCAACTCCATTTTCAATCATTTAATGAAGTAAAAAGTCACTCTCCTTTTGACTTAGTTCATGTTGATGAATGGCAATATCCTATTCTCTCTGTTTCGGGTCATAAATATTATTTACTATTCACTAATGATTACACTCATTATTCATGTCTATTCTTCATTAAAAGAAAATTTGAGATTCTCATCCATTTTCAGGACTTTGTCACCTACATCCACACTCATTTCTCTGCAACTCCTAAATAATTCCAAAGCAACGGTGGTAAAAAATATGAAAATGGTCCCATAAAGGATCTATATTCTTTCCTTGGTATTCACTACTACCTCTCTTGACCTCATACTCCTAACAAAATGGTCTTGCGGAACGTAAACATCATCACATTGATGACATAGCCTGTACTCTTCTCTTCACCAGCTATGTTCCTTTTTGTCACTGACCTGAAGTCGTTTCTACCAACGTCCATCTCATCAATCATCTCCCATATCCTCTCCTCCAATTGTCGTCTCCTTTCTCTCGTCTTTATGGTCATTCTCCCACATACTCTACCCTACGTGTGTTTGGATGTTCTTGTTATCCCCATTTAGATTCTTATGTCACTAACAAACTTTTGCCGAGAACTGTGGAATGTGTTTTTAGGTTACAGCTTACAACACAAAGGGTGTCAGTTTATGAATCGCAAAATTGGTTGTGTATACCTCTCTCGACATGCTCAATTTAACGAACAAAATATCCCCTTTTCCCAAACACATCAATCTTCAACACCTTCCTCAAGGATATTTGTTCATGTCATCCCTCCAACTCCATCATTACCATCACCCTTGACTCCTCCACCCAACATCCCCAACCTTTATGTTCCTGAATCCACACTAGCCCATAACCATATGGGACCTTTCACCTACCATTATCAGTGTCGACCATCCCATCACCCAATCATTTCTTCCCATACAAATAATAACCCATCACATTCCCTCCCATCCATATCTCCCTCTCTATCTCTGGTAGACCAACCCATCACTTCTTCCCGACATCCCATGATCACTAGACATCAGAATGGCTCTCGTAAACCTCTTCATCAGACAGATGGCACAATTAGATATCATATTCCCAAAGCCTTTTTGACTCATCTCCCTTCCTCCACCACAGAACCTACTTGTTACTCACAGGCCTCACGCATTTCATAATAGCTTCAGGCCATGACCTTGGCTCTTATTCCTCCTGCTCCTTAATAACATATGGTTGGCTGTAAATGGGTTTTTAAGATTAAACAAGGAGTAGATAGGTCTATTGAGTGTCACAAGGCCCAACTTGTTTCAAAAGGCTTTCATCAATAAATAGGGGTTAACTTTAAAGAAACATTCAGTCCCATCATTAAACCAATCACAGTTTGTATTGTACTCAGTATTTTCATCTCCATGGATTGGTCTATCCATCGACTTGATGTGAAAAAGATATTTCTTTATGGTGTATTAGATGAGACTATTTACATGAGCCAACCTTTAGGTTTTGCAAACCCCAATCACCCTCATCATGTTTGCCTCCTCAAGAAAGACATTTATGGTCTTAAATAGGGCTCCTCGGGCATGGTTTCAGCGTCTCAACAACTTTCTCCTATAATTTGGTTTAACTCAAAGCTAGGCACATGAATCCTTATTCACCCACAATCAAACTCCGTAATTATGCGTCTCCTTCTCTATGTTGGTGACATCATTCTAACAGGTAACACACATTCCCTACTTACCTCTTACATCACCACTATTGGCTAAGAGTTGAGCTCAAATATCATGAACCCTTATCATACTTTCTAGGTCTAGAATCCACCTTCTCCTCGGACCATCTTCGTCTTTCCCAAACCAAGTACACCATTAACCTTATATAATGATCCATCATGACGAACTATAAGCCATGCTCCACTCCCGTGCTAAAACCCAACTATCAACTCACACCAGTGAGTTCCCATCTGATGCCATTGAGTATCGACAGCTAGTTGGTGCCCTCCTGTACCTTACCCTCACCCTCACCCTCACCCTCACTTACATAGCCTATATTGTCAATTATGTTGCTCAACTCATGAGCACACCTAGGTCACCTCACATCATTATTGCCTAACGGATCCTTCGCTATCTAAAAGGATCTCCTGACTTTGTCCTTACCTTTCGTCGTTCACCCACACCCGTTACAATCACATCCTACTCTGATGCTAATTATGCGGACTGCTTCGCCTCTCACCGCTCTATCATAGGTCTTTTTGTCTTCTTGGGGTATAATCTCTTCTCTTGGACCGCCAAGAAACAACCTATTGTATCCCGCTTCAGTGCTGAAGTCAAGTACCGTTCTCTTGTCTATGTCTGTACCGAGACCACCTGAATCTTCCATCTTCTTACGAAACTCAAGTTCCCTACACCCAAACCATCACCCTCTTCTGTCAGCACTACCTATATAGCCTCAAACCCCATTTTGCATTCTCTCACTAAGATTATTGAACTTAATTACTATTTCCTCCGACAACTCCTTCTCCCCGACACTCATTAAGTTATGTTTGTCCCTTCTCCAGATCAGCTCGCAGATATTCTCACCAAAGGACTCCACAAATATTGCTTCACTCTGCTACGGTCCAACGTCGTCTCTCCAGGATAGTCGAGTTGCAAGGGAGTGTTAAAGCTCCTTAAAAGATGTTCATTAAAGCATGGCGCCCTAAAACATGTCATAATTTATCGTAATCATTAGTGTAAAGATTTAAATATCTTAGGTTTAATCTTAGGCATAAATCATACACGTATATTCTCTTCATTCACATTATAAGAGCTATATATAAAGGCCTTCAATTGGAGAAGAATAAACATAATTTCTATTCTCTACATCCAACATAACTCCCCCCAGAAAGGAGACAACAACTCCAGGTGGTAGATATCAGGGTTAATATGACGTAAAGTGGCCTCAAATATCCGTACATTCTCGCACTTAGAAAGGCTAGCCAAACGAATAAGGAAGCGGGGGCAGGGGAAAATGGAAAAATTAGCGGTGGAGTTGATGAAAAAGTCAATAGTCTCTGAGGCTAAAACCCCAAGTGGGAATGGAAAGGATGGGAGGTGTCATGAGGCACAAGAATGGGCAGAGTGTGGAAGGGAGTGAGATCCACAATGTTAGACATAAGTATGCAAGAAGGTTATAAGTGTTATCCCCATAATATCGAATAATAGGGGAAGTTTGAATTGTCACATTTAAAGATTATTCCCTTTACCATGTCACCATTCCTTGCGAAGGCATATAAAAACCAAATCTCTGCACTAAGACACTATACTTCACAACAGGCTTAAAGGCGGTGAAGACTATTATTGACATCAGTGTGAACATACAATAACAGCACAACGAAAGCAATGATCGATGGTAAAATTAGAGTGTGGAGGAGAGCTCAACAAGATCAACGGGCATCAGTGGAGAGGACTAAAGAAGGGAGAATCATAAAGAGCGGTTAACAGCGTTGTTAAAAATGGAAACTCCATTGTTGATTAGTGATCTCTATCTGGCCACTAGTTGAGGATGGAAAGTTGTCGAGACTTAGAGCGAGCAACAAAGGATTTGGTGGAGGGTAAACAAAAATTGACCCATAAAGCGAACATCAAGTCCAAGGTGAAGTTTCATTTATACATCATGAACTTTGTATTGCGCACATCACTTAGATAGATTTGAGAAATTCATGTAGGAGGAACTGAAGAAATGGAATATGAAAAAAAATACAAAGAAATTAAAAGGTATCGGATTCAATTTATTTTTAATGTATCTTAACTGAATCTTTTCTATTCCCATCATTTAACTCTTCTAAACTAAACTTTTTGAATCTTTCAACCAACTAATTTCACCTTGCGATGAAAGACTGAAGGTGAACAATCCTTAGAAAATATAATGTGGTCGTATGTAAAAATCTGATGTTCAACTACACAAAATAACACTGGTCATCTTCAAGACTCGACCAATAACTTGATGGAATCGAATCCATGAGATGAGCATTGAAGGCCAATGATGATTGGACTTGAGCATGGGCAAGGATGTCAAAATACGTATCGAAGTCGTGTCATTTTCTCAAAAAATGTGCATCGTATCGTATTGTAAGATACACTTTCATTTTCAATAGTCATATAAAAATTTTATATGCATTATATATCGTACGTGTGGTGTCTAAAAATAATATAAAAGATCACTAAACACATTATATGCAATATTAAGTATTAAATAATATCTAAAGCATTAACCAATCTAAAATATAATCAACTGCTAATGATATCATATATCATATCATAATTCCAAAAGCTATAATTGTCTAATTGTTCCTTCCAGTTGACAACCACCATAATACTATAATTTCATCTGAAGTCCCAGTCTTTTTGTCTTTGCATTCTACATTAACATAAAAAAATAGGGAGTAAGTAATTTAACACATTAATCGAAATATTATAATGAAGTCAATAGTCACTATGGTCTATGTATTATAATACATAATGTTTCATGTTTTAATAATATATAAAATAATCATAGCCACAAAGACCAAATATACTTATTACATACTAATATTATAATAATATAGTGATCTTGCATAAGACACTAAGCCACACATATATAAAATAAATTTGTCGAGAATAAGAAACAAAGGAAACAGAGATAGTAAGAAACTGTGGAAGAAAATAGTAAAAGAAGTAAAAGAGGAGCTTGTGATCAAGGGAGAATTAACCCTTACCTGAATTAGAGAAGAAAGGGAACGGAGGAGGTTGCGATATGGTTCCTAATTGGAAACCATAGAAAGTTGTTATGGTTCGTAAGTTCTTCTCCTTTTTCAATGTCTTAACTTCCTCAACCCAAACCCAAAAACCCTTTTGCGAACTCCCAAACCCTCTACTTCTTCTATTCTGGTTTTTTTGGTTAAAAAAAGCAAAGTACTGTTGTTTAGCTAAAAAATAGAACCAAGTAAGAATTGGGATATACGTTTTATATTGAGCGATATCATGGTGTTTAGCTCAGATTATTAGCGGCACAGGTAACAGTACGACCAATGAAGGGAGGGTTCATAAGTAGCGGATGGGACCAACATTTTGGGGTGTTTCATTTGGAAACCCACGATCGGAGAAGGTGAGGGTTCGCTGCAGCAAACGAGAGTCAGATTTGTGCGAAAATGGGTTTAAGGAGGGTTACTTTGGGCGAACAAGGTGAGTGATCCCGAACAACAAGGTGAGAGTAAGAGAAACAACCATATGGACAGCGAGCACACCTGTATGAATCTCTCCAACGATCTTCCCATATAGAGATATAACTTATTTGCAAAGTGTCGTGCCTCCAAAAAGGAACACATCTTGTGGTAAGTATTCTTCATAAGCCCATTATGGTAATCTTCCTCCTCAACAATGGGCCCAAAATGAGCATTAGTGGCATAATGGTCCTTACACCTCATCAAATCCAAAAAGAGTGTTGCTGAAAGTGACTTGGGTATGACCCTGATGGCTCAAAGCGTCAATAACTCGATTACCCATTTTTAGGCTTACATCGGAGGTTAAAGGTGCACTTCTGCTTAAAGTTGGCACACTTCACCTGCATTGGTTTTAGACTTAAGGTTACTCTCGTGAATAGTAATTAGCATCCTTGTAGTATAACTGTACATACTTAACAGTTCGTCCCGACCATAGAACCTGTCTATGGCTTGGGAACTTATCCCATAGCTAAAAGGAGATTCTACAAGTACAGTAATTAAACATGACTAGGGGATAAATTAAAGTTTATTTACTAATTGTTATTAACTTTAACAATTTCATAAGCTTGTAGAGTTAATGTAAACCATTAATCCCAAAGAATATTGAATACTACTATATTCATATGATTATTACTTTGATTTGTTGATGGGTGAAATTTAATTTATTATATCAACAAATCCTGTGAGTTAAGTAAATGATTATAGGGACATTATCGGTATTATATTCTAGATGAATCCGTGTTGAGGATTATTTAATCTTGAATTGAAAACCCCCTTGACAAATTTATGTTTTGATTCTTCCAATAAACCTTATTAGTGGAATATTTAATAATCTGGTTCAATATCATATAGGTTAAGTTTTCTAATTAAGGAAATAAATTTAAGTGAAATTGAATTGTAAGTAATTAAGTTCACTAAGCGGGCATTTGCAATTACTAAGTATTGCACCAATAAAAGTAATTTTGATAAAGTAATTTTGAGATTATTTGATTGGAGTGCATTATCTGTTAAAATTTCCAATATCTATTATAGGGGATTAATCAGGAATTTCCAATATCTGTTAAAATTCAATATAATTATTTACCACAGGTCTCTGGTATAATCCTTAATTATGAATAGGTCACTTTTCAGTACGGTTCCCATTCTTTATAAATAGAAGGGAGGAACCAAAATCCGTATGCATCACACTCTCACCATGGAGAAAGAAAAATCGATTAGGGGGGGTAGAGAGAGAGAGAGAGAGAGATTGGCTTAGAGGTAAGGAGGAGAGAGGGAAGTTTATCTCTCAAGTCTTCTTCAAGATCTCTCAATGAATGCACACACACAAAGCTACCAAAAGAACTTAGGTAATCAAAGTATTCAAATCTACATTAAAATATTTTTTAACCATTCTCACGTCTCAGTTCATTAACAACAACAGCAAAGTTAAAACTATTTCCCTCGAGAAAACAAAATTGTAACCTAAACGCGTTTGAATCTAAGATCCACGTTGAGTTGATCGCGTTTTTATATTCCAACGCGATTTGTAACCAACATGTATGTCATTGACCTTTCGCTGATTATTGATAGAGTCGTGATCATATTTTATAGCAAACCTAACAAGTCGTGTAATTCAATGCCTAACTGAAGAAAGACATTATGATTGAAAATTGCACCAATAAAGGTCTTCAAAGTGTAACAAGACAAGACAGATCAAATTATTAATGCAACACCCAAGACATTATGACTAAGAATTTCACCAATAAAAGTCCTAAATGCATCACACGACAACTCAAATTATTGCGTGACTCAGACACGCTAGGATAGGCATAGTCATGATGAGATTCTTGAAATGCTGAAAGGCTAAGCCTAGGCCACATCGGTCCATCGAATCTCAGAATCTTAAGAACTCATCATATTGGTGGACAATGATGGAGTTGAACCTGACCATAAAAGCCTATGGGAACTACGTAACAAGGAGACTTGTTAAGGGGGGGGGGTCAGTCCATGGTGACCTAAACTTTGGGCTCCTTTGGCCCGAGTTCAGAACTCAAGACAACATAACTCAGAATAGCCACCAAGGGGACCATATAGAGGAACTTATTCATTTACAAGTACCACTAATGTGGTCGTAAGGCCTTAAGGACCTACAAAATGTGATCAACGAGATCCACCTCAAAATAGATGTAGACCAAGATGTCAACAAAGAAAAATACAAGAAAAGTCCCCAAAAAAGGGTCATTAGATTTATGTCATCACGCAATAAAAGTAGACAGGTCCTTAAGCCGAAACGAATAAAGGGCATTGATGAAAGTCGACTTCTTGTCTTTTGGCCTCATCTAAATCCGGTAATATCCACTCTTCAATTCTATAACTTGGAGAAAATGCAAGCTCTCAAGCATATACTCCAAATTACAATAGAAAAATATAACTATAATCTTGTTGATAACGCGACTATCAACACACATCCGCCAATCATCTTCCTTTTATCATTCTCTCATAAAGTAATCCTTGATCATGAAGTTAGAGACAACTCTCGGGAGGTCAACTAACTTCAGAGAGAGAATTGAGGAGTGCCTAGTGTAAAGACGAGAGCATAACATATACCCTCGGCTCGAGCCTCTACTAATAATGTGGCATAAGAAATTATGGTCGCAATTAAGGGACCGGGAGTACCCCGTGCACAATTTTTGTTAAAGGTGCATCTAGGCACTCACCTAACTCCGGTCTAAACTATGCACCACATCGGCGCCTTGTCTCACTCAGGAAAGGCGCCTTTAATAAGGCACGCGCCTTGTGCGCCAGGATCCAAGATCAAGGCACGACTCAGGCACGCCTTGTTAACTTTTTTCAAATAACGCCCACAATATAAAAATGGACCAATTAATATGGTGATTTTACATATTTTCCAATAGAATATGGAAGACGAAGATCTCGACTCCAAAACTAACCAAAGTCAATCCTTGATTTCTAATGAAAACTTATATTTCTCACTAGTCCTTTCTTATGCAAAAGAAAAAAACAAAATTAAACTCTAATAATATTTCATCATTTAACCAAAGTATAATCTAACTCCTTTGCTTTCACATTAGTAACATAGTTAGAACAGACGATCACTGATAATTTTTCATTTAAAATAAAATCTATTTGGATATTCCAGACTCATGTTTGCAAATCCGTAAGCCGATAGATTTGGGAATGATACACCTGTCACCCTCTGACCTACCACCAGAAGAGAACTCTTCAATAAAGATAGTGCACATTAAAGGTTTGTACACTTTTAACACCTTTTCCTCAAGTATGAATTTTCTTTTTCAGTGGTAAGCTATAGTAAAATACTTCATCTTACTTATATGTTATGTAAAAGATATTTTTGTTAAGTTTTATCTTATCTATATTATACATCTAATACGACAGTATTTGAGGTTTAATAAGCCTTTAACGCAATTAATCCTCTCTCTCAATCGTCAAATCTAAAGCCTCTCACAAACCAAAGTATTTAAAGCTTGGAAAAAAAGAAAAACAAATGACTGCTTGATGGTTCACATTGATTCTCCCAAAAAATAAAACCTTAAACTTCACAGACAGTTCATATTGATCCATAGTTTTAAAGCAAGTCCATGGTAAGCGGTGAGAGGCATTTCTCAAAAGGAGGTCAAATCCAAAAAAAACAATCGATTTGAATCTGACACCACTCGGCCATATAACGTCGGAGACTCGTCGGAGATTATAAAAAGGTTGATCGGATTGAATTTTTTAAACCTAATTGGAGCGATTTGTTACTGGAGTTTCATCAGAGAGTACCTCAAACTGATTGGGTTGGGAAAAAAAGGTCAGAGGTTCTTTGTTTATTAACGATCATGGTGGATCAATGATTCGATTTTTTTAACAGACTTGTGTGACACCCCGACTAATTACTTACCGGGTAGCTACTCCTTTATTAAATTAATACAAAATGTCAAGTTGGTTCAGTTCATAGCATCACTGTCGAAAACATTAAAATAATGACTAACCACCTAGTATTTAAAAAGTGAATTGTCAATTTTAATTAAATTCGATTAACATACGATAAGTGAATTATGAAATGCTAAAACATTCACCACAACATAGTCTCAATAGAATAACCATCAAGTAAAAATGAGTCTGGAGGAATACTCCTCACAACAATCCCAATACTGAAATAAATAAATACCAAGTCTGCATTACTAAATTAATTACATCCCCAAAATCTAAAATAACTGAAACGTAAGATGTCTCTAAAGAAATGGGGCGACATGCCCTATAAAATAATGAAATCTAATAAAGGAATCAAGATCGAAGATGGAGGCGTCTACTGTCAAGGTCCCGTAACTTCCACAACAGCTACAGCACGTCACCGGAATAGAACTCCTATGCATGGTGTCCTTGTGACTGGGCACCTAAAAAGGTTTTTACAAAAATAGATTTGAAAGCAAACGGGTCAGAGCCCGAATGTGAAAATAATTTAAAAATATGCAAGTGTTTATTATTTTTAAACAATGAATATAAAGTACATGATAGTGTGTGCACTCACATGAGTTCCTCACCTCTCAACTAGTTGTGCATTCCTATCGTACCCGTACCCATTCTAGTTGCTCCCATATCTATCTAGTCTAATGTTAAATCTAACAGTTTTATGTGATCTCAAATTTAAATCCCAACATCTTCCATTTAATAGAGTATTGTACTTTATTACTCAGTTTTCCCACTTTAACATTACACCTTATTATAAATCTAACATTTTCACTTTACAAACCGTTGTTATTACTTATACTCACAATTATCCACGACTTTTCATTTCAATTAACAGTATATTATTCACACCATAAATATACTATACTAGCACCCCGAGACTAAGTTGTGGTGCACACATACTCTGCTATCAAATCCCGGTACATCACGTACATGAGGACCACGTATTTCGAATCTCTCAGGAAACGTTTAATTAACAAAAAATCACAAATAGTGGAGGCGAACATAGTTCACATCACATGGGTCACGCACATACCTACGCTCCCATGATCAGCAGACTTATTAACTTCTTAATAAGCCCTTCTCTGACCTGTATCCTCGGGTACCAATCTAAATCCCCCCCGTAGGCACACAAAGATTAGATGGCCCTAAACGAACGCCAACCTCCCATGATAGCAAGTACGGTAGGTATGTCATACACAGATAATTACATATACTAAGTATTCACACATCTTAGATACCACAATATTTCATAAGTAGTATACCCCTCGTTCTTATACTAACACTTAGTGTTAAACGAATCACATGTCCCCGGTTTATATGTATTTAAATCATCAATTAATCATACTTCGTGATTAGATACTCGCTTCCCAATCCACAAATGACATCCGGTTTAGACACTACTCTAAGTTCTTCCTCAATGTAGCCCAAATCTCCCAACTACATCCACTAGTTAATAACGTAAGGTCATCTCACCATTTAGATAAGTCTACGGGACACTAGAAATCAAATCAGGCCAAAAAGGCCATTCTGTAAACTCGTTAGAAGTCTCGTTCGAACGAAGGGCTTCGAACGAAATACCAACTCGTTAGAAGTCATACTGTCATCTCGTTAGAAGTTCGTTCGAACGAGGTCGTTCGAACGACCTAGGCAGGTCTTCTAACGAGATGGCAGTTTCAACCCAGAATTTCCCCATTTTCATTTTTCTCAGTTCTTCTCTCCTATAAATCCACCCTAAGACTATCCAAGTTATGTTTTAACATATATAAACTATTTCTAATCATCCTATATCATTCCTTTACATATTTAAGGGGTCAATTCTTACCAATCATCATGGAATCAATATAAATCTTCAAATCTTTCCCAAATCCTATGAACATGAATTCCAAATTTTCTTATGCCTAATTACCCATCAAAATCCGTTTTTAAATCATCATATATAACTATTCAAGTATTAAATCAATCCATTATCATAATACATGCAAATTTTAACCCAAATTCAAGTTTCTCCAACAAATTTTCATGGGTTTTCTTCAAAATCAAGAAAGTTCCTAAACTAAGTATGAAAGACATATTCAATGCATAAAAATACTAAATCACTTGCCATAGATTGTTCTTCAGATGTGTTGCCGGTGTTTCGAGGTTGATTTTCTCCTTTCTTTACCGATTTTCTCCCAAGGTTGAAGATGGTGGTTTTGGCTCTTGTAACTTCTCTTCCCACTTCTCTCAAAACTCACGTAACCACTCTCTAAACTTTTTACTGGTAATGGACTTAGTGGCCCTTTTAAAATAATAAATATTAACTCTAATTTTCGTGGGTTTTAATCCCCAAAATTTCAAAATTACTAAAATGCCCTTATAAGTTGCCGGTATGGCCCAAAAATGCCCCGGGACCCAAACAAAACCCCCAGCTAGTGTTTTCTGGCTATTTCGACTCTTCCGGAATCGTTGGCGCACTCAAAATGACCATTCGGTTGATGAATATAAAATTCACTTTTTAATTCAAATAATTACATTTCTGACGTGACTGACACGCGCGTCCCAACTAAATTTCCCAAATTGTCGTATTTCAGTCTCGCGACAATTTTAATATTTTCAATATTCACATCTTGCCATATATACAAATCATAATCAAATACCAACTCACATCTCGCTAGTATCTATATCCGGATAAATTTTCAATTAATTCACATTTAATTTAATTAATTCCCCCATAAATAAATATCGATAAAATTACGGGGTATTTCAGCTGAATATCATGCAAATATCTCATGTTTACTATAAATGATAAATTAGCCTCCTCTTCTACTGTTATAATTATATGAATAGAATAGTGCGCGTTTATTTTATTTAAATACTAGAGTTTTTTGTAGGTCCAATCAAGGCTAATGATGATGTAGGTAGTATCTTAGGGCCCCTAATAGTCGGTGACCCAAATCCAGAATAGGGTATTTAGTTTTCAATTACTATTAATTATTGTTCGATGCGTTATGTTTTATATGATTGAAATTTTGAAGAGTTATTGTATAATGGGATATTTATAGTGTTAGGAAGAAAATGGGAGAGGTGGTAAAATTTGTGTTGTAAATATATTGGGATCTGGAGATGGGTAGATTGTAATATTTTTTAGTCACATATATAACAAATTGATTATTGTATTATATTGTTTTATCCACATAAGAATCACTTTACTATTTGTTCTTTTTTCTATTAGATTGGTTAAGTATTCTTTAATTTATAAACTTTGTTTATGGAAATTGAAATTTATTTTCAATACAATGTGCTTTAACCTCAAGATTATTGTGCCAACTTTTTCATGCCCTTCCTCTCTTAATTCATGGTATAAATATAAAACTAATTTTACTAAGTATAAGATTTATTTTATCTATTATATTCGTTGAAATATGAAGTACATTATTTAAGAGTTAAGATTGATCACTACAGGTTTAAATTTGTAAATTATTCACCCATAATGTTCGCAATGTTTCTTTCATAGTTGGTTCTTTATTAAATTAGTTTACAAAGGGGTCGATGTGCAAGATGAAGGTGCTAAAAGTATATTAAATAATTTAAATGGGTAAGGATATTCTATTAGTCTAACAACCTGGATGGAATAATACGAATAAGGGTGGTTGTATGTACTATCCGGGCAGATTTGGATAAGGCGATAAGTATATGGATAGTGCATTTGAAACGAATACTGATAATGGATATGGTCTCCGCTCCATATCCAACCATTTACACCCGTATCTTTAATTACAACATCATAGGAGGTGACGGACCCATGTCGGGCACTCTCGCGGACAAGACACTCGTATGATAGTACTCCAACACGCCACATGGCGTGTCAAACTGGTTTGGCATTTAAAAAAATTGGACACTACTGCGACACTCTGTAGACACTTTGAGAACACTTAGGGAAGTGAGGATGAAGTTTTTGATCTAACCAGAGATGGTGATTAATGAGGAGCAATCAAGCACTTACTTAGCCCATTGAAATTATTAATATTTTTTTTAGAATATGTCCCAAAAGACTACATATCCGTCCCTAAAGACTTTTCGGGACGGATTTAGGGACGACAAGTCATGGTCACATTTGATGGGCATCCTAAACGTATTAGGGATGGATTTTGCCGTCCCTAACAACATTATTAGGGACGTTTTATACCGTCCCTTAAAAGTTGGCTCCAAAATGGTCGCCAAAATTTTTATTGTGCAATTGCCTTTTTAGGGACGGATCTAACCGTCCCTAAAGCCATAATATTATTTGGGACGGGGGCTTGGTCGTCCCTAATAATATATTGGAGACTGTGGCTAGCCATCCCTAATAATATTATTTTGGACACTAACAATCTTCCCTTAAAAAGTTGTTGCCACAATTGCCACCAAAATTTCTATTGTTATAATTATCAATAAATGTAGAAGTTATGATAAATAAATATCGAAAACAAAATATCAACGAAGCTCCGAAAATTAATTCATTCATATTCAAGGTTTCTAACATTACATCTCTAAAAAGTAAAACAACCAACTTAAAACATAAGTTATATGATTCAGACTACAATCATCCCCAAAAATATCAAATAACCAATTTGAAGACAAAGGAAACCCAAAAAATTGAGTTGGCCAACACCTATTCCACATGATGTCCGGACCCTTGAAAGAGAAAATAAACATAAATCAGTATAATATTCAACTCTGGTAATATGTATGTTATCGTCTTAACTATTTTTAAATCACTTGTTGTGTGTGGGATGGGATGAAAAAAAAATAGCGCTGATAGAAACAAATGCAACTAGTGGCCGAGTTGGGGCGGAGGTTGATGCTTCAAATAGATAAGGAAAATTTTCATGGTAGAAGATTGGAACTCCTCTCAGACAATGGCTATAAAAAAATGTTTTCACTACAAAAAAACTCACATTTAGGGACGGGTAAAATTCGTCCCTAAAGACTATATATCCGTCCCTAAAGAATTTTAGGGACGGATTTAAGGACGGCAAGGCATGGTCACATTTGATGGGCATCCCAAATGTATTAGGGATGGATTTTGCCATTCCTTACAATATTATTATGGACGGTTTATACCGTCCCGTAAAAGTTGGCGCCAAAATTGTTGCCAAATTTTTTATTGTGTAATTGCCTTTTTTAGGGATGGATCTAACCATCCCTAAAGCCATAATATTATTTAGGACGGGGGCTTGGCCGGCCCTAATAATATATTGGAGCCAGTGGCTAGTCGTCCCTAATAATATTATTTTGGACACTAATAATCGTCCCTTAAAAAGTTGCTGCCATAATTGCCACCAAAATTTCTATTGTTATAATTATCAACAAATGTACAAGTTATAATAAATAAATATCGAAAACAAAAGATCAACGAAGCTCCGAAAATTCATTCATTCATATTCCAGGTTTCCAACATAACATCTCCAAAAAATAAAACAACCAACTTAAAACATGAGTTATATGATTCAGACTACAATCATCCCCGAAAATATCAAATAGCCAATTCGAAGACATAGGAAACCTAAAAAATCGAGATGGTTAACACCTATTCCACATGATGTCCGGACCTGTGAAAAAGAAAATAAACATAAATTGGTACAATATTCAACTATGGTAATCTGTATGTTGTCATCTTAACTATTTTTAAATCACTTGTTGTGTGTGGGATGGGATGAACTCAAAAATAGCACTGATAGAAGCAAATGCAACTAATGGCCGAGTTGGGGCGGAGGTTGATGCTTCGGGTCGTTAAGGAAAATTTACATGTTAGAAGATTGGAACTACTCCAAGACAATGGCTGCAAAAAAAATGTTTTCACTACAAAAAAACTCACATTTAGGGACGGATAAAATTCGTCCCTAAAGATTGTATATCGGTCCCTAAAGACTTCTAGGGACGGATTTAGGGACGGCAAGGCATGGTCACATTTGATGGGTGTCCCAAAGTTATTAGGGATGGATTTTTCCATCCCTAACAATATTATATGGGACGGTTGACGGCAAGGCATGGTCACATTTGATGGGCGTCCCAAAGTTATTAGGGATGGATTTTGCCATCCCTAACAATATTATATGGGACGGTTTATACCGTCCCTTAAAAGTTGGCGCCAAAATTGCCGCCAAATTTTTTATTGTGCAATTTCGTTTTTAGGGACGGATCTAACCGTCACTAAAGCCAAAATATCATTTGGGACGGGGGCTTGGTCGTCCCTAATAATATATTGGTGACGGTGGCTAGTCGTCCCATATAATATTATTTTTAACACTAATAACCATCTCTTAAAAAGTTATCGCCATAATTGTCACCAAAATTTCTATTGTTATAATTATCAACAAATGTACAAGTTATGATAAATAAATATCGGAAAAAAAAGATCAATGAAGCTCCGAAAATTCATTCATTCATATTCAGGGTTTCCAACATAACATCTCCAAAAAGTAAAACAACCAACTTAAAACATAAGTTATATGATTCAGACTACAATTATCCCCGAAAATATCAAATAACCAATTCGAAGACATAGAAAACCCAAAAAATCGAGATGGCCAACACCTATTCCACATAATTCCCGGACCTGTGAAAGAGAAAATAAACATAAATTAGTACAATATTCAACTATGGTAATCTTTATGTTATCGTCTTAACTATTTTTAAATCACTTGTTATTTTTTAAATAAATTGGCAGAGTTTATTTATTTATCTGTGAAAACCAACATGTTTTAACATTAAAACGCAACTCAACAACACTAACAAAAGACCAAATGAGCACATAAATGAATTTCATCATAAATATTCACTGGCCCACACGGCCTAGCTTAATCTCAAATTATTTGTAAAATAATTCTAATTATTAAGAAAATACCTAAGCAAGTGCATCATTTGGTAATGGAAAGCCATCTTGCTGCATCAAATTGCAAAAAAACTCTTTAGTCTTATTGATTTTGTCATGTGTCTCGGCACGAACCTCGTCCCGAACATGATCAAGCTCTTCTTGATGGCGAATTTCATGTATTCCAAATGATGTCCGGACCTATGAAAGAGAAAATAAACATAAATTAATACAATATTCAACTATGGTAATCCGTATGTTATGGTCTTAACTATTTTTAAATTACTTGTTTTTTTAAAAAAATGGGCAGAGTTTCCTATATTTATTCATGAAAACCGACATGTTTTAACAATAAAACTCAACTCAAGTACAACAACAAAAGCCCAAATGAGCACATAAATTAATTTCATCATAAATATTCACTGGCCCACACGGCCTAGATTAATCTCAATTTATTAGTAGAATAATTCTAATTATTAAGAAAATACCTAAGCAAGTGCATCATTTGGTACGGGAAAGCTAGCTTGGTGGATCAAATTGAGAAAAAACTCTTTAGTCTTGTTGATTTTGTCATTTTCCTCGGCACGATCCTCGTCCCGAACATGATCAAGCTCTTCTTGATGGAAAATTTCACGTATTCCAAATGATGTTCGGACCTATGAAAGAGAAAAGAAACATAAATTAGTACAATATTAAACTATGGTGATCCGTATGTTATCCTCTTAACTATTTTTAAATTACTTATTATTTAAAAAAAATCGTCAGAGTTTCCTTTATTTATTCATGAAAACTAACCTGTTTTAACATTAAAACGCAACTCAACAACAACAAAAGCCCAAATGAGCACATAAATTAATTTCATCATAAATATTCACTGGCCAACATTGCCTAGCTTAATCTCAAATTATTAGTAAAATAATTCTAATTGTTAAGAAAATACCTAAGAAAGTGCATCATTTGGTACGGGAAAGCCAGCTTGCTGCATCAAATTGAGAAAAAAAACTCTTTAGTTGTGTTGATTTTTTCATCTGTCTCGACAAAAACCTCATCCCAAACATGATGAAGCTTTTGTTGATGGCGAATTTCACGTATTCCAAATGATGTCCGGACCTGTGAAAGAGAAAATAAACATAAATTAGTACAATATTCAACTATGGTAATCCGTATGTTATCGACTTAACTATTTTTAAATCACTTGTTATTTTTTAAAAAAATCGGCAGAGTTTCCTTTATTTATTCGTGAAAACCAACATGTTTTAACATTAAAACGCAACTCAACAACAACAAAGAATCATAAATTGCCCCCAAGGTGATGGAGGGACTAAATTTGCCAGAGACATAGAGATATTTTCTCTACATACACAATATGAATATTAGAATTCCTCAATGGCACGTAAGTAAATTAGTTATAAACGGGTATAAATTTCCTTGAATGTCTAATTGTATTATGTGAAAATAAATTATCATATCCAAGAAGGATTCAACCATCTTGAAGTCTCTGGCAGCCATGCGCCCCAAGGCTATGACGTCAAGAATAACATCTTCTTCTATGCCTTCACTACATGCACTGATCTGTTCTTTCACAGATTCATGATTTGCTTGAAGTAGATCAAGAGCATCATTTGTGTTCCCCATCATAATCATAAATTTGACTACATCGAATAATTCCTCCAACTTAATTTCGAGATCATTCTCCAAGTACTTCTTTGAGACATCAAAAAACATTTTAGATCTCTAAACATCGAATAGTTTTGCAGTTATTCTCCTAGTGGATAACCTACACAAGGTAAATTCCTTACTTCTTCAAATAATTTTTTAATTACTCTTTCTAAACTGCGAACACATGAAAGCTTGACACCAATCTGGAACATGTGAAAGAAAGACTACAGTTTACAATGGCAAAATAAAGTTTGAGAGTTGAAACTTCTCACAAAAACTTGTACAATCGATCGATGATAAGTGGAAATGGGCATTTATTATCAACATATTTTTGTGGGGGTGAGGGGAGGGGAAGTTGAACTCTCAACCTCTATATGATGGTGAGAGTTCTAGCAACATTTATTTGACATGTTGATTATAATAAATAGAGGCCACTTACGAGGCCTATATTTAATTGCCCATGTGCAATTTTCTAAGGGAGAAACCAAAATTCAGAAGTGGTGTAAGTAAGTGTTATTTTGAATTCTCCCCCCCCCCCCATTTAGGATATATTTCAACTTACACCCCCAAAATTAAAAAAAAAATACTATAGCCCCCAATGTCAAAAAAGCTCAATAAGTGCATACCGGGTTGCTTCCTTACATGATAAAGCAATTACCTTTTAAAGTGCATACCTTTGATAATCATTTGGAACACAAATATCCGGAGAAGCATGATTTCCTTCGTGTGTTCCATCCACATCTAATGAGCCAGCTGTAAAAAAAAGGTCTTGATACAAATAGACGAGAAATGGCTCCACTAGGTATCATGTAAAGCTTGATATTGCATTTTTTATTTTGGAGAAGAACAGAGAAAGATGCAATGCCGTTCATCAACTGGTTTGAATGAATGCATAGACTAAATTGGCTCGTCCTAAGTAGTTTAGTCAACAATGTTAAAGACCAAAACAGTTTCCAAGTGGCTTTGTAATAAGACCAAAATTCAATCATACCAAACTACAGAAAATGACTCAACATAACGACTGCCAATTATAATACATATGCACATGCACCCCAGAATGATGATGAACCTGTTCAAACCATACAAGGATCAAATTACCATCCTATGTTGAAAAAGTATAGTCAATATGCAATAATGCATCAACTTTCCCTTTCATTTCAATCTTGTCCCATTCTATACATAATGGTATTTGGGAGTGCCACTAAGCATTTAACATCTGATTTTTCTTGGGTTCTAACTATGTAATGGATTTTTTAATCAGAAAAAAGAAACTAACATGACTTATTTGTTAATTCATTTCATTCATTTACAGAATTTGGGACAAGCCAAAGATCTCTTAAATAAGGAAATTGTATCCATTGGCTATAACATCTCATAAATAATATAAAATTGACAAAACAATTATGTAATCAAGAAACAAAAGGATATTTGTACCTTCCTGCTATCTCTTGGAATGTGCTAGTGATGATGAAATCGATATGATTCATCGCAAATAGATCGATGATAAAGTGGCTTGAAAAGTGATACTTATCATCAAATTTCTTTCAATTGATGTTAGAATCATGATGTTTTATTTTATCCAATGCATGAGAAATGGTACACTGTAAACAATAACAAATACAAGATCTATAAATTATTTACCAAAAAAATGAAACAACAAAAATGGAATGATAAAATTGAGAGACAAATAACAGTACATGTGTTGCACCTAATTTGGGAGCTAGCAATGAGGCGACGAGATTACCCTCGATGTAGTTTCCGATGATCAAATATGGTTTTGCCTTCAACTCTAACGTGATTTCCTTTGCAACGTCCTAAAAGAGTTGCAAGTTCAAAAGGATTATAAAAATTATAAAGTTATAACTGAAAGGATTCCTTTTACGAATGTTGTAAAAGAAACCTTCAGTAATGTATTAGGGATATGGTATCATTATGTTCTAAAAGCAACCTTCACGTGAAACAACAGGTCTAGAAATATGGACCCATAATTTGGGAATAAAATACGTGACAGGGACAACACCCAAGGAAGGGGTCTCAATCCCTGTAAGGACATCAAAATGGTACGTCAAAGGATATTAAAGGGCCCTGGCAGAGGTGCAAGAAGGCGAACCCAAGGTAGGGGTCTCAAAACTAATCCTAACCAGGCTGTATTGGTATGTAGTTAAGTCACAAGGTCGCGAAGCGATGCAGGTACGAGTGTTATCCGAATAGTGTCTATTGGAATATGCCTTGTGGAATTCTTAAACTTCTAAAATGGAGCCCAGACTTTAAACCTTCAGATCTTAAGCCCACTACTTCCCATATTTTGGTTAAGTATTCTACTCTCAATACTATCTATTGGAGGCGTAAAATCCTATTTGAGATTTTAGATGTCTCGGTACCTCAATAAATATAAATCAATGAAGCAATGACAAAAAATCTGGACACGTTTCAAGAGTTCATATTTAAATGTAATTAATTGAAATTGATCCTCCGTCTACTATCTTGATTAAAAGAAAGAACAATAGCTTTGAGAAAGAAGTTATTAATGAAAATGTAGAGTTGTTGTAATGATTCAAGTGGATGTCTCAAAAGATCCCAATTCAGTTAATGTTCCAAAGGCGTGATTTTAACCTAGAGGCAGATCTAGAGGTAGGTCTCTTTTAAGTCCCAAGTCCCATATTCCTCAATATAAGGTTGTTCAAAGACCTATTTTTGAGATTGGCTCTCAATATGGATCCAAGATATTAGAATTTTTATAAACCTGCCACCAAAAAACCTAAACAAGCTTGTTTGGCAATCACGAGATATTTGGAAATCAACATCATTAAAATCATGCTTAATATCAACTTGCTGAGTGGATTAGATGATGCATTTTCAATAATTTTACCTCCAGACAAACTTGTAACAATAACAAGAGTGGGAAAAAATATATACATACTTTTATCTTGTTGGATGCTTCAAAACCATCCAATTGGTTAAGAAGCTCCATCATAGTCCGATGTACTTCGCTAATTTCGTTGTCAGTTCCAGATTCCATGCGAGCAGATCTGATACTATCAATTTCGTAAATAAATATGATTGATGGTGCATGCTCCCTGTAAAATAGTGAAGTAATTAAATCATAAAACACAAAGAAAATAACAAGGATAAAAGTAATTAAGTTTACAGTTAATTTTAATATAGAAAACTTACCAAGATATAGTTTCTGGACACATACAATGAAACAATAAATTCAATTGAATACCATTGCATATCAATAGATTCCAATGACTACAAAACTGTGTCAACTACCCATGCATATTCTAGGCCCCTACAATACTCAGCAGTGTTCCACATCAGTTAAATGAAACAATATTTTCATAAGTGCAATATTCAGAAACTATACATTAGCATACCAATGCATACTCTAGTCCCCTGCACTAGAATACTAGTGAATATTTTTACTAAAATAAATGCACTAAGTTGCAGTAGGATACTAATGATTAATAGTGAATTTACTACTTTTTACTATATCAAATGCATTGCGTTGAATACCAATGAATTCAAATGAATTTCAATTGATATCAGCTAAAAACTATATCAAATAGCAAGTTATAACTATTGCATTAACAACTACTGCATAAGCAATCAACATTTTAGTTGTTGTTGTACATAGATTCAAAACAAAACAAATTCAATATTAATAAATTAGTATAGCATAAAGCTTACACAAACGACAAGAGAACGAGTTACACACACGGCCCAATAATTAAAAAATTGTGGTGTCTTCACTAGGAGTACAATCTTAAAAACATATCAAAATTTTAAAACTGGGTAAACCCTAGAAGGGACTCTAATGCATACAATAATACCAACACATGAACATGTATAATTTCAAATACTACACAGAAAAATGAGGAAAAAATGAATTTACCGATTGACATGGAGGAGAGCTGCAGAACCTTATTCTCACTCTTCCTCTTAAACTCGTGTTTTTCATTACAGGATCCTCAAAACCTTCCAAATCTACCACTGAAAACCCCAACAATGTCCTAGCTAACAAATTATGAGATGGATCTCGAAGAGTGCTGGCTCGTGGTCTTGTAATCTCTCATCAATGTCGATCAAACGGACGGCAGATGTGCGCTCGTGCTTGTGGGATTTGGCCCAATAAGTTCTTCCACCCAACGCACACAAAATTCTAATGCCCAAAAGGATTTTCCAATTTGTCCCAAAATGAGTGTATATTAACTACACCAATTCGAGATACTCTTCCAATGTGGGACTTAAAACAAAATATGTGCACTATCTTTCTTATCTGAAACACAAATTTATTCTCTATTTTTAAAGTTTACGCATAAATTTATTTTCTATCTTCAACACCCTCGTATGATCATGTTATACAGAACTTATAAGGAAACAATTATGCTTCATTTTTACATGTACCCTATTTGACAATGGTATATAAATATTTTGTACGTGATTGAATTATAGTCAAATACTTGCCTCTTAATGTTACATAGCACAAAATTTATTTTGTCTTTAAGTGTAAGTAAAGCTTATAAATTTATATGTGCATTCATATACTCCACTTCAAAATTCAAGTTACTACTTCTAGATCTAGGTGAAACTATATGCATCAAATTGTGTGGAAGATTGAAATCGAGTGCAATCGTTACATTAAAACCATTTCAAACTTCAAACAAATAATTTTCAAGAGGAAAAAAATATGACTTTTAATTGCTTACGAAATATGGTTTTGAACTGTGACTTAGATATAATTCAGATTCAGTATTTGCAATCACCACAATACCCGAATTTAAAATTGGAAGTTTATACCAAAACCTTCAAAACATCATCAATCCACCTGAAACCCTCAAAACACCAAAAAAATAGTACGAATGTCACCCAACACACTCAATACACCATCAATCTACCACCAGTACAAAACATAATCTAAAAATTACATGAATATATATGTGTGTGTGCGTGTGCATGTGTGTGTGCATGTGTATATAGAGAGAGAGATGCCTTCCAAGGTTGTTGGAGCTCGTCGTTTGTATGAGAAAGAGATATACATTGGTTTCCAAAATTCACCATCGTGTAAGAGAGAGATCGTGGGTAGCATTTGAGCGGGATGTGGTTTAGGAGAATGTAGCATTTAAGACGGATGTGTTTTTGTAGATGAATCACAAAGCCCTAACCTTCTATAGGTCTTGCTGCGAGATAGAGAAAATGGGTTGAGATCGTGTGTAGAATTTGAGCGGGATGTGTTTTGGGAGGAAATGATTTGGGGGGGGGGGGGGGGGAAGGAGCTGAGCGGGTTTCATGAAAACTAGATTTGCTAATGGGAAGGAATGTAGGGTAAATGAAAAATAGACCCGTCCCATAAGGATTTAAGGGACCAAAGTTTCAGGTACGGCTAATAAACCATCACATATAATACTCTTTTTATGTATTGTTAGGGACAAGATGACTCTAAACGTCCCTAATAAATATGTATATAGGACGGTTATGGGGACTGTCGAAAATAATTAGGTTTTAGGGAGAGTTGTGACCGGTCGGCCCTAATATGTTAGTCCCAATAGATCATTTTTTTGTAGTGTTAGAACTTGATTACAAAGATAATTTTGCTATTAATGATAGATGGGCCATTTACAACGATCACAATGTTAAACTCTTTAACGATTGGTGCTGCGGCAATAATACTTCACCTCAGTTTGAGATAGTGAATGCATCTAGATTTGAATAAGTTAATGATATTATAAATAACAATGGGGAAAGGAACACTCTACTATCATTGCTAAACTATTTGATGATGATAATAGTGAGATCATTCTTAATATCCCACTTCCTAAAGTGGTCGGTCTCTGAAAATTTCCCAAAACATGATGACCTTCATGTGGCTTATTTTCCGTGAGAAACTTATGACAAATCAGTCGTGGTGTGAGTATTGCTGTGGGTTTGAAGATGTTGGACATGTTCTCAGAAATTGTCAAAAGGCAAAAAATGTTTGGGGTAGAAATAAATGTGAATACAAAGGGGCACCTAGGATAGGATGTAGTTACCTAATTACTTTGGAACCTATAGAAACCATGAATCTCCTATGTTTTAATACGTATATCCCCCCATCCGTAGTGGATCTAGGTTTGAAATTCGGTGTGGTTGGGATGCCTGGGGGGACTGGGTCTTCACGGATCGATTTTAGGTTTGAGTTGAATACAAAATTATATGAACGGAAAAAAATCCAGTTTGGGGAATGAGAAATCAAGGTCCAAAAAAGGAAAGATAGTCTCATTTTCATTTTTAACATTTTAAAGCTGAAGAAACATGAAGATCATATTTATTGTCATTTTGTAAGAAAAATGTATATATTATCAATAGAAGGTCAGAGAAGAAATAAGGCATAAATATTTTTCTCTACTAGTTCTCATAATTAGTTGTGGTAATTAATAAAAGAATGAAAAACCACAAAGAAAATGGCGTGATAAAAAAGGGGAACCCCCCCCCCCCCCCCCAAGACCCCTCGTCCACCGATGCCTCTCATTACTGATTGCTATAATTGGTTTCAAGTTAGTTAGAGATATTAGGTAGTAGCCTTCAAGCCAAAGGTAAATTTATGAGGAACAAATATTGTAGGCTAATATCCTTTGGCTAATTCCTTCCATGCATAGTTTGAGTGCTCATTTGGTTGTGTTTTTGTGTTTCCAGGAAACCAGATTGATAAATTCCCAAAAGAAGTCTCATAACTCGTGTAAAGAGTTGAGTCACATGACGTCAAATCATTCCTAATACTCAATACTTACATGTGAATTTTCCAATTTATATTCTCGAGATATACAAAACATCAAACTAAATGACCACTTACGATTAACATTCATTATAGTTATAATGGAAGCACGTAGAAAGGTAGCTTTGGAGACTTTCTACGAAACCACCAAGGATCTTGGGAGGCTATGTGACATGAATTACACGTCAATGACCTAAAAATCAAGACAATGTGATTTCTAGAGAGAGAAACATGAAATTTATTATATTTCAAGAATTGGAAGTAAGTACAAATGAGGAAATAAGGAGTATTTATATGGGTTGAATTACTTGTTAATCAAGTAATTAGCTAAAATGACCAACTAATAACAAAAGAATGCATATTTAGTCCCAAACATGCATGGGAACTAATTAAGGAAAGAAAATGCCCAAAAAGAACAAAAAAATTGAAAATAAAAGGAAAATAAAATGGATGTTCATCACTCTCCTCCCCTAAAAAAAGGAGTTCATCCACGAACTAAAAGGGGAAGGCCAACAGAGTCACCCTCTAAGACTGTAATCAATGCATGTCCAGGAGGATGCTCGGTCTCATCAAGATACTCCAGTGACTGATCCATCGCTAACAGGGCTTGACGACGTTGCAGGGAGAAATCTGAAGCTCGGTGTCCCATGTCGCCGCAATTAAAGCACCGAAATGTGGAAGGGCCTGAATGTGTCGCAGCAAAATTAGTGGTAGCTAGAATAAAGGCAGAAGATGTCAACATTAATACTGTAGGGGAAGAAAAACTCAATGAAGGTTGAGGTCAGGAGGCTAGAGGAGTTGTCGGTACTGTATGATAGGCTTAGAATTTGGTAGCATATTCAACCGCCTTCAGAAAGGCCGGTATCTCTCTCAACATCAAATCACACTGAATATGTGGCTGGAGCCCCAGAATATACCGGTTGATCCACTGATCCTCAGTCTCGAGCAAACAAGCTCTAGTACAAAAGAGTTGGAATTGCCCTGTATACTCCACTATGAAAGACATATCATGTCGGAGTGACTAGATACGTGCAAAGAGGTCACGCGCGTATGTCAGAGGTATGAATGAGGCCTGGAGAACGGACTTCAGGCCCATCCAATCCTGAATGGAAGGGAACCCTTCACCTATCCTACGGTAGCAAAAATATTTCCACCAAACTCGGGCAACCCCCTGAAATTTGATGGCTGCAAGGAGAACACATGAGTGGCCTTGAATCCGTTTATAGTCGAACACTATCTCCATAGCGACCAGCCAATCAACCATGCCATCTGGGGAGAATCTGTCATCTAACATAGGAACATCTACAGGTATATCTACATGGAGACTCCGAGAAAGTAACTGGATCACTAATAAGAGTGGGTCTCCATCCGGATGAGCTCTCAGGCCAATCGCATCACCTGGCTCAGGTGCAACATAATTAATAGGGACTCGTGGCATCTGGACTAGTGTTGACAAGGAGGATGATCATGCAGTTCCATGGGAGGTGGCGGGGGAACGCGCCAATAATGGGGACACGTGTCGATTAAGTGTCCATGTTCTCCACAATAGAAGCAATGATGATCCCGTAGTGGAGTGTAACGTTGGGCGCTGGGTGGGGTTGGGGGAATACCCTCAAAGATATTATGATGAGTACTCATGGCATCAGAGGAGGATGAGGAATTGGTGTAGGGAAAATATAGGTCATGGTGTGAAGGTGTAGGATGTGTTAACAGAGGAGGTGGTCGGTGTAGCCCGGGGTCAGAAAAGGGTCCTGAAGACCTAATATGATGGTAAAAGGCTTCGGGACAGTTGGAAATTCCATAGAGGTTGGAAAATGAATTCGATTTGGGATTAGGACAAATTTGGTTGCATAGAGGTTTCGAGTTGTCCGGTGGGCTGTAAATGAGTGGTTGGGAGTGAAAACAAAGTCGGATCAGGCAGGGAAGGCCCACCGAGTTAGCCAGAAAATTTATATAACCTAATTGGGTTGGGGAAGAAATTTTTTGTGTTAGGGTAATATCTAGAGCACTTGGTTTTGTAAATCCAGTAGGGGTAAAAAGGGTTACTAGGCTTTTAGGCTCGGGCGAAATAAGGTTTGCACCGAGGGTGGTCCCGTGGGCTCTACTGTCGGAGGTGTGCGATTTGAGATTTCTCAGTGAGTGGGGCGACTGAAAAACACAGGGGACTCGCCTGGATATGAATGTCCTTGGCGTGGATCCAAGTCCACTAATCATTCAACTCGATCAGCGGCAAGAGGAGGTGCGTCGACCATCAGAATAGGAGTCCGATGTAGTGGATATGAAGTCCGACCATTTCCGACGGGAATTTCTTTAAGATTTTGATTTTTTGACGTCGGAATTTGTCTCGATAAATGATCAGTGGCTTCAGGTTGTTTCTTGGGTCTGTGAAGATTTGATTCCAAGAATTCCTTTGAGGGGTGGGTTTTTGTAATTTGGAGAAATGCAACATTATGGTTTCAAATTGTTCTTCATGTTGTTTGTCAACTCATCCATTCGTCGCGTCAATTCTTAATGATTTTTTCTGAAATCTTCGTTAATCTCTTCTTGAATTCACGACGTCTTTTTCATGGCCATAGAGAATGTAATGCATGACTTTGATTACCAACACACCAATATACCAATTGGGGAACGACACCTCGCTCACATACCAAATTTGACATGAACTACACATCAATGACCTAAAAATTAAGACAATATAATATCTAAAGAGAGAACAAGAGATTTGACCCCCTCTCTTTCTCTCTCGCTTGGCTTTCAAAGTTTTCTCTCAATTTGGTGACAACCAATTTACCTGGGAATGCAAAAAGATGTGCTTTAACGCTGATACTTCCTTCTATAAAGCCTTTGAGATTATCTGTCCACATGCACTACTTTACATCCTTGATGAATATGGATACACAAATCATAAGACATTAAGGCTTATACCCACATACACAGTGAAGCCATAAGATTTTCTATCGTGATGAATCACGACCTTGGCGAAGACAGTTGAATTCTATAATTTTAGGGACTTCTGCCCATAACTATCAATTATCATAACATCAGGAGAAACACAATTTATAATTTTGTAGTAGGGGTTGTGATTTTGAAATGGAGAATAAGGGTAATGTATTGATGCACAAGTATGATTTTGGGAGATTATTAGGCCAAGGAAACTTTCTTAAGGTATACTGTGGGAGGAATCTAAAATCTGGCCAGAGCGTGGCCATTAAGGTAATCGACAAGGAGAAGATTCTAAAAATTGGGTTGATTAATCAGACCAAGCTAGAGATATCCATTATAGGACTTATAAAAAAACCAAACATAGTCGAGCTTTATGAGGTCATGGCTACTAAGACCAAGATTTACTTTGTTATGGAATATGCCAAAGGTGGCGAGCTCTTTAACAAGGTGGCCAAGGGTAGGCTCAAAGGAATATATCGCAAGGAAGTATTTTTAGCAATTGATCAACACCGTTGATTTTTGCCACGGCAGGGGCATTTATCACCGGGATTTGAAACTAAAAAATTTGCTGCTAGATGAAAATGATATTCTAAAGGATTTAGACTTTGGGTTGAGTGCACTCGCTGAGTGTAAGCATCAAGATGGGATACTCCACACAACCTGTGGGACTCCCGCCTACGTGGCTCCTGAAGTGATCAGCAGAAGAGGGTATGATGGTGCCAAAGCTGACATATGGTCTTGTGGGGTCATCTTATTTGTTATACTCATCGGTTATCTCCCATTTAATGATTCAAATCTTATGGAGATGTATAGGAAGATAAGTAAGCCCAACTACAAATGCCCTAATTGGTTTCCATCAGATGTCCGCGGACTGCTGTTGAGGATCCTTGAGCCAGACCCATATACTCGAATTTCCATAGCCAAAATTATGGAAAACCCCTGGTTTAGGAAAAGGTTAAACTCCAGGCACGTAAGAAGCAAAGGAGAAAAAAGGACATGGCTCCAGTAAATGCTGACATAGTTTCTGGTAGCAGTGATAGTGTTGAGGCAAAGATAGAATCAACTAAGCTTAGTAATTTGAATGCCTTCGATATCATGTCTCTTTCAATAGGGTTCGACTTGTATGGTTTGTTTGTGGAAAAAGACCAAAAGAAGGAGGTACAATTTACGCCCACAAAGCCTACTTCGAATATTGTATCAAAATTGGAGGATATTGTGGGGCATCTGAAACTTAAAGTGAAGAAAAAGGATGGAGGCCTGATGAAATTGGAGGGGTCTCATGAAGGTAGAAGTGGGTTATTGTCGATTGATATGGAAATATTTGAAATCACTCCTTCGTTTCATTTTGTGGAGGTGAAGAAGTGTAGTGGTGATAATATGGAGTATCAGAAGCTGTTGAAGTAGTACATAAGACCGGCTCTCAAGGAAGTTATTTGGTCTTGGCAAGGTGAGCAGCAGCATCAGCAACAATAATCACTGTAATTAAAATTACGGATTCTAATCTTCCAAAGTGTGCTTACGCGTGTACAGGATTTCATACTTTGTGCTAGTTAATTAATATCATTTACAATTTGTTTGGTCTAATCCTCATGACAGTAATGATTAATCTTTGTGAGCTTGTTTGGTCTTGTATCTTGAAGGCTTAATGCTATTTTGTGCAAAACTAACATCGTCTTTTGGGCATAATATGTGGTGGCAATGAGTTTTTATCAATTTTCTGTTATGTGACACAAAACTTGTTATCCTGTATATTTGCTGGTTTGTATGGTCCCTGGGATACATGTTGGCTACAGTTACAGCCATGAACATAAAAATTACGAAAACTTACTTCCAGGAAAAAAGCTCAAATAATTGAGGAAAAAATAATTTTCTTCTTTGTTAAGTGTGTAATATACCAATGTCCCAAAGATTCCTCAAAACCATTTCAAAATATATCACCTCTCTCGGTGACAAAACACCTCCTCTCACCTCACAAACCTCTCTCTTCTATGGTACATTTTCCTCTACATCGAGCATTGTTCATCGCTAGCATCATTGCTCATCGCTGGTAACCATTGGAATCACTGTTCACCGCCAGAGATACTATTAAAAAAAATCACCACTTCACTTTTGTCCTTCCGAACCTTTCATATCCTCAGTCAAAAATCACTTTCCGGCGAAACTCTGTCGGTAATCTTCCTCTCCCACCTTCGCAGCTACCCTAACTCCAACCCCACCCCAAACGCCTAGAATAAAGACCCAATGCTAACTTTGCGTTGCCTTTGAACACTATTCTCGCAACTGCTCTCAATTGCCCACAATTACTCAATTCCTAATACCTCAATCACTGTATTCTGCATCTAATGGCCTCCGAATTGCTCCTTCTCCACAGGTATATCACAATGGACTCTTATCGGCCCATCCAGCATTGTCATCTTTGGACTCTAGCTAGTGTACTGACACTAGTGCCTCTACCTACATGATTGGCAGTATTGCACTTCTCCACCCATGCGCACCCTACACTGGTCCTTGACACGGTTCAATTTGGAAATGGTGATAAACTTGCTCTTGGTACATCCTCTTTCCATATCAATAATATATATATTGCTCCTTTTATGCGTAAAAATTTACTCACTACTGCGCAATTATGTCATGATAATAAAGTTACCTATCTTTAATGCCAATCACTTCTATATCTTTTGACCTCACTAGTGGATCCTAACTCTATCAAGGCCTTTCTAAGGACAATATTTACAAAATTCTCCCCTTTCCATCTGGCCTCTAGGCTCTTATTGCCTCCCATAGTTCATCCTCCCTTTAGCATCAACGACTTGGCCATCCCTCTGTCAAGGTTCTCTCTCACTTGTGCTCAAATAAACACTTATCATTTACTTTCTAAAATAATTATTCCTTTTGATAAGGGTGTGGCTCGATGAAATCCACCCAACTCCATTTTCAATCATTTAATGAAGTAAACAGTCACTCTCCTTTTAACTTAGTTCATGCTGATGAATGATAATCTCTTATTCTCTCTGTTTTGGGTCACAAATATTATCTACTATTCACTGATGATTACACTAGTTATTCATGTTTATCATTCATTAAAAGAAAATTTGAGGTTCTCATCCATTTTCAGGACTATCACCTACATCCACACTCAATTCTCTGCAACTCTCAAATAATTCAAAAGTGATGGTGGTCAAAAATATGAAAACGGTCCCATTAAGGATCTATATTCTTTTCTTGGTATTTACCACTGCCTATCTTGCCCTCATACTCCTAACAAAACATCATCACATTACTGACAAAGCCTATACTCTTCTCTTCACCAACCATGTTTCTCTTTGTCACTGACCCAAAGTCGTTTCTACCGATGTCCATCTCATCAATCGTCTACCATATCCTCTCCACCAATTGTCGTATCCTTTCTCTAGCCTCTATGGTCATTCTCCCTCACACTCTACCCTACGTGTGCTTGGGTGTGCCTGTTATCCCCATTTAGATGCTTATGTCACTAACAAACTTTTGCCGAGAACTGTGGAATGTGTTTCTAGGTTAGAGCTTAAAACACAAAGGGTACTAGTGTATGAATCGCAAAATTGGTTGTGTCTACATATCTCGACATGATCAGTTTAATGAACAAAATATCCCCCTTTCCAAAACACATCAATCTTCAACACCTTCCTCATGGATATTTGTTCCTGTCATCCCGCCAACTCTATCATTACCACCACCCTTGACTCCTCCACCTAACATCCCCAACCTTTATTTTCCTGAATCCACACTAGCCCATAATCATATGGTACCTTTCACCTACCATTATCAGTGTCGACCATCCCATCACCCAATCCCTTCTTCCCATATAAATAATAACCCACCACATTCCCCCCCCCCATCCACATCTCCCTCTCTGTCTCTGGTAGACCACCCCATCACCTCTTTTTGACATCCCATGATCACTAGACATCATAATGGCTCTCGTAAACCTCTTCATTAAACATATGGCATAATTAGATATCATCTTCCAAAAGCCCTTTTGACTCATCTCCCTTCCCCCACCACAGAACGTGCTTGTCACTCACAGGCCTCACGTATTTCAAAATGGCTCCAGGCCATGACCTGGGATCTTCTTTCTCCTGCTCCTCAATAACATATGGTTGACTGTAAATGGGTTTTTAAGATTAAATGAGGAGGAGATGGGTCTATTGACTGTCATAAGTCCCAACTTGTTAAAAAATTCTTTCATCAATAAGTAGGGGTTGACTTTGATGAAACATTCAGTCCCGTCATTAAACCAACCACAGTCCGTACTGTACTCAGCATTTTCATCTCCATGGATTGGTCTTATCCATCGACTTGATGTGATAAAGGAATTTCTTTATCGTGTATTAGATAAGACTGTTTACATGAGCCAACCTTTAGGTTTTGCAGACCCCAATCACCCTCATCATGTTTACCTCCTCAAGAAAGCCATTTATGAGCTGAAACAGGCTCCTCGGGTATGGTTTCAGCATTTCAACAACTTTCTCCTACAATTTGTTTCACTCAAAGCCAGGCAGATCACTCCTATTCATCCAGCAATCAAACTTCATAGTTATGCTTCTCCTTCTCCATGTTGGTGACATCATTCTAACAGGTAACACAGCTTCCCTAGTTACCTCCTACATTACCACTCTTGGCAAAGAGTTGAACTCAATGATCTTGAACCCTTATCATACTTTCTAGGTCTAGAAGCCAATTTATCCCTAGACCATCTTCATCTTTCCCAAACCAAGTACACCATTAACCTTATACAGCGATTCAGTATGACGAACTGTAAGCCATGCTCCACTCCCATGCCAAAACCCAACTGTTAGCTCACACTAGTGAGTTCCTATCTAATGCCATTGAGTATCGATAGCTAGTTGGTTCCCTCTGGTACCTTACCCTCACCCTCACCCTCCCTTACATAGCCTATGTGGTCAATTATGTTGCTCAATTCATGAGCGCACCTAGGTCACCTCACATCATTATTGCCTAACGGATCTTTCGCTATCTAAAAGGATCTCCTGACTTTGGCCTTACTTTTCATCGTTCACCCACATCCGTTACTATCACAGCCTACTCTAATGTGGATTATGCGGGCTGCTTCGACTCTCGGTACTCTATTACAGATCTTTGTATCTTCTTGGGGTCCAATCTCTTCTCTTGGACCGCTAAGAAATAACCTATTGTATCCCGCTCCAATGCTGAAGTCGAGCACCATTCTCTTGTCCACGTCTGTGCCGAGACCACCGGAATCTTTCATCTTCTTACAAAACTCAAGTTCCCACCACCCAAACCATCACCCTCTTCTGTCATCCCTACCTATATAGCCTCAAACCCCATTTTACATTCTCGCACTAAGAATATTGAACTTAATTACTATTTCCTCCGAGGACGCCTTCTCTCTAGCACTCATTGGGTTATGTTTGTCCCTTATCCAGATCAGCTCACAGATATTCTCACCAAAGGACTCCACAAATATCACTTCACTCCACTACGGTCCAACTTCGTCTCTCTAGGATAGTCGAGTTGCAGAGGAGTGTTAAAGCTGCTTAAAATATGTTCATTAAAGCATGGCTCCTTAAAACATGTCATAATTTATGGGAATCATTAGTGTAAAGATTTGACCATCTTAGGTATAAATCATGCATGTATGTTCTCTTCATTCACATTATAAGAGCTATATATAAAGGCCTTCAATTGGTGAAGATAAATAAAATTTATATTCTCTACATCCAACATAACTCCTTCTGGAAAGGAGACAACAACTCCAGGTGGTAGATATTAGGGTTAATATGATGTAAAGTGGCTTCAAAGATTTGTACATTCTCGCACTTAGAGAGGCTAGCCAAACGAATCAGGAAGCGGGCGCAGGGGACAATGGAAAAATCAGGGGTGGAGTTGATGAAAAAGTCAACGATCTCTAAGGCTAAAACCCCAAGTGGGAATGGAAAGGATGGGAGGTGTCATTAAGCACAAGAATGGGCAGAGTGTGGAAGGGAGTGAGATCCACAACATTAGACATAAGTATGCAGGAAGGTCATAATTGTTTTCCCCATAATATCGAACAATAGGGGAAGTTTGAATCGTCACATTTAAAGATTATGCCCCTTCCCATTTCGACATTCCTTGCGAAGGCATAACATCACAACGAAAACAATGGTCGATGGGAAAATGGAGTGTAGAGGAGAGATCAATAAGATCAACGGGCATCAGTGGAGAGGACTCGATAAGGGAGAGTCATAAAGAGTGTTGACAATGTTGTTAAAAAAGGAAACTCCACTGTCGATTAGTGATCTCTATCTGGCCACTAGTTGAGGATGGAAAGTTGTCGAGACTTGGAGCGAGCAACAAAGGATTTGGCGGAGGGTAAACAAAAATTGACCCATAAAGCGAACATCAAGTCCAAGGTGAAGTTTCATTTATGCATCATGAACTTTGTATTGCGCACATCACTTAGACAGATTTTAGAAAGTCATGTAGGAGGAACTGAAGAAATGGAATATGAAAAAAAATACAAAGAAATGAAAAGGAATCGAATTCAATTTATTTGTATTGTATCTGAACTGAATCTTATCTATTCCCATCCTTTAACTCTTCTAAACTAGACTTTTTTGAGTCTTTTAACCAAATAATTTCACCTTTAGATGAAACACTGAATGTGAACAATCCTCAGAAAATATAATATGGTTGTATGTAAAAATCTTATGTTCGACACACAAAATAACACGGGTAATCTTCAAGACTCGACCAATAGCTTGATGAAATCGAAGCCATGAGATGATCATGGAAGGCCAACGATGATTGGACTTGATCATGGGCAAGGATGTCAAAATACGTATCAAAGTCGTGTCATTTTCTCAAAAAATGTGCATCGTATAGTGTATCGTATTGTAAGATACACTTTCATTTTCAATAGTTATATAAATAATTTTATATGCATTATATATCGTGCGCGTGGTGTCTAAAAATATTATAAAAGATCACTAAACACATTATATGCAATATTAAGTATTAAATAATGTCTAAAGCATCAACCAATCTAAAATATAATCAAATGCTAATGATATCATATATCATATCATAATTCCAAAAGCTACAATTTTCTAATTGTTCCTCCGAGTTGACAACCACCATAATATAATAATTTCATCTGAAGTCCTAGTCTTTTTGTCTTGGCATTCTATATTAACATTGAAAAAAATAGGGAGTCGAAAGATTATAATAAATTCAATAGTCACTATGGTCTGTGTACTATAATACATAATGTTTCATGTTTTGATAATATATACAATAATTATAGCCACTAAGACCAAATATAGTTATTATATACTAATATTATAATAATATAGTGAGCTTGTATAAGACACTAAGCCACTCATATATAAAATAAATTTGTCAGGAATAAGAAACAAAGGAAATAGAGATGGTAAGAAACCGTGGAAGAAAAAAGTAAAGGAAGTAAAAGAGGAGTTTGTTATCAAGGGAGAATCAACCCTTACCTGAATCAAAGAAGAAAGAGAACCAAGGAGGTTGCGATCTGGTTTGTAATTGGAAACCATAGAAAGTTGTTATGGTTCATAAGTTCTTCTCCTTTTTTCATGTCGTAACTTCCTCAACCCAAAACCCTTTTGCGAACTCCCAGACCCTCTACTTCTTCTATTCTGATTTTTTGGTTAAAAAAAGCAAAGTAGTGTTGTTTAGATAAAAATAGAACCAAGTACGAATTGGGCTATACGTTTTATATTGAGCAATATTGTGGTGTTTAGCTCGGATCATTAGCCGCACATGTAATAGTGCGACCAGTAAAGGAAGGGTTTGTAAGTAGCGGATGGGACCAACATTTTGGGGTGTTTCATGTGGAAACTCGCGACCAGTGAAGGTGAGTGTTCGTTGCAGGGAATGAGAGTCAGATTTGTGCGAAAATGGGTTTTAAGGAGGGTTACTTTGGGCGAACAAGGTGAGTGATCTCGAACAACAAGGAGAGTGTAAGAGCAATAACCATATGGCTAGTGAGCACACCTCTATGAATCTCTCCAATGATCTTCCCATATAGAGATAGAACTGATTTGCAAAGTTTTGTGCCTGAAAAAAGGAACCCATCTTGTAGTAAGTATTCTTCGTACGCCCATTATGGGAATCTTCCTGCTCAACAATGGGCCCAAAGTGAGCATCAGTGGCATATAGGTCCTTACACCTCGTCAAACCCAAAAAGAGTGTTGATGAAAATGACTTGGGTATGAGCCTGATGGCTCAAAGCATCAATAAATCTATTCCCCATTTTCAGGCTTACACCGGAGGTAAAAGGTGTACTTTTGCTTAAAGTTGGCACACTTCACCTGCATTGGTTTTAGACTTAAGGTTACTCTCATGAATAGTAATTGACATCCTTGTAGTATAACTGTACATACTTAATAGTTCGTCCCGACCATAGAACCTGTCTGATGGCTTAGGAACTTGTCCCATTGTTAAAAGGAGATTGTACAAGTACACTAATTAAACATGACCAAGGGATAAATTAAAGTTTGTATACTAATTTTTATTAACTTTAACAATTTCACAAGCTTGTAGAGTTAATGTAAACCATTAATCCCAAAGAATATTGAATACTAAAATATTCGTATGATTATTACTTTGATTTGCTGATGGGTGCAATTTAATTTATTATATCAACAAATCATGTGAGTTAATTAAATGATTATAGGGACATTATCGGTATTATATTCTAGAGGAATCCGCGTTGAGGATTATTTAATCTTGAATTGAAACATCCCCTGACTAATTTACGTTTTGATTCTCCCAATAAACCTTATGAGTGGAATATTTAATAATTTGGTTCAATATCATATAGGTTAAGTTTTCTAATTAAGGAAATAAATTTAAGTGAAATTGAAATGTCAGTAATTAAGTTCACTAAGCGAGAATTTGCAGTTTAATGTAAGAAATCATATTATATATTAAGTAAACTCATATACTAGGACTCTTAATTGATACAAAGTAATTTTGAGATTATTTGATTGGAGTGCAATTAAAATTATTTAGTGGAGTTAATTGCAATTACCGAAATGGTGAAAATTTAATTATAGGGGATTAATCAGAATTTCCAATATCTGTTAAAAGTCAATATAATTATTTACCACAGGTCTCTGGTATAATCCTTAATTATGAATTGGTCACTTTTCAATACGGTTCCCATTCCTTATAAATAGAAGGGCGGAACCAAAATCCATATGCATCACACTCTCACCACGGAGAAAGAAAAATCAATTAGGGGGAGAGAGAGATTGGCTAAGAGGTAAGGAGGAGAGAGGGAAGTTTATCTCTCAAGTCTTCTTCAAGATCTCTCAATGAATGCACAGACACAAAGCTACCAAAAGAACTTAGGTAATCAAAGCATTAAAATGTACATCAAAATATTCTTTAACCGTTCTCAGGTCTCAATTCATCAACAACAACTGCAAAGTTAAAACTATACCTCTCGAGAAAAAAAAATTGTAACCTAAACGCGTTTGAATCTAAGATCCACATTGAGTTGATAGCATTTTCATATTCCAATGAGTTTTGTAACCAACATGTATGTCATTGACCTTTCGCTACTGTTGATAGAGTCGTGATCATATTTTATAACAAACCTAACAAGTCAAGTAATTCAATGCCTAACCGAAGAAAGACATTATGATTGAAAACTGCACCAATAAAGGTCTTCAAAGTGTAACAATACAAGACATATCAAATTGTTAATGCAACACCGAAGACATTATGACAGAGAATTGCACCAATAAAAGTCCTAAAGGCATCACACAACAACTCAAATTATTGCGTGAATCAGACACGCTAGGATTGGCAGAGTCGTGATGAGATGCTTGAAATGCTGAAAGGCTAAGCCTAGGTCACATCGGTCCACCGAATCTCAGAATCCGAAGAACTCATCATATTAGTGGACCACGATGGAGTTGATCCTGGCAATAAAAGCATATGTTCAGAACACAAGACAACATAACTTAAAATAGCCACCAACAGGACCATATAGAGGAACTTCTTCATTTGTAAGGACCACTAATGTGGTCGTAAGGCCTTAAGGACCTACAAAATGTGATCAACGAGCTCCACCTCCAAATAGATGTAGATCAAGATGTCAACAAAGAAAACTACAAGAAAAAGCCCCAAAAAAAGGTCATTAGATTTGTGTCATCGCGCAATAAAAGTAGACAGGTCCTTAAGCCAAAACGCATAAAGGGCATTGATGAAAGTCGTCTTCTTGTCTTTTGGCCTCATCTAAATTCGGGGATATCCACTCTTCAATTCTATAATAATGAGAAAATGCAAGCTCTCAAGCATATACTCCAAATGAAAATAGAAAAATATAACTATAATCTTACTGATAACGCGGCTATCAACACACATCCTCCAAACATCTTCCTTCTAACATTCTCTCACAAAGTAATCCTTGATCATTAAGTTAGGGACAACTCTTGAGAGGTCGGCTAACTTCGAAGAGAGAATTGAGGAGTGCCTAGTGTAAAGACAAGAGCATAACATATACCCTCGGCTCGAGCCTCTACTATTAACGTGGCACAAGAAATTATGGTCACGATTAAGGGACTGGGCATACCCCACGCACAATTGTTGTTAAAGGTGCGTCTAGGCACTCACCTAACTCCAGGCTAAACTATGCATAGCATCGGCTCTCTATCTCACTCAGGCAAGGCGCCTTTAATAAGGCACACGCCTTGTGCGCCATGATCCAAGCTCAAGGCACGGCTCAGGCACGCCTCGTTAACTTTTTTTAAATAACCCCCACAATATAATAATGGACCTATTAATATGGCGATTTTACATATTTTCCAATATAATATGGAAGACGACGATCCCGACTCCATAACTAACCAAAGTAAATCCTTTATTTCTAATGAAACCTTATATTTCTCACTAGTCCTTACTTAGGCAAAAGTAAAAACAAAATTAAACTCCAATAATGTTGCATCATTTTTTTCACATATTCGAGTATCTTTTTTTCAAATATATCAATATTTTTTCTTTTGATGATTATTAGAAATTTAAATTGGTATTTAAATATTTATTTTTTCATATGGTGATAGAAGATCTATCTTCTTCTCACGTGTTTCTTCATAACCGTCTATAATAGTAATATATGCTACATATTTCAAGTTTTAGATTAAAATGATTTGATGATTATAAATATATAAGTTTTGCATATTTGATAGACTTTGCGTCTCACTTCTCGCCTTGCGCTTAGGCTTCACGGGGACCTTGGCACCTTAGTGCGCCTTCGCCTCTGACTACTATGCTAGCGTATAGGCTGGATATGGAGGTATGCAAGTTGGTCTAATTGTCGTGGTGCATGATATATTTGTCAAACTTCCATGAGCGCTTAATATTATTAATCGATAACCATGGGGGCCTACTCCACCCAACCAACACTGACAAGGAAATCAAATCAGCTCCGTAGGTAACCCGATCTTATCAACCAATTCCTTAGTGGCTTGTAGCTAGTTACACCATTGATAATCATGATATACAACTTTCCTTTGAATGGTAACGACTATAAAAGGCTGTGAACATTAGTTCAAGACGTAAGGGAAGTAAGAGCAACGAGAATGTGAGACGTAACAAGGAGATTAAGGTTTGAAATGGTGGTTTCGTTAGAGTTACAAAGGAAGAAGGGGTTTGCAAATTCAGCTGACTCTGGGCTAGGGTTTTGATTAGGGTCATTTTAAAGTGAATAAGACCTGGATTTGAGTCAAAAGAAACCACGAAGGGAGATCTGGATTACGATTTTGCCAGAGTAAGTATTAGTGGATGGGATGTAGAGGAGGCACGGTGGTCAGGGAAGTGTCGTCAGCAGCACAGGAGGTCATCGTAGCTAAATAGAATAGAATGGAAAAATAGAATTCTGGTAGCCGACCCAAATAATTGAGAAAAGACTCTGTTGAGTTGAGAACTAGTCATCACAAAATATCGGATGCCTCAATAAGAGAGGTCGTAGATGGGAATGGGTCGATAACGAGGGTCGGTGAATCTCGCAAGAGGGAGGAAAAATTAGTCAAAATCGGGATGTCACTATCAGGAGGTGAGATCGGCAGCGAAGGGGCTACAATAGGCCCTATGGATGTACCAAGCTGACTGCTAAGGCTTCTTTCATCATCGGTAGCAAAGGTGGAGGAAAGAGGCAGCAGCGAACTACTGGAGTGGCACCATCTCGTGCTCTAATCATCGACTTCCATACGGTATCCCAATAGAACCACCGCTACATATAAATTTGATGTAAATTCAGCGGAATTAACACACAAATAAATATATGAAATTAGGGATGTTAATTATTTATTCCTAATTTTTAAATTTTAATTGTACCCATTTCCATATATTTATTTTTTTTATTTGTTGGTCCTATTGTAATCACTATGGACATGTCTCATTCTCTGCGAAAAATAAGAGAGGTGGTTACATAGTAGTTATGGACGATTTTGGGTGGTTATGGGACTTACAACAATTTTAAAAACACGTGGGATGGGAGACTAACAAATCTTAAGATATGATACTAAAGGAAAAAAAATGACTGCTTGATGGTTCACATTGATTCTCCCAAAAAAAACTCTTAAACATCACAGACGGTTCGTATTGATCCATGGTTTTAAAGCAAGTCCATGGTAAGCGGTGAGAGGCATTTCGCAAAAGGAGGTCAAATCCAAAACAAAATCAGTTTAAATCTGACACCACTCGGCCATATAACGTCGGAGATTCGTCGTTGATTATAAAAAGGTTGATTTGATTGCATTTTTTTAACCTGATTGGAGCGATTTGTCACCGGAGTTTCATCAGAGAGTACCTCAAACTGATTGGGTTGAAAAAAAAAACAAGGTCGGAGGTTATTTGTTTGTTAACGATCATGGTGGATCAATGATTCGATTTTTTTTAACAGACTTGGTGGAATGATTGGGATATATATCTCAGCTGAATATCACGCAAATATCTCATGTTTACTGTAAATGATAAATTATCCTCCTCTTCTACTGTTATAATTATATGAATAGAATAGTGCACGTTTATTTTATTTAAATATTAGAGTTTTTTATATGTCCAATCATGGCTAAAGATGATGTAGGTAGTATCTTAGGGTCCCTAATAGTCGGTGACCCAAATCCAGAATAGGGTATTTAGTTTTCAATTACTATTAATTATTGTTCGATGCGTTATGTTTTATATGATTGAAATTTTGAAGAGCTATTATATGATGGGATATTTATAGTGTTAGGAAGAAAATGGGAGAGGTGGTAAAATTTGTGCTGTAAATATATTGGGATGTGGAGATGGGTAGATTGTAATATCTTTTTTGGTCACATATATAACAAATTGATTATTGTACTATATTGTTTCATCCACATAAGCATCACTTTACTATTTGTTCTTTTTTCTATTAGATTGGTTCAGTATTCTTTAATTTATAAACTTTGTTTATGGAAATTGAAATTTATTTTGAATATAATGTTCTTTAACCTCAAGATTATTGTGCCAACTTTTCCATACCCTTCATCTCTTCATTCATGGTATAAATATAAAAACTAATTTTACTAAGTATAACATTTATTTTATCTATTATATTAGTTGAAATTTGAAGTACATTATTTAAGAGTTAAGATTGATCCCTATATGTTTAAATTTGTAAATTTTTCACCCATAATGTTTGCAACGTTTCTTTCATAGTTGGTTCTTTATTATATTAATTTACAAAAGAGTCAATGTATTTTTAAGAAATTTTATAATTCGCCCGCGCATCGTGCGAGTTACATGCTAGTTCTTAAAGTAATGCTAGATGAAGGTGCTACAAGTATATTAAATAGTTTAAATGGCTAAGGATATTCTCTTAATCTAACAACCTGGATGGGATAATACGAATAAGCGTAGTCGTATGTACTATCCGGGCAGATTTGGATAAGGCGATAAGTATATGGATAGTGCATTTGAAATGGATACTGATAATGGATATGGTCTCCCCTCCATATCCAACCATTTACACTCGTATCTTTAATTACAACATCACCACTAAATTCACAAGAATGTTGGCAAACCAAAATCACTTCAATTGGCGTTCGAAACAACAAAGACCACTGTTAATTTCAGCAGCAATCTGTGAGAGCTTAAAAGGCGAAAGGATATGAACAAAGACAGCTACTGACCAGAAAAGGGAATGTTTCAAGTCAAAATCTTAAATCCATGCCAAAACATAGAAATTAATAGGAGAAAGACAATTGAGGTACTCAAAGACTACCATGGACTTATTTTATGCAAACAGAAATGTGACACAAACAAAAGATGTGAAATAGCAACAAAACATGATTTAAATAAAAGGGGCATATCTCTATATTCATATATGTCAACAAGTTTGTCAAATTCCTAAACAAGTTTACATTTTCTTTCCTTGGTCAACCTATTCTTTCAAATAAGAAAAAAAAATGGTGCTTGAACTTCAACCATAGGAGGAATTGATGAATGAAAACCTCTCAATTTTTGACGGCTCAACCAACCACTCACCCAAGTACAAAATATCAATGAAAAAATTACTTTGAGAAACTGAAATTACAATTTTTTTTGTGAAAAATGCAAACATGTGATTCATAAGCAAACAAAATGGGGGAAACTCAATTAGCTTTCAGATCAGATTTACACATTCAAATAAAATAGATAAGAAAAAAGTTCATGTTCACCAGATTGATATTATGAAAAGTAACAGTTTGCATATCAGAAGACAACTCCTAAGAATATTGCCATATTTCTCTAACCCGTCCATTTTTCATAAACCCACAAATATTACAAGAGAAAATTTAAAATAAGAAAAGAAACAACATTGAAGATATGACGAAGAAAACGTGAAAAGAAAGAACCCCAAAATCTATCTACACGAATATACCACAACAAACATAAACATAACCAAATTAAAATTATATTGGATTTATAAAAGTGAAAAATGGTTGAGAAAATACCTTTGTGAAGCGAAGAACTTCGAGAGATCCGAAGCCGTAAGGAGAGAGAATGAGAAATGAAAAATATATATATGAACAAGGTACAAATAGCAATGAAACCTAGTTTGAATGGTACGAGGAAAGGTGCCTCTTCATGTTCTATAATAGTGTCAATACAAAATTAAAATTATTATATTTTAAAGAAGGTTTTTTTATTAGGGGCATATACCAGATAGTCTCTTGAATTTTTTTTAATACACGTTTAGTCCAAGTCTTTTTATTTTGCACCAAAAAGTCCTTCACCATGTCAAAAAGGCTTTACCATGCTGCTGGCGCGGACCTTTAAAGATAAGAGAATAAGGAACTTTTTGGTACAAAATAAAAGGCTTGGACTAAATGTGTATTAAAAAATATTTGAGGGACTCTTTGGTATTTGATCCTTTTTATTAAAGGATAGGAAGATATTCTTATAGCAGTTTTAGTTTCAAGAATTTCAAATAAAATATTTTTTTTAAAAAAGGTAGGTTGCGTTCTTTAATGAAAAATATTCGGCCTATAATTGGGGATTGGGCTCTAAAGTAGTCCCATTTCTGGATAATTTGAATTTTGGCTCTCAAAAGTTTTAGGATTTGGTTATTAACCTCACCAGTTTGAATGTTTAGGGATTGGTGGACCCCAATTTCATACGAAAAAACATTAGTTAAATAAGTAGTTGTTAGTCAAAAAAATTAAAGGGGTTTTTGGAGAAAGGTCCAATATAACTCAAAGTGTATAATAATAAGACACGTCACATAATTTTATAAATTTAGTCTCTCTACTAAAAAAAACCATGAAAAATGACCAATATACCATTTGACACCTCATAGAAAAAAAAAGTTCATAACTTCATATCTACAAATCTAAAATTCATAAAATCTATATATTTGAAATCTACTCGTCGAGATATATCCAATAACACCCATATTTGATATTTTTGACAAAAAAATCGAAATCGATAAATTTACTATTTCACTAAAGCCTCTATTTTTCGGGTGAAGAACCTTCTTTTCCAACGCTAGCAATGGTATCGCTAACGCGGACCAAAAAATTATAGAAATAGACGGAGAGAGAGAGAGAGAGAGAGAGAGAGAGAGAGAAACAATTCGGCAAGGATTTTGACGTTTTGACGAGGATTCCGGGGGGTGGGGTGGAGGTGGGGTTATGTGTTTATTTTTAGAATGATTTTTAAATGAGTATGAATAAGGGTATAAATATAAATACCTCTTTAACTAAAACAAATAAAATTACTTATTTTATATACTCCTAACTTTAAAGGGGCCACACAAATAAATATTATTGTACCACAGGGACTAAATTTATAAACCTGAAAACTATTGTCCTATAAATACCAATATAGGAAAGAATATGACCTTGATGTTAATTCTCTAAAAATTAAAATATCATTGTACCCTCATTTCTCTCTCTCATCCATGGAAGCCATTGCAAAAGCTTTAATAAAATTTAATTTTTTTCTTTTCAGCGCTAGTGAATTCCAACAAACAATTTGCAATATTTATATTTTCCAACCAATCCTATGAAGTATTGATCAAGTAATATGAAGTTTTTCAAAATCTCAACAAATTACAATACTTCTTAAGATACAATCTTGATTTTATGTAAATTTGTGTTCTAATACAAAACTCACAAAATATTTTAATTTTCTAGGAAAACCATGCAATCTAAAGGAGTAATGCATATTTTTTCTTCACGTAATTTTTTTGTTAAAAAAAATCTAATTATCACTGCCCCAAGCACTAAAAAATGGCAGACGGACCAATACACACACACACATGCAGACACAGAAGATCTCCGATGAGTCTCCCAAAACGGGTCCCTGAAAGGTTTTTTTTAAATACCAAAAATATTTTTTCTCCTTCTACCCTTCGTTGCCATAATCTCTTCATTTCAAATTCCCTCTCCATCAATGGTAGTTTTAATCACTTTGTACAACTGACTCATTATCTTCACTTCCCTCATACTCGATAAAAATGATTTACATCCACAGCGCAATCACCTCACACAATCGCTCAATCCCAATCTTGCATCGAGGGAATCTTAGTTTCATACTAACACCCCTAATTTCTTATGATGATAATCATTTGTACTGTGAAATTAGGAATTTGATATTTATATTTATATCTGTCAAATTTTAGCCTATGGGTAGCTTTGGGTTTCTTTGTATTTTGGGTTGTGTTTGGAGAGTGTTTAGGTAGTTCGAGTTGTTTGTGACGGTTTAAGTGCTATTTTTTTTAGAGATGATGGTTGTGTAGTGGCTTTGGTTGTGTCTCATTTTTTATGGTGTTGTAAAATATCCTCATTTTTTATGTAAAGATTGGTCAGACATAATACGCCGAAGATGGGGATTGTCTAACAATCTATATCATTCTCAGCATCAAACCATAATACGACAATTTTTTTTAGACCAAACACACAGAATGAAATCATTTTAAATGATAACTGGTAGTAAATAAATCCATACGCGGGGGCGACAGACACCCATAGTTCAAGCCGTAAACACCATAAGCGGGGGCAGATTCTGTCTTAAGGAGAGATTGTTCAATATTCGACTTGGGCTTAAATTCATTACAACTATAAGTCTTCTGCCTTTTGTTTTGTTCTTCTACAGGAGACTGTTCTATAATTTGTTGTATTTTACAATTTATAAAATTATATTTCTACAACACTATTTATTTTATTATAAATAAAATAACAAATCCTTTATACATTAGCTACTCAATTCATACCCAAACATCCCCGATTAGCAAAATCGTCGACCACGCGATTAATCCAAAACCATGCAGCCCCGATCACCAAAATCACCACGCCTGTCCGTTGAGATGGGGGGGGTGTTGGAAAGTCCGATTTGTGGAGGTAAATGGGTTTGGGTATTGTTGGATTGAGCAGGTCCGGAGGTTGGGGATTAATGTTGAGTTTTCAACAGTGGGTCATCGAAGCAGGTGAGTTGGTCGGATTTTGTTTTTCTTGGCCACAGATTTAAGCAGATCCGGGTTATGGAGCTTGTGGGACTAGATTTGAGTGCGATGGGTTCAATATGGATGGGTTGGAGGTCATGGTTGAGGGTATGTCCGGTTTAAAGGCTGCCAAGTAAGGTCGAGTAGGAGTGGATAAAAATGGGTCGCGGGTCAGGGGATAACAAACCGAGTTCATGGGTAGGCTTAGGCGGGGGTGAAATCGGGTTAGATTTATGTGGGTTAAGATGGGGGTGTAAAAAAAATATTCAATCGACACGTGTATTGTAGCTGGCGCGGACCAATTACAATATAAGAATTAAAGTTAATGGGTTGTTAGGTGTTTTTTTGTTAAGGTTCATTAAAATGTTCATCATTTAGGTTCAATTGTGAACCTCTCTCTCTCTCTCTCTCTCTCTCTCTCTCTCTCTCTATATATATATATATATATATATATATATATATATATATATATATATATATATATAGTACTTCGCCTCGCAGTGAGCCCAGAAAAGAGAGAGAGTGTGCCTATAGTTTACCAAATAATTTTTAGGTCGCCGTCAGGTAATACATGTCCGGTCTGCACTCTTAAAATGCGGACTGATCAGCACAAGAGCAACACTATATATATATATATGAGACAGGCTCAAGTGCAGACCAGTTTGGTGGGGATTGGGTTCGGGGACCTATTTTTAAAATACAAGAATAAAAAATTGAGGTGATTTTTTTATGGGTAAAAACTGACAGATTTTGAGCTATTTTTTTAAAATAGCAAAAAGTATAATTTTGAGTACATTTTTTTTAGGTTCATTGAAATGTAAAAAAACTCATAAAAAATTCACCTCAATAAATATTTTTTGCTAGTTTTTAAAAATAAATTCATACCCAGTCCGCACCACTTGAGTGTAGGAAATTTACCTTCAGGCGGTCGTGATGGCTAAGCACAAGAGTCGTGTTGGAAAATTATATGTATGGAAAGGGAAGGGGTTGATCGAGTAAATAAAATAGGACAGGGGCGAAGCCAAGAATTTTCGATGCTCGGGCTAGTATAGAGTTAAAAGGCCTAAATAAAGAGAAACTAATTTCACATTTAAAACATGATAACTAGTACCAAAACAAATACCAACTACATAAAATTCGGAAAAGCCCGGGAAAAATAAAAATCTTATATTCTCATTTAACTCTCTAGTATCTTTACTTATTTTTAATTTTTTTTTATTACACTAGGTATAAAAACATTAAATTGGCATGGTTGGTTGTTACGTATCTTATTTTCCCCCTTAAATTATAGCAATATAACTAATTTGATTAATTACATTTAGGCCCCTGAGCTTTGACCTCCCAACACTTAGGCACCCCAACTTTCAATTTTTTCAATTCACCCCCCCCCCCCCCCCAATGTTGAAAACGATTACAAATAATCCCCTGCCGTCCATCTCTATTAATTTTTTTGAGGGAAACTTTAGACAAGTGCATAGCACATGACTTTTTAAAGGGCAATTTAGTCATTTGACTAATTTTTAAATCCTAAAAATCTAGTTCATTTTCTCTCTCTTCCTTCTCCTCCCTCACCAGCAACCATGGCTACCCACCCCACCCCTAGCTACCCTCCCCCTCACCCCACCCCAACTGCCGCTCAACCTGCCCCGCTCCGCCCCTGCTTAAACTGCCTCACCCCACTCCGCCCCCTGTTTGCTATTTTGGAGCATTTTTAAGGTGTGAAGTATATTGCAGATTTGGTATATTTTTCTATTTTTACGTGTCTTTTCTATTTGTTATTTTTTATTAGAAATTCGATTGGAAATAGATTTTATTAGTTGGAAATCGCTATTTATATGTTAGAAATAATTTATTATTACTATAAATAAGTTTTTATTTGTTGGAAATCATTTTTCATATGCTACAAATAATTTATATTGCTGAAAATCAGTTTTTTATTGCTGAAAATAGTTTTTATTTGCTAGAAATCATTTTTATGTACTAGGAATATTTTATATTGTTGAAAATATTCTCTTTATTGCTGAAAATAATTTCTATTCGCGGGAAATAATTTTTTACTTCTGAAACTATTTTATTATTGCTAGAAATCATTTTTTATATGCTGAAAAGAATTTATACTGTTGAAAATCATTTTTTATTGCTGGAAATAATTTGTATTTGTGGAACATAATTTTTTTAGTAATTATTTAAATATATTTTTTCAATAGTTATTTAAATATATTTTCTGAAACTATTCCAAGGTTGTTTTATATTTTAAAAATATTTTTTAGTATTTTCCTATCTTTTAAATATTTTTGCTATTATTTTAAGATTTTTTTCAAAAAAAAAAATAGGTTCGGACAAAAATGCCCTTACTTTTAGTCATGTTCCACGCACATGATTAACGTTTTTTACCAAAAATTAATGGAGTTGGATGGCGGGGGGTTAATTGTAGGTATTTTCAAAGTTAAGGGGGTGAATCGACAAAAGTGAAAATTGGGAGGTGAAAGTTCAAGGGGCCTAAGTATAATTAGTGTTAACTAATTAATTTATTAAATCTCTAAAGTGACTTTTGGTCATGCACATCTAATTTAAAATTAATATGTTGGGCTCTTGGGGCACTCACTTTTGGGTGTGCACTATGAGACAGAACTCCATATCAACAGATTGTCAAACAAATTGATATCCTATAAGAGATGAACCTCAATTTAGATCCATATCCCACATTGAGAGGAAAACATTGAAGTGAACGTTGAAAAGTTAAGCCCAGCATGAAAATATTACTACTACCCTCGCAATATTTTCCATAACATGGACCCGCGTATATCCTGGTCTAGCCTACCAGTGACGGAGAAGAGGAGAAATGAAGGATTTTGCAAGACAATATGATCAGCGTGTTTAGAAGTACAAGTGACTTCTTTAGAAGCGCGAATAGTGCTACCCTTTTAAAAAAATTCTTGAAGACACTTTTTTACGCAGATAAGAAAATGAGACAAGTGTTATGGTACTGTGATTACATATTGAATATTCAACGTACAGTTGTGATTGGTTTGTGGCCTGTGTGCCCTGTTGGTTATAGCTTGTTTTGATAGGTTTTGTTAGGTTATGTAGGATATTTGTCCACTTTGTTTTGGATAAGTGATGTTTGAGCATTTATGCTCTTTGTTTGGTTGAGTCGTGGGCTTATTTGTATATATGTGGCGATTTGCCTTTTGGTTTAATACAGTTACATTTTACCAAAAAAATTAATAAACAAAAATAAAAGGAAAATGAGATGATATATCACATTTAATGGAGAGTGGAGAGCTACAATCTAAGCTCTGAGATGGGTGTTTCCACTCAGTGAGTCGATTAGGATGATAGTAGCTTTATAATTATGCAGGAGTTCCATGGGTGGTAAACATAAAAGAGTTCTTATTAGTTTTTATTTGGAATAGATATTGGATAAATTTGTCATGAATCGTGTCACTAGTAGATCCAAATCCCCCCTCACCTGAACTTCAGCCCTATTAGAAATTTGAGGCAGTGTGACCTCCCTCTTCCCACTGTCGTTTTGTGATGTGGATGGAGTGTTCATCTTTCATGCTTAGTGTTAAAGTTAGAAGATGGTTAGTGTTAAAGTTAGAAGCAGAAATGGAAAGTGCTATGTGACGTGTATAAGAGATTAATTAGGAGTTTTTAATGATAATTTCTATGATAAAAAACTTAGGAGATATTTAGGGATTAGGTTACAAACTATCTTATTGTTTACTAGTTAATCTTCATGCTTTTTTATTAGAATTAGATTTAAATAAGTCATTTGGCCATTAATTGTAATGAATCCCACTTATATTATTGACTTTTGAACATGATTGATGGAGAGAATTTCCTTAGATTATTCTGTGTTTGAGTGTGTATTTGCAAGTCTTCTGCTGCGTTTAGATCATTAAACCTTGAATGATGTTAGGTGACACGATTTGGGGATATAATTTGGGGACAAGGGACACGTGTCGGCATGTCCTTGTTGGACACCTTTAGTGGGACACATTCACTCAAGGTCTCCAACAATGACATGCTATGAAGCATGGACACATCGTAGGAGGTGATGGACCCGTGTCGGATACTCTTGCGGACAAGACACTCGTACGACACTCCTTCGACACACCACATGGCGTGTCAAACTAATTTGGCATTTAAAAAAAGTCGAACACTTCTGTGACACTCCGTATACAGTTTAAGAACACTTAGGGAAGTGATGATGAAGTTTTTTATCTAACTAGAGATGGTGATTAATGAGGAGCAATCAAGCACTTACTTAGCCCATTGAAATTATTAATATTTTTTTTAGAATCGGTTCTTTTTGTATGTTGATTTTTATTTGTTACTTTGCTAGCAATGGAATTAGTTGTGATAAAAGACTTTATGTGGATATATAACTATTGACTTATGGTTTCAATTTTTTTGTAACATATTTGACCATCTAATTTTAGATTATTAGTTTGACAACTACTTCTTTTAGTGCAAATAGATTGAAGTATACATGAAATATTATTAAAAAATATTTATGTGTATCCGTGTCCCCGACGTGTTGTGTCCATTGTTTTTAAAAGTACCGTGTCAGCGTGTCCATGTTGTGCCGGACACGACAACCGTGTTCGTGTCCATGCTTCATAGATGGCATGTGAACACATGTGCCATTTCTCCAAATTATGTCCCAAAATCGTGTCACCCTAGCATTAATTTTGACCTTATTTTGCTTACAGTGTTACCTTTCACATTTATTTTTCCCTTGCAACCTTAATTTGTTAGCCGAGGCTTTTATTTGTAATTGTTGAGCCTGTTATTAATGTATTAAATGATTTGGGCAAAATTTATGGACATAAAGTCAAACTTGACTAAGTGTACGTACAATGACTAACAATATGAGAATCTACTTAGGGGCTCCCATGATTCATGAAAATCTAGTGGAACCACCCCTGGTCTATCTATCACATTCACAATCCCAAATTACTATAAGCAGAGCATCCTAACACCCATTATAACCTTAAGAGAGACTTCTTATGGGGTAATACTAAAAATAAAAGTAAGGTAGATCTTGTAAAAAGTTCGTCTTGCTAATTGGGACACAATTTGTAGGACAAAAACGTAGGGGGTGTGTGGTGGTGGTGGTGATTGTTGTGTGTGGGATGGGATGAACTAAAAAATAGCACTGATAGAAACAAATGCGACTAGTGGCCGAGTTGGGGTGGAGGTTGATGCTTCAGGTCGTTAAGGAAAATTTACATGGTAGAAGATTGGAACTCCTCTCAGACAATGGTTGTAAAAAAAAATGTTCTCACTACAAAAAAAACTCACTTTTAGGGATGGGTAAAAGTCGTTCCTAAAGACTATATATCCGTCCCTAAAGACTTTTTAGGGAAAAATTTAGGGACGACAAGGCATGGTCACATTTGAGGGGAATCCTAAATGTATTAGGGACGAATTCTGTCGTCACAAACAATATTATTAGGGATGGTTTATACCGTCCCTTAAAAGTTGGCACCAAAATTATCGCCAAAATTTGTATTGTGAAATTACCTTTTTAGGGAGGGATCTAACCACCCCTAAAGCCATAATATTATTTGGGATTGTGGATTGGCCGTCCCTAATAATATATTGGAGACGGTGGCTAGCCGTCCCTAATAATATTATTTTGGACACTAATAATCGTCCCTTAAAAAGTTGTCGCCATAATTACCACCAAAATTTTTGTTGTTATAATTATCAACAAATGAACAAGTTATGATAAATAAATATTGAAAACAAAAGATCAATGAAGCTCCGAAAATTCATTTATTCATATTCAAGGTTTCTAATATAACATCTCCAAAAAGTAAAACAACCAACTTAAAACATAAGTTATATGATTCAGACTACAATCATCCCCGAAAATATCAAATAACCAATTCGAAGACATAGGAAACCCAAAAAATCGAGATGGTTAACACCTATTCCACATGTTGTCCGGACCTGTGAAAGAGAAAATAAATATCAATTAGTACAATATTCAACTATGGTAATCTGTATGTTATCGTCTTAACTATTTTTCAATCACTTGTTGTGTGAGGGATGGGATGAACTAAAAAATAGCGCTGATAGAAACAAATGTGACTAGTGGCCGAGTTGGGGTGGAGGTTGATACTTCAGGTCGTTAAGGAAAATTTACATGGTAGAAGATTGGGACTCCTCTCAGACAATGGCTGTAAAAAAATGTTTTCACTACAAAAAAACTCACTTTTAGGGACGGGTAAAATCCGTCCCTAAAGACTATATATCCGTCCCTAAAGACTTTTAGGGACGGATTTAGGAACGGCAAGGCATGGTCACATTTGATGGGCGTCCCAATTGTATTAGGGACGAATTTTGTCATCCCTAACAATATTAGAGACGGTTTATACCACCCTTAAAAGTTGGCGCCAAAATTACCGCCAAAATTTTTATTGTGCAATTGCCTTTTTATGGAATTGACCACAATATTATTTGGGATAGGGGCTTGGTCGTCCCTAATAATATATTGGAGACGGTGGCTAGCCATCCCAAATAATATTATTTGGGACACTAATAACCGTCCGTTAAAAAGTTGCCGCCATAATTGCTACCAAAATTTCTATTGTTATAAATATCAACAAATGTACAAGTTATGATAAATAAATATCGAAAACAAAAGATCAACTAAGCTCCAAAAATTCATTCATATTCAAGGTTTCCAACATAACATCTCTAAAAAGTAAAACAACCAACTTAAAACATAAGTTATATGATTCAGACTATAATCATCCCCGAAAATATCAAATAACCAATTCAAGAAATTGGAAACCCAAAAAATCGAGATGGCCAACACCTATTCCACATGGTGGTCGTACCTATGAAAGAGAAAATAAACATAAATTAGTACAATATTCAACTATGGTAATATGTATGTTATCATCTTAACTATTTCTAAATCACTTGTTATTTTTTTTTTAAATCGGCAGAGTATCCTTTATTTACTCATGAAAACCAACATGTTTTAACATTAAAACGCAACTCAACAACAACAACAAAAGTGCAAATGAGCACATAAATTAATTCCATCATAAATATTCACTGGCCCACACGGCCTAGCTTAGTCTCAGATTATTAGTAAAATAATTCTAATTGTTAAGAAAATACCTGAGCGAGGGCATTATTTGGTACTACAATGTCAGCTTGCTACATCAAATAAAGAAAAAAAAATCTTTAGTCTTGTTGATTTTGTCATGTGTCTCGACACGAACCTTGTCCCGAACATGATCAAGCTCTTCTTGATGGAAAATTTCACGTATTTCAAATGATGTTCGAATTTGTGAAAGATAAAATAAACATAAATTAGTACAATATTCAACTATGGTAATCCGTATGTTATCGTCTTAACTATTTTTAAATTACTTGTTACTTTTTTTAAAAATGGGAAGAGTTTCCTTTATTTATTCATGAAAACCGACCTGTTTTAACATTAAAACGCAACTCAACAGCAACAAAAGCCCAAATGAGCACATAAATTAATTTCATCATAAATATTCACTGGCCCACACGACCTAGCATAATCTCAAATTATTAGTAAAATAATTATAACTATTAAGAAAATACCTACGCAAGTGCATCTTTTGGTACGCGAAAGCTAGCTTGCTGCATCAAATTGAGAAAAAACTCTTTAGTCTTGTTGATTTTGTCATTTGTCTCGGCATGAACCTCGTCCTGAACATGATCAAGCTCTTCTTGATGGCGAATTTCACGTATTCCAAATGATGCCCGGACCTATGAAAGAGAAAAGAAACATAAATTAGTACAACATTCAACTATGGTAATGTAACAACCCAAGTTTTTGAGTGACTATTTTATACTATTTTGCCTGATGGGCAAACTTTATAAAATAGGGGATGTTGGAGTAAATATTATTTCCCGTGAGACTTAGGGATAATATTTACTATGTTTTGTCTATTTACCGTTATGAGAAGGTAAATAGCATTATATTGTGTATTATTGCGTCGGTATATGTAAAACAACGGTTATGACCTATATATAAAATGGGATAAAATTAATGAAATAAAATGAAACTGGAACACAGAAATAGTTCACACTTTCCCGAATGCCAAAATAGGGGGTGCGGTTGTTTTTAGAATAGTCGAGATAGTCGAAAAAAGCACCCAGTTGTAATTTTGGGATTCGGGCATTTTTAAGGGGTTATGACTCAAATAAGTGGTTACGAGTCATTTTAGTGGTGTATTAGCAATTAAAAGTGGGGAATTATATTTTGAGACCCGTATAAGTCCCCCCACCCCTTTCTCTTTCTTCATTTTGTGAGAGAAACCAAAGGAGAGAGAGAGAAGAGAGAGAGTTGGGAGAAATGGAGGAAAAGAGAGAAAATGGAAGATTTGGGCCGGATTCCGTCGCTACCGGAGGTGATCCGAGACTACGAACCTCGAGGCAAGTTTCTTACTTGCTAGATATTGATTTAATGTGATAAATCTGCATGTGTAGTTAAGTTTTCGGAGGTTTAAACCATAAATGGGTTTTTGGTGGATTTTGGTGATTAATCCTAAATCTTGTAGTTTAATTTGATTTGAAGAGAAATAAATAGTTATTTGATGATTAGAAATGATTTTATAGTAGTATTTGTTGCTGTGGTTGGGTGATATATTGGGTAGAAGCTTGGATGGCTCGTTAATGGACGAAACAACTTCTTGGAGAAGAAGTTGTCCGCTAGGATCGATCGATCGAGCCTGGGGGATCGATCGATCAAGGCCTTCGATTGATCGATGGCCAGGGGTCGATCGATCAACCCCTTCTAAAAAGGTGAGATTTTTCTAGTTTTGTTTTAGCCCTTTTCTTTTAGGTTCAAGGTTTAGGAACCTTCCTTTGGGAAGTAATGGGGAGTCCCAGAGGGCAGTATTGGGTAGAATAATGTCCTAGGCTAAGAGTGGATATTTGGGTTTACCCGAGGACTAGTTTATATAGGTTAATGTCCGAATGATATAGGAGGTTAACCTAAAGTAAATTGAAAGTTAAAATATTAATGTTGAGCTTTGGGAGATACTCCTTTAAGGAGACTCATGTGACACCCCGACTAATTAAATACCGGGTAGCTACTCCTTTATTAAATTAATACAAAATGCCAAGTTGATCCAGTTAATAGCATCACTGTCGAAAACATTTTAATGATTACTAACCACCTAGTATTTAAAAAGTGAGTTGCCAAATTTTAAGTTAACTCTGATTAACATGCAATAAAAGGAATAATGATAGAATAGCAACATTCACCATAACGAAACAATAGAATAACCAACAACATAATAATAAGTCCGGAGGAAAAACTCCTCACAACAATCCCACAACTGAACGAAATAAAACAAAGTAATCTGAATTAATTACATGCCAAATAGTCTGAAAATCTGAAATAGGAAAAAGTCTCTACTAGAAATGGGCAACATTCCCTACAACTGATGAATCCTGAATATGGAGTCAAGATGAAAGAAGCGTCTACTAGCAAGGTCATGTAACTTCCACAAATAGCTACAGCTCGTCACCTGAATGAAAATCCTATGCATGGTGTCCTTGAGGCTGGGCACCTAAAATGGTTTTTACAAAAATGATTTGAAAGCAAATGGATCAGAGCCCGAAAGTGGAAATCATTTTAAAAATAGCAAGTGTTTTAATAACATTAAAACAATGAATGCAAAATACATGTTAGGGCGTGCACTCACATGAAGTACTCACCTCTCGACTAATTGTGCACCCCTAACGTACCATACCCATCTAAGTGACATACATGTCTAACCAAACCGTAATAAGTTCTACCCCTTACTACTCAATTCTCATTATATGTTCTAGCGTTATCGATTAAATAGAGGGCTTTACTTAAACTCAGATTCTTAACTAGTATCAATACAATTCACTATCGGTTAACCCGTTATATTTACTCAAAACATTACCATAATTATTTTCGTAATACCAACATGAAGGTTCCCATTATTTAAGTGTATATTATTCACATCATAAATATACAATACAAGCACCCTGAAACTAAGCAGCGGTGCGCACATACTCTGCTATCCATCCCGGTACATCACGTACATAAGGATCACGCATTCCGAATCTCTCAGGAATCGTTCTCAGATAACAACAATCACAAACAATGGAGGCAAAAACAGTCACATCACATGGGTCACGCACATACCTACGCTCCCACCATCAGCAGACTTATTAAGATCCCAATAAGTCCTTCTCTAACCTATGTTCTCTAGGTACCAATCTAAATCTGGGCAACACAAGGATTAGAGGGCCCTAAGCGAACGTAAACCTCCCGTGATAGCAAGTATGGTAGGTATGTCATACACATAAAATCATATACATATACTAAGTATACACACATCTTAGTAATCACCGTAATTTATTTGTGGTACACGTCTCATTCTCGTACCGACTTATAATGTCACACAATTACATATTCCCGGTTAATATAATTATTTAAGCCGTCAATTGTCCTCACGTCGTAATAGACACTCACGTCTTAATCCATAATTTCCCTTGGTTCAAGTCACCCTTCTATGTTTTACTCCTCATTATATCCCAAATATCTCAACTATACCAATTTCTCATCAAGGGAATGGTATCTCTACAATTAAACAAGGTTACGGGTCACGCGAAAACAAAACAGGCCAAAAAGCCTAAACTGTCAGCTCGTTAGAAGTCTCGTTCGAACGAGGCTGTTCGAACGAACTGGGTATCTAACGAGATCTCGTTCGAAAGAAAGGCATCGAAGAACATCCCTCTCGTTATAAGGCAAACTGTCAACTCGTTCGAACGAGCTCGTTCGAACGAGCTGGGTAGGTCTTCAAACGAGAGGCCAGTTTCGAGCCCAGAACTTCCTTTTCTCGTTTTTCCAACTTTCTTCATCTCTAATCTCATATACAATTCGTCCCAACATTATTTTAAGGTTTTGACTCCATACCAAACAATCATAGGTCATCATTAAACAATATATAGGGCCAATTCTTCCTAAACATCATTGAATCATCAAATCCTTTCATTTATCCCCAAATCATATGAACATGAACCCTAAAATTTTAAAGTCACCAATGGGTATAATTAAATCCGTTTTTGTTATGAACAAGGTGTATTTCCATTAGAATAATTCTCCTAACACAATTCTACATGCAATCCTTTCATCAAAATATAAAGTTTTAAATCCAATTAATGGGTTTTTATCAAACTCCCAAGAACAATACAAATTTTGTCAATTGCCTACTCATGGAAGAAACATTCTTTGTAATAAATGAAATTAAACCACTTGCCTTTGATATATCTCTGATCTTGATGACGAATTGATGAGTTTCTCCCTCTCTCTCTGCAGAATTCTCCACTCTCTACAAGCTCTTCTTCTCCAAAGTGGATGGTGGCTAGGGTTTTGCCTTAGGAACTCTTAGAACTAATTCTAATAACCTCCGTAGCCCATAAGGTCATAAGGTGTAGTTAGTGGGTTTAGTGGGTAATTACCAAGTCAGATTTTAATTCCTAATTTTCGTTGGTTTTAAATCCCAAAAATTCAAAATTACCAAACTACCCTTTTACGTTGCCGGTATGGCCTAAAAATGCCCCGGGATCCAAACTAAACCCCCGGCTAGTGTTTTCTGACTATTTCGACCCTTCCGGACGTGTTGGTGCACTCAAAACGACCATACGGTTAATAGAAATAAAATTCACTTTTTAATTAAATAATAATATTCATGACACGACTGTCACACGTGTCTCAACAAAGTTTCCCAAATTGCCGTATATCAATCTCACGAAAAATTTAATAATTCAATATTCATATATAATCATATATACACATTATAATCAAATACCAACTCGCATCTCGATAGTATTTTTATCCGGATTAATTTTCAATTAATACACATTTAATTCAATTAATCCCATAAATAACTATCACCAAAAATACGGGGTATTACAACTCACTTGGAGGGTTTATGTAATAATATGAACTCTTTGAGGCTAGTTTGAGGTTAGTGGCACTTTGGGTCTAAGGTCATTAATAAAATATGACTTAATAAGAATGAAATGTGCATTCTAAGACTTGGTGCCTAATGGCTAAATGAATGATTTTGGAAATGTAAAATTTGGAAGTTTTCATAAGGAAAAGTAAAGTTTTTCATAAATGATGATGTATGGATTACACACCTCCCTAAATCGCTATCATAAGGAAAGTTGCGTGCATTATGGTGAAGCCCCCTAGCTGTTGAGCAGGGTGGATATAGTCCTTAGGCCATATGTGCAGGTATATTTCTGCGCTGGTTAGGGGATTCTGGGTGTGGTCCTAACTTTCCCTCAGGCAATATGGCCGCTTCCCGACGTTTCGGTAGGTTCCCAGGTTGTCTTGTATAGATAGGCCCTGAAAGATGATAGCCATTTAGTGGCGCGTCCAGTGGGGAAACCCGGAGGGACGGTCTTAGATTCATTAAAGCAATTCATGATAATGGATTGGCTTTAATTACGTTTCCTGGATGAAAGAAGGGAAATGGGTTGTGGATTGGCTTCGGATAATATTTCCCAAAAGATAGGAGGGAAATGGAAGCATATGTTATACAAAAGTATTTTTATGATAATAAAAATGACTTTTGATTACACTTCCTGGATGAAAGAAGGGAAGTGGGGTTTTATGAAAAAGGATAAAGCACTTTTTATGATAATAAAACTTGCTTTAATTTATGTATTCTTCCTGAATGGAAGAAAGGAAATAAAATTGGTAAATAAGATTGATTTGGTAAACATTTAATAAAATATTGTACCATTTATATATATTCCTAAAAAAAAGAAATTAGGAATTGTGCCATTAGATGATGGATGGGTTTTATTTTTATATTCTCTTTGTATAGCTGTAGATGTGACCTCCCACACATATGCACACACATATACATTTATTGATTATTTTGTGCTAAGGATCTAATGGATCTCGACGATCAACCTTGCCTAAGTAGTAATGTATCGGGGGGGTTCCTTGTTTGGATTTCTCTTTGCGAGACACCCCATGCACGAATAGGGCATAGTGTTGGGAATGGGGAGAAGTTAGCCCTTAGTACTTAGGGTTAACTAAAACATCTCACGATATTGCGCTAGGTTGCTGCTAGATTGAGAGGTGAGAAATATTATTGTTATCTGCGAGAGAATTACGCACTTAACTGTCATGCATTTTTAGTCACATGGTAATCATATCAAATCGGGCCCTGACCCGTATCTATATTTCTCTGTTTCTGCATATATTCCTTGTCGTACAGGTGCTCTACCGCATGGACACCCGTATTTACATTTCCATTCCAGTTGTCATGGAGCTACAGCATATTGCGGATGTTGTAGGTTATTGGTATTAGACGCTTCTTCTCATTGTACTTTAGTTAAGTTCAGTACATTTATTCGGGCGTGTTTGCCCAAGGTATTGCACTCATTCATTATATTGTAAATATTGAATTGTAATACTCGATGTAATATTTGTATTGGTCTGTTCACCGACAGCTTATTCGGTGATTATTTATTATATTGCTATTCTTATTCATCGATTTTTGATATCCATCGTTTTTAAAAATGGGATTGTCTAAATGTTTTCTTTTATTTTTAAAATATTAAATTTGACAGTCCGTTTTCTAAAATGATTGGTGGTTATCTCGTATTATTATTTTAATTGACAGTGATGCTGAGAATGGACCATCTATGATTCCTGTGATTATTAGAGTATTGGGCTGGCCACCTATTATTTTAGTAGGCGAGTTGTCACAAATGGTATCAGAGCATTAGGTTCTAGAGTCCTTAGGAATCGGTGCAGATGTTCTACGTCTTCTGTGTTTCTCTCTATTTGATGTAGAGCCTTAAGATTAAGGTTGTTGAATTCTCTTGTGAGATTCCGTTCTCCTTCCATGATACGAGAACCCCGAAGATCTTATGCGCATTCGTGTGAGACTTATAAGTCGTCAGATGAAGGGCGTTGAGGAAGGCCGTTGTGAAGGCATCATAGGATGGGATTATTAAGAGCTGTGAACTGTAGTCGGGGATGAGGGCCGCTTTGGAGGTCTCTACCTTTGTAGCATTATCTTATATTGCTACCGTGACTACTAAGTACAGTGGAAATAAGTTTTTCAAGTACCACTGTCGATAGAGAGTGGTACTATGCTTGGGATTCCAAGCAATGTCAATTCGGAGTTGAAAGGTCCTTGACAAGTACCACATGTTGAAGTTGGATTGGATAGAAGGGGTGTAACCTCGTTCGGTGGAAGTATAAGGCCCAAGAGTTTTGGCCTAGAAGATGGATTGAGAAGTGCCCAGGTGTGAGGATTTGAGGGAAACCTTTCACCCATTGGAGTAAGGTTGAAGTGGAGGGAATGGTAATCGCCTCTTTATGAAGGGGCATAATGTTTTGCCTAGAGAGAGAGCCTTGCAGTGGAAAGGATAGGATCACAAGTAAGTGTTGCTAACACTTTTGGAGAAGTGGTTTTCGTGAGACCCCATCGGTGGATCCCCACCCGAGAAAGACTCACTGAACGAGACAGGGGAGGCCTGTAGAATGTTCTCTTTACTGAAAAAGTTAAGGGAACCATGCGTTCTGATCTTGTCGATTGAAGAACAAGGGCGAGATTAGGGTGCCTAGTTGGGGCATTGATGGAAGTGGTTTGGTTCAGATAAGACTAGAATGATGTGTCTTGGAACTAGTGGAAGAGGCCAAGGAGGTTGGCTAGTATGTTGGTGGGACTTTCCAGCTTAGGTGCGACTGGTCCATTCCTTAGATAAGATGGAGTAATGTGGTGTTAACCCTAGGTCAGGGTGTGTATATCGAGCTTGTGATAGTATCGGTATATTTTTTATATATAGTAATTATATAATTATATGACTTCCAAGATAGGGAACTTCTTTATTTTCCTTTCACTCGTTATGGGGTGAGTGGTGATATGTGTGGTACGTGCTCCTTGTATTATATGTAATATACGAGTAGAGATATTTTTCAATTGGTTGGTGTGATAGCAAGCGAATAAATTGCGGGGCTATCCTATCTCTAGTTCTAGAAGAAAGAGCTAGTGGTTCTATAATATCTCCCCTGGATACAGGTTGAGACTTTATAGAGGTGGTTTACGGCATGTAGGTAGTTTTCATTTTTATTTTGTTTATTATTTGTTTGTCTTGCTTTATTCTTTTTCCTTGACTGTTTGCTTGCCTTGCTTGCTTTGCTTGTGTATGCTATTGCCTTATCTCCATGACCAGCTAGTTAAGGGGATTGTGTGGAGGGTTTGGATTTCGCTTCGGTGAGACGCTCCACGCATGAACCTTAACGACGTTGGGAGTGGAGAGATGTGCATTTTTTTCTTTTCTGTTCTTTCTTTTCTTTTTTCTGGTGGTTGAGATGCTGGGTTAGAAGGTTTGGCGAAGAATCACGTATATGAGTGATTAAGGGCTAAGTTGATGTGCGATATATGAGCACTATGATAGTTTTCCTCTAATCGATGTGGGGAAGACTAGGATTATGAAAGTCCGATAGAGACTTATGATTGTGCCTTAATGAGAAGGCCATTTATAAAGAGGTATATGTGTATTTTGGGATATAGTAATTATGGCATCGTACTGAAAGTAAATGCCTCAGTTGATTGTTATGGTATAACGTAGAAGTAAATATGTATTAGTAGAGTTACTAGTTAGGATTTTAGTGATCCCGATCATGTGTCTTTGACCGTTACTTCTCGACGACCGACAATTCGAGGTAGTAGTGTAATGGGGGGGGTTCCTTGTTTGGATTTCGCTTGGGCGAGACGTCCCACGCATGAAACCGAGCTAATGTTAAAAGTCGGGAAAGGTCTTGGACACTAGGGACATATTTAGTATTATATTTATATGAATAGATTAGGATAGATAGATCGGCTTTATGATTCTTAGGACGTTAGGCCCTTAGGAATGTGACGTTATTTTAGGAAGGTGGTTGGGAGTTGACCACAATAGGTTTGTGGGTTAACCCTAAGTAAGAGTTGGCCCTTAGAACGAGAAGTAAAGGATATCGAGAGGTTTGGGATGTTGGGCCAAAGGAGAGGAGGCCTTTCTTAGATAGATTGTTACGTTGGTAACCTACTTTTTGAGAAGTTGAAGTATGAGCTGACTTTTTCTCCTACCCTCGTGTTGTTATGATCAAGAGTAGATTTAACGAATGAGTCTCTGCCAGGAATGGGAAGTATTAATACGGGAGCATGGACCCATTGCTCATGTGTCTCACACTTTTATGAAGTGTCATCCCACGCTTGATTTAAAGTTCATAGCGGTAGTATTCTCCTTAAAGAATTAGAGACACTACTTCCAGGGCAGGAATTTGGGTCTTTTCACGAACAACAAGTTGGAGTTCGTAAAGGACTATCAATTGGGTATTCCCTTTCGGTAAGGAAAGGCGGATGGGGTAGTCAATGCACCTAGTAGAAAACCTATCGGAGAGTTTAGTCGTGGCATGGAATGCCAATGGAACGAGTTTAACCGAAGGGGCTCTAAGGTAAGAGCATTCATGTTCGTGATTGACCCTTTCACCTACTTATGAGCAAAGAGTAGTGTGGAATGAGAACGGGTATATCCATGGACATTAGTATCGAGTTGTCGATCATGCTACGGTCATGATTCTAGTTAATCATTGGACCAATTGCTGATTACTCAATGGAAATGGGTGGGTTTGATTTAAAGGAAAGATCGGAGCAGTAGATTTTGTGGGTCTAACTTCCATACAACGGTTTGGATCGTTTCCTAGGAGAATGATGTCGTGTGTAGCCTAGTATAGTTGGCAATGTGCCTTATCTGTTCGTTGTAGTGGAAACAGCGAATAGTATATTTCTTGGGCTTGGAGTAGTCTGAGAATATATTTCACGATTGGATTCGTTGAACCGTATACTTTTGAGGGCTACGCCAATGCGAATAGGAGTTAGTAGTGTTGGGGTTAGCGATTGTAAGATGAAGTAGTTATCCCCTAGTAAGGGTGTAACGTTTTTCGGAAAGTAAGGCAATTTGTGCCGAGATTTTGTAGGTATCTCCTTCCGTAGTAGAACGGTAGGATCGAGAGTTCATGAGGAACGATTTGGCGCTATGTTATAGCATGATGATGTGGACTGAGATCGATAGTGATGACCTTAGTCTGAGTCCTATGGGCACGCTGCACTGCAGAGGGGTTTGCTAGTATGATAGCATGGTTTTTGGTATAATATACCCTTTATATGGTTATGGGTTATGCCAGAATTTTGAGGGAAAAATTCCCCTTAAGGGGGGGGGGGGGGGGGGGGAGTATGTAACAACCCAAGTTTTTGAGTGACTATTTTATACTATTTTGCCTGATGGGCAAACTTTATAAAATAGGGGATGTTGGAGTAAATATTATTTCCCATGAGACTTAGGGATAATATTTACTATGTTTTGTCTATTTACCGTTATGATAAGGTAAATATCATTATATTGTGTATTATTGCGTCGTTATATGTAAAACGACGATTATAACCTATATATAAAATGGGATAAAATTAATGAAATAAAATGAAACTAGAACACAGAAATAGTTCACACTTTCCCGAATGCCAAAATAGGGGGTGCGGTTGTTTTTAGAATAGTCGAGATAGTCGAAATAAGCACCCAGTTGTAATTTTTGGGATTCGGGAATTTTTAAGGGGTTATGACTCAAATAAGTGGTTACGAGTCATTTTAGTGGTGTATTAGCAATTAAAAGTGGGGAATTATATTTTGAGACCCGTATAAGTCCCCCCACCCCTTTTTCTTTCTTCATTTTGTGAGATAAACCAAAGGAGAGAGAGAGAGAGAAGAGGGAGTTAGGAGAAATGGAGGAAAAGAGAGAAAATGGAAGATTTGGGTCGGATTCCGTCGCTACCGGAGGTGATCCGAGACTACGAACCTCGAGGCAAGTTTCTTACTTGCTAGATATTGATTTAATGTGATAAATCTGCATGTGTAGTTAAGTTTTGGGAGGTTTAAACCATAAATGGGTTTTTGGTGGATTTTGGTGATTAATCCTAAATCTTGTAGTTTAATTTGATTTGAAGAGAAATAAATAGTTATTTGATGATTAGAAATGATTTTATAGCAGTATTTGTTGCTGTGGTTGGGTGATATATTGGGTAGAAGCTTGGATGGCTCGTTAATGGCCGAAACAACTTCTTGGATAAGAAGCTGTCCGCCAGGATCGATCGATCGAGCCTGGGGGATCGATCGATGGCCAGGGGTCGATCGATCAACCCCTTCTGAAAAGGTGAGATTTTTATAGTTTTGTTTTAGCCCTTTTCTTTTAGGTTCAAGGTTTAGGAACCTTCCTTTGGGAAGTAATGGGGAGTCCTAGAGGGCAGTATTGGGTAGACTAATGTCCTAGGCTAAGAGTGGATATTTGGGTTTACCCGAGGACTAGTTAATATAGGTTAATGTCCGAATGATATAGGAGGTTAACCTAAAGTAAATTGGAAGTTAAAATATTAATGTTGAGCTTTTGGGAGATACTCCTTTAAGGAGACTCACTTGGAGGGTTTATGTAATAATATGAACTCTTGGAGGCTAGTTTGAGGTTAGTGGCACTTTGGCTCTATGGCCATTAATAAAATATGACTTAATAAGAATGAAATGTGCATTCTAAGACTTGGTGCCTAATGGCTAAATGAATGATTTTGGAAAACTAAAACTTGGAAGTTTTCATAAGGAAAAGTAAAGTTTTTCATAAATGATGATTTATGGATTACACACCTCCCTAAATCGCTATCATAAGGGAAGTTGCGCGCGTTATGGTGAAGCCCCCTGGCTGTTGAGCAGGGTGGATATAGTCCTTAGGCCATATGTGAAGGTATATTTATCCGCTGGTTAGGGGATTCTGGGTGTGGTCCTGACTTTCTCGCAGGCAATATGGCCGCTTCCGGACGTTTCAATAGGTTCCCAGGTTGTCTTGTATAGATAGGACCTGGAAGATGATAGCCATTTAGGGGCACGTCCAGTGGGGAAACCCGGAGGGACGGTCTTAGATTCATTAAAGAAATTCATGATAATGGATTGGCTTTAATTACATTTCCTGGATGAAAGAAGGGAAATGGGTTGTGGATTGGCTTCGGATAATATTTCCAGAAAGATAGGAGGGAAATGGAAGCATATGGTATTATAAAGTATTTTTATGATAATAAAAATGACTTTTGATTACACTTCCTGGATGAAAGAAGGGAAGTGGGGTTTTATGAAAAAGGATAAAGCACTTTTTATGATAATAAAACTTGCTTTAATTTATGTATTCTTCCTGAATGGAAGAAAGGAAATAAAATTGGTAAATAAGATTGATTTGGTAAACATTTGATAAAATGTTGTACCATTTATATATATTCCTAAAAGAAAGAAATTAGGAGTTGTGCCATTAGATGATGGATGGGTTTTATTTTTATATTCTCTTTGTGTAGCTGTAGATGTGACCTCCCACACATATGCACACACATATACATTTATTGATTATTTCGTGCTAAGGATCTAATGGATCTCGATAATCAACCTTGCCTAAGTAGTAATGTATCAGGGGGTTCCTTGTTTGGATTTCTCTTTGCGAGACACCCCACGCACGAATAGGCATAGTGTTGGGAATGTGGAGAAGTTAGCCCTTAGTACTTAGGGTTAACTAAAACATCTCACGATATTGTGCTAGGTTGCTGCTAGATTGAGAGGTGAGAAATATTACTGTTATCTGCGAGAGAATTACGCACTTAACTGTCATGCATTTTTAATCACATGGTAATCATATCAAACCGGGCCCTGACCCGTATCTATATTTCTCTGTTTCTACATATATTCCTTGCCGTACAGGTGCTCTACCGCATGGACACCCGTATTTACATTTCCATTCCAGTTTTCATGGAGCTACAGCATATTGCGGATGTTGTAGGTTATTTGTATTAGACGCTTCTTCTCATTGTACTTTAGTTAAGTTCAGTACATTTATTCGGGCGTGTTTGCCCAAGGTATTGCACTCATTCATTATATTGTAAATATTGAATTGTAATACTCGATGTAATATTTGTATTGGTCTGTTCATCGACAGCTTATTCGGTGATTATTTATTATATTGCTATTCTTATTCATCGATTTTTGATATCCACCGTTTTTGTAAATGGGATTGTCTAAATGTTTTCTTTTATTTTTAAAATTGTAAATTTGACAGTCCGTTTTTTAAAATGATTGGTGGTTATCTCGTACTATTATTTTAATCGACAGTGATGTTGAGAATGGGCCATCTATGATTCCTGTGATTATTAGAGTATTGGGCTGACCACCTATTATTTTAGTAGGCGGGTTGTCACAGGTAATCCATATGTTATCCTCTTAACTATTTTTAAATTACTTGTTATTTTTAAAAAAAAATCGTCAGAGTTTCCTTTATTTATTCATGAAAACCAACCTGTTTTAACATTAAAATGCAAGTCAACAACAACAAACGCCCAAATGAGAACATAAATTAATTTCATCATAAATATTCATTGGCCCACACGGCCTATCTTAATCTAAAATTATTTGTAAAATAATTCTGATTGTTAAGAAAATACCTAAGCAAGTGCATCATTTGGTACAGGAAAGCAAGCTTGCTGCATCAAATTGAGAAAAAAAAAACTCTTTAGTCTTGTTGATTTTGTCATCTGTCTCGGCACGAACCTTATCCCGAACATGATCAAGCTCTTCTTTATGGCGAACTTCACGTATTCCAAATGATTTTCGAACCTGTGAAAGAGGAAATAAACATAAATTAGTACAATATTCAACTATGGTAATCCGTATATTATCGTCCTAACTATTTTTAAATTACTTGTTATTTTTTCGAAAAATCGACAGAGTTTCCTTTATCTATTCGTGAAAACCAACCTATTTTAACATTAAAACACAACTCAACAACAACAAAGAATCATAAATTTCCCCAAGGAGATGGAGGGACTAAATTTTCAAGAGGCATATAGATATTTTCTCTACGTACACAATATGAATATTAGAATTCCCCAATGGAACGTAAGTAAATTAGTTATAAATGGGTATAAATTTCCTTGAGTGTGTAATTGTATTATGTGAAAAGAAATTACCTTATCCAAGAAGGATTCAACCATCTTGAAGTCGTCGGCAGCCATGTACCCCAAGGCTATGACGTCAAGAATAACAGCTTCTTCTATGCCTTTACTACCTGCACTGATATGTTCTTTCACAGATTCATGATTTGTTTGAAGTAGATCGAGAGCATTATTTTTGTTCCCCATCCTAATCATAATTTTGAGTTCATCGAATAATTCCTCCAACTTAATTTCGAGATCATTGTCCAAGGACTTCTTTGAGACATCAAGCAACATTTTAGATCTCTAAATGTCGAATATTTTTGCAGTTATTCTTCTTGTGGATAACCTACATAAGGTAAAATTCCTTACTTTTTTAAATAAATTTTTAATTACTGTTTCTAAACCGCAAACACATGAAAGTTTGACACCAATCTGGAACATGTGAAAGAAAGACTACAGTTTACAATGGCAAAACAAAGTTTGAGAGTTAAAAATTCTCACAAAAACTTGTATAATCGATCGATGATAAGTGGAAATGGGCATTTATTATCAACATCTTTTTGTGGGGGTGAGGGGAGGGGAGGGGAAATTGAACTCTCAACCTCTATATGATGGTGAGAGTTCTAGCAACATTTATTTGACATGTTCATTATAAGAAACAGAGGCCACTTACGACACCTATATTTAATTGCCCATGTGCAGTTTTCTAAGGGAGAAACCAAAATTCAGAAGTGGTGTAAGTAAGTTTTATTTTGAATTATCCCCCCCCCCCCCATTTAGGTCTATTTCAACTTACACCCCCAAAATTAAAAAATATACTACAGCCCCTAATATCAAAAAAGCTCAATAAGTGCATATCGGGTTACTTCGTGACATGATAAAGCAATTACCTTTTAAAGTGCATACCTTTGATAATAATTTGGAACCCAAATATCAAGAGAAGCATGATTTCCTTCGTGTGCGCCATCCACATCTAATGAGCCATCTATAGCAAAAGGTCTTGAGACAAAGCGACGAGAAATGGCTCCACTAGGTATCATGTAAAGCTTGATGTTGCATTTTTTATTTTGGAAAAGAACAGAGAAAGATACAATGTCATTCATCAACGAGTCTGAATGAATGCGTAGACTAATTTGGCTCGTCCTAAGAAGTTTAGTCAATAATGTTAAAGACCAAAACAGTTGCCAAGTGACTTTGTAATAAGACCAAAATTCAATCATACCAAACTACAGAGAATGACTCGACATAATGACTGCCAATTATAATTCATATGCACATGCATCCTAGAATGATGACGAACCTGTTCGACCATACATGGATCAAATTACCATCCTATGTTAGAAAAGGTATAGTCAATATGCAATAATGCATCAACTTGCCCTTTCATTTCAGTCTTGGCCCATTCTATACATAATGGTATTTGGGAGTGTCACTGATCATTTAACATCTGATTTATCTTGGGTTCTAATTATGTAATGGATTTTTTAATCAGAAAAAAGAAACTAACATGACTTATTTGTTAATTCATTTCATTCATTGACAGAATTTGGGACAATCCAAAGATCTCTTAAATAAGGAAATTATATCCATTGGCTATAACATCTCATAAATAATATAAAGTCGACAAAACAATTATGTAATCAAGAAACAAAAGGATATTTGTACCTTCCTGCTATCTATTGGAATGAGCTAGTGATGATGAAATTGGTATGATTCATTGTAATTAGATCGGCAGTAAACTAGCTTGAAAAGTGATACTTATCATCGAATTTCTTTCAATTGATGTCAGAATCATGATGTCTTGTTTTCTCCAATGCATGAGCAATGGTATACTGCAAACAATAACAAATATAAGATCTATAAATTATTTGCCAAAAAAATGAAATAGCAAAAATGGAATGATAAAATTGAGAGACAAATAACAGTACGTGTGTTGCACCTAATTTGGGAGCTAGCAATGAGGCTACAAGATTACCCTCACTGTAGTTTCCGATTATCAAATATATCTTTGCCTCCAACTCTGATGCGATTTCCTTTGCAATGTCCTAAAAGAGTTGCAAGTTCAAAAAGATTATAAAACTTATAAAGTTTTAACCAAAAGGATTCCCTTTACGAATGTTGTAAAAGAAACCTTCAGTAATGTATTGGGGATATGGTATCATTATGTTGTAAAAGAAACCTTCACGTGAAACAGCAGATCTAGAAATATGGACCCATGATTTGGGGATAAAATACGTGGCAGGAACAGGGATAGCACCCAAGGCAGGGGTCTCAATCCTTGTAAGGACATCAAAATGGGACGGTAAAGGATTTTAAGGGGTGCTGACAGAGGTGCAAGAAGGTGAACCCAAGGTAGGGGTCTCAAAACTAATCCTGACCAGGTTGTATTGGTTTGTAGTTAAGTCACAAGGTCATGAAGTAATGCGGGTATGAGTGTTATTCGAATAGTGTCTATTGGAATACGCCTTGTGGCATTCTTAAACTTCTAAAATGGAACCCAAAATTTAAACCTTCAGATCTTAAGCCCACTACTTCCCATATTTTGGTTAAGTATTCTAGTCTCAATACTATCTATTGGAGGCGTAAAACTCTATTTGAGATTTTAGATGTCGCGGAACCTCAATAAAGATAAACCAATCAAGCATTGACAAAAAATCTGGACACCTTTCAAGAGTTCATATTTAAATGTAATTAATTGAAATTGATCCTCCATCCACTATCTTGATTAAAAGAAAGGACTACATCTTTTAGCCAGAAGTTATTAACGAAATTGTAGAGTTGTTCGAATGATTCAAGTGGATGTCTCAAAAGATCCCAAATCAGTTAATGTTCTAAAGGCATGATTTGAACCTAGAGGCATATCTAGAGGTAGGTCTCTTTTAAGGCCCAAGTCCCCTATTCCTCAATATAGGGTTGTTCAAAGACCTATTTTTGAGGTTGGCTCTCAATCTAGATCCAGGATATTAGAATTTTTAAAAACCTACCACCGAAAAACCTAAACAAGCTTGTTTGGAAATCACGAGATATTTGGAAATCAACATCATTAAAATCATGCTTAATAACATTAGTAAATTAGTACAACATTAAGCTAACATAATCGACAAGAGAACGAGTTACACACATGGCCCAATAATAAAAAATTGTGGTGTCTTCATTAGGAGTACAATCTTGAAAACATATCAAAATTTTAAAACTGGGTAAACCCTAGAAGGGACTCTAATGCATATAATAATACCAACACGTGAACACGTATAATTTTAAATACTACACAAAAAAATGAGGCAAAAATTAATTTACCGATTGACATGGAGGAGAGCTGCAGAAGCTTATTCTTACTCTTCCTCTTAAACTCATGTTTTTCGTTACAGGATCCGCAAAACCTTCCAAATCTACCACTGGAACCCCAACAATGTCCGAGCTCAAAAATTATGAGATGGATCTCGAAGAGTGCTGGCTCATGGTCTTGGAATCTCTCATCAAAGTCGATCAAATGGATGGCGGATGTCCGCTCGTGCTTGTGGGATTTGGCCCAATAAGTTCTTCCACCCAACATACACAAAATTCTAATGCCCAAAAGGATTTTCCAATTAGTCCTAAAATGTGTGTATATTAACTACAGCAATTCGAGATACTCTTCCAACGTGGGACTTAAAACAAAATATGTGCACTAGCTTTCTTGTCTGAAACACAAATTATTCTCTATTTTTCAAAGTTTACGCACAAATTTATTTTTTAGTTCCAACACGCTCGTATGATCATGTTATACAAAACTTATAAGGAAACAATTACACAATAATGAATTTCTTCATTTTTACATGTACCCTATTTCATAATGGTATATAAATATTTTGTATGTGATTGAACTATAGTCAAATACTTGCCTCTTAATGTTACATAGCACAAAATTTATTTTGTCTATAAATTTATGTGCATTCATATACTCCACTTCAAAATTCATGTTACTACTTTTAGATCCAGGTGAAACTAAATGCATCAAATTGTGTGGAAGATTGAAATCGATTACAATCGCTACATTGAAACCATTTCAAACTTCAAACAAATAATTTTCACGAGGAAAAAAATATGAGTTTTAATAGCTTACGAAATATGGTTTTGAACTGTGACTTAGCTATAATTCAGATTTGGTATTTGCAATCACCACAATACCCGAATTCAAAATCGAAAGATTAACCCAAAACCCTCAAAACATCATCAATCCACCTGAAACCCTCAAAACACCCAAAAAAAGAGTATGAATGTCACCTAACACACTCAATACACCATCAATCTACCACCAGTACAAGACATGTCTCAAACCCGAAACCTAAAAATCTAAAAACTGCATGAATATGGATATATATATATATATATATATATATATATATATATATATATATATATATATATATATATATATATATAGAGAGAGAGAGAGAGAGAGAGAGAGAGAGAGAGAAAGGCCTTCCATGGTTGTTGGACCTCGTCATCCGTATGATAAAGAGAGATGCATTGGTTTCCGAATTTCACCGTCGTGTAAGAGAGAGATCATGGGCAGCATTTGAGCAGGATCTGTTTTAGGATAATGTAGCATTTGAGAGGGATGTATTTTAGGAGATGGATCACAAAGCCCTAACCTTATGTCGGTCTTGCTACGAGATAGATAAAATGGGTTGAGATCGTGTGTAGCATTTGAGCGGGATGTGTTTTGGGAGGAAATGATTTGGGCGGAAGGAGGAGCTGATCCGGTTTCATGAAAATTAGATTTGCTAATGGTAAGGAATGGAGGGTAAATGAAAAATAGACCCGTCCCATAAGGATTTAAAGGACCAAATTTTCAGGCACATCTAGTAAACCATCACATATAATGCTCTTTTTATGTATTATTGGGGACGGGATGACTCTAAACGTCCCTAATAAATATGTATATAGGACAGGTATGATGATTGTCCCAAATAATGGAGGGGTTGAACCCTATTCCTAGATAGAACAGTTTTAAATGTAGATTCACTCTTCATAATGGAGGGGCAAACATATTTAGCCTTAGGTGAACTTTCATGTTTAGAGTAACTTGATTCCCTAATATAAAAATTTTGATGTTTTGAGTCAAACTCAGTTTTCAGAGAATGAAAGTCTGGACATGTTTCAATAGGTCTTTTACCTCCTGACACAAACTTGATAGTTTCAAAAGGTTTTGTTTGTGTCTTTAAATTGGGGCAAAACCCTATTCCAGTTCGATCATCAGAATTGGTCTTTGATTCAGCAACAAATCCATCAAAACAGTTTGATTTATTATTTTTAAATTTTGTAAATTTTTTAAAACAGTTGTTGTCTTTTCTTTTGTTTGTTCCAATTCTAACAATGTCCCTTTGTATTTTATCTCCAGAGTTTCATTTGTTTCAGTCAAATTTTTCAGTTTTTGATCAAACGTTTTGATTTCACTTTCATGAGTTAGACATTGGGCAATATACTCTTCAGCATTAAGTTTGACCATCAGACTTAGATCTTCTAGTTTCTTAGTGAGATCTTTCACTATCTGCTCTAGTCTAGTGCTTTTCTTGAGAGTTTTCGCATAAAGTGTGTGAATATCAGGGAGGTCTTCATTGTCCGAGTCACTAAGTGTAGTGTGTGAAGTAACCCTTAAGGCTTTAATTCTTGGACTCACACAACCATTGACATCGTCATTATTGCTTTCCCTTTGAGTCACACACCCCGTGGTAGAAGTAGGAATGTTCTCAGAAATTAAAGCATCTAATCCAGTAACAACATGATTCACAACAACAGAAGTAGAATTATTAAATTCATCCTCACTAACAAGCACAGGCATATCATCATTATAGATAATCTTCGCAAAGAAAGACATGAAAGGATCAAAAACATCATATGACTCACGTTCCTCATTTTCAGAGTCACTTGAATCATCCCATGTCTTGAAAATGTTGGCCCTAGTGTGTTTATTTTGAGTGTTCAAATTAACTCTAAAATCTTGTGCAATGTGTCCTAGTTTTCCACATCTAAAGCATTCAGTCTTCTTAAGGTCTCTAGTAGGTCTAGTGTGAAAGTCCTTGTGATGTTTGTGCTGACCTTTCTCATGAGGTTTGTGATTAGAGTGAGTTGGATAATTGGACTTGCCTTGTTTGTTTGCCATGTTGTTTCTAAACTTGGTAATTTTCTTAAACTGTTTTGACATTAAGGCAATCTGATTGTCCAAACTCTCTATGTCACATTCCTCATCAGAGTCATAATTAAGGATGTTAAGCTCAGTCTTAATTAACTTAGAAGAAAAACTCAGATTGGAACTAGTCTGTTTCCTATGGGACTGGTCAATTGTTTCTTAATTCTAATTTCATTTCTAAAGTTCTTAGTTTACTACTGAGTAATTCAGGAGTGAGATTTTGGTCACACACTTCCTCAATAGCATATCTTTTGTTGTCAAATTTCTGTGGTAATGGTCTCAGAATTTTAGATGCAATTTCATATATGTCATAGGTTATCCCATTAGCATGCAGTTTGGTCACAATATCAGTCAAATTCATATAAAAGTCATCAAATGACTCAGATTCAGACATAATTAAAGAGTTATATTGTTGAATGAGCATTTGTGTTTTAGCAGCTTTAACTCTAGTGTCACCTTCATGAGCAATAACCAAAGTGTCCCAAGCTTCCTTAAAAGTGGTACAGGATGAGATTCTTTTGAACTCATGTTCATTTATGGATATAAATATGGCATTCTTTCCTTTATTATTGTTGTGAGAAACTTTCTTCTCTTCATGTGTGAACTCACTTAACACTTTCTTAACCTTCTCATTACTTCCTTCACTGACTGGTTTAGTAGGAAAAATGTATCCATTTTCAACAATGTCCCAGACATCATCTCCAAAACTTCCTTGAATGAAAACAATCATCCTTACTTTCCAGTAAGCAAAATTTGTTCCATCAAAGATAGGAGGTCTGGTCAAGTTACCAAATCTTTCATTTTTCTCATCCATGTTTGATTTTCAGAAAACAATTTCAGAAACACGGGATCTTTTAAAAGAAGTTTACAAAGCTCTGATACTAATTGAAAATCTATTACTAAAGCCGTTTAATATAAAATTAAACTATTTAAGTAACTCCGAACTGTTTTTTGAAGAAACTCTTTTCTTAAAACCAAATCAAATTAATCACAAGATTTGTTTAACAAAAATATGTACGAGATCTTTTCAAGATTTGTTAACAGGCTTAATAAATCAGTTTAAAAACTTTAAACTCAACACAACCAAGAATTAGATGAGAAGATGTAGAAAGATTAAGAACACGGGATTTTTTACGTGGTAAAACCTCACCCAACTGAGGAAACATCCACGACTCCCTCTACGGAGTAAACCAAAAATTCCACTAAAACAAATTATAACAGTTACAAACTATATAACACACATGCACACAAATCAAACCTATACAAGTTTAGGAATGTACCCACTGGTGTCCTTATAACTTCTCTGCAGTTTTGTTTGTTGATGTTGTTCTCCCAGTTTGCTAGCTTCCAATTTGTTCAAGTTCTTTACGTCGACTCGCGTTCTTAAGATATTATTACCAACACTTTTAGTGTGGTAGGGTGATCGTGTTTGTGAAGGTGCTTTCTAACACATGCATGCACACACTCACACTGATATTATACAAACAGTCCTATCAAATTACATATAAGATCTATATGCTGTGATTTTCTATTTCTATCTACTTATAAAACTTAACCTTATTTGACCTTTATTATAATCCCAGAATCCACGGCTATCTTGCTCGAAAGATGTATCAGGATCTTAATCAATCTCAAGTTTTGAAAATATTTTTGAGATTGAAAATCACAAAGTGCGATTCCAACTAGGTCGAAAGTCTTGTTTCAAAAGAACTAGAAATATAAAATGATTTTATTGATTTCGAAGTTAAAAACATTTTCTGAAATAAATCAACAAATATTTTCTCAAGATGAGAAACTAAAAATATAGATCTATGTGTAATATAACATGCAGTGACTTAGATCTAAGATTTCTATAAAAGTAGAAACACAGATCTAAATGGATGTTTAAGTTGATAACAAGATCTGAGAACGAAGAGGTTACAGCAACAAAACTAACAAACCAATCACTCAAAATCTCTCAAACACTCAAGGTTGTGTTTGATATATATTGGTTTTGAAAGAGGTTAAGGTTTGAAAATAGTTTTGGACGATTTAGGGTTAGGGTTTCCTAACTCTGGTTTCTCTCTCTCTCTTCTTTCTCCTTTCTTCTCTTTCTTCTCTCTTTCTCACTCGAATGAACAAAGTGGCAAAAAATCTCAGATGGCTAAGAGAAGGGTTCCCTTTATAGGAGGCTCAGAAGATTTAAGATAACAGACCAAAATCAAGGGCTAGGATCTGGTCTTGGAAGATTGACCTTGATCCAATGGTTTAAACAGAGCCGGTGATTAAAACGCTTCTGATTGGCTCAAGTTGATTTCACCAGTATTGTAAAAGAACGCATGAAGATCTTCGATTAAAACTAATCCAAGGGTTGAAACAACGCACATCAATCATCTCATTGAGAAAACACGATATGGTTCGATAATAGCTCGACAGGTGTAGGCAATTGATTGGTTGTTCCACGTGCATCTAATATAATTACATAGCACACCTTATAGTCTCTAGCGCTTTCGAATTCTACCCAAGTGAACTTTCAGCCAATGAAACTAACAATCTGGAATAGCAGATTGACGCCAAAACTTTTAAAACCAAATTTTAATTAATAAAAACCTTATTTTAAAAGTTTATAAAATTCCCAAAAAAATATTAAAAATCAATTTTAGGGATTTAAACACACTCAACATATATACTCACACTTATATGCAATATGAAATGTATGAATGCAATTCTAATGTGTGTGATTGTTGGTAAAAGTATCTAGATCAATCAATCAAGAGGAATAAAATGGCAAACCAATCTCTGAGGTTTTTTGGTTTCTAGGATTGACACAATTTTGTCACAATTTCCAAAGTATATGAATACTTATACAATACACACTCAAGTGAGTCAAGAGTATAAGGTGCTTCAATCTCCCCCTTTGGAAATATGAGACAAAATCTCCTTTGAGTCATCTAGTACTCGTACGGTAAAAAAAATAAGAAAACCCTATTCCTATAAAAATTCTATCTACCCATTTCCTAGAAAACAAAAGTACATAACTCAACTAATTACAATTGAATACCCTATTACAACTGTTAAGACTAACTGTACAGAATCCTACAATGAATCACTAAGATCAAGCACTTTAGAATATGTAAGAAGATTCATTAGACTCAAATTTCTCCCCCATTTTGTCTCAAATAGACAAAGGGAAAACATATAGAGGTCAAAGAGATTAATCATCACACACCACACCTATTAATTTACACATAGAAATAAATCTATTGTAATCTAAAGGTTTGGTAAACATATCTGCGAGTTGCAAATCAGTAGGAAGATAATTGATTTCTAATTCCTTAGTTTCAACCAATTCGCGTATAAAGTGATGTCTTATTTTTATGTGTTTTGTTTGCGAGTGTTGAACAGGATTTTTAGAGATATTGATCGCACTTTGATTATCACAATAGAGGTGCAATTGTTTTTCTTGAATACCATAATCACTTAGAATTTGTTTAAGCCAAAGTAATTGAGCACAGCAGCTTGCAGTGGCGATGTATTCAGATTCAGCTATTGAGAGAGATGTGTAGTTTTTTTTTCTTACTACTCCATCCTACCAAATTATTACCTATATAGTAACATGCTCCTGATGTAATTTTACTATCATCAGTACACCCAGCCCAATCAGCATCAGTGTACCCAATTATAGTGCTAGGTGTATCACGAGTGTACCAAATTCCTAGGTTTAGAGTGCCTTTTACATATTTAATAATTATTTTAACAGAAGAAAGATGGCTCTCTTTTGGGTTGTTTCGATAACGAGCGCATACGCAAACAACATACATTATATCAGGACGCGAGGCAGTAAGGTATAGCAAGGTTCCTATAATACTACGATATAGAGTTGGATCTATAGATTTTCCAGTTTCATCTTTAGATAGTTTGACCGTAGTACTCATTGGAGTTTTAGCATCTTTAGCACTCTCAAGGCCGAATTTTTTGACAATCTCTAATGCATATTTAGATTGCGAAACAAGTAATCCTTCTGAATTTTGTTTGACTTGAAGACCTAAGAAAAATTTCAACTCCCCCATAAGAGACATTTGAAACTCTTTTTGCATAATTTCAGAAAAGGATTTGACTTATGAGGGAGAAGTTGATCCAAAGATAACATCGTCAACATAAACTTGAGCTATAATGATGTGTTTGTCAAAATGTTTGACAAATAAAGTTTGATCATTTCCACCTCTCTTAAAACCTCTTTCTAAGAGAAAATTGGAAAGGTGCTCATACCAGGCTCTAGGCGCTTATTTTAGGCCATACAAAGCCTTTTTTAGACGAAATACATGATTTGGATACTAAGGGTTAATAAACCCTTTTGGTTATTCTACATAGGTCTCCTTAGTCAATATTCCATTAAGGAATGCAGATTTGACATCCATTTGATAAAGTGTAAAATGCAAGTAGCAAGCTATGGCAAAGTGAAGACGAACAGATTCTAAACGAGTACCAGGAGCAAAGGTCTCGTTAAAATCTATTCCTTCAATTTGAGAATATCCTTGAGCAACTAATCTAGCTTTATTTCTAATGATTATCTCATTTTGATCATATTTATTTTTAAAAATCCGATGTGTGCCAATAACCTTTTTATGATTAGGCCTATGTGCAAGATACCAAACATCGTGAATGACAAATTGAAGAAGTTCTTCCTGCATTGCAGAAATCCAGTGAGAGTCATTCAATGCCTCATTTACATTCTTTGGTTCCACAAGGGAAACAAAACATGCATAGTGAGCATAATTTCTTAATTGAAATCTTGTACGCACAGGCTCTCCAGGATTACCAACAACGTTATCTATGGGATGATCTTTAGAAACCCAATTAGTTACTTCATGTGTCTCAATAGGTAATGAATCATTTATTTCTGGAGAGTCATTTTCTATAACATTTATAGTCTCTTCCACAATAGTTGATTCACCTGTCTTACTCTCTACAGTAGTGTCACTTACAATCACATTTATGGATTCCATCATGGTTTTAGTGAGAAGATTATAAACACGGTATGCTCTACTGTTAGGCAAGTATCCTAGAAAAATAGCTTTATCTCCCCGGCTCTCAAATTTGGATAAGTGCTCTCTGTCTTTGCAGACATAACACGTACTACCAAAGGTTCTAAGGTACTTAAGATTGGGCTTTTTCTTATACAAAAGCTCATAAGGACTTTGTTTAGAATTATTTCTAAGATAGACCCTATTGATAATTTGACACGCAGTACGAATAGGTTCTACCCAAAAATATTTAGGCAAAATCTTGGCATGTAACATAGCACGTTCCATCTCCTGAAGTGTACGATTCTTTCTCTCAGCGATACCATTTTGTTGAGGAATATTAGGAGAACTAAATTCATGTTTGTAACCATTATAGTCACAATACTCTATTATACCTGTGTCTTTGAATTCTCCACCTCTATCACTACGAATTCTATTTACCTGAGTGTCCTTGTCATTTTCAATTCGAAGAAGTATTTTTAAAAAAGTTTGAAAAGTGTTAGACTTTTGATTTAAGAAGGCTACCCAAGTAAATTTAGTGAAGTCATCAACCATAACAAGAATGCAACTATGTCCACAGAGACTAACAGTTTGGGAGGGACCCATTAGGTCCATATGGATGAGCTCTAAGGGGTTAGAGGTAAGGATATATTTGACTTTCTTATGAGGTGCCTTAACAATTTTTCCTTCATGATAGGAACCACGGACAATATTAGAAATGGGTTTGATTTTTGGAACTCCTCTAACTATTTCTTGAGAATTCAATCTACTAAGATTATCTGATTTATGTGACCCATCCTATAATGCCATATCTCATTATCATCCATTCTGGCAACATTACAGATTTCAAAACTATTCATGACAGTATAACAATTGTCAGGAGTCCTGAATCCTGTAATTATTCATTCACCCTTTTCATTTAAAATTTTGCAATTGTTCTTTGAAAAGGTAACAGCATAATCTGAATCACAAAATTGCGAGATACTAAGTAGATTGGCCTTAGACCTTTGACTAGAAGAATATTTTCAAGAACAGGAAGTCCTTTCTCTTGGAGTGTTCCTTTACCTATGATTTGAGATGATACTCCATCACCGAAAATAACTTTTCCTCCAGCAAAGCTGGTTTTATTTAAGAGTTTTGTATCATCACCAGTCATGTGTTTAGAACATCTAGAGTCCAAATACCAACTAGAATATGTGTGTTCAGCTTTTAAAGCAGTAATAACAATGTTACACTTCGTCTAGGGTAATAGATCATCTTTTCTAACCCAAATTGCTCTTATTTTCATTTTGCACTTATTTGCTCTCAATTGATAAAATTTGCGAGCATTCGATTTTTGTTGAAAAATATTTTGCGCATGATTTTAAATTTTATGAAACATAGGAGAACTTGGTTTAGGAAAGTGTTTAGGAATCCTTCTAGGGAATGTTCGTTTAGGTTTGGTCTTTCTCTTCCTATAATTAAAGTTTTTATCTGGTTGTCTAGGCAGAACATAATTGTTTCGGCTTCTCCTAGAATAGTTAAAGTTTTGATAGATAGGAGGATTACAGACAGGTTTAACTAGTCTTCTAGCATAGCAACCATCAAAAGAATGGTCGTATATATCGCAATAGGAGCAATAAAGGTTGCTCAAAGTTGGAGTCTCCTTTGGGAAATCTCTAAACATAGGCTTTAAGGAGAACACATGAGTGGCCTGGAATCCGTTTATAGTCGAAAACTGTCTCCATAGCGGTCGGCCAATCAACCATGTCATCTGGGGAGAATCTGTCATCGAATGTAGGAACATCTACGTGGATATGTCCATAGAGACTCTAAGAAACTAACTGGAACACTAATGAGTGTGGGTCTCCATCCGGATGAGCTCTCAGGCCAATCGCATCACTTAGCGCAGGTGCAACATAATCAACAGGGACTGGTGTCATTTGGACAAGTGTTGACAAGGAGGATGATCATGCGGCGCCATGGGAGGTGGCGGGGGAACATGATGGTAGTGGGGACACGTGTCGATTAAGTGGCCATGTCCTCCACAATAGAAGCAATGATGATCCCGTAGTAGAGTGTAACGTTAGGCATCGAGTGGGGTGGGGGAATCCCCTCAAAGATACAACGATGAGTACTCATGGCATCAAAGGAGGATGAGGAATCGGTGTAGGGCAAAGACAGGTCATGGTGTGGGGATAGGATGTGTTAAAAAAGGAGGTGGTCGGTGTAGGCCAGGGTCAGGAAAGGGTCCTGAAGACCCAATATGATGGTAAAAGGCTTTGGGGCAGTTGGAAATTCCATAGAGGTTGGAAAATGAATTCGGCTTTGGGATTAGGATAAATTTGGTTGCATGGCGGTTCCGAGTTGTCCAGTGGGCTGTAAATGAGTGGTTGGGAGTGAAAATAAAGTCGGATCAGGCAGGGAACGCCCACCGAGTTAGCCATAAAATTTGGATAACCCAATTGGGTTGGGGCAGACATTTTTTTGTGTTAGGTAATATTCGGAGCACTTGGGTTTATAAATCCAGTAGGGGTAAAAAGGGTTACTAGGCTTTTAGGCTTGGGCGGAATAAGGTTTGCACCGAGGGTGGTCCCATGGGCTCTATTTTCGGAGGTGCGCTATTTGATATTTCTCCGGGAGTGGGGCAGCTGGAAAACACAGGGGACTCGCCTGGATCTGAATGCACTTGGCGTGGATCCAAGCCCACTAATGCATCAACTCGATCGGCGGTAAGAGAAGGAGCATCAGCCACCAAAATGGTAGTCCAACGTATTACATATGAAGTCCGACCATTGTCGAAGGGAATTTCTTTAAGATTTTGATGTTTTGACGTCAGAATTTGTCTGGGAAAACGATCAATGGCTTCAGGTTATTTTTCGGGTCTGTGAAGATTTGATTTCGAGAATTCCTTTGAGGGGCGGGGTTTTGCAATTTGGAGAAATGTAACATTATGGTTTCAAATTGTTCTTGATGTTGTTTGTCAACTCATCCATTCGTCGCATCAATTCTTGTTGATTTTTTCTGAAATCTTTGTTAATCTCTTCTTGAATTCGCGTCATCTTTTTCAAGGCCATTGAGAATGTAATGCATGAATTTTATTACCAACACACCAATATACCAATTGGGGAATGACACATCGCTTTGATACCAAATTTGACATGAACTATACATCAATGACCTAAAAACCAAGACAATATAATTTCTAAAGAGAGAAACAAGAGATTTGCCCCCCCCCCTCTCTTTCTCTCTCTCTCTCGCTTGGCTTTCAAAGTTTTCTCTCAATTTTGTGACAGCCAATTTACCTGGGAATGCGAAAAGATGTGCTTTAACGCTGATACTTCCTTCTCTAAAGCCTTTGAGATTGTCTGTCCACCTGCACTACTTTACAACCTTGATGAATATGGATACACAAATCATAAGACACTCAGACTTAAACCCGCATACAAAGTGAAGCCACAAGATTTTCTCTCGTACTGAATCACGACCTTGGCGAAGACGGATGAATTTTATAATTTTAAGGACTTATGCCCGTAAATATCAATTATCATAACATCAGGAGAAACACAATTCATAATTCTGTAATAGGGGTTGTGATTTTGAAATGGAGAATAAGGGTAATGTATTGATGCACAAGTATTATTTTGGGAGATTATTTGGCCTAGGAAACTTTGCTAAGGTATATTATGGGAGGAATCTAAAATATGACCAGAGCGTGGCCATTAAGGTAATCAACAAGGAGAAGGTTCTACAAATTAGGTTGATTAATTAGACCAAGCTAGATATATCTGTTATAGGACTTGTGAAACACCCCAACATAGTCGAGCTTTATGAGGTCATCGCTACTAAGACCAAGATTTACTTTGTCATGTAATATGCCAAAGGTGGCAAGCTCTTTAACAAGGTGGTTGTGACAACCCGAGATCCGAGATAAGGGGTGGCCAGCCCGATACTCAAACGTAACAGGAATCATGGATGGATATCCTTCTCAGCATCATCAATAAAAACTGAGTATATGGGAAAACCACCCAATAAATCAGAAAACGGGTTGCCAAAAAGTGTAAGATTTTTAAAAAATGCATTTATGAAAATTAAATTTAACAACCCAATTCTGATAAGCAAATGGAATTCCACAAAATATATAATACAACTAAAACGTATGTACACAAATGGACCGAATAAGCTGTCGGTCCACAGCTACATAGAACACCGTACAATAAATTTAATATCTTATATAATACATTCATTAATCAAATACAAATGTTTGGGCCACACGCCCGAGTGAAAAGACCCGATCATATCTAGAACAACAAGAATGAAAGCATCTAATACAACGTCCTGTAATAACCCGCAAAATCTTACAGCTCGTCGAAAGAAAAGGAATTTGGGAAGTCAAAACGGGCGTCCTTGCGGAGGAGCACCTGAACGGATACAATCGTATATATATACAACATGGAAAGTAAACCGGTCAGGGCCGGGTTCTATATGATTACTAGAAGAATAAAAAGCATGATAAGTATGAACAGTTATGCATAAATGACAAGGATGATAACATGGCATGACATCTACATAAAAGAAAGAAAAGTAAATAACTTAAATTTAACCTTTCCTCATAAGTCAAAATTATCATATCCTTCTTACATTTTTTAATAGGAATAAAACCATTTATTTGGTTAAATCAAGAGATATCATTTCCTTTCACTCATTAACTTTTATAGTTAATTATCTTTCCGTTCCTTAATAGGAATATCATTCACATCAAGTGCTCTTTATGGCACATATATCTTTCCCGTGCTCTTTATGGCACATAACCATGCTCTTTCTGGCATATAACCATTAAGTCCAACTTGATGAAAATAGTTATATACATATACATATAACGATTCTAAGACCGCCCGTCCGGGTTTCCCCACTGTGCGCGCCCCTAGATGACCATCATCTTCCAGGACCTAACATAAGACAACCTGGGCACCTAACGCAATACGTCGGGAAGCGGCCATGAGCCTGCGGGGTAGTCAAGACCACACCCGGAATCTCCTACCCATCGCAGAAAAATATACAACAATAAGCGCTCCCATGGCCTAGGACTATATCCACCCTGCATTCATTAGCCAGGGGCTTCACCTCACGTGCGGACTTCCCTTATGATGTCATTTAGAGAGGTGTGTATGAGTAAATTATTATTTACATTTTGAATCTCATTTTCAGTTTTAATTATCATACCAAAATTTCATTTCCATTATCCATGGGTTTGGTCCATTTTATTCGAAACCATCTCCATTAAATAATCTAGCTCATTTTATTCGAACCTAGTTCCTTAGACTAATGTGGTTCATTACATGCAAACCTAACGTCATCGAATATTCTCATTAATATTCCTCAATTTACAAGTCCCGACTAAATCTCCAAATATTCTTAACGATTCTAAAATTCCCCCAAAGTTTATATAACTTCGATAAGCCCCTAAAGTCTCCAAGCATGGACTTCCAAACTCCTAACTTCCGAACTTCAAAAGTTTGAATTAAAATAAGTAATGCCTTAACATCACTTTAAACCTCCCCAAAATAAACCCCAGATGAACCCCTTTCTAGTCTAGGGTAACGACCAAACTCAACTAATACTCTAGGAATCTAAGCTTAACTTCATTTAAGAAGGTTCCTAGGCCCTAAACTTAAAGAAAAAGATCAAAAATTAAAAAGGAAAATGACTCAAACAGCAGGAACCGAATCGATTCGCCCTAAGGGCCGAATCGATTCGCCCAAGCGAATCGATTTTCGCTGAAGGCGAATCGGTTCGGATAACAAAACTTGGGTTTCTGCAACTTCCGAATCGATTCGGTCTTAACCTGAATCGATTCGGGTACCAAGACCTGGGATTCTGCATCTATGCGAATCGAGTCGCCCCAGGGGCCGAATCGATTCGCCCCTGCGAAAATGCCAAGAATGGCTATGGAGTCTTGAACTCCAAATTTCCCAAACCCAAAACCAACCAAACTCAAATCATTATGCTGCAATTACTACTCCCTAAGTATGTCTATCTACCATCATCAACTAAATTTATCATCCAAATCAATTCCCAAGGGTTAATACCCAAAAATCCAACAAAAACCCTAACATTTCTAAATCATAACAAATCCATAAATATCAAGACTAATTATTCTACTTAAATCAAATAATTGCAAGTAGATTACTTGCCTCAAATGTAAGAATCTGATTTGATGAAGAAGGAAGCAACAAATCCTAGCTTGAATTCCCAAATCTCTCTCTTTCTCCCAAGTTCTCTTCCTCTCTCTAGGGCTCAATTGTATAAATTGGAAGAGAAGAAATGGGGTTGGGGAAAAATAAAATGGGGCTTAAGTCTAAAAGCCCACTTAAGTGACTAATGCGCGATAAAATAATACGCGACTACACTTTAAAGCCAAAAAAACCAGTCAAAAGTGACCGAAATGCCAAAATGTAATATGGCACTTATTTTGACTATCTCGCACCTACCGGGACTAACTACACCCTCCAAATTATCATTTGGAATTTTATGATTCATTTTACTTCCGGTTTCATCTTAAACCAATTTGTCCTTTTATATCTTATGACTCCATAAATCACCACATGGATATTTTTACCTACTCATAAGGTGACCTTACAATATTTTAGTAAATATTAACCTTTTTCATATTTAATTAATATTCACCCAATATCCATCATTATATAATTAATTACTATACATAGTAAATAAATATAAAATAGGCTACCAAACGTGAGGGTTGTTACAGTGGCTAAGGGTAGGCTCAAGGAAGATATCGCATGGAAGTATTTTCAGTAATTAATCAGTGCAGTTAATTTTTTCCACAACAGGGGCATTTATCACCGGGATTCGAAACCAAAAAATATGTTGCTAGATGAAAATGGTGTTCTAAAGGTTTCAGACTTTGGGTTGAGTGCAATCGCTGAGAATAAGTGTCAAGATGGGCTACTCCACACAACCTGTGGGACTCCCGCCTATGTGGCTCCTAAAGTGATCAGCAGAACAGGGTATGATGGTGCCAAAACTGACATATGGTCTTGTGGGGTCATCTTATTTGTTCTACTCGTCGGTTATCTCCCATTTAATGATTAAAATCTTATGGAGAAGAATAGGAAGATAAGCAAGGCCGACTAAAAATGCCTTAATTGGTTTCTGTAAGATGCCTGTGGGCTGCTGTTGAGGATCCATGAGCCGAATCCATTTACCCGAATTTCCATAGCCAAAATCATGGAAAACCCCTGGTTTAGGAAAGGGTTAAACTCCAAGAACGTAAGAAGTAAAGGAGAAAACAAGGACATGGACCCACTAAATGCTGACATAGTTTTTGGTAGCAGTGATACTGTTGATGCAAAGATAGAATCGACTAAGCTTAGTAATTTGAATGCCTATGATATCATCTCTCTTTCAATAGGGTTCGGCTTGTCTGGTTTGTTCGTGGAAGAATACCAAAAGAAGGAGGTATAATTTATGCCCACAAAGCCTCTTCAAATATTGTATCAAAACTGGAGGATATTATGGGGCATCTGAAGCTTGAAGTGAAGAAGAAAGATGGAGGCTTGATGAAATTGGAGGGGTCTAATGAACGTAGAAGTGGGTTATTTTCGATTGATGTGGAAATATTTGAAATCATTCCATCCTTTCATTTTGTGGAGGTGAAGAAGTGTAGTGGTGATAAGATGTAGTATCAGAAGTTGTTAAAGCAGGACATAAGACCGGCTCTCAAGGAAGTTGTTTGGTCTTGGCAAGGTGAGCAGCAGCAATCACTATAGGATACACTTCCATTTTCAATAGTAATATAAATAATTTTATATGCATTATATATCGTGCGTGTGGTGTCTAAAAATAATATAAAAGATCACTAAACACATTATATGCAATATTAAGTATTAAATAATGTCTAAAGCATCAACCAATCTAAAATATAATCAAATCCTAATGATATCATATACATATCATAATTCCAAGAGCTATAATTTTCTAATTGTTCCATCCAGTTGACAACCACCATAATATAATAATTTCATCTGCAGTCCCAGTCTTTTTGTCTCGGCATTCTATATTAACATTGAAAAAAATAGGGAGTAAGTAATTTAACACATTAATCAAAATATTATAATAAAGTCAATAGTCACTATGGTCTATGTATTATAATACATAATCTTTCATGTTTTAATAATATATAAAACAATCATAGCCACTAAGACCAAATATATTTATTACATACTAATATTATAATAATATAGTGATCTTGCACAAGACACTAAGCCACACATATATAAAATAAATTTGTCGGGAATAAGAAACAAAGGAAACAGAGATATAAGTAACTGTGGAAGAAAATAGTAAAAGAAGTAAAAGAGGAGTTTGTGATCAAGGGGGAATCAACTCTTACCTGAATCAGAGAAGAAAGAGAACAGAGGAGGTTGCGATCTGGTTCGTAATTGTAAACCATAGAAAGTTGTTATGGTTCATAAGTTCTTTTCCTTTTTTCAATGTCGTAACTTCCTCAACTCAAACGCCAAAACCTTTTTACGAACTCCCAAACCCTCTACTTCTTCTATTCTGATTTTTTTGGTTAAAAAAGCAAAGTAGTGTTGTTTAGATAAAACATATAACCAAGTACGAATTGGGCTATACATTTTTTATTGAGCGATATTGTGGTGTTTATCTCAGATTATTAGCTGCGCACGTAACAGTGCGACCAGCGAAGGAAGGGCTCATAAGCAGCAGATGGGACCAACATTTTGGGGTGTTTCATGCGAAAACTCGCGATCGGTGAAGGTGAGGGTTCACTGCAGCGAACGGGAGTCAGATTTGTGCGAAAATGGGTTTTAAGGAGGGCTACTTTGGGAGAACAAGGTGAGTGATCCCGAACAATAATGTGAGAGTAAGAGCAACAACCATATGTCCAGCGAGCACACCTGTATGAATATCTCCCATGATCTTCCTATATAGAGATAGTACACTAATTAAATATGACCATGGGATAAATTAAAGTTTGTATACTAATTGTTATTAACCTTAACAATTTCACAAGCTTGTAGAGTTAATGTAACCATTAATCCCAAAGAATATTGAATACTAAAATATTCATATGATTATTACTTTGATTTGTTGTTGGGTGCAATTTAATTTATTATATCAACAAATCCTGTGAGTTAAGTAAATGATTATGGGGACATTATCGGTATTATATTCTAGAGGAATCCGCATTGAGGATTATTTAATCTTGAATTGAAACACCCCCTTGGCTAATTTACGTTTTGATTCTACCAATAAACCTTATCAGTGGAATATTTAATAATCTGGTTCAATATCATATAGGTTAAGTTTTCTAATTAAGGAAATAAATTTAAGTGAAATTGAATTGTCAGTAATTAAGTTCACTAAGCGGGCATTTGCAGTTTAACGTAAGAAATCATATTATATATATTAAGTAAACTCCTATACTAGGACTCTTAATTGATATAAAGTAATTTTGAGATTATTTGATTGGAGTGCAATTGCAATTATTTAGTGGAGTTAATTGCAATTACTGAAATGGTGAAAATTTGATTATAGGGGATTAATCAGGAATTTCCAATATCGGTCAAAAGTCAATATAATTATTTACCACAGATCTCCGGTTTAATCCTTAATTATGAATAGGTCACTTTTCAATACGGTTCCCATTCCTTATAAATAGAAGGGCGGAACCAAAACCCATATGCATCACACTCTCACCATGGAGAAAGAAAAATCGATTAGGGGGGGGAGAGAGAGAGATTGGCTAAGTGGTAAGGTGGAGAGAGGGAAGTTTATCTCTCAAGTCTTATTCAAGATCTCTCAGTGAATGCACACACACAAAGCTACTAAAAGAACTTAGGTAATCAAAGTATTCAAATCTACATTAAAATATTCTTTAACCATTCTCAGGTCTCAAGTCATCAACAACAACTACAAAGTTAAAACTATATCTCTCCAGAAAAACAAATTTGTAACCTAAACGCGTTTGAATCTAAGATCCACATTAATTTGAATGTGTTTTTATATTCCAATGCATTTTGTAACCGACATGTATGTCATTGACCTTCCATTGATTATTGATAGACTTAATAGAGTCGTGGTCATATTTTATAACAAACCTAACAAGTCGAGTAATTCAATGCCTAACCGAAGAAAGACATTATGATTGAAAATTGCACGAATAAAGGTCTTCAAATGGTAAAAAAAAGACAGATCAAATTGTTAATGCATCACCGAAGACATCATGACTAAGAATTGCACCAATAAAAGTCCTAAAGGCATCACACGACAACTCAAATTATTGCGTGAATTAGGCACGCTAGGATAGGCATAGTCGCGATGAGATGCTTGAAATGTTAAAAGGCTAAGCCTAGGCCACATCGGCCCATCAAATCTCAGAATCCGAAGAACTCATCATATTGGTGGACCATGATAGAGTTGAACTTAGCAACAAAAGCCTATGAGAACTACGTAACTAGGAGACTTCTCATGGGGTCGTAAGGCCTTAAGGACCTACAAGATGTGATCAACGAGCTCCACATCCAAATAGATGTAGATCAAGATGTCAACAAAGAAAACTATAAGAAAAAGCTGCAAAAAAGGTCAATAGATTTGTGTCATCACGCAATAAAGGTAGATAGGTCCTTAAGCCGAAACGCATAAGGGGCATTGATAAAAGTCGTCTTCTTTTCTTTTTGCCTCGTCTAAATCCGGTGATATCCACTCTTCAATTCTATAACTTGGAGAAAATGAAATCTCTCAATCATATACTCCAAATGACAATAGAAAAATATAATTATAATCTTGTTGATAACGCGGCTATCAACACACATCCGCTATTCATCTTCCTTCTAACATTCTCTCACAAAGTAATCCTTGATCATGAAGTTAGGGATAGCTCTCAAGAGGTCAGCTAACTTCGAAGAGAGAATTGAGGAGTGCCTATTGTAAAGACAAGAGGATAACATATACCCTCGGCTCGAGCCTGTACTAATAACGTGGCATAAGAAATTATGGTCGTGGTTAAGGGACCGGGCATAAACCATGCAAAATTATTGTTAAAGGTGTGTCTAGGCACTCACCTAACTCCAGGCTAAACTATGCACATAATCGGCGCCTTGTCTCACTCAGGCAAGGCGCCTTTAATAAGGCACGCACCTTGTGCGCCAAAATCCAAGCTCAAGGCATGGCTCAGGCACGGCTCGTTAACTTTTTCAAATAATTCCCACAATATAATAATGAACCAATTAATATGGTGATTTTACATATTTTCCAATAGAATATGGAAGACGATGAACCCAACTCCAAAACTAACCAAAGTAAATCCTTGATTTCTAATGAAACCTTATATTTCTTACTAGTCCTTACTTACGCAAAAGAAAAAAAAAATTAAACTCCAATAATGTTTCATCATTTTTTACACATATTCGAGTATCTTTTTTCAAATATATCAATAATTTTTCTTTTGTTGATTATTAGAAATTTAAATTGGTATATAAATTTGGTATTTAAATATTTATTTTTTCATATGGTGATAGAAGATATATTTTTTCTCATGTGTTTCTTCATAACCGTCTATAATAGTAATATATGCTACATATTTCAAGTTTTAGATTAAAATTCTTTGATGATTATAAATATATAAATTTTGCATATTTTATAGACTTTGCGTCTCACTTCTCGCCTTGTGCCTAGGCTTCACGGGGATCTTGGCTCCTCAGTGCACCTTTTGCCTCTGACTACTATGCTCACGCATAGGTTGGACGTGGAGGTATGCATGTTGGTCTAATTTTCGTGGTGCATGATATATTTGTCAAACTGCCACGAGCGCCTAATATTATTAATCGAGCACCATGGGGGCCTACTCCACCCAACCAACACTGACAAGGAGATCAAATCAGCTCCATTGGTAACCCGAGGTTTTCAACCAATTCCTTAAGGGCTTATTTCTAGGTACACCATTGATAATCATGATATACAACTTTACTTTGAATGGTAGTGACCATAAAAGGCTATGAACATTCGTTCAAGACGTGAGGGAGTTAAGAGCAACTAGAGTGTAAGACATAACAAGGAGATTAAGGTTTGAAATGGTGGTGTTGTTCGAGTTACAAAGGAGGAAGTGGTTTGCAAATTTAGTTGACTCTAGGCTAGGGTTTTGCTTAGGGTCAGTTTGAAGTGAAAAAGACCTGGATTTGAGTCAAAAGAAATGGCGAAGGGAGATCTGGCTTGCGATTTTTCCAGAGGAAGTATTAGTGGAGAGGATGTAGAGGAGTCATGGTGGTCAGGGAAGTGCCGACAGCAGTACGGGAGGTCATCGTAGCTAAATAGAATAGAATGGAAAAATAGGATTCCGGTAGTCGACCCAAATAATTGAGAAAAGTCTATATTGAGTTGAGAACTAGTTGTCACAAAATATCGGATGCCTCAACAAGAGAAGTCGTCGATGGTAATGTGTCGATAACGAGGGTCGGTGAATCTCGCAAGAAGGAGGCAAAATTAGTCGAAATTGAGATTTCACTATCAGGAGGTGAGATCGGCAGCGGAGGGGCTACAATAGGACCCACCGATGTACCAAACTGACTGTTAAGGCTTCTTTCATCGTCGGTAGCAAAGGTGGAGGAAAGAGGCGGCAGCGAACTGCTGGAGTGGCACCATCTCGTGCTCTAATCATCAACGTCCATACGGTATCCCAATAGAACCATCGCTATTTATAAATTTGATAAATTCAGCGAAATTAACACACAAATAAATATATGAAATTAGGCATGTTAAGTATTTAGTCCTATTTTTTAAAATTTAATTGTACCCATTTCCATGTATTTATTTTTTTTAGTTATTAGTCCTATTGTAATCACTATAGGATGTGTCATTCTCTGCGAAAAAGAAGAGAGGCGGTTACATAGTAGTTATGGATGATTTTGGGTGGTTATGGGACTTACAACAATTTTAAAAACACATGTGATGGGAGACTAAAAAATCTTAAGATATGAGACTACAGCCAAAAGAACTAATGAAATTATATCTACATCCTCACAATATCATATGCATGAGAGCACAAAGGGGAATATTCTCGTAGTATGCTAACCTAGTGGGGAAAGTTCTAGAAGAAGATGATGTCATGATTGATAACACAATAAAGTGGCATAAGCCAAGACACCACTAAAGAAATAATCTTGAATCCAAAAAAAATCTACGAAAATAAAGTACAAAAGTGTACTCTAGCCCCTATGATTTCACATTAGTAACATAGTTAGAACAGACGATCACTGATACTTTTTTGTTTAAAAGAAAGCCTATTTGGAAATTCCAGACTCATGTTTGCAAATCCGTAAGCCGATAGATTTGGGACAGATATACCTGTCACCCTCTTAACTACCACCAGAAGTGAACTCTTGAATAAAGATAGTGCACATTAAAGGTTTGTACACTTTTAACACTTTTTCCTCAAGTATGAATTTTCTTTTTTAGTGGTAAGCTATAATAAAATACTTCATCTTATTTATATGTTATGTAAAAGATATTTTTTTAAAATTATCTGTTATCTATATTATACATCAAATACGATAGTATTAGAGGTATAATAAGCCTTTAACGCAATTAATCCTCTCTCTCAATCATAAAATCTAGAGCCTCTCACAAACCAAAGTATTTAAAGCTTGGGAAAAAAATGACTGCTTGATGGTTCACATTGATTGTCCCAAAAAAAACTCTTAAACTTCACAGACAGTTCATATTGATACACAGTTTTAAAGCAAGTCCATGGTAAGCGGTGAGAGGCATTTCGCAAAAGGAGGTCAAATCCAAAAAAAAAAATTGGTTTGAATCTGACACCACTCGGCCATATAACGTCGGAGATTCGTCAGAGATAATAAAAAGGATGATCGGATTGCATTTTTTTAACCTGATTGGAGCGATTTGTCACCGAATATTCATCGGAGAGTACCTCAAACTGATTGGGTTAGAAAAAAAAACAAGGTCGGAGGTTCTTTATTTGTTAACAATCATGGTGGATCAATGATTCGCTTTTTTTAACAGACTTGGTGGACTGATTGGGATATATATCTCAACTGAATATCACGGAAATATCTCATGTTTACCGTAAATGATAAATTAGCCTCCTCTTCTACTGTTATCATTATATGAATAGAATAGTGCGCATTTATTTTAATCAAATATTAGAGTTTTTTATAGGTCCAATCAAGGCTATTAATGATGTAGTTAGTAGCTTAGGGCCCCTAATAGTTGGTGACCTAAATCCCGAATAGGGTATTTAGTTTTCAGTTACTATAAATTATTATCTAATGTGTTATTGTTTATATGATTGAAATTTTGAAGACTTATTGTATGATGGGATATTTATAGTGTTAGGAAGAAAATGGGAGAGGTGGTAAAATTTGTGCTGTAAATATATTGGGATGTGGAGATGGGTAGATTGTAATATCTTTTTTGGTCACATATATAACAAATTGATTATTATATTATATTGTTTTATCCACATAATCATCACTTTAGTATTTGTTCATTTTCTTATTAGATTGGTTAAGTATTCTTTAATTTATAAACTTTATTTACGGAAATTGAAATTTATTTTCAATATAATGTGCTTTAACCTCAAGATTATTGTGCCGACTTTTTCATGCCCTTCCTCTCTTCATTCTGGTATAAATATAAAACTAATTTTACTAAGTATAAGATTTATTTTATCTATTATATTCGTTGAAATTCGAAGTACATTATTTAAGAGTTAAGATTGATCACTATAGGTTTAAATTTGTAAATTATTCACCCATAATGTTTGCAATGTTTCTTTCATAGTTGGTTCTTTATTAGATTAGTTTACAAAAGAGTCGATGTATTTTTAAGAAATTTTATAATCCGCCCGCGCATCGTGCGGGTTACATGCTAGTTCTTAAAGTAGTTCTAGATGAAGGCACTATAAGTATATTAAATAATTTAAATGGGTAAGGATATTCTCTTAATCTAACACCCTGGATGGGATAATACGAATAAGGGTAGTTGTATGTACTATCCGGGCAGATTTCGATAAGGCGATAAGTATATGGATAGTGCATTTGAAACGGATACTGATAATGGATATGGTATCCGCTCCATATCTAACCATTTACACCTGTATCTTTAACATCATCACTAAATTCACAGGAATGTTGGCAAACCAAATTCACTTCAATTGGGGTTCGATTCTAGAAACAGCAGAGACCACTGTTAATTTTAGCATCAATCTGTGAGAGCTTAAAAGGCAAAAGGATATGAAGAAAGACAGCTACTAACCAGATAAGGGAATGTTTCAAGTCAAAATCTTGAAGCCATGCCAAAACAGAAAAAATTAATAAGAGAAAAACAATTGAGGTACTCAAAGACTACCATGGACTTATTTTATGCAAACAGAAATTTGACACAAACAAAAGATGTGAAATAGCAGTAGAACATGATTTAAATAAAAGTTCATATCTCTATATTCATATATGTCAACAAGTTTGTCAAATTCCTAAACAAGTTTACATTTTCTTTGCTAGGTCAACCTATTCTTTCAAATAAGAAAAAAAATGGTGCTTGAACTTCAACCATAGGAGAAATTGATGATTGAAATCCTCTCAATTTTTGAAGGCTCAACCAACCACTCACCCAAGTACAAAATATCAATGCAAAAATTACTTTGAGAAACTGAAATTATAATTTTTTTTTGTAAAAAATGCAAACATGTGATCCATAAGCAAACTAAATGGGGGGAAACTCAATTAGCTGTCAGATCAAATTTACACATACAAATAAAATAGATATGAAAAAAGTTCATGTTCACCAGATTGATATTATGAAAAGGAACAATTTGCGTATCAGGAGACCACTGCTGAGAATATTACCATACTTCTCTAACTCGTCCATTTTTCATAAACCCACAGATATTAAAAGAGAAAATTTAAAATAAGAAAAGAAACAACATTGAAGATATGATGAAGAAAACGTAAAAAGAAAGAACCCCAAAATCTGTCTACACGAATATACCACAACAAACATAAACAAAACCAAATTAAAATTATATGGGATTTCTAAAAGTGAAAAATGGTTGAGAAAATACCTTTGTGAAGCGAATAACTTCGAGAGATCCGAAGCCTTAAGGAGAGAGAATGAGAAATGGGAAAACAATATATGAACAAGGTATAAATAGCAATGAAACTTAGTTTGAGAGTGGTACAAGGCAAGGAGCCTCTTCACGTTCTATAATAGTGCCAATACAAAATTAAAATTATTTTATTTTAAAGAAGGTTTTTTTATTAGGGGCATATACCAGATAGTCCCTCGAACTTTTTTTAATACACGTTTAGTCCAAGTGTTTTTATTTTGCACCAAAAAGTCCTTCACCATGCCAAAAAGACTTTTCCATGCCGCTGGAGCGGACCTTTAAATATAAGAGAATAAGGGACATTTTGGTATAAAATAAAAGGCTTGAACTAAATGTGTATTAAAAAATGTTTAAGGGACTTTTTGGTATTTATCCTTTTTATTAAAGGAGAAGAAGATATTCTTATGATAGTTTAAGTTTTAACACTTTCAAATAAAATATTTTTAAAAAAAAGGTAGGTTGCGTTCTTTAATGAAAAATATTCTGCCTATAATTTGGAATTGGGCTCTAAAGCAGTCCCATTTCTGGATAATTTGAATTTTGGCTCTCAAAAGTTTAAGGATTTGGTAATTAACCTCACCAGTTTAAATGTTTGGGGAATGGTGGACCCCAATTTCATATGAAAAAACATTAGTTAAATAAGTAGTTGTTATTCAAAAAAATTAAAGGAGTTTTTGGAGAAAGGTCCAATATAACTCAAAGTGTATAAAAATAAGACACGTCACATAATTTTATAAATTTAGTCTCTCTACTAAAAAAAACCATGAAAAATGACCAATATACCATTTGACACCTCATAGAAAAAAATTAAAAGTTCATAACTTCATATCTACAAATCTAAAATTCACAAAATCTATGTATTTAAAATCTACTCATCGATATCTATCCAATAACACCCATACTTGATATTTTTTGACAAAAAAATCGAAATCGATAAATTTACTATTTCACTAAAGCCTCTATTTTTTTCAGGTGAAAAACCTTCTTTTCCAGTGCTTGCAATGGGGTCGCTAACGCGGACTAAAAAAATTACAAAAATAGATGGAGAGAGAGAGAGAGAGAGAGAAACGGGTAGAGATAATCAATTCGGCGAGGATTCCGACGTTTCGATGAGGATTTTGGTGGGTGGGGTGGAGGTGGGGTTATGTGATTATTTTTAGAATGATTTTTAAATGAGTATGAATAAGGGTATAAATATAAATACCTCTTTAACTAAAACAAATAAAATTACTTATTTTTTGTACTCCTATTTTTAAAGGGGCCACACAAATAAATGTTATTGTACTACAGGGACTAGATTTATAAACCTGAAAACCATTGTCTTATAAATCCAAATATAGGCAAGAACATGGCCTTGATCTTAATTCTCTAAAAATTAAAATATCATTGTACCCTCATTTATCTCTCTCATCCATGGAAGCCATTGCAAAAGCTTCAATAAAATTAAAATTTTTTACTTTTCAGCGCCAGTGAATTCCAACAAACAATTTGTAATATTTATATTTTCCAACCAATCCTACAAAGTATAGATCAAGTAATATGAAGTTTTTCAAAATCTCAACAAAGTACAATACTTCTTAAGGTACAATCTTGATTTTATGTAAATTTGTGTTCAAATACAAAACTCACTAAATATTTTAATTTTCTAGGAAAATCATGCAATCTAAGGGAGTAATGCATATTTTTTCTTCACGAAATTTTTTATTAGAAAACAAAATCTAATTATCACCGCCCCAACCACTAAAAAATGGCACAGTGACGAATATGCGCACACACACACACACACAAAGAGAAGATCTCTGATGAGTCTCCCAAAACGGGTGCCCCGAAAGTTTTTTTTAAATACAAAAAATATTTTTTTCCTTCTACCCTTCATATCCATAATCTCTTCATTTCAGATTCCCTCTCCATCAATGGTCGTTTTAATCACTTTGTACAACTGACTCATTATCTTCACCTCCCTCATACTCAATAAAAATGATTTACATCCACAGCGCAATCACCTCACACAATCTCTCAATCCCAATCTTGCATCGAGGGAATCTTAGTTTCATATTAATATCCCTAATTTCTTATGATGATAATCACTTGTACTGTGAAATTAGGAATTTGATATTTTTATTTATATCTGACAAATTTCAGCATATGGGTAGCTTTGTGTTTCTTTGTATTTTGGGTTGTGTTTGGAGAGTGTTTAGGTAGTTCGGGTTGTTTATGACGATTTAAGTACTATTTTTTTTAGCGATGATGGTTGTGTGGTTTTGGTTGTCTCTCATATTTGATGGTGTTGTGTAATATCCTTCATTTTTCACGTAAAGATTGGTCAGACATAATACGCCGAAGATGGGGCTTGTCTAACAATCTTTATCATTCTCAGCATCAAACCATACTACGACAATTTCTTTTTAGACCAAACACGCAGAAATAAATCATTTGAAATGATAACTAGTAGTAAATAAATTCAAACTGCCATTAGTTATAAAACATCCAACTCCAGTATAATTGAAAAATAAAATGACTGTATAATAAATCTTGGGCTTATGCCCATACAATCTCTGAAATCATAAAATAATTGAAATAAGAATAGCAACCTATGCTAGAGTCAATAGAACTGCAGCACCTAATGATCAAGTGCGACTACAAGTCTCATCTTCGATCAACCCTGTTGTCCCTGTCTAGGCTAATCTGTGGGGAAAACATTTTATAATTTGGGTTAGCACCCTAAATTTACAAGAATTAACATACAAAACCAATATATAATTATGCAGTTAATTCACATTACACAATGCCCATCGGCACTTGCATGCAATAAGTATCTTACCCCTTATAAGTGAAATACTATTTGCATTCTTACCCAAGTCCTTAATATGAAGTCCGATATTTATACTAATAATATAATATTTAAGGCATCTGGTATAGGTAATAAGCAGGAGCTAAGCATCTACACATATGATTCCAGTCCGAAGAATATCCCCACAATACTACCCCTAAGGAATGTCATATTCACATAATGTATTTTACGTAGCATTATGATCATTAATAGTTATCTACATCATGAGACTACATGGATTTGTTCTCAATTAATTTATATTATTATATATGTCCTTACATATATGGGACTAAAGAAGGCATCCACCTTTATTCTCTTGTTCGTGATTTACCGGTACATCCGAAGGAGTTCGTCACAAAGTGGACATAAAAAAAACCTATAAGTGGGGCGGTCCCTATGCAATACACCATTGCACGGTCCATACCCCGATAATGACAATGGATTTCGTCTATCCCATATACCTCATCGTAATTGGTGCTGCCATGTAGGACCTAAGATAACGACCTACACAACGCCTAGCTCGTCTGTGTCGACGCGTGCTATGGTCCCGAACACGTACGCAACCCCAATCGATAGGTCATTCACGAACATGGATATGTTCACACAAATAATATATACAAATATTAGCACAAAATATATGTAGGTAATTATTCCTATAATTACCCTCCTGTGAGTTTCATCAAGCCTTAGATAATACCCTTGCCTTACAAATTAACCATCTAGTTAATTATTAAACTCTCCAGTTTATGAATCATGACACAAAACTATTTTAATTAAATAACCAGTCACTTGGATGACCTCCCATATACTCGCTTGAATTCGTAAAAATTCCCCGAATGCTTCCCCATTCCAACCCTGACCTAAGTCTAGGAGCCGAATCGATTCGCCTCTTGGGCCGAATTAATTCGCCTCAGAACTAATCAATTAGCCCGGAAGGCCAAATCGATTCGAATTATGGCATAACTCAGAACTGTTGTGTTTTTCTTATACGAGTTTACTACTTAGAACCCCATTTCTTCTTTAATATTCTATACTCTACTATATCAAGAATTATAATTCCATCATGATCAAGAAACACAATTTATATGGCAATCTAAACCATCTATCTAAGATAATGCCCCAATAATTCAAGAATTCAAATCTAACACTAGAACTCATCTAACCCAGTTTTAATTTATAATTTTTATCTAAACATTTTTAGATTTAAAGATATTAACACATGAATTCTAACATCCAACTTCCCAATAACACGACATTAATTTCGGGTTTATCACCAAAATGCTTAACTCTTAAATATCATTATTTCTAAATTTGTTTCTAAGAAATCCTATAGTTCATTCTAATTGTTCATAGTCATCAATTAAACTATTCAACATGAATTGTTATGAGAAAATGTGTAAATGAATTAAGAAACAAAATTACAATTGATTTAGCAAGAGAATTCTTGCCCTAAACCGATGATCTGAGCCTCCCCTCTTGAATCCTTGTTCCTCCTCTCCTCTTTAGACTTGGTAAATTCTCCAAAGGGGTGTGGGGATGTTAGGGCTACTCTTTTATGGATGGAAATGAGTGTATAGGTTGGTTATTAGCATATTTAACCCCTAATCCCGTATTACACCTAAACCCCCAATTTAGGGCCCCCAAATAAGCCCAAAATATTACTCGGATTGATCCAATAACTCCCCCAAGGGTATACCTATGCCCCAGGCCCAACTTAAGATGTTTAAAACACTTAAACGAGTTCCTAATTCAGTTTGAAATGCACCTAAACCATATCTACCCAAGTTACACATTTTATTGTGTTTAACCACGACATAATAATAATTTAATTAACATGTCATTTATATTTCATGATCAGATACAATTTGCATAAATGAATGATATAAACATGCATATCACATTCAAGCATTTTATTCACGAATTTTAGTTAATTAAATTATTCCAAAATAATTATTATGAAAATGCGGGGTGTTACATTCTTCCCCTAATAATGGAATTTCGTCCTTCGAATTTGAATATACTTTACTAGAAGAGTTCCAAATACTTCTCTTGCATGTCGTCCTCTCTATCCCACGCCGAATCATCCTCGTTGTTGTGTCCCCATTACATGAGTACTAAAAAAACAACTTTGGAATGAAGTCTACACTCCCTACGATCCAGAATAGCTACGGGTCTCTCCTCGTAACTTGCATCAGGATGAAGCTCTATCTCATCAAGATCTATGTTCTGGTAAGTTACCTCATCTCTAAGAAATCTATATAAGGTCGAAATATGGAAAATATCGTTCATCCTCTGTAAATAATCTGGTAAAGCTAATCGATATGCCACTGGTTCACTCTTCTCAATGATAGGGAATAGTCCCACATACCGAGGAGCCAACTTCCTTTTCTTACCAAATTGCATCACTCCTTTCATAGGAAAAACCTTAATTATCACCTGATTACCAACCTTAAAATCCAAGTGCCTCATGTATGCATCAATATAACTCTTATGTCTATCATGGGAAATATGAATCTAAGCCCGAATCTGTGGCCATCCCGAGGGGGGGTCCGAAGAGAGCTTCCCTCCTTTTATGGTGTGCACACGAGATTGTGCCATTTATCGGGGTGCTTTGTCATCATCGATGTGGGTTAATACATATAGATTGAGTTGCCAACCTATTTTTCACAAAGTAGGCAAAATAAATATTACTTCCTTGAGAGAACAATATCAAGGAAAATACTGATGCTTGTGAAACCATGTAGTTCAAAGGTCCGAGGAACAAGTTACGGAATGGGAAGGTGTTAGGGACCCATCCCGCACTTTCGATCTCTCATGAGGATGGGTTACTCTTATCCTGTTAAACTCCGTGAAGTGTGTGCTTATGTGCGTAATATCAATGGAGAATGGAATCTCTCAACTCACGTCATGGAAAAGGACGGAGTGATATCATCCTTAGGAGTGTTCCCAAAATAATAATTCAAAATATTATACAAGTGTTTACCGATTCACAAGTCATCATAGAATCATGAATGTATACATTGGACAAGACACAAACATGCAAGCATATAAAATCCATTAAGAATATATATAATAAAAATAACATAGGGTGGGGTTTAACCTATAAATCCAAACAGGGGATTTCTATTATATATATGTAGAGATAAACATGCTTTAAATGTGAGAATGTGCAGTGAGAATCCCTCTTGGAATTTATAGGTAAACCCTATATTTCTTGTTTTGGGGCTTATTTTATGAAAATAAAGTATTTTCAAGTACTAATAATAAAGGTTTGAGATTATGGTGTGTGGTGTAACAAAGCGTTAAAGTAGAAATGAAGCAAGTAATGCTAAAATAAGAGAATTTAAAGACAAGGGTGGAGATTTGGACCTCTTTATGAAAACTTGAGAGTGGATCTTGATTATAGAAGTGTTGATCTCAAAATGAGGTGATGGTGGTATGAGGAGATGGGTGAGAATTTACTAAATGGAGTATGAAAAGGATGGAAGGAATGTGGGTAATGGGCATTTTAAGAGGGGAGCAACTCGAAATTCGAGAGAATATTATTTGAATTGCTGAGAGGTATGTTTTGTTTATAGGGCTAAAGGGGTATCAATTGATGAGGTCCTTGACTTGCCTATTGTCATAGAACTCCAGACACACTACCGATAGGTAGGGTACTAGGGGTGCCATTCGATAATCTGAGATAGATTTTTAGAAAAAATGGTCGTAAAATGCAAATTGTAAGTCAAAATGGTGCACGAGACAAACTATTAGAAAGGGTATTCAGATTATTTTAAGAATCCATTGAGTCACTCCCGAGTTCAGGTTTTGACCAAAGTCAAAAGGGTCTCGTAAGTGCTCGTTGGTCACTAGACAAGAAATATTTAGAAGAAAACGGATCATTCATCTTAAGTGTAAGGCCAATTTGCATACAGGATGAACCGTTGGAAAGGGCATTTAGAGCCCTTTGAGATTTCATCAGTTTCATTTAGTTTGGAGAGTTGAGCAAGGTCAAATGGGGGTCGTAAGTGCTCGATGACCCTTTAGAGTAAAAGGGGTCATTCCTCCATACCGTAAGGCTGATTCGCTCATGGGGTGGATCGTTAAAAAGGGTATTTAGAGACCTTTAAAGATTCATTCAACTTTGTTTAAGATGGAGAGTTAATTAGGGTCAAATGGGGCTCAAGAGCACTCGATGGCCTTTAGATCAGTTTTTGGGGTAAAACGGATCGTTCGTCCGTACCATAAAGCTGATTCGCACATGAGACAGACTGTTGGAAAAGGGATTTAGAGCCCTTCAAAGATTAATTAAGCCTTCACTCAGGCAAAAAGTTAATTGGAGTCAAACGCAATTTAAGAGCACCTAATGGCCTCTAAATCGGTACTCAGAGTATGATCTAGTGTTTGCGATGAATGAGTTAATGTTAGAGACCTAGGGAGATGCTTAAAGGGGTCCTAAGATGGGGTGTCTATAGATCACCCCTCAAAGGACGAGATTGGAACAAGTGAAGGTCGTCGAATAATAGGCACCATATCGATGTTAGGTAGAGAATTTTTGGTCAATTATATGGACCTAGAGGTTGAGGTTGATCAATTCAGAGGGTCGAGGTCAGTTCCGAGGACCTAAGGAGACAAAGATGACCGATTCAGCGAGTCGAGGTTAGTTTAGAGGATCTGAGACAAGGATGATCGATTTAGTGGGTCGAGGTTAGTTATGAGGACCTAAGAAGATTAGGATAACCAATTATGGGGGTCGAAGATGTGTTAATATTGATTCGAAGGGGCTAGGGTGACCAATTTAGCAGGTTAAGGTCAATTCTGTGGACCTAAAGTGATGATGACCAATTTTGCGGGTCGAGGTTAATTATGAGGACCTAAAGTTATGAGGACCAATTTTGTGGGTCAATGTCAATTCAGAGAACCAAAGGTCAATTCTAAGAACTAAAGTTGTGCCAACCAAATCTAAAAGTCGAGGTCAATTCTGAGGACCTCGAGTTGTTATGACCAATTCTGCGGGTTGATGTTAATTCTGAGGACCTTGAGTTGTTACGATCAATTCTAAGAGTCGAGATCAATTCTGAGGATCTAAAGTTCTGACGACCAATTCTGAGGACCTAAAGTTGGGACGACCAATTCTGTAAGCCAAGGTCAATTCTGTGGACCCTAAGTTGTGACGACAATTCTAAAGGTCAAGGTTGATTATGAGGATCTAAAGTTGTAGCATGACAAATTTCTCTCCTATGGAAATTTAAATTAGTTTAGAGGTGTAAGATAATTTGTAGTTCTGCTGAGGATTGTGTTGCATTGAAACTCCACTGGGGGGACGATTGTGTTGCCTTGAAACTCCACTGAGCGGATGTTTAGTTTTAGGATTCCAACTGGGAACTGTAATAGACTTGGATGCGGGTGCATCATTAGTTCTACTGCGGAGTATGCTGAGGGAAAGAGTGTAAAATCAATCCCGCTATGTATTTTAAGAGTTTGTAAGTGGCTTAGTACTCCAAGGATGATTTTCTTAGGGAAAATGATGTTCCATATTTTTCAGGGATTTTTGGAAATTTTTCGGGCAATTTCTGGATTTTTTCCTACATGTTTTGACATTTCTATATAAAACATGAAATGGACTATCAATAGGCAGGCTTGAGGTGGTGCCAATTAACAATGGCATGAACTCCTGCGCTTCCTTGGGAAGAGAAAAATGTGGTGGTCGATCGGTATGGGCTGAGACTTCAGAAATTTACTTCTGGGAAGATTGCAGAATCTTTATTGAGGATGTAGGTGACCTTATACCCTTAGAGTCTTCCTTTGGGGGCTACAGGCATGCATGTGTAGATAAAGATTTTGTTGGCGCGTGAGTTTTGGGTACATCAAGTACCTTGGAGAGAGAGTCGTACGACGGACGAGGTAACATCCATTTCTAGTTCTTTCCTTTTTAAGATTTTCTTGTAGACTATTGTTGTGACTCAAAGAGCTCAATGTTGACCATGCGGTATGCTTGATTTAGCGACTTTGTACTTGAAAAGAGAATCAAAAATATAAGAAGAGATGCATCTTTTTTATTTAATTGACGTGATTTAGTGTCTTACTCTACATGCACTTTAATTTGCTGCTGAGAATTTATTTTGAGAAAGAGTAGGAAAAGTTAATTTTTTTGGAATTTTTGAGTAAAGGAAGGCCTTGAAGTCTTTCTTGTGAAAAGCCTCCCTTGAAGGGCGTATTTTGAGAAAAATGAGTTTTTGGAAAATTATGGATAGAGGAAGGCCTTGGAGGCTCAGTTGATATATGGATAAAGAGATAGAAACCTTGATATAAAGTGGAGCTTGTCGTCTTTATTGGGTTGTGTTGATTCCGATGTGTCAAAAATACTTATAAGATGATGATTTGGTCGAGCCGTGGACTAGAATCTGCTGGCAGTAGAGGTACAATGCTAGTATTCTAAGGACTACGTCTTTCATTTTGGCTTGGATGAGGTCTGTCCTACCTATAAGGAATTCTCATCCATGTTGGGGGTCAGTCCCAATATTGCGGAGGCTATGTCATATTTTCTCATTCTCCCCATACATTTTTGGTAAATTTACTCCATATTTTTCCTACGACGGCTCGACTATTAGTTACTGGAGGGACTATTTCTCTTCAGACGGTTATGTATTAAGTGCGCCTGAAAGGATTTAAGGATGTTAGTTTTACTAAAGTTGTTGTTTTGGGCCATGCTACAAGGCTTTTACTGGTGATCGGGAACTTGAGGGTTGATCCCTAAGTGGCTACGATAGCGGCATGGATGTCTAACTTCCATAATCCTTAGTCGGTGGTACTGGTTGAGACCTTGAACGGTCTTGATGCGTGGAAGGAGGGTCATTTCGTTGTTCTAAAGAGGAGCCCGATAATCCTGTTCATATGGCTTACAGAGAGGTTTTTTCTAGCGACCCCTCCTAAATATCCATTTCTGGGTGTGCCTAATGTTTTTGTTCGGTCTTTCTTCAATTTTGGCCCATCAATAGAGAACTGGGTCAACTAATTTATGGAGCACGGAGAACGACGTCTTCGTTGATTAGCGCCATGGTAGGGATACTTACAGTCTATTTTATAACTTGAAGAGTGTCGATATGTGCGGTTAGTTAACCTTCGCCAGACTTCCTTTTATTTCCCCTAGCGGCTTCTACGCCAATTTGTATGGGAACAAATTGTGCCTCCTCACATAACGAACTTCTTTTCGATGGAAGTCCTGACCGAATCATTGTGGATGATGCTGGGCTCCTTGTGGCAGAACTATCGATCGTCTAGTCATCTGCCACAATCTATAGGAGGATCTTGGCATGTGCCTGGAGACTACTTTAAGTGTTTGTGGAAGCGGGTAGTGGAGAATATCATGGAGGAAGAGACTAGTCAGAGGTGACCCATCGCCTTCGACACCATGGAGGAAGGTGTTGTGAATATGTTCAGGCTTGACAGGGCATACCGCTCCATGGAGCGCTATGGAGTGTTAACCATGAATGGGATATTTGAGGACCTTCGGTGGCCAAAAATGATGATGGAGTGGGGTCGTCTGGTAGTTGAAGGCAATGTCTTGTGAAGCTTGGGTGATTTTTTTTTGTGAAGCTAGAGTAACTTTGGGTATTTTTATATTTGTGTTTTTGGGGTTTGGATTAATTTTTGTGTAGCTTGGTAAGGGTTAGGTTTGTTTAAAGATGGCTTAGTAAGTGGAATGGGGTGGTTTCTTTGACTCCCTTCTCTGATACATCACATAATAGTGTTTTATTACTTAATTAGAAATAAAAATGATTTTAATCATATTTCGTTGTGCCTTTTAATGATATTTGCTTTTTACTTATCTATACCAATCGCTAAGGCGTATATAATCCTTTTGTTCATGTAAATGATAAAATGGATCGCTGCTCTTGGGGGTTAGAAAACAAAGGGGACCGTGCCCATGTATGACATATGGACTACCTACGTGCCTCTATGGGTTTTGAAAATTTTCATGGGTCTTATTTTAAAAAGAAAATGTTTTTAAGAGGATCAGATCCCACGTAGTTTTGAGTAGGGGAAAATGAAGATTTGTTTTAGAGAAGAAGGGGGATGAGAAGAGTCGTAGCATGCTGATATTTTAGACTGAGGATATAATTTATTAAGACGATCCAGGTTTACTGGATACACCATCTCTTTTTTGTCATGGTTTGTGAGTATAACAGCGCCTCATGAGAGAATTTTGTTCACAATATAGGGGCCGTTCCAATTTGGTTTGAATTTCCCTCTGGGATCCCAAACATTATATATGATTTCCTTGAGGGAAAGGTCACCTTCCTGACACCGTGTTCCTTTACTTTTCGGTTGAATGATCACGTTATATGGCGATGATACCCCTGTATATGATATTGAGCCTTAAGCCTCTCTTCATCCAAGAGTGATAGTTCGTCACAGCGGCTCTGATTCCAGTTTTCTTCACTAACTTTGCTTTCGAGCATGACTCACAGGGATGGTATTTCTATCTCAATGGGTAGGACTTCTTCCATGTCGTAAGTAGCCCCAGTAGGCATTCTAATTCAAGTGTGACAGCCCTAGAGGGCATAATGGATCCAATCATCCCAATCTCTGCAACTCTCGGTCATTTTTTTATTATGATTTTGAGGCTTTCATTGGTAGCTTCGACAACACCATTGGTTTGGGGGCGATTAGGAGAATATTTGTGTCTCTAAATCCCATACTTATCGACCAGTTCTATGACATCGGCTTCGATGTGGAGTCCGTTATCTAATACTAACTCATGGGGAACTCCGTATTGGCATATAATGTTCTTTTTGATAAACTTGGCCACTTTCATAGCATTCGATATTGCGTATGACTCAGATTCGGCCCATTTAGTGAAGTAATCAATGGCGACCAAGATGAATTTGTGACCATTTGAATCTTTTAACCTTCCTTATGATGTGAATTCCCCAGTGGATAAGGGCCAAGGAGAGATCATGTTGTATAGTTCTAGAGGAAGTAAGTGTTGGAGGTTGGAAAACTACTGGCATTTTAGTCATCTTCGGACATAGGCAGTGCAATCTTGAACCATGGTGGTCCAATATTACCCTTGATGGATGATCTTCTCAGCAAGCATATGACCATTCATGTGGGTCCCCCATTCCCTACTGTGGATTTTCTGCATTATTTCTTCAACATCAGCCCCAATTATTCGTGCAAACGGGTTCCGTTGGAGTTTCTCTTGAAAAGTGCTTTAGCATAGATTATATACTAGGCAGCCAGTTTACAAAGGGTCGCATGGCCTTTATTATCTGTTTCTTGGGAAAACTACCATGTTTGAGGAGGCACCATATGTCATAGTACCATAAACCAGTCATATTATAATCGTCGTTAATGACGAGCTCAACGTGGTATCAGTGGGTGGGCATAGCTTATTTCTGAACAAGAAAGGGGCCATTATTTTTCCCTCCAGCATGTCGACCGTAGATGCCAGGGTAGTAAGGGCATAGGTTAGGATGTTCTTTGCACGAGGAAGGCAGTGAAAGGTGACATATTTTAACTGGGAGGCCAACTCTTATAGGTGAGCGTGGAAAGGTAGGAGTTTCTTATATTTGACTTTTTGTTTCCTTAGGATTTTACCGACGACGAAGGTAGAGTCTTCGTAGACATGTAGGTTTCTAATTCTTTTCTTGAGGGAGATCTTGAGGCCCATAGTGCCTGCCTCATACACAGTCATGTTGTTTGTTCAAGGGAAGTTTAGTTTGATGGTAATGGGGGTGTGAAAGTCATTGGGAAAAATCAGGAGTACCCCAATGTTGTATCCTTTCTTGTTGTCTACTCCATCAAAGAACATTTGCCATCTAAAGTCCTCCTGAGAGGTGTAGAGAATATCCTCATTTGGGAATTAATAGACCCAAACATCGGTCCCTTCCATGGGGTAATTGATAAGCACCCAAAACTGTATATTTTATGCCCCGAATAGAGGCATTTTAGTCACTTGTTTTTAATAAAATGGCCTTATGTTCATATTTATTTATTTCTCAGGTCAATAGGCAGTTGCGGTACAAATAATGCTAAATTAGTATAATTGCGACACAATAGCGGTCAAAAGCATGTATCAAAGAAATCAAAGAGACCGCGAAGTCAGAAGTCCCTATGATCTTGCCTAGATGAGTTTCGATGTCCTAAACCCTATCCCCGAACCAAACCTAAGCCTAAACCGAGCCCCATCCATCACTCGAGTCTGTGTGTGTTGAGTTTGTACCTTTATTATTTTTATAGATTTTAATTTTGAGTTGTTTTATTTTCAGGATTTATTTTCTATTTTTTTATTTTTATTTTTATTTTATTTTTATTAGCTTTTAGTTTTTAGTTTTATTTTATTAGGAATAGTTTTCTTTAAGAATTAATTAATTTTTTTGTTTTATTAGATTATGTTTTTATTAGGATTTTATTTTTTATTTTTTATTAGATTTTTAGTTTTTATTTCTTCTATTTTTATAATTTGAGTTTTTTTATATAAACTAGGATTTTAATTTTAGTTAATTTTATTTTTTTTTAGTTTGTTAGTCTTATTTTTTTTAGTTAGGTTGTTTTATTTTATTTTATTTTTTTGTTACAATTAAACACACATTTAATCCACTCACACCTAGCTAACCTACACACACCACACCTAAACTACTCCTCACCCTCACACACTCTTCCCATACACCCCCCACACACAAACACCCCTCCCATCTTCAACCTCCATCACCCCAATCTTCTTCTCTCTCCTCAAACCCCCATTAAACAAACATACCACCATAACCCCAACACCATTCCAACAATACCCATCTCCTCCCATCATAACCAACCAAAACTCCAATCCCCCAAACTCATTCAACTTTGGATCTGCTGTGAACCCGAGTCGGACCGACCCAAACCACCACATGTCAACCCGAGAAACTCTCAAGCTATTCATGGAGGCCTGATCACCATTCTATGCAATTTGAACCCCAACATCACGTTGTGGATCCTTATGGTTTCCAACAGTCGTCATCGACACCTTGTGCACCCATTCACGATCAGTTCTCTCATTACGCACCCCATGAGCATCAACCATTTGTCCATCACGAAGGCGCTCCTTTCGTGTATAATAAACTTGGCCCCACTCCACACAATTCATTCGAGTATTCTCCATATCGTCCTATCCATTGCGAGTTGTGTCCACCTCAACCACCGCCGCTACCCACCACCACTTCAACACCATCTTGCACATCCGCTCTCGAAAGTCTCTTGCACAAGTTCCCGCACACTCTTCAATCTCAAACTGGATCACTTCAAGGGCTTGAACAACGATTATGTGATTTTGAGTGTGCGAACGAGGCATATTCCACCCCAAGTCAACCCATTATTACACCTACGTGGGACGATGATGTGTCGTCTTGTGCCACGGATTTTGAGTGTGACCAACCCTTTCTTCCTAAGAATCTCGACGTTGAGACCACCCAGTGGTCTGGGACCCAAGTTGACTATAGTGTTGACATTTCCATTGACTGTGAGACTGATCCCACACTGCCCTACCCTCTTGAACCCACCATTGAGGTTCGCCTTTCCCCTTCCATAGAATCCTTTTTTATGCACGAGCCTACACCTATTGAGCCATTTGCGTGTGTTCCCAAGGAACCACTTCATCCTAGGTTAGCTCCAGCTACGAGTGCTCACCATTTTCTTGATATTGAATCCGAGATGGTTTCTATCGCTCTAGATATGTATCATGTCTCACCATGATTGGCTCCTGTTGAGTCAGATAATAATGTTCATTCTTCTATCTCGAATTTAGATGCCTCGTTAGATTTTTCCACCACTTCGGGTGGTGCCTCTCGGATGGATAAGTTGATCACTCCATCGTTCACGTTCACACCTCCACCTACGAGTGCCCTTGAGGATCATTTCGATCCTCGTGAGCAGTGTGTCTCTCCTACTCTCAAGTTAGATCTTCTTCCTCCACACTTTATCCCACCCGACCCTCCTATTATCCATACCACACCACCACTTGGTTTCGACCTTGTTATTACACCTCACCTATTCACATCTAAGCATTTAGGTCCTCACCTACACCCACCCTCCACCCTAGTGATCCATGATCCCATTTGTGCATTTTTCTTCCACCCCGATATCCATGAGAGTATATGTGGTGATACTCTCCACTTCTGTGACATCGCGCTTGTTACCTCATGCCCACCACTCTCTCGGGGTGTTGATTTTTCTTCTCAACAACTCCCTGGCGTGTCACGGCGCGACCGTTATCATCGTCCATTTATAGAACGGTCGTTCGATTTCCATGAGCCCCACCTCATTACAATTTCTAAACCATTTAGCCTCCCCATACAACTAGAGCACCATGCTTATAGGGCCCTAGTTTCTCTCACCTTTTGGCTCCATAAGGCCCGTGATCGGTGCCTGTTCACCCTCACCCTTGCCCATTTTTGCCTTACCCTAATACCCACCCACCCATGGTCCATCGATGCTTTGCATTGAGTGATGAACTTTTCCATACATGTGCATTGACATGTTCTTGCCTTTATCCAACAAGACTGACGCTTCAGTCTTGTTTGGGGCTGATTCTCATCACCCAATTTTTTTGCCGCCCCGTGCTTTCCTAGTTCTTATCCTTATGGTGAGTTCCGATCGGTCTGGCTGAAGATAATAAACTTAGTGCTACCTGAAGGCAGCATGTCGTTCATTGTTTCTGAGTATGAGTCTTATCCTGTTTGGGGGTGGTGTTTCACATCACCCACTGATTTTCACATGCTTTATAGACTTGTACGTATTTGTGTCGTATCTGTTCTTCAGGTTCTATCTCTACTCCACCATGCGGTACATTTTCATTTGCGGTTCCTTATGGAAATATCTTTCCTCCCTTGTGCTTTTATTTTTATATATGCATTTAAACATCGAGGACGATGTTCTCTTTTGTTTGGGGGTGGGAAATTTATCAAAATCGTACCAATTTTGAAAAAAAATTAGAAGCAAGTAATTTTAAACTTTTTGTACCGTTAAAAATAAATTTTTATGGCATGAATTGTCTATCAGTCCGCTTTTAGAAATCTCGGAATACCCGTGTTCGACTTAAATTTGTGCTTTTTATAATAAATTAATTAATACCTATTTAAGCGTACTTGCACCATGAATTCCTAAACTCAGCAATTTTCCACTATCATGTTTACAATCAAAAGTTGAAGAGTAATTATATTCTCAAGAGAGACTTAAAAGATCACTAGTGGCGACTTAAACCCGTGAGATTTGAGCTTTTCACCTTTTTAAGAGTTTTTACGTATCTCCGAGTCACGAGTCGACTCAACTTTCTTTGGGTACCACACTTAGTCGTTGCGTGATCTCATTATTTATTTTTTTAAATTTGGCTTAATCACTAAGAATGACATTAATTTTGAGTTGTAAGAAACATGTATCTTGTAGTTTGTCCCGAGCATTAAACTGAATTTGCCATACACTTACCATTTTTACCTTTCACTCCACCTATTATCATCCCATGTTTTCCTTACCCATATATGTCCCAAATACCATCCGCACATCAATTCCCGTCATTGCCATAATTTTTGAGAAAAAAAGAGTGTTTTATATTTTCAATGTAAATTGTCTTCATTTTCGTTATAAAAAGAAAAATGCATCGCAATAAAAAATAAAAAGAAAAAGAAAAAAGAAAAAAATATAGTAGAAAAAAGGAGAAAGAGAAAGCATGCGATCATAGATTCAAAAGATGAAGACATTAGTCAGTCAAAAGGTGTCACACTCTTTTAAAAAAAACTACATCATCTTCTTCATCCCCTCACACCTTTCATAAACCACAGTTTTCACCCTTGGTAAATTTTTCGGGCAAACGAGAAGCCTATATGGTGCATAACTCGACATTCTTGACATTGTGGTTAGCATTCCTTCATGAGATTAGATTTTTTTCATGTATCCATCCTTTTTTATAAAGTGTGTGAGACGTTTGAACTTGTTTACATTTACTCACATCCTCACACACTACCCAATTCTCAGAGAGTTTGATTCAAAGAGATATATCCAGTGAGAATTGAGGTCAAAGCATCGATTCTTAAAAGGCGATCTTAGAATTACTCTAATGATACTTAAGATTATTTCACACAACACACGCTAAGTTTTAGGAAGGATTATGCTTTTGGGTATTAAATAATTTCATATTTGATAGTTGAATACGGTGTTCTTTGATGTCCTTTTAAATATGGGTTGTTTAATGTTTCATCATCTACTCAGATACTGCATTTAAATAAGTTTTCGAATTTTGTGGGTACATTCACTGCAAATCCTTACGAGACACCACTCGTCCTGTAGGGTAACCTATAGGTTTAACGGCTTGTTACACATGCTAATGCAATCTCCAGTTCCTCCGAAAGTGGCACACTTTTGGTTACTTATCTCTGTTTTCTTTATATTTTTGCTCAAGGACTAGCAATGTTCTGTTTGGGGGTGGTGTGATAAGCACCCAAAAGTGTCTATTTTATACCCCGAATAGAGGCATTTTAGTCACTCGTTTTAATTAAAATTATCCTTATGTCGTATTTTATTATTTTCCAGGTCAATCATCAGTCGCAATATCAAATAATGCTAAATCAAGTAAATTGCGATTAAATAGCGGTCAAAAGCGTTAAATGAAGAAATTCAAAGCGGCTGCGAAGTCTAAGTCCACATTGAGCTTGCCTAGAAGAGTTCCGATGTCTCGAACCAAATTTAAGCCTAGAGCGAGCCTAGTCCATACCTCGAGCCCAATGTGTGTTGAGTTTGTGCCTTTTTAAATTTTCTTAGATTTTTATTTTAAGTCGTTTTATTTTTAGGATTTATTTTAGATTCATTTAGGCTTTTTAGAATTTATTTGCATATTTTTATATTTTATTTTTATTAGTGTATTTTTATTTTGATTCTGATTTTTATTAGTTTTTAGTTTTTAGTTATTTATTTTTTTTAGGAATAGTTTTTTTAGGAATTCATTTATTTTTAGTTTTATTAGATTTTATATTTTTTAGGACTTTAGTTTCATTTTTTTTAGGATTTAAATTTTTAGTTTTATAGTTTTTGATTTTTTTTAGTTTTGTTAATTTTATTTTTTAGTTAGTTTATTTTTTAAATTTCAGGGGTACAAATGACACACACACACACTAAACCCAAAATACACCCTCACCACCTAACTTATACCCTCACACACACAAACATGCCCTCATCTTCAACCTCACCCTAAATCTCTTACACACTCACCACACCTAACCCCACACCCCATCATCTTACCTACCAACACACCTATTCTCTCACCTCCATTAAATCAAACAACCCATCTCCATACCATTTACCCAAATCCGAGTTTGATCCTACAACCCGACCTACCTTAGCCTCCACCCATCCTAACCCGAGATTGACCTCCAGCCTCAACCCGTTGACGCTGCCCTTACCCGGGTACACCTCCATAACCCTCCGACCCCAGCTCGACCTCATATCCATATCCAAAACCCATTTTCGATCCTACTCCCAGCGAAACCCGAACTTGAACCAAAACCCGCGAGTTGACCCATCTCAAATCCAAACCTTCCATCTGTCAAACCCAATCCCTTTAAAGTAGGGACAAAAATTCAAACCTAAAAAAAATCCCAACAAAATCTCCAACAAAGAAATCAATCATGGGATTCTAAAAGAAGAGCAAGTCATCTCATATAAAAGAAGGACTCTCAGATATAAGAAAGAGAGAGAAAAAGTGTGTATATTATGTACACTTTAGGTCATAAATTTTTTTTTCAGAAAAATGCAAAAAAAATAGTTTAGCTTTAGAATAATTTTTAGGTTTAGTTTTTAGTCTTCTTTTTGTAATCAAGTGCTAAAAATTGTGAAGAAGTTGGACGCATTTCAAGACAAATTTGTGAAAAAAATTGCGTACTGTATTTCTACATTCTCTTTTCAATTTATATACTTCTTGACATATTATTGATTGTTGTTTATGAACACATGAGAATGTTTGGCTAAATACCCCATTCAAGCGGTAGGATGTTGTAAGGACATAATTTTATAAATGTCAGGGGTAGAATCTAGGAATTTTCTGTTTGACCTAGATCATAATTTGTATGTCTGATACCGCTATATTCGACACGTCAACACGATCATCCACGACGGCCTTTATCCGAATCCATGCATCCACCATCTTCACATGTCATCATGCTACATGCGACGTGCTTCTCAACCGTTCCCACTACTCCACTTCGCATTATTGGTAAAATGATTTATTGGAGTTGTTTATATTTGCATAAATATTTGGGAATTTTTCAGAAAATATTTTTTCGAAGTCTGATTTGTTTTTATCAAAAGCAGAAATTTTTCTAAGTGTATAAGTGGAGTTACCTCGGTTGACAAGCTCGTTCAAATGACATAGCTATGTCGTTCGAGCGAGATAGGCATGTCGTGCGTCCTTCGTTCGAGCGACACCTGTTCTTCGTTCGAGCGACATGCTTATCTGGTTCGAACGGCGTTGCCACCTCGATTTTCGTATAAATATCTAGTTTCATTCTACACATTTTCCAGTCTTTTTCACACACGATTTCTGTGATTAACAGCCTAGAAAATAGACTTCAACTTGTAAGGTTTTATGCCTTCTTTATTCACATAAACACTCCCATCTATGTATGTGAATCTTTAAACCTTCAAGAGGATCGTTTTTACTCATCTAGAGTAATTTGTGGAGAAGTCATCTCTTCTTCATTGCAGCCCATATCGGAACCGACACCTGAGGGTATTTCGTATGTCACTCTTATTTTCATTGTAATCCGTGTAACCGTTTCTTACAAATTATAGTGAAAATAAAAAGGGTTTTCCCCTTTGGAGGATTTTTCTTCATTTGTGTGTTTTGTTTGTGATTGACTGTTCTTGCATGATCATATTGATTTCAATCACATCAAGATGCATGTTTTAGGATTTAATTGGAAAAACTGAGTTTAATTAAATAATTTCTTTATTTGAACAGACGCGCACTCTTCAAATTGGTATCAGAGATATCTTGTATTTTGTATTTTATTTACACCTTTTATGGATGAGCGTTTAAGATAACCGAGTCACAAATTTCATTCCATTTATCCATGTGACTGTTTGATAGTGATTTGAGACGCTACATCATTGCATCCATGTGCTTTACATTATTTGGAGTCTTTAAGATGTGATTAGTGATATCTTTCTACATGTTTAGCTCTTTATCTCCTTTATTTCACACATGCACGATTTTATTTGATTATTGTACTTGTCTATCACATATTGGCTTGAGTGTTTCCATCTCAATTTTTTCTATACATCAAACTTGACAAGATTTGAATGCATGTAATAAACCGTTTGGTGAGATTGTGTGATTTTTGAAAAATGGTGAAGGGCTAAAAAAGGTGATTATCAATCCTTTGCGATTAAGACACCGTTAAATCGGACCTAAAAATTGAGGAATTTTATTATCCGGGGTCCAAAGAGGTTTAAAAGGGCCTGAAAAAATTTAAAGGCAGTAAAAAGTAATTCATGCCAATTATGGGCCATTTAGGTTTTTGCACCAATTCTCCAAAGTTTGAGAATTTAGTTTATTCTCCTTTAAAAGAAAATATATATATATATATATATAAGGGAGTTTGGTTGGAGAATTTAAATGGGTTTGGACTTCCTTGAAAGTCCTGAAAAAGCATTAAATCATTTTGGACGTTATTGGTGTGGAAATCACTTTGAACTTTGATTTGCTGATTTGATTGAGTCAATGTCTCATAATTCCATCTTTTTTACACCCAAGGAAGATGTTGAGTTCATTCGTTAGGAGTATCCAATATTCATCGTGCACATATATCATGTTTGTATGCATTGATTTTCCTATCGAATTTTATCACACCCCTACACTCAAAGGAGATGTGGAGGGCATAATTGTGATCATGGATGAAGTTCGATATCTCTTCTTCGAAAAAGGAGAAGAGACTGGAAGAGGTCAGGGACCCAACCATATTTACAGCTTCTTTAGGAGTAGTGGAAGGAGGGACTATGAGTCCAGTGAGGAGCTTTATCAAGGCATTCTGGTGCAATTGAGAGGATATAAAAAGCCCCCATATGGTGATATTGGCATGGGTCTTCTTAAGCTGGTCAAGGACTTTGTTTTCTTCGATAGTCATTTCTGGCATGAGAAATTCATTGATAACTCCCTTTACTTTATTTGTTTCGGTTGCACAAGGAATCCTCTCTTTGTAGTGTCTCCCAGACCTTGTTACGTGGTTCACTAAGGTAGGGAAGAACAAGAATCTCGTGTCTTTATATATCTCAATTTGAATGGACACCTTATTGATTTCTCCCAAAAAATATTCAAAGGATATCATTCAACATAGGTTTGTTACTGGACTGAATTCTTTTTAACTTTGTTCATCATTTGAATGTTAAAATCATACCCCATCGGGTGGTGACTATGTCCTCTTACTAAAAGTTATCAATACATTCAACAACCTCAGCGTCTTCATCGTACAGATATTCCCACTCAGCGGGAAGGTGCAGGAGTGAAGGGACCAACCATACCTGAAGCTTCAAAGCGGTGAGTAACTCAAAAATGCTGTAAATTTCACTTGTCTATCGAAACATATCAGCCATGGTCTGTACCACAACATCCAGATTGGCTTTTTTAATACATACTACCCATTCATCTGATTCTCGAGCCCACTTTTGGGCTTCCATGAATAAGCCACTGAATTTTTGACAATTAACGGTCATCGATAATTTCAGCCTAAACTCTAAGAGTTGGTTTAACACAGTTGGTCTCGATGTCTCCCCCCTCAGATTGGGTGCAGTCGATGATACATGCCATTATTAGGAGTGAAAAATCTTGATCAGTGAAGAAAGTAGGGTGTAGGAGAAAGTATGTTCAAACCTTTAGCGATTTGGGTGAGATCATAGGGATAATGGGTGCTTTGATGAGATGGGTCAAATTCTGGATCATATTTTAGGAAGATAGAATTTTTATATGCTGGAAGTGGGTTATGAGTGGTGTTGGGTTTAGGTACTGGTGGAAATCACAATGGGCATTGAGTTTAAAGTTTTTAGGTAGCGGATTTAGTAATGGTCGAGAGTCCAAAGGTTTGATGAGGTTTCAGCTTAATAGGTCCTGGTAGACTTTAGACAGAAGATCATGGAGCTTTGTGTATTTTTTCTTAACAGGATTAGGGCAACCTTTCTGTGACTAAAAGGTAGTAGGTTGTGAAATGTTATTGATCGTTGATATTATAGCACTGGCGAGGTTCTCATACTTTCGGGGAGTGAAATGTCCGGTCACTTTGTTTGATTCATATTCGACTTTGGTAACACCTTCCTCAATTTTTACTCCAGCTTCTCGAAGGTCTTGAAAGTGTGGGAAATATTATCCTCCCATGGACGTTCGAATACGAGGTAATAAGTTCTTCTTCATAATACTGACTTGTTCCTCCTCGGAGGGTCTGTTGATCATGGTTGCAGCTTTCTTTCTCCACTTTCCTATAAAGATACTGACTGTTTCCCTAACATTTTACTTAAGAAGCTCTAGATCTTGATGCGTAACTTCTAGTTCCACATTATACTTGTACTGAGATATGAATTCTCGGGCAATGCCCTCCCAATCGAGAGATAGAAACCATTGGAGGGAACTTTCTTTGAAAATCTACTGAAATATTTGGGCCATTATCTCTTTGAAAGCACTAAAGATGGTCTTGGATTAGTGATATCTTTGAAGGTGAACAATTAGTGGTTCACTTCCCCTGAACTTCTCGATGTCTGACATCTTGAACTTTTCTGGTAGTTTATATTTGGTATAGGGGGACATATGGGTTTAGTCTATGTAGTTCCCAGATATCTTGACTTGGTCAAAAAAAATTACAGTAATCTGAGGTCTTCCCTAACTTTGTTCAGTTCCTCCTCTTTGGGATCCACGAGTACTGGTAGATTAGACCCTGATTGGGTGAGGTTCGTAATAAGGAATTGATTTGGCGGTGGCCTATTGATATGCAAAGCATGTGGAGCATGCTGGTACTCTTATGAGACCCAAACAGACTCAAAAGCAGGTAGACCCGTAGCACGAGGAAAGAGAATCTCGGGTTCTTCGAGAATCTAGCCCGGTGGTGCTACATTTCATAGGCCCAATCTTTGTGTGTTCTTGTGAGAATCCACTCCTAAAGAAGATGAAGGTCACCTGCGGGAGATTCGTTGGGCTATATTTCACTTGTAAGGTTGTAAGTTACGATTTGCAAACTGTATTGGCGAAATGAAAGGTTTTTCCCCTTTGGGGATTTTTCCTGAAACTGTGTCTTCATTACATGCTTGTTTAATTTATGTTTTGAATCACATGGTTGCATGTTTTAGGATTTAAGGAAATTAAAATTTATTTGTGGGATTGACATCTAATTATATAAGTTACACCATTAGAGAATTGCGCACTCTCAAATTGGTATCAGAGCAGGTTTCACCTAGTTATCGTGTGATCCTAATTTTTCCAAGAGCTATTCCCACTAATACCATTTCTCTCAAATTGGTATCCGAGCCAGTTACATAACTTTATCTTGTAATTGATTTTTTGCAAAAAATTTCTGTGATATCAATTGTTTTGAAAAATCACAAATTTTCTGATGGAGAACTTATATAATAGGATACCAATTTTCTATGGATTAAACTATGACTATTGGAAAGCCCGTATGAGATCCAGTTTAAAAAACATAGATGAGAAGGTTTTGTTAGTATGTAAAAGAGGTTAGACTCATCCCACGATCACGGTTGATAATGTCACAAATCATAAACCTGTCTCACAGTGGACATATGACGAGTATAAGTGGAGTACCTACAACTCCTGTGATCTTAGTGATATTTTTGGAGTCGTTACCTCTTACGAGTTTTAATGAATCATGACATGCACTACGCCTAAGGAAGAATGGGATACCCTCCATCTCACTCGTGAGGGTACCAATGCTATAAAAGCATCAAAGCTTCAGAATTTGACAACCTAATTTGAGACCATCACTATGTTAGACTTCGAGAGTTTTGATGAATTTTATGATAGGTTGTCAGACATCGTTAACACTAATTTTAATTTGGGTGAGAAAATTGAGTAATGAAGAGTCATGGAAAATATTTTAAGATCCCTACCTTCCCGTTTTATTCCTAAGGTCACTGTTTTGAACTCATTGGGGATATTATATACACTTAGGTTAGAAGAACTCGTAGGATACCTTCAAACTTATGAGATCGACATGTTTTCCAAAGCCATTAAGCCTAATGATAGAGGGGTAGCTTTGAAGACTCAAATTAAATGAGTCTAAATCTGAGGCAGAGTTTAATGTTGATGACTTAGCCTTTTTTGCGAAAAATATTAAAAAGTTCTCCAATTTTCCAAAAATATTTCTTCTAATAAAAAGGTTTTTGAGATAAACAAAAAGAAAGATGAGGTCATGGATAGTGGTGAGAAAAAGCAAAAGATCAAGTGTTTTGAGTGAGAGGGTAAAAGGCACGAGTCATTTGAGTGTTCCACTATGCTAAAGAGAAAAAAACATGAATGTTGATCATAAGGCCACTCTTAGCGATAGTGACATCGAGTCGGTTGATTTAGTGGGAGAATCACCACATGTAAAGTGTGTTGCTTTTATGGCTAGTCACTGAGGACTTCTAGTTTGTCCCACAACAATGAGGACACTTGTAAATGTGAGAACCTCTATGATGTTTCGAGACATTCGAGTAAATGTGAGGATGAGATAGCAAGTGAGGGACAAGGGGATCTCCCAAAAGCCTTAAGTGATCTGTACACCGAGACGTTGAAAACCAAAAATTTTAACAAATATTTGAGTCTTTGGGTGTTAGATTTGGAGGAAAAAGTGGAAGTGTTGAGAGTGTGTGAGGCGTCGGTGAGTCAACTTGACAAGGTGAAGGTTTCTTTATGTGAGCAGTTGATCGTCTTAGGTCGGGAAAATAGTGAATTGACTAACACAATGGCTAGTCTTACTGTAGATCTTCAATCTTCATTGGAGACTTGTGAGAAACTTGAAGCCCGTGTATCCCAACTCGAGAGAGATCTCAAACGTGCCCGGGAGGTCAAAGTTACTTTAGAGGACACATCTAAGAGGGTTAAAAAGATGTTCCTCAGTCCCGCTTTGGGTAATGTTGAGAGGTTAGGAATAGGTTATGATGGTGAATCCACTTTCCATGTTTCACCCAGGATGATTCACGAGTTTGTAGTAGATCCATATAAATCTCAGCCTAATCCACCTAGGCATCTGATTCCCCGTAGGATAATTCTTACTAGACGTTTTGAGATAGGTGTTCCTAAACCATATATGTTTGTTCCCATTTCAAGCAAATAGTTCACCTTAGGTAATTTTGTTTTAAGTTGGGTAGTGTGTGTCATAGGTATCTTTCATGATATGCTACTATGCGTGTTCCCACACGTACTCTCACACATGTTACCCCACATGTTTCCGCGCATCACATTAGAGATTTTGAGTATTTTCGAGAGTAAGTTAAGTATTTGGTCAAAACTTCACATGATTCGATGGATTTTATCATAGGATGATATTCACTTTGGATAACTCCTCTGGGCCTAATGATTGAGGTTGAGACTTGTTTGCTAGCACAAGATGCTTTTCATGTCTATATAATTCATGTCTATTGCTAGATTGTATTATCATTGTATCTTATCTTTTTCCATTTTTGATATATTGTTTGAAAAAATTCAAAAAGAGTTTTGTTTTTCTTGAAAAATTTTGGAAAAATAAATAAAGATTTTAGATTTCTTTTTAAGAAAAATTAAAAAAGCCAAAAAGATTTTATTTTTGATAAAATTTTTGAAAAATCCAAAAAGATTTTTGTATCTTTTTTTCACCATATGTGGATGGGCATTAAAGATGCCTAAGTTATCCATTCATTCCATATCCACGTGGCCATTTTGTAGTGTTTTGAGACGCTACATAATTACATTATTTTGCTTTATAATGTGTGGAGTCATTAAGATGTGATATGATGACTACTCGCTACATGTTTGACTCCTCGTCACCTTTAATGCACACGATCATGAACTTATTTGAGTATTGCACTTATTTTTCATGTGTCGATTGTTGTGTTTTCGTCTCAATCCTGCTTTTAAAATGAACCAAATGCGAAAAATGAGATAATTAAAGTAGTGCTTGTAATAACCATTTCCCCGATCGAAAAAATCGAAAATCGTATCTCCTGTAAATGTGTTATATTTTACGAAATGGAATCGGGCACTGAAAGACATGTTGACTTTTAGTGAAAAGGCACCATTTGAAAAAAGAAAAGAACCTACAAGATTAAAAGCACATAAAAAGAAAAAATATATAGTGCCAGTCCAATTTCAAAGAACAATGATGCTTCTCTACATACGAGCATTGATTTCTTCAAGCAAAAAGATTTTTGAGAGAAATATTCAATATTTGAGTTTTGAGGGGGTTTAGTCGAAGATCAATGGGTTTGCACGTCCTGAAAAATTCTCTTAAAAGCATTACATAGTTTGGGGCATTATTGGTGTGAAAATCATTCACGATCTTGATTAGTTAAATAGGTTGAGTCGATTTCACTTGAGTTCACCATTTTTACACCTAATGTAGACTTTGAGATCTTGCGTTAGTGGTGTCTCATTCCTTCGTGTACATATGTTATGTTTGTCTACATTGATTTTCCTATAGAATGTGTTCACACCCTACATTCCGTTTACCTCATTTAGTTATTTTTTAGTTTCTCCATGGTGTGTTGTTTATGTAAAAAAAAATTCCCTTGAAAAAATTTAAAAAATAAAAAATAGTTGTTTTGCTTAGTTTATCATTAGTTGATTCTCATTGCCTTATATTTGTGAAGATATTCAATGATTATTGTGACACACTTTGATTTATTATTTTTGTTTCTTTTCCTTGTCTATTTCGAACAAATAAAAAGGAGGAGAACAAATTATGGGGGATAATTTATTTATGAGTTTTATTTTATTTTATTTTAAACTTGATGTGTCACGAGGTATATTTCTTTGTTTATTGTGTGCAGATACACTTTGATGAGCACATGCAAAGTACACATAAGACAAAGCTCTAAAAAATAAGATAAAGGGATTTGAAGATTTGGATAGTCGAACATTTTGAAGACTTGTATATTTTTATTATCTTTACATTTGTGGGTTTCTGAGAGGGTATTAGATTTATGTAGGATTTTTGTATGTTTGGATAATTCAGATTTTTTATTTTGTACCAGAATAGCCATAGGGGGAGATTTGTAAGGGCAATTTTTCTATCATTGCCCCTAGTATCTCGGACTTCTCCATAGAATCTAGGTTACATCGAGTATAGCATATCCCGTTACTTTCGTCATGGTACTCCACGTTCACATGTTCAAGAAGACGGATCCGATTATCAAGCATCACGAAGTGCATCTCCAACATGCGCCATTTTTTCTTCAACATAGTCCACGACATCACGTAATATTAGTATAATTGTTGCTTTGGGTTTCGTGGATTTATTTACACAGTATTGGGAGATTTTTTATACAATTTTTTTTACAAATGAGGTAGTTGAATTGAAAAATATTTTAATTTTAGCCAGCTTCATTCAAATGAGATGACAATCTCGTTAGAAGGACTTTGCATGTCGTTCGAAGGCCGTTGGATGCATTATTCAAACAAGGTTCGAACGAGGGGGTAGTGTATTAATTTTTTTAGAGGTCGTTAAAAGCGAGACTTATGTCATTTGAACGACATCATCATGTTGTTAGAACGAAGCCATAGACTCTTTCAAATGATCGTAAGCTTCCTCGATTTTCGTATTTCCCTATAAATACCTATTTTGTGCAAGTTTTTTATAAGACTTTTCATTTACGCAAACTATAGACCTGCTGCAAAAAGTCCTCACTTTTAAGAGGGAAAATACATTTTTTTATTCAAACATGTCTCCTATATAATTTTGTGAATCATCTTTGAAACCCTAAGCCTCTTCTATATTGAAGTTACTATTGTGAAGAAGGCGTCTTCACTGTTGATATTATAGAGAATGAGTTTCTACTGCTGCCTTTGTGATTCTTGCGAAAATCATTACTGAAGGAAGAATGCGGTCTTTGTGTGTTCTTGTGGGAATCCACTGCTGAAGAAGACGAAGGTCACCTGCAGGAGATTCGCCGGGTTGTATTTTACATGTAAGGTTGTAAGTTGCGATTTGCAAATTGCATTAGTGAAAAAAGTTTTTCCCCCTTGGGAATTTTTCCTGAAATTGTGTCTTCATTACATGCTTATTTGATTTATGTTTTGAATCACATACTTGCATGTTTTAGGAGTTAAAGGAATTAAAAAAAAATTGTGGGATTGACATCTAATTAAATAAGTTACACCATTAGAGAATCGCGCACTCTCACGGTTCGATTTTATTTTTGAAAGAAAATGGAGAAAACTTTTGGTATTTTGGAAGGAGGAGAAAAAATGCTTTTGTCATTTTTGGCTTTTGAAAAAGGAGGGAACAAAGAGAGGATTATTATTATTATTATTATTATTATTATTATTATTATTATTATTATTATTATTATTATTATTATTATAATTATTATTATTATTATTATTATTATTTATAATTATTATTATTTCTTATTATTAGTAGTAGTAGTAGTGGTGGTGGTGGTCGTAGTAGTAGTAGTAGCAGTAGCAGTAGCAGTAGCAGTAGCAGTAGCAGTAGCAGTAGCAGTAGCAGTGGTAGTGGTGGTAGTGGTAGTGGTAGTGGTAGTGGTAGTGGTCGTGGTAGTGGTGGTGGTGGTGGTGGTGGTGGTGGTGGTAGTAGTAGTAGTAGTAGTAGTAGTAGTAGTAGTAGTAGTAGTAGTAGTAGTAGTAGTAGTAGTAGTAGTATCGATACAAAATACATAAGCTTTAAACACTAGCGTAGTATCGATGTGTCTAAATGTGTGGAATGGAATGAATGAACGTGAACTAGATACAAATAAAATATAATCCAAACACTCAAATATGTTCAAGAAGTTCTAAATGACAGCAAAACTTTATCAAACTAAGCTTTAGCCTCAAGTAACAAATAAATTTGAACTTAATGAACAGAACAAGAACAATGCACGTAAGCCTAGAATATTGATGATTCTTGAAAAGTGTGACTGTGTGATAATTGATTAAATTCGCAAAGTTCCAATTTGGCTCACTTATTTAATTAGAGTCTATTTTTTAAACAAACTAATTCAGCCCCAAATCATTCAACTGCGTGTGTGCATGTGTCAAACCATAAAATAAATAAAGCATGCGACACAAGCTTAAGGAAAAATCCCCGAAGGGCAAAACCTTTTATTTTTAGAACTTTAAAAACTTTACAAGACCATTGACTTACATACCATCTTGCTTTCGCCCACAAGAGTAACACACGGTGCCTTCATCAAACTTTCAAAGCAACGGCTAGAAATCTGCAGTGGTTCACACGCAGCTATACCACAAGGACCGCAATCCTAGACACGTAGTCTGAAATCTTCACAAGTACTCCCTCCACAATAGCACACAGCTTTCGGTTGTAGAGTTTTTCCACAAAGTATGAACAAAAACAAAATATGTTCTTGGGTTCCACAAAACAATTCACATAAAAGTAATTGGGATTTTGTGAATTAAAAACATAACATTTAAACCCTTAAAATTGTTGGAGAAAAACTTTCTCCCAAAAGGTATTGAATTAAATTTGGGCAAATACACAAAAGTTTCAAAATAATAAGACTCTTTCATTCTGAAACTGTTCTCCACGTTTTTCTAGGCTGCCAGGACCCCTTTTATACAAAATCTAAGTCGGTCAAAGGATAAGCATTACAACAGTGTGTCGCTTGAACGAGATTGTGTGTCGTTTGAACTATTATGCACGACATCCCAATGTCGTTCGAACGAGATTGAGATCTCGCTTGAACGACCTTGGCGTCGAAACCGAGGTACGTTTACTGCTGTAGCAGTTTTTCACAAAACTTTTCAAAATAAAACTCTCTTAATAACAGTTATAAAACCTCTTTAAAAAAACATTTTTATATAAAATCTTTTTAAAACCTTTTAAAAATATCCCAACACTCTTAATATGAAATGTATATGAAACTTTAAAACATTATCCTACCAAAGTTCATATTGTTGGGCTTGAATGTTGAAGACAACTGGTAATTCGGATCCGTCTTTTGTAGATGCAATCTTCATAATTCTTCGACAGCTTATAGTGGTATACGACATAATTAATTGTGACGAACTTATTTAAAATATGTCCTTACAATTCTATAAATCAATAGCAGCATAACAAAATAGGCATACTATGATTCATTGTGGAAACCCATTGATCTTTAAATAAGCTCCCTCAAAAGATAAGCAAATCTCATATTTTCTATTCTTTTCTTTTTATTATCTTTTGAAGTTATTTCTTTTTGAATGATCAAACAAACTAAACTATGTTGGCCCCTTTTCTACAATCTTTTCTTGAGCTCTTTTCAACGGTGGCTTTTACGTAAAGTCAACCTGTCTTTCGCAGCACTTCCCCGTGTACACTCATATTTTTCAATACTAAAAAAAATCTCTCACTGACAACGGTTCTTACATACACAAATCTCCCATAGTCACAAAACATTTAGATGACAAAACTAATGGGAAAACATCTCACCAAGATCAAATATACATAGTGAAGCTAAAATCCAACAAGCGCGTGCATGTGTGTGCAGAGGCATATACAAAGTCAAATCCATAAAGCAAAGTTCGAAACAACTCCATAAACACGGTTAAGATTAATTTAAGCATCTAAAGTCATAACTAAATGTCCTATCGACATGGAAGTTGCGGAGTGAATTGGATTCAAACATACCAATATGCCATACTAGATGTGTAATACCAAAATACACAAAACCAAAAATCTTTTTGTAATTTTCAAAAAATTTATCAAAATAAAATCTTTTTGTATTTTCAAAAATTTAATCAAAATAAATTCTTTTTGTAATTTTTCAATATGTCTTAATAAAAGAAAATTATAATACACAAGATACACATGTCATAACACTAGCAAACATATATCATGAAGCACAACTAGAATATGCCAAATAAAATCATGCAAGCAATAATCCATAAGATATAGCATGTGAATAATCATGTGCCAGCATGCGAGAATCAACTAGTCTAACATCTAGCGTCTTTAACAAAGATTTTCGAAACCAAATAGATTTAAACTTAATGCGTCATATATTAGGAACCAACGGGACACTAGACTTCAACTTCCTAGGACCTCTTCCAAGATCATAACAAAAATGCCTAAGGTGACTTTTCCTACCACAATGTGTGCACGTGTAAACGCGAGGAATGTTACCTAAGGTTTGACCTTTTTCTAACGTTCTTGGATGCAATTGACCCTCTAAAACAAACAATGGTCTTGGCTTTGACACTAGAAGCATTGAATCATGGGATCCATTGCCATTTCCATGACAACCAACACTACTAGAATATTTTGAATCATTTTTAAACTTCAAAATTTTAGACTCAAGCAAAGAATTTAACTCTTCCGACTTTAAGGACTCCTTCTTTAAATTTTCAGTCATTCCAAGAAGGTTATCTCGCTCCCCTCAATGCAAGCAGACTTATCCCTAAGAGTCTTCTCACATATCTTTAAATCTAAAATCATTTTTTTACTATCCTCATTGGAACGTAAACTAACACTAGAAAACATAGAGTCTTCTAATTCTTTCTCTAAAAATCAAAATCTACTATCAATCTCTTTCTTTGACAATTCTAAAATTTTAAAATCACGATTCATGTCCACAAGTTTTCCACGAAAGAAATCTCTTTGAGTTTGAACAGTTTGCAAAAGTTTCATTGTAGATTTAAAATAAAAAAATATATATTTTTAAAAAACTTCTACTCTTATAGAAAACTTGAAATTGAAACGATTTAAGTCGTCAAGACTATGTCTATCCATGGAGAGAAAATCAAATAAACCAGCACAAGAGAGGGATAAACATCTACCTTAAAACAACACTAAATAAGGATCTACACTATAAATTAGAGCAACCCGCTCTGAAACCAATTTAAGAACACAAAAACCAATGTGTTCTGCAAGGATGGTCACAAACAGAATTTCTATTTTAGTATGTTTCTCAATTTAAATGTCCAATCATATAAAAATCAATTTTAAAGAAATTATAATCTTCGATTAAATTAGTTATGAAGGCGCATATGTGTTCAAAACAATATGGCTATGTTAAGCACTTAACAACACAACGATTGAGGAAAAATCCCTTTCAGACTAATCCTTTTATTCAGTACGTTAGAAATATTACAAGACAGTCTATTTACAATACTACTTGATAACCACCATAAGCATTACATGCTAGTCTTCGTAAATCTCTAAAGAATACTACTTGTCTCCAAGAAGTCCACAAGCGATAGATTCTCTCTCCGTATCCACCGATCAGTCTCAACCTTGTTCTTCAGCCGTGATCCCTCCGGGTGCACAAGTCAACCATGGAGTACCTCTCCACAGGGTTTATGCAAAGATAAAAATATTTCTAGGGTTTAAACCGATTCACAAAAACTATTTTGGCAATGCAAAGTATGAATCTAAAAGTGTTTTGGTGACATAAAAATAGAAATTTTTTAAAACCAATATTCAAAAAGTGTTCCTTCAAAAGTATTTAAAAAATCGCGCACAAAACAGGCATTTATAATACATTCACAAATTTTGAGACAGCGACTCGCTCAAATGCTCATTCAAACGAGAATAGCAATTCGTTTAATGAAATAGGATCTCATTCGAACAAATGTTCATTTGAACGAAGTTTAGACAATCTAAAACAGTACGCCCTAGTTCGATACACAAACATTTAACTTCAAACGAGCCTTTGAATGAAAATGTGATCTCGTTTGAATGATAACCTATTCACGTTTGAACGAGTTCACTGAACTTTGAAAAAAAAATAACAAAAAAAATATGCTTCTCCCATTTGAGTTTAAATAAAATTCGACATCCCAAAATAAATCTTATGAATAAATTCAATCACCCAAAAGCTTTATACCTTTATGGGATGTAGGGAAGTCTTTAAACTTGGAGATGCTTGGGTTCAGTTCGTCGTGACGGTGCGTGAAGGTTTGTAATGGGATACGCCAAACTAACATAAAATATAAAAAGGCATATATTATGAACAATCATAAGGCTTTCACTTGTATTAGGTTTTTCTAAATGTAGAAAAATGCCAAAAAGGATCCGAGCCTAGGAAAATAGGTTTGAAAATGTGTAAGACACGATTTGACTTGTTTTCAGGCTGATGGATAGGATTCTGTTTTGAAAAATGGCAAAATAGCGTGAAATTAGGGCAGTATGCCGAACCGAAATTTCGATAGAGTTTCGCGTGGTAATCGAAAACTAAATATGAGTGCCCTGGGTTTGACACCTATATGATATTTATGCACATGTTGGGTTATTGGAAGAGTTCCTCTCTTTAGCATGACTTTCACGATATACCTCCTACCTATAAGAGCAATTATTCATCAGTATCTGTGGACAAGCCATTTGATAAACCCGAGTGTACTTGAATTACCTCACTATATACTATAATACCCCGTGACTTTAGGACTGAGAATTTAAATTCATTTGGGAGAAATAAAATTTAATTGAATTGGAGAATTTTGAGGTTGGCCATTGAGGTCAAAATTTGAGAATGTTATAAAGTATTTCGAATGACGATTCTGAGCGTGCGGTTGATTCCGGATGGGTCGAGATAGTCAAAATGACTGTCCTTGGGTTTTATTTCGATTCCGGAATAATTTAAGTTAGTTTGACTCGAATTGGAGTAAACGAGCCATTTAAAGTGTGTATTATCATTTAAAATTGGGATTTAGGATTTAATGGCTTATAAAATAAGTTGTTCTCATTTTTGAGAAAGAGAGAGAGCTAGAGAGTGAGAGAAGAAGAAAAAGAAGAAAGGAAGAAGAGTGTGACACCCCGCTTAATTAATTATGGGGTGATCGGTCCTTAATTAATTAATTTTAGAATATCAAGTTGGTTCAGATAATGCATCACTACCGGAAAAAAAACTCGAATTTTATTTTAATAAAACTAACCATCTAATGTTTAAAAAGGTGGGTGTCAAAATTTTATCTTGCTATTAACCATCATCATCACAGTGAGTATATAAAGCCATCATCAAACATCACTATAGCATAAAGAAAACTAACTGATTAAAAATAAGGGATCAGAGCAAACACATCCAGTCAAATCCCATGACATGAAAGTAAAGTCTAATGATGAAATAAAACACTAAATCTCTGAATGTAAATAGGAGGGACGACATGTACAACTGAAATAGAAGACTGATAGATAAGGAGTAATAGACTTAGAAACGTCGACTAGCAATATCCTGTAGCTTCCACAGCAGCTACAGCTCAAAAAATGAATGGAAACTTCTAAGTCTGGTGTCCCTGTGGCTGAGCACCTAAAATAATAGAACAAGAGAAGAGATTTGCAGAAAAATGGGTCAGAGCCCGAGTAGAAAACAGTTTAAATATAGCAAGTGCTTAAATTGATATAATTAGCACATATATTATCCATGTTAACTTAGCGCACTCACTTAAGAAGCTCACCTCTCATCTAATGTGCACACCTAGAGAGTCTAACTACCCATACTAGTATTGACACTCTACCTGACTTTATTTAGGATAATCGTTATAACTGATACAATAACTAATAACCCGCAAGCAATATATTATTATTATTTAGGAAAAGGTTTAAGGATGTTATAACTCATTCTATTAGCATTCTATTCCCAACTGGCAACCCAATAAGTATATACTTTAATAAAGTATCCAACAAGAAACAAAGAATGGAACTTAGTATACATGTATAAAATCTCACTATGTATACATACAAACATATCTATACAACACCCATGGTTAAGAAACCCCTGGTGCTAGGCATACTCGTTAATCTAGTCCCATTGCAATGCTCATGCATAAAGGACAACAGGTTCGATCTCTCAAGAACCAATGAAACATATACACATACTGGAGGGTAACACAGTCCCAAGCCGATGGGCTACGCACATACCTAAGCATCCATACGACCGCCATCACTATCATTCTCATAAATAGCTCGTACCTAAGTTCCATGTTGTAGTGGTATGACTCAAAATCCCCCGAAGGCACACAAGATATGGTCGTCCACAATGCGTTAACCCTCGTTCGATAGCCAGTAGCTAGGTATGTCAAACACATGATATTCCAAGTAATAAGCATGCACACAACTTATATACATTAGTAGGTAATCACATAACGCAAATACTATAATCCGTAAGTACTATCAATGCCATTACTCTCCTCGATACCCGTATATATATATAGCCTCTCTAGGACTTACATCCCCTCCTAGGTTTCCACACAAATTCAATACCCCAAGTACCACTACCCTTTAATTCCTTAACACTTTGGAAATTTCAGCTGCCCATAACTCACGAAGCTTAATACACTTATATATATAACTCTAGGAAGATTTCCAACTCAAACAAACCCTACAAGCCCATTTTGGAATTTCGTTAGAAGTTGCAGGATTCTCATTCGAACGAGGTCATTCGAACGAGGTCGTTCGAATGAAGTTCCCACTTCTAACGAACTCAGCAACTCGTTAGAAAGGTCATTGGAAATCTCGTTAGAAGTCTCGTTCGAACGAGGTCCTTCGAACGACCTAGGCAGGTCTTCTAACAAAAATTCCGAAAAGAGCCAGTTCTTCCCCAACTTCGATTTTTCTCAATTTTTAATCCTCAAAAACATATTAATACTCATCCCAATCCAAATCAAATGTTCCTACACTAATTCAGATCACCTTAAGAAACTTTTTAACACGAATTAAAGGTCAAATCCTTATAAAATCAATCGAAATTTAGCAGTCTCTTAAACTTCCAATAATTCTCTTAAATATGAACCCAAAATTTTAATTGCCCAAAACTCTTATTATAATTCATGAATAAGACATAAGATTTCCATATTTTACTAGTCTAATCAAGGGCAAGACCTCTACGTGCATACCCATCTCCACTTCATAAGTTTTCTTCATCATTTAGTCTAATTAAACCCAAGTTTTCATTGTTCCAAATTTATATCATCAAACCTAAATTAACAAGAACAATATATGCTAAAAAGGAGAGCAAGATAAACACTTTCCCTGAAATGAACTTCTGATTCTCGGACTAAAATTGGTATGGGGACGATCCTCTTGACCTGATCTACGCGCCGGTGTAATTTTTTGGAGTGTAAGCTTGAGTTCTTGGCTTAGGGCTCCAATGGAGTCTTCTTCTTCCTTGGGTCTCTCTCTCTTTTCTCTCTTTCTCATGTAAGTTGAAACTGACAGAACACTAACCCTCAATGCTTTTAATTAAACTCAAAATTACCCAAAAATTCCAAAAGCCAAAAATACCCCTTTGGGGTGTGGTTTTGGGCTAAAATGCCTCGGACTCCAATTTAAATACCCGAGTAGTGTTTTTTAACTTTTTCGACCCTTTCGAACACTCTGTCTCACTTAAAATAGTCATCCGAGTTATATAAAAATAATTTACCTTTTAAGCCCCCAAATAAATACTAGTGACGCGACTCATACGCGTCCCAAATATATATAACATAACTGTCGTGTATCTCATCCCAGGCCATAATATTATTTTAATAACTACTAACTCTCATCACGCTAGTAATTATTATCATAAAATCAAATTAATTACAATTTAAATTTTATCCCTTTAATTTAATTAATCCCCATTTTCCATAATTTCTTAAAAATAAATATGCGTAAAAATACGGGGTATTACATACTTCCCTCCTAATAACAGAATTTCATCCCGAAATTCAGAAAAGAATATATACTTGGAAAGAATAACTCTGGATAACCTTCACTCATGTTATCCTTGCGTTCCCAGGTTAATTCCTCAACATTATGGTGCCGCCACTGAACACGTACTAGCGGTACTATTTTCGACCTCAACTTCCTCTCGCTACGGTCTAGAATAGCAATCGGCCCCTCCTCGTAGGAGCAATTCAGCTATAAGTCTATCTCCTCCAATGCAATGTGTGTGGGGGCCAAATCATCTCGAAGAAATCTCCTCAGGGAAGAGATATGGAACACGTCATGGACTTTATGCAAGTGCTACGGTAACCTAAGTCTATAAGCAACTGGCCCAATCCTCTTGATAATGGGGAATGGCCCTACATATCTAGGCGCCAACTTTCCCTTCATCCCAAAACTCATAACTCCCTTCATAGAAGACACCCGAAGTAACACCTGATCTCCAATGTTGAACTAGAGAAAATACCATTTGGCATCAGCGTAGCTCTTTTGTCGATCTTGAGCAACCCAAAGTCGAAGTATCCTGAATCACTTCCAGACCAAGTAACTTGTTGTCCCCTACTCCTAGCCAACATGCTGGAAAACGAAAAGGTCTACCGTATAGTGCCTCGAATGGAGCCATATGGATAGTAAACTGCTAGGAGTTATTATAGGCAAACTCCACCAGTGGAAGGTACTGCTCCCAGCCTCCGCCAAAATCAATGATGCACATACGTAACATGTCCTTCAACATCTGATTCATCTGCTCGATCTGACCATCTATCTATAGGTGATAGGTTGTGCTCAGTCATAACTCCGTACCCAAAGCCTCCTAAAAACTCTCCCAAAATCGAGACACAAACACCTTATCTCTGTCAGACACGATATTGAGAGGCACTCCATGGAGTTTTAATATTTTTGCATTAAATATCTGGGCGTACTATCCCATGGTGTAGTCTGTCCTGGCTGGCAAAAAGTGGGCTACCTTGGTCAGTCGATCCACTATCACCCATACCTAATCATGACCCCTCTGCGATGTGGTAATCTCGTGATGAAGTCTATGGAAATGCTCTCCCATTTCCACATAGGAATCTCTAATGGTTGCAGAAGTCCCTCCGGTCTCTGATGATCCACCTTTACTAGCTGACAAGTGGCACATTTCAAAATGAACTCAGCAATATCCTTCTTCATCCCGCTCCACCAGTACTGTCTACACATATCCTAGTAAATCTTATCCCCATGGGGATGTACCGCCAATCAAAAATCGTGTGACTCTGTCATCACCTTGTGTCATAAATCTTCACCCTCGGGAACAACTAATCTCCCATTGAAACGTAGACCCCCATCTGAACCCACGGTATAAGACTTAGCCCCCTCGGCTAGAAGCTTCACTATTTGACTTTGGCAGAACAGATCATCTGCATGAGCCTGTACTACTCCAGTAATAATCTGGGGCGTAACCGTTATCACAGACATAAACGATCGAGCCACCGCATCCTGGTTCCTTAACTCTTTCCATTTCTCTTTCCAATCCTCAGCCACCTCACCGACTGGCCTACGACTCAATGCATCTGCTACCACATTAGCCTTCCCCGGGTGGTATTGGATATCAAATTGGTATTCCTTCACAAACTCAAACCACCGATGTTGGCACATATTTAACTCCTTCTGCGTGAAGAGGTACTGTAATAACTTGAGGTTTGTGAATAAATGAAATTTCTCCCCTAGGAGGTAATGTCTCCAAATCCGAAGTGCAAACACCACCGTCTCCAATTTTAAATCGTGAGTGGGGTAATTCCTCTCGTGAGACTTAAGCTTACGGGAAGCGTAAACTATAGCTTGATTCTCCTGCTGCAGTACACCTCCATGTCCTAACAAGGACGCGTCAGTGTAGACTAGATACTCCACTCTTGGCTTGGGTAATGCTAACACTAGTGTTGAGGTTAACTTATCTTTCAACTCATCAAAGGCTAACTGACAGGTGTCACTCCAGATAAACGGCAACCATTTGTGAGTCAAATGCGTCAACGGACCCGCTATCTTTGAAAACCCTAGAATGAACCTCCCGTAGCATCCGGCTAAACCCAAGAAACTGCGTATCTCGATCGGTGTCATGGGCTGTCCCCACTCTCTTACCACTGACACCTTCCCCGGATCCACTGATATCCCTCTGTCAGAGATAATATGCCCCAAAAATTGAACCTCTTTCAGCCAAAATCCGCATTTCTTGTATTTTCCATACAACTCATGCTGACGCAAAGTTTGCAAAACCTGCCTCAAGTGCTCGGCATGATCTTCCTCGGTCTGCGAGTAAACCAGAATGTCATCTATGAAGATAATGATGAACTAGTCCAGGATCTCTCTGAATACCCTGTTCATCAAGTCCATGAACACGGCTGGGGCATTGGTTATCCCGAAAGGCATAACCCTGAATTCATAGGATCCATATCTTGTCAGGAAGGCATTCTTCAACACGTTATGTTCCCTAATACGTAACTGATGGTATCCCGATCTCAAATTAATCTTTGAGAAGAAATTCGCTCCTCTCAACTGGTCGAATAAGTCATCGATTCAAGGTAATTGATATTTGTTCTATATCGTAACCTTATTCAACTCCCGATAATCAACACATGACCTCAACGATCCATCCCTCTTCTTAACGAACAGTACGGGAGCACTCCACGGCGAAGTACTCCTACGAATAAACCCATGCCCCAATAACTGATTAATCTGGTCACGTAACTCCCTCATCTCTGCTGGAGCCATACGATAAGGTGCACGAGCTATCGATCGAGTATCTGGTGCTAAATCTATGACAAATTCTATATCTCTACTCGGTGGTAACCCCAGAATATCCTGAAACACATCGGCAAACTCTTGAACTACAGGAATCAAATCAAGCGGTACCACAACCTCCGTAGAGTTCTCCTCCTCTATATAGTATAAATGATTGGACGATCCTCCCTCAGAGTGGGGCATCGCCACAAGGAACATCTCCTGCTCGGGTATGGCAAAAACTATACTCTTACTAAAACAATCAATCATGGCCCTATACCGGACAATCCAATCCATACCCACAATTGTGTCATACTCAGACATGTCTAACACGAGCATGTCAGCGGGTAAGATAAACCTCCCAATCTCTATACCCACTCCCCAAAAAATAAAGGAAATAATGGAACCCCTACTCAACGGTGAATCTACACAAGTGACCGTACCCTCTGTTATAACAAATAACCTCATAATACGTGCAAACATCGTGGTAATAAAACAATATGTGGCTCCCGTGTCAAATAAAATGCGCCCCAAAGTCCCCAGGATAGAAAACATACCCTCAATCGTTGGTGGGTCTTGCGGGACTGTGTCATGGTGAAGATTATATACTCATCCATACTGAAGCTGCCCTTACTGAACTGGGGCGGCTGGAATGGGTGGCAGTGCTGCCATCTGTGGAGGAGCTGGAAGAGCTATGAGAAATAAAGGTCTCTAGGGCTCCTGATGAGCACCCTGATACTGCTGGCCTCTACCTTTCTGAGGGCAGTCCTAGCATTTGTGGCTAGTGTTTCCACACATGAAGCATCTCCCTGGTAAGGGTCCTCCCCTCTGTCCCTATTATCCCCGGCCCTAATGGCCATTACCACTCCTCCTTTGGCCATTCTAGCCCTGCTGAACCTGCTGCTGGCCCTGATGACCGTGTTGACCTTGTTGGCCATGTCAAAATCCTCCTTACCCATGTTTAAAACCTCCAGATCGTAACCTCTTAGGATCCCTCTGCCGGTAACCCTGGTCACTGTACCTATGCTGACGCTGAACTGCTTGAGCCCCACTGGCACCATTCCCTCCTGTCCTGCCCTGCTGGTTGGACTCTCCTACTCACTTAATATCTTTTAGATGAAAACGATGGTCCTGGAAGTTGAGTAGTGTCGCATTAACCACGTCTGAATAGGTGGCCAAAGAAAGATTTCCTATCAAATATTGGCGGATTCTCCATGTGAACCCATCCATAAAATGCTGAATCTTCTTCTCCTCCATCGGGATTTCATCCAGTACAATATTTAGAAAATTGATAAACTCTAACTCGTATTCTACCATTGTCTTTCCCTTCTGCTTCAAGTTTACCAATTTCCATCTCATCTCTGTCTGGACGGTCGATGGAAAATACTTGCGGTTGAACCGCACCCAAAAGTCTTGAATCGTGAGTGTCTCTCTCCTCAGTGGTGGTAATAGACTCACACCACTACAATGCTGCTACCACTAATTTGAATGTGGCCAGTATCTGACTCTACACCTCCGTGCACTCATGCATCCTCAAATGCCTCTATATATCGTTCTTCCATTGGCTCTCTACTATCACATCGAAACTCCCTATAAACTCTGGAGGATGCGCCTTCTGGAAGGCATCCCTAAAACGTTCCCAAGCGAATGGGAAGGCCTGGGCTTGAACTAGAGCCACCACCGGTGCCTGAGGTAGTTCCTGCTGCAGAACTACCAATGCCGCATTTACTGCCTGAGCTACAATGGCAGCAACTTCAGTGGCATTCATCATGCCCTGAGCTGGTGCAGGCTGAGGTTCGGGTTGGGCATCCCTAGGAACTCTCTATGCACGTTTAGGAGGCATCTGAAAGAAGAGAAAAGTTTCATAAGTCCACAGTTATTATCTCAAAGTAGGTGAAGAACGTAATATGCATAAAGAGTACAACAATCCTAAAATATAGGGCTCTATATCAAAGGACTCTACGCGAAAACACAATAAGTCGTACAAATCATAAGGACACTAGAACATAATGCTCTAATACCACCTGTGACACCCCGCCTAATTAATTACAGAGTGATCAGTTCTTAATTAATTAATTTCAGAATATCAAGTTGGTTCAGATAATGCATCACTATCGAAAAAAAACTCAAATTTTAATTTAATAAAACTAACCACCTAATGTTTAAAAAGGTTGGTGTCAAAATTTTATCTTGATATTAACCATCATCATCACAGTGAGTATATAAAGCCATCATCAAACATCACAATAGCATAAAGAAAACTAACTGATTATAAATAAGGAACTAGAGCAAACACATATAGTCAAATCCCATACAATAATTCCATGACATGAAATTAAAGTCTAATGATGAAATAAAATAACTCTAAATCTCAGAATGTATATAGGAGGCACGACATGTCCAACTGAAATAAAATACTGATAGATAAGGAGTAATAGACTTAGAAACGTCTACTAGTAATATCCTGTAGTTTCCACAGCAGCTACAGCTCAGCAAATGAATGGAAACTTCTAAGTCTGGTGTCCCTGTGGCTGAGCACCAAAAATAATAGAACAAGAGATTTGCAGAAAAACGGGTCGGAGCCCAAGTAGAAAATAGTTTAAATATAGAAAGTGCTTAAATTAATTTAATTAGCACATATACTATCCATGTTAACTTAGCGTACTCACTTGAGATGCTCACCTCTCATCTAATGTGCACACCTAGCGAGTCTAACTACCCATACTAGTCTCGTCACTCTACCTGACTTTATGTAGGATAATCGCTCTTCCTGATACAATAACTAATAACCCTCAAGCAGTATATTATTAATATTTAGGAAAAGGTTTCAGGATGTTATAACTCATTCTATTTGCATTCTATTCCCAACCGGTGACCCAATAAGTATATACTTTAATAAAGTATCCAACAAGAAACAAAGAATGGAACTTAGTATACATGTATAAAATCTCACTATGTATACATACAAACATATCTATACAACACCCATGGTTAAGAAACCCCTGGTGCTAGGCATACTCGGCTATCTAGTCCCATTGCAATGCTCATGCATAAAGGACAACAGGTTCGATCTCTCAAGAACCAATTAAACATATACACATATTGGAGGCGAACATAGTCCCAAGCCGATGGGCTACGCACATACCTACGCACCCATACAACCGTTATCAGTATCATTATCACAGATAGCCCGTACCTAGGTTCCATTCTCTAATGGTATGACTCAAAATACCCCGAAGGCACACAAGATATCGTCGTTCACAACGCGCTAACCCCCGTTCGATAGCCTGTAGCTAGGTATGTCATACACATGATATTCCAAGTAATAAGCATGCACACAACCTATATACATTAATAGCTAATCACATAACCCAAATACTATAATCCATAAGTACTATCAACGCCATTACTCTCCTCGATACCCATATATATATATATATATATATATATATAGCCTCTCTAGGACTTACATCCCCACCTAGGTTTCCACACAAATTCAATACCCCAAGTACCACTACCCTTTAATTCCTTAACACTTTAAAAATTTAATCCACCCATAACTCACGAAGCTTAATAAACTTATATAGATAACCCTAGGAAGATTTGCAACCCAAACAAACCCTAAAAGCCCATTCTGGAATTTCGTTAAAAGTTCCAGGATTCTCGTTCGAACGAGGTTGTTCGAACGAAGTTCCTACTTCGAACGAACTCAGCAACTCATTAGAAAGGTCATTGGAAATCTCGTTAGAAGTCTCTTTCGAACGACCTGGGCAGGTCTTTTAACGAAAATTCCAAACAGACCCAGTTCTTCCCCAACTTCGATTTTTTTCAATTTTTAATCTTCAAAAACAAATGAATACTCATCCCAATCCAAATCAAATGTTCCTACACTAATCCCAATCACCTTAAGACACTTTTTAACACGAATTAAAGGTCAAATCCTTATAAAATCAATCGAAATTTAACAGTCTATTAAACTTCCAATAATTCTCTTAAATATGAACCCAAAATTTTAATTGCCCAAAACTCTTATTATAACTCGTGAATAAGACATAAGATTTCCAGATTTTATTAGTCTAATCAAGGTCAAGACCTCTACATGAATACCCATCTCCAATTCGTAAGTTTTCTTCATCATTTAGTCTAATTAAACCCAAGTTTTCATTGTTCCAAATTTATATCATCAAACCTAAATTAACAAGAACAATATATGCTAAAAAGGAGTGAAAGATAAACACTTGTCTCGAAATGAACTTCTGATTCTAAGACTAAAATTCGTATGGGGATGATCTTCTTGACCCGATCTACGCGTCGGTGTAATTTTTTGGAGCGTAAGGTTGAGTTCTTGGCTTAGGGCTCCAATGGAGTCTTCTTCTTGCTTGGGTCTCTCTCTCTTTTCTCTCTTTCTCACATAAGTTGAAAGTGACAAACCACTAACCCTCAATTCTTTTAATTAAACTCAATTTTTGTCCATTTAATTACCCAAAAATTCCAAAAGGCCAAAATACCCCTCTGGGGTGTCGTTTTGGGCTAAAATGTCCCGAACTCCAATTTAAATACCCGAGTAGCATTTTCTGACTATTTTGACCCTTCCGAACACTCTAGCGCACTCAAAATAGTCATCGGAGTTATATAAAGATAATTTACCTTTTAAACCCCCAAATACATACTAGTGACGTGACTCATACGCGTCCTAAATATTTATAACATAACTGCCGTGTATCTCATCCCCGACCATAATATTATTTCAATAACTACTAACTCTCATCACGCTAGTAATTATTATCATAAAATCTAATTAATAAGAATTTAATTCTCCCTTTAATTTAATTAATCCCCATTTTCCATAATTTCATAAAAATAAATATGCGTAAAAATACGGGGTATTACAAAGAGAGAGGTGAGAGCCTGGAGATTTCTGGCCAATACGTGATCTCGAGGAGGATTCAACCTCTACAACTTCGTGGATTGTGTTTAATCTTGCTAAATAATTCATATGTGTATTTGATTTCATAAATTGTGGATAAAAGTATGGATTTTGGGTATAAATATCAAAACCAAGATTTTTTGGGTTAAATCTTGCATTCGATGTTCAAATAGGGATTTAAGGTTGTGTGATGAGTGTAGTTGTTATATATATGAGACTTGATATTAGAAATATGATTTGGGTTAAAGATTAATGTTTAAAAGTGGATAAATTTGGATTTTGGAAATTTTAGGTTTTTGGAGAAAAACTAAGACATTCGTAGCTTACTGAACGGGCCGAATCGATTCGGCCCCTTCCCGAATTGATTCTGAATATTGCAAGTTTACAGGTCTGAGTGATCGAATCGATTAAAACCCAAAGCCGAATCGATTCAGACTAAGTTAGACTCCCAGGTCCTTTGGATCGAATCGATTCACATTAGGGGGAGAATCGATTCGCTAGGCTGAATTGATTCGGATTGGGCCAAATCGATTCGGAAACAGGGCTATTTGGGGGAATTTTTCTAGTATGAGTTTTACTCCATTTCGATCGGGTTTCTCAATTTGGAACATCCTATTAGGTTACAAGAAGTATGTTTTGGAGATTTATTGGGGGTTTCTCACATGATATGATCGTGGAGACGTATCCAGCTAATTTGGGGAACGTACACACGTATATATTGGAGTTGGTTGCATCAATGTGGTGGGGAAATCTCATTAGGGATGGGAGTACTATTTATAGATTAAAGATGAGTTAATATATGATGTAAGGTTAAGGACTCTTCGAGGAAGTTGTGAAGGTATGATGTACGATTTTTACGTCGATTTTCGCATCGAATCCTTCTAGTGATAGGGTTTTATTTAGATATTATTCAGTAGACCAATGAGAGAAAGGTCAATTATCCTTAGTGACGATGAACGTGGGGATTAAATTGAAAACTCTATATTGTTAAGGGTTCACCTGTCTAACTGAACCAAAATTTTAGTTTGAAAGGATTAAATAGATTATCGATTCCTATATTAGATGTGTATTTATAGCCGGGGAAATTATTAATATCGTTCAGAATTCGGATATAGATGCGGTGTGTATAGGGACTAAAACATACATTCGATTTTGAGATAGTATCCTTAATTTTAGATTAATGGGAGACTATTTATTTCATAGGTGAACTGGATGTATATGCTTCATGTGAGGAATCGTGTAAGGAATGAAGTGGGTAGGTATGCGTTATAACAACGGTTAGTATAATGAGAGTTATATACATATCGCCAGATTCTTTTCCTTTATACATAAGGATTAGAGATAGTATGTATATATTTATATAAATGAGTATATGGCTCAAATGTATATTCCTTGTGTGATGATTTATACATATGATGTGACTGCTTGTATATATATTTGTAATGTGAATGATATATATACTTATTGTGTGAGCATACCCAGCACATGCTATCGTATGAGGTTGTGCGATGTGGGTGAGGCCCCTGGCTTGAGGAGCAGGGTGCGTATAGTCCCCAGGTCATAGTCGTCCATTATTATTTGCGTGATTTTATTTGGGGGTGAGAAGTCTTGGGTATGATTCGTTCTCACTTTTCGGTTAGGAACTATGACCGCTTCCCATACGTTGTGATTTATTTTATTACCATGGTGGTGCGATAATAATCCGATATATGGTAACCCGGGATAAAGTGAGTAATTCCTGGAAGATGATAGCAGTGTGAAGTATTTTTATGTCCTATAACCGTATAGGTTATGAATATTTAAAGTGCGCATTATGTGTGGTATGTGTACATGGTTATAGGATTGAATGATTGTATTTATATCTAGAGTAATGATATATATATATTTATCTTATAGGTAAATGTGATATGAGTGATTCTAGATGTACATTTCGTGTAATTAGGTGTACTAGATTGTTAGGGTTAAACGATCGTATTTAGTGACTAAAGTTGTTTTTATAGACCCCAAAGATTTTAGGAGAGATCCTACTAGTGTACTTAGAGATGGTACTCAAAGTAAGCAGCTGAGGTTATAGGATGTGTATGGAGGAAAAAATGGATCCCTACGATCAACATTGTCAAGGAGTAGTGTATCAAGGGGGTTCCTTGTTTGGATTTCACTTTACGAGACATACCACACACGAAACTTAGCGCAATATTGGGAGCCGGGAGAAGTTTAGTTCTTGGTACTCGGGTATATGTTGAAGGGTGAAAGAGTGTTTTATAAGAATAGGAAGTTAAGGTGTGTGCCTATTTTGTTACTAAGGACTTGTTTAAATTAATAATTAGAATCGTACGGACTCTAGTAAGGTATAGGTGTGTACGTATACGTTATTATGTTAAAATATAAGCTTGAACGTAAACGTAGGGTATGATGGAATAAGGAGATTTTGGGTTATACTTGAGTTAGTGGGTTAAGCGTGTGTAGATTAATATTGAGTTATCCCTAGAAGGGTTGGGTCATTTTATTAAGGTTCAAATGCATACACTTAGGTGAGCGCTTTAGTTGAGGGGTGAGTTTGAGTTCCACGAGAGTGAGACTCCACTTTATTTATGAAATTGTGCATTTATAATTATTACGCATTTTACACACTTGTTATAAATGTTTTCACACCTCGGGCTCTGACCCGTTTATCTTTCTTTCTTGCTATATATATATATATATATATATATATATATATATATATATATTGTGTACTACAGGTGTCCCATCGCAAGGATACCGATGATGCTTTTCCATCCTTTGTCTTGGGAGCCGCAGCAGATGCGGACTGTTACCGGATTTTGTTAGTCGCCTCCTACCATTTGTAAATCTATATAGGATTCATTTTGTGTATCTGGTTTATACCCAAGGTTTAGTAAAATATCAATTTTATATTTCGTTCCTCTGGGTTGTTGTTTTATCTGTTACCTGACAGCGTATTTGGGTGTGCTTCTTTTATTGTACTTGTCATGTTTTATATGAGTGCAGTTTTTTATCTCGCTCGGTAGTTATTTTATTGATGGCATGATGTTCATTTTATGTTTTTAAAAATTTTGACATTCGCTTATTGTATTAGTGGGTAGTTAGCTATGTTATTTTAGTATAGATAGTTGATGTCAAGAATGATCCACTTGACATTCCTAATTTAATATAGTTTAGGGTTGGACACCCGTTATTATTTTAAGCGAGGTGTCACAGGTGGTATCAGAGCATCAGGTTCTAGTGTCTTTAGGATCTATGCAGGTTTTCTACGTTCTTCCATAAGCGTTCTTAATGTAGAGCCCTATTATTAAGGATTGTTGTGTTCACTACACCTATATTATTTTCTGCAGTGTATTATCACTTGAATGATGTTCTGATACAGTTGATTTCATCTCAGACATCACCGAGAAGAGGTCATCCAGGCAGGGCAACCTGAGGGGATGGGAACATGTAACCCCAAATGCCTTTAAGGACTAGGACTGCAGCCGATGCTGCCACTTTTATGGCATGAGCAGTAGATTCTGCCATTGTTGCGGTGGAACATCATTCTATAGTTTCGGTAGCTCGAGACCTCCCAGAGTCATCTGCATGGGAAAGAGTATTAGAAGCCTTTAGGAAAGGACATCCTCCAGAGATTTAGGGGAGAGCCGATGCAATAGTTGCAAGTCAGTGAAAGAGGGATGCTAAGGCACCCTCGGAGGGTTGAGTGCAGTAAGGTGCAGAAACCAATACTCACCACTTTTAGACTAACGGGTATAGCTCCCCAATGGTGGGAGTATGTCACCACGTCGGAGAGGACAAAGATGCAATGCCCATGTCAGATTTTTAGGTACACTATGACTAGAGGTATTTTCCCTTTTGCGATTCAGACAGAGATGGGGAAGAGATTACTAGAGGTAACTCAAGGTGATCGAACGGTGGTTGAGTATAAAGAAAAAGTTACTCGATTGGAAACATTTTGTGCATGGTGAGGTATATACGGAGGAGGAACGAATAGTGAAGTTATTGGGAGGATGAGATTGGTGAATTCGGTATCATTTGTTAGGGAACCCGACATTTCTAACTCTTACCGAGGTGATGAATATTGCATTATTAAATTGTCAAGAGTATCGTCTTCATTTAAAGGGAGTAAGAAATTTGGGGGCTTAAGTCCATCAAGTAGGATTGAAGGATTTGATATAATTGGAGAAAGATCATCGTCGCGATAGGGTTATAGGCCGGATTTTTTAGGGCCGTAATAGCGTTTTGTCCCTCAGGGTGGACAGTAAGGATTTTCTGGGAAACATTTCTTTGTGTAGGATTAGACCCTAGGAAGAGGGATTGTCCTAGAAGAGGTAGAGGGTCGTTCTCTAAGGAAGTTTTGGATGTTCAACCCCTACAACAGTTCATAGACCAGTTTGGACAAGAGAACTCTGGTCAGAGACCCATTGATGAAGCGAGGCAGTTGAAGTATGGAGGTAGTATTTAAATTGTATTCCTATGTGTTTAGGTTATGCCTTGCGCGGTATTGGGAGCGGCGCGTGTAAGGTTTTAGTGAGTTATTAGCTGTGATAACCATATAGTGTATAGGACTATCTTGAGGGGAAGAATGAGCAAGGGGGAGCACTTAGATGGTATCTTTCGAGAGAATAATTTTTTTGCGATAGGCTAGTAGAGAGTTGTGATTTTGGTTTTTGGGGTGTGCGAACTATTTAAAATATGTAGGTGGTAATCGATAAGGTACCATTTGGCAGTTAGGCTAGAGGAGTGTATTGTTCCAGTTGTGTAAGGGCCTATCTTATAGCTATGCTTGGACGTGATGTAAAGGAGTTTATACTGAGGAGATTCACGGTTAATGGGATCATTGTTGAGAAAGGAATTTGGTTCATGATTTTGCTAGCTTCGAGAACTAGGTGTTGGTGGGAGCATCGTAGTTGTTGATACCTTGTGTCTTTAACATGAGGTGTTTGATTTGGTGTGTCTAAATACACAAGACTATTTTATATTATATTGTTATATGGGCCTTCAGGCAATATCTATGATTCGAAAATCTCTTATAAAACCCTAGTCTCGATTCAACTGATCTCAATTCCCAATAAGAGATACACAATAGTGTATTGGGAGGGTTCCCTGTTTGGATTTCGCTTGCGAGACCTCCCCCGCATGAAAGTAGCGAATATCAGGAATTGAGAAGAGTTCAATCATTGGAAATTTCAAAATTTTATATAAACTTAGTACACTATTATAGATTAAATTGCTGAGAGTTATATTACGATTTGGAACAAGTGGAGTCGAGTCATGTTTATGTATTTGGGCTCAAGTACAGGGTGTACAGGCGCCCTGTTTAACTTATTCAATTTCTAAATAAAGTAATTCACCATGAGAAGTGGGAGAAATACGTATGGTAATCTAGAGGGTAGTTTGCGTAGGAATTAGTTAAAGTTTGGAGTCATAGACTTATCTTAATTTTAAGGACGAAATTCTTGTAAGGGGGGAAATCTGTAATACCCCGTGATTTAGGACCGAGAATTTAAATTTATTTGGGAGAAATAAAATTTAATTAAATTAGAGAATTTTGAGGTTGGCCATTGAGGTCAAAATTTGAGAATGTTATAAAGTATTTCGGATGACAATTCTAAGTGCGCGATTGATTTCGGATGGGTCGAGATAGTCAAAATGACTGTCCTTGGGTTTTATTTCGGTTTCGTAATAATTTAAGTTAGTTTTAACTCGAATTGGAGTAAACGAGTCATTTAAAGTGTTTATTATCATTTAAAATTGGGATTTAGGATTTAAAGGCTTAAGAGGCTTATGAAATAAGCCATTGTCATTTGTGAGAAAGAAAGAGAGAGAGAGAGAGAGAGAGAGAGAGAGAGAGAGAGAGGGAGAGAGAGAGAAGTAGAAGAAGAAGAAGAAGAAGAAGAAGAAGAAGAAGAAGAAGAAGAAGAAGAAGAAGAAGAAGAAGAAGAAGAAGAAGAAGAAGAAGAAGAAGAAGAAGAAGAAGAAGAAGAAGAAGAAGAAGAAGAAGAAACGAAGAAGAGAGAGGAGAAAGCTTGGAAATTTTTGGCCAATACGTGATCTCGAGGATGATTCAACCTCTACAACTTCGAGGCAAGTGTTTAATCTTGCTAAATAATTCATATGTATATTTGATTTCATAAATTGTGGATAAAAGTATGGATTTTGGGTATAAATATCAAAACCTAGATTTTGGGTATAAATATCAAAACCTAGGGTATGATAGAATAAGAAGATTTTGGGTTATACTTGAGTTAGTGGGTTAAGCATGGGTAGATTAATATTGAGTTCTCTCTAGAAGGGTTGGGTTGTTTTATTAAGGTTCAAATGCATACGATTAGGTGAGCTCTTTAGTTGAGGGGTGAGTTTGAGTTCCACGGGAGTGCGACTCCACTTTATTTATGAAATTGTGCATTTATAATTATTACGCATTTTACACACTTGTTATAAACGTTTTCACACCTCGGGCTCTGACCAGTTTATCTTTCTCTCTTGCTATATATATATATATATTGTACTACATGTGTCCCACCGCAAGGATATCGATGATGCTTTTCCATCCTTTGTCTTGGGAGCCGCAGCAGATGCGGACTGTTACCGGATTTTTTTAGTCGCCTCCTACCGTTTGTAAATCTTAATAGGATTCATTTTGTGTATCGGGTTTATATCCAAGGTTTAGTAAAATATCACTTTTATATTTCGTTCCTCTGGTTTGTTTTTTTATCCATTACCCAACAGCATATTCGGGTGTGCTTCTTTTATTGTACTTGTCATGTTTTATATGAGTGCATTTTTTTATCTCGCTCAGTAGTTATTTTATTGATGGCATGATGTTCATTATATATTTTTAAAATTTTTGGCATCCGCTTATTGTATTAGTGGGTAGTTAGCTATGTTATTTTAGTATAAACAGTAGATGCTAAGAATGATCCACTTGAGATTCCTGATTTGATGTAGTATAGGGCTGGCCACCCATTATTATTTTAAGCGGGGTGTTATATATAATTCACGGGGACAGTTCATGTGAGAGAAAATTCTATATACACCTGCTATATACCTCTCGTTGCGAGTTCGATCAAGCGGTACGATGCGTAGGGAACTGTTTGATATACATCAAAGGTAAAAGACCAATGGAAGGTGAGAGTCATATCGCTTAGGCTAACTGCGACCCGCAGGACCAACGCCCATCAAAAAGTGACCCCCCCCTTATGTGATAAAATTTTGGTCAATATTGTCTTGCTCTTGATGATGTAATGTGCAAAAATACACGAGTCTTAATTAGCATATTATGGAGAGAGAGTGTTTTTTATTATTTTTTGCATGATGAGTAAAGGGAGCACTACACTAATGAGGGATCATATACAAGTATCATGAAAAGTAAATCTAGCACTACACCAAAATGGTCAAATTGGCACCCTTCAACCGGCCAGCCTTGTCACGGTCATTGACCGTGACAAAAAAAAATAATTTTTTTGTCACGGTCAATGACCGTGGTAAGGCGGTGACCATACCTTGTCACGGTCATTGATCGTGATAAGTCCATGATAACTCTACTTGTCACAGACTTGTCACGGTCATTGACCGTGACAATCATATAAAGTTGTCACGATCAATGACCGTGACATGTCCGTGACAATTCTATTAATAAAAAAACACTCCCTCTCCTTTTTTCCTACCGATTCTCATTCCCTCCATTTTTCTCTCTCTCTCTCTAGCGACTGCACACTCTCTCTCTACAAGTTTGGTACGTTTTCTCTCTCTATTTCTCCTCCATTTATATTATGTGCGTGTGTATATATGTGTGTGTGTATGTGTGTGGTGTATATATGCATGGGGGGGAGGGGGCAGGGCTGGGGGAGGGGAGGGGAGGGGGTGTTTGTGCATGCGCGTGTGTGTATATAAATGTGTGTGTGTTTGTGTATGTATATATGTGTGTGTGTGTATGTGTGTGTGTGTGTGTGTGTGTATATATGTGCATGTGTGTGTATGTGCATGTGTATATGTGTGTGTGCGTGTGGTGGGCAGCGACAGTGGGGGGAGGGGCCAGGGCTGGGGCTGGGGGTGGGCGGGGGGCAGGGGGTGTGTATATGTGCGAGTGTGTGTGTATTTTTTAATTAAATTTTTATTGGTTTATTAGATATTTCCCCTCATATTGTAGTCCTCCTTGTAAAATAATTGATTGATTTAATATTGATTGGTTGTTAATTTTTTTTGTAAATTAATATTTAGTGCCCCTTTCATATGCAAGTAGGATTGTCCCTCATTGTAAATTAGTAAATTAATAATTGTATACTTTAATTGTTAGTTTAATTGATGAAAATAATTAATTGAGTAAATGAATTAGAAGGATTACGGGATACACATTTGTTGTTTCCATTGCGGTAGGATTATAGTCTATCAATGTTGGGTTGGTTAATTTTAAAAGTGGCATGACCACTGGATTATTGTCCACATCGGGGGTGGGATTTTTCAACTTTTTTTTAAAATTACTTTGTATAACGAACAATATATATATATATATATATATAGTATTATAATTATGAGCTAGATGCTGTTGTTTTGGAATTCAGAATTGAGGTGTTAAACAGTAACAATTCATTTGGATTTGTAATAATTGTACATATTTCCATGTCTTCTTCTAATTCATTTTGATTTGTACTAATAACAACATTTTTTTACAGAATATGTCTCCTTCAGGTATTAAGGCTAGGATGATGATGATTTTGATGATATCGTCTGGGCTCGGTGGTAGCAGAGGCGACGAGGGCTCCTCGGCCCCTAGGCTCCCCAAATATGGCAAATTGGGGATGGCCATCGAGAACAAAACGGGGCTATTAGCGAGATCCCTCGAGCTGGTAAAGACGATCATCGGCATGGGGTACACTAGTTGGAGGGAGGTGCCAAATGAGCTCAAGTTAGCTATTTGGGTGGCACTACAAGTAATGTATTTATATTTATATTTACATGAATATTTCAATTTTGATTTTGATTTCGATTTCAATTTTGTTTTATATTTATATTTATACTTATTCACAACTAACATTGTATTTGTTGGACAGGAACAATTCAGCCTGGTTCCAAAGCTACGCGATTCCGTCTTGGAGCAGTTGAGGGACACAAGACGTGGAAGAAAAATATGTGAACCCGGTACTTTGGGAAGACTCGAGAGTCCGTTATCTGAATGTGTGAATCCGTCCCGCCGAAGGATCCGATCTCATTGGCACAATGGCAAAAGTTCATTGACAATGAGATCAGGGAGAGACAATTTGCATCTCGCCAATCGGGGAGGGAAAATCAGGCAAAAAAGATGGACGTGCTCTACTCTGTCCAGACGTCTTACATCGAGGTGGAGCATAGGATGATGGTAAGATTTAATTTTACTATAACTATAGAAATATATTATTTTTCATTATTTTACTTTACGGAGCTAATACTAATTTTGCTTTATTTTATTTCAGGGGATAAGGAGTGGCCCTGGGGGTAGGCCACATAGGCTCGATACTTATGTGGCTATTCAAATGAAGAAGGGGAAGGATAAGGAGGTGTTCCCGAGCATCGCGGCAACGATTGTAAGTAATCTGACAGTTTACTTTTTATTAATTAGGTTATAATTTTTTTATTTACTTATTTTACTAATCATGTGCTTTTTGTCATTTCAGAAAAAGCTTAATATAGTGCATAAGTCACAGTCTGATGTCGACAAGGCATCTTTGTCCATGGACGCACTCAGCCAAGTGCTTGGCGTTGATCGCAAGGGGGTGAGCTCGCGGGTGGCCAAATCTAGGATAATTGGATTGAAGATGAGCGACATCGGGTTGTCTTGAACGGTGGACTCGCATGACGCAAAGCTATCCCATTTGGAGGCGACGGTCCAAGGTATGTTCTCATTCATGAAGAGTTCATTGGGCAAAAACCGTAAGGGTAAGGGAAGGAGAAGGTGGTGGAGGAGGAGGTGCAGGAGGATGAGGTGCATGATGACGAGGATGTGGACCTCGCTGCTTCATCGCCGACACGTGCGGACTTTGATGATCCACTCCCCTATTTGGCTCCCTTTGACCGACCGATGTCGACACTTGGTTGGCCAAACGTGTTTTTACTGGACAAATTTGATGTCCAGCGGATAGGGAGGGGGTTGAGGGACCCGAATACCTTCCAAGGTGAGCCAGTTCATGGACGTTCGCTTTAAGACATCGAGTCCAAGGTGCTCGTCACGCATGTGATACCCGGGAAGGAGAACTCCCCCTTGTGGTTGCGTGAATAATGCGGCACGATGTATATTGCTGAGTGTGTCAATTCGTATATCGTGTGGCCTACTCACCCCCTCAGAGCTAACCTTACCCCAGACATGTAGTGACATTATTTGAATTAACTTGTTTTAAGTTGTTACATTTGAATTATATTTGGATTATATCGTGATGCATATTGTTTTGAATGTATATTTGCATTATCTTTATTTTATTTGGATATATGATGTTTGAACAGGTACAACGTTGCTATAATAGGTACAAATATACTGTTGGGCAGTGGCAGTGGCCATACTGCCCAGTAGATTTTTTTCATTTCTGCCCAGAATTGTCACGGTCATTGACCGTGAAAAGTCCATGACAAATAAAACTTATCACGGGCTTCTCACGGTCAATGATGGTGATAATTTTTATTAAAAGTCACGGGGTTTGTCACGGTCATAAATCGTAAAAAAATATCACGATCAATGATCGTGACACGTCCGTGACAACAATAGTTGTCACCCCCAGAATTGTCACGGTCATTGACCTTAACAAGTCCAACTTGTCAAGGTCAATGACCGTGACAATTCGGCAGATTTGGTGTAGTGTAGCATGGAGACTATACTGCGTATGGATGTATGTGAGTGAGTAAGTGACATTGGAATATGTACAAGTGAGTGTGTGTGATAGTAAGCCTACGCATGGATCAACTACAAGTGGTGTGTGATATGTGTATGTGAGCATGGAGATATATACAAGTGTGAAAAGTGTTGGTGTGTGCTAGTGAAGCCTAATCATGGATATTCTAAGTGGTGTGTTAATAGTAAAAAGTGAAGCTAAACGTAACTATGTGAAGTGTACATATAGAGTATATATAAGTGTATGAAGTGTAAAAGGGAGTGAAAAGTGATATATACATGAAACAAATATACATAAAAGGTAAACATAGGAGAAAAGGGAACATGCAGGTAGGTGCATACGCACACATGCAGAAAAGAATAACACCCATGCAGGAATAGAGTCTAGTCCACCACTATGGCCATCTTGAGGGGGGTCGAGGAGAGATTCCCCCATTTTCTGGCATGCCAGCGGGATTACACCCTTTCTTGGGGGGCTCGGCCGTTGTCGTTGTGGGTTAATATGTAAAGATGGAGTCACCAGCCAACTTTGCATATAACAGGCAAAAAAAATGTTGTCGCCTCGAGAGAACGACATCAAGGACAATACTGATGCTTGCGAAAGTAAGTAGTTCAAAGGTCTGGGGACTAAGTTATGGAATGGGGAGGTGTTAGGCACCCATACTTCCCTTTCGATCGCTCATGGGCATATGTTAATCTTCCTCTGTTAAACTTCGTGAAGTGTGTGCTTATGTGCATATTATAAATGGAGAATGAAATCGCTCAACTCGGATTATGGAAAAAGATGGAGTGAGGTCATCCTTAGGAATGTTCCCAAAATAATAATTCAAAATGTAATGTAAGTGTTTGCCGATTCACAAGTCGTTATAGAAGAACGAATGTATACATCAGACAAGACACAAGCATGCAAGCATATAAAATCCATTTAGAATATAATAAAAACAAGGTAATAAATGAGTATAAATGAGGACTCGAGTCTAGGGATTTACCCAACATTCCTACGTAGCCCAAGGGGCATCAAAGTGCACGTAGTTAAAAAATAACGTAGGGTGGGGTTTAACCCGCAAATCCAAAAAAGGGATTTCTCTTATTTGTGTGTAAAGATAATCATGCTTTAAATGTAAGAATGTGAAGTGAAAATCCCTCTTTTGGAATTTATAGGTAAACCCTCTTTTTCTTATTTTTGGGTTTATTGTATGAAAATAAAGTATTTGCAAATACTAATAATAAAGGTTTGAGATTAAGGTATGTGATGTAATAAAGCGTTAAAGTAGAAATGAAGCAACTAATGGTAAAATAAGAGAATTTAAAGACAAGGGTGGAGGTTTGGACCTCCTTATGAAGACTTGAAGTGGATCTTGATTGTAGATGAGTTGATCTCACAATGAGGTGATGGTGGTATGAGGATATAGGTGAGAATTTACTAAATGGAGTATGAAAATGATGGAAGGAATGTGAGAAATGGGCTTTTTAAGAGGGGAGAAAGAATTCGAGAGAATGTTCTCTGAATTATTGAGAGAGATATTTTGGGGTCCTTTTCAAAGTGAGGTCATGGCCTCTATTTATAGAGGCAAGGCTGTTCTGATAGGTAGGGTCCTTGACCCGCCTATCGGCAAGAACCCCAGACACACTGCTGATAGGCAGGGTCCTAGGATGCCATTCGACAGTCTGAGATAATTTTTTTTGGAAAAATGATCATAAAATGCGAACTTAGACTGGGCGAACCATTGGAAAGGTTATTCAGAGCCCTTTCAGAATCCACTGAGCTAATCCCGAGTTATGGAGTTGACCGAAGTCAAATAGGGCCCAGAAGCGCTTGTTTGTCACTAAACAGTAAATTATCTAAAGAAAATGGATCATTTGTCTGAACCATAAGGCTAATTCGCGCATCGAACAGACTATTAGAAAGGGTATTCAAAGCACTTTGAAATTTAATTTAGTATCATTTGGTTATAAGAGTTAACCAAAGTCAAAAGAGTCCCGAAAATGTTCGGCCATCGGAGTGAAATGGGCCTCTCGTCCGTACTATAAGGTTGATTTGTGCACGATACAGACCATTGGAAAGGGAATTCAGAGCCCTTCGAAGATTCATTCAACTTTGTTCAAGATGGAAAGTTAACTAGGGTCAAATGGAGCTCTGGATTGCCCGGTGGCCTCCAAATTAATTTTTGAGGTAAAACAAATCGTTCGTCCATATTGTAAGGCCAATTCATGTACGGAGCATAATATTCGAAAGGGGATTCAGAGCTCTTCAAAGATTCATTGAGCTTTATCTCATGCGAGGAAGTTAATAGGAGTCAAACGGGACTTGGGAGCGCCCGGTGGCCTCTAAATAGGTACTTGGAGTATGACCTAGGGTTTGCGATGAATAAGTGAGTGCTAAGGACCTAAGGATGTGCTTAGGGGGGTCCTAGGATGGTCTGTCAACAAAATCATTTCCATCTTTGAAAAAGTATCCTGAATGAACTCTGGTCGGAGAAGTTTATTCTCCCCCACTTTTAACCAACATGAGGGTGAATGACAATCTTAGCCTCCTATACAATGCCTCGAAAGGTGTCATCCCAATAGTAAACTACTAACTGTTGTTATTAAAAAACTCCGCCAGTGGTAAATACTTATCCCAATTACCTTTTAAATCCAAGATTCACATCAGCAACATGTCCTCCAACTTAAATTTACCCTTTTTTCTGAACATCCATCTGTGGGTGATACGAGGTACTCAACCTCAACTCCACCCCAATGCATACTAGAAACTCCTCCAAAAGTGGGACACAAACGTCTTGTCCTTATCCAAAACACTATTGAGCAGTACACCATGCAACTTCATAATCTCTGCAAGAAAAATCTTGGTGTACCGCTCCGAAGTATAATATGTCCGAACTGGCAAAAAGTGAGCCATCTCTGTCAAATGGTCAATAATCACCCATATAGAATCGTGTCCCCACTATGATGTAAGTAACCCTATAATAAGGTCCAAAGATATGCTCCCCTATTTCCAGATCAGAATCTCAAGAGGCTGTAGAACACCTGTTAGTTGTTAATGGTCCAATTTCACCAACTAGTATGTGGCACACTTGGATACAAAAATGGTTATGTCCTTTTTCATACCTTCTCACCAATACTGGAGCCTCATATCCTGGTATATCTTATTCCCAGCAGAATGTACCAAAAAATGTGTCCCATGTGCTTCTGTCATAATTGGTCACCGTAATTCCTCGTCCTCTGGGATTACCAACCTGCCTTAGAATCTCAATTCCCCATCTGAGCCAATTGAATAGTGTTACGCCCCCTCTGCTAATTATCGCCTGACCTTCTTCTAGAAAAGATGGACCCCTGCCTATACCTTCATAATGCAAATGATGATCTCGGGTGTGTTGGTAAGAACTGCCATAAAAGCACGTGATAACTCATCGTCAGTACGAAGCAAACTACACTTCGCCTTTCACACCACTGACAACTTAACTGTCGACTTATGACTCAAGACAACCGCCACTAGATTTGCCTTTCTCGAATGATACTGAATATCAAACTGGTAGTATTTCACAAACTCAAGCCACCGTCGCTGCCTCATGTTCAACTCCCTCTTCATGAATAAATACTGCAAGATTTTGTGGTCAATGAACAATTGAAATTTCTCCCCCATGAGATAATGCCTCCAAATACGTAATTCAAACACCATAGATGTTAACTCCAAGTCATGGGTGGGGTAATTCCTTTCATAAGGCTTAAGATTTTGGGAAGCATAAGCTATCAGCCTCTCCTCCTACATCAATACCCCTTAAAGTCCTCCCAAGGACGCATCTATAAAGTCCTTATAGTTAACCCCTCCACGAGATAAAGCAAGTACCGAAGCCAAAGTTAACCTAAGCTTCGGCTCGTTGAAAGACTACTAAATGGCATCATCATAAATAAATGGTACATACTTACTCATCGAATTCGTTAGAGGTTAGACTAAATGAAACGATAATATTATCCTGCTACTCCTAAAAAACTACGCACCTACGTAGGTGTAGTGGGTTATCCCCACTCCATCACTACTGAAACCTTTCCTAAATCCACCGATATCCCCCTCTCAAAGACAACACGGCCTAATAATTGAACCTCCCAGAATCAGAATCCTTATTTCTCTAACATGGCATAGAGTTGATGGTCCCGCAACATTTATAAGACTATCCGCAAGTGTTGTGCATGCTCGTATGCGGTTCGAGAATAAATCAACATGTCATTTATGAACACGATGACAAACTGATCTAGAATGTCCATGAACCCCCTATTCATCAGGTCGATAAACACAACCAGTGTATTGGTCAGGCCAAACGGCATAACCAAGAACTCATACACTCCGATCTCGTAAAAATGTTGTCTTCGGAACATCCTGCTCTTAAATCCTTATTTGATGGTACCCTGACTTCAAATTGATCTTAGAAAAATACACTACACCCCTCAACTAGTCGAACAAGTCATCAATATAGGGCAACAGATACTTGTTTAGTATAGTGACCTTGTTCAACTCCCTATAATCGATGTAAAGTCTCAGTGATTCGTCCTTTTTCTTAACGAACAGAACGGGAGCACCCCAAGGTGAAGTAATCCTTTAAATAATTTTTGAGCCAGTAACTGCTAAATCTGATCTTTAAGCTCTCTAATCTCCAAAGTAGCCATGTGATACGGTGTACATACGATAGGTCTCATACCCAAAATCAAGTGAATCACAAACTCGATCTACCTACTTAGTGGTAATCCTAAAATCTCTTTGAGCACACAATAAAACTCTGTAACAATTGGGATGGTGTCTAGCAACGCAATGACCTCCTCAGAAGTCTTCTTCTCAATTAATACAAATGCGTGATTGACCCTCCTCCCCGGGTACGGCATGGTAACTAAGTTTATCTCTTATCCCGAAATGTCTAAGACGATGGACCTACCATTGCAATCAATGCAAGCTTTATATGTAGCCAGTCAAGATGATCCATCAACATATAAGTTCCATATTGGGGCGTTGTTATCAAATGCTTAGTTTGTCAAACTCCTAGAATGGAATATTTTTCCCTTTGCTTCTTCATACTTCCTGGTCATCTCCTATGTTCGGGAAGAGGAATATGGTAAGTCGTCAACCGCGGAGCTTTCTTGTTAACATTACTTCCTCCTAATTCTTATTTTGCCTATTCACTTTGTTGGTCGGGGACCTCAGAGTAGGTGAACTTCGCTATGAAATCTTCCATTTCTTGGCCTTTCAAAGAAGATCTTGGCTCATATATGATATCATACTCCCCTAATTCCATATCCCAATACATTAATCTACTATATTTCTCCAATTTATGCAAAGCCTGTCTTAGACGCATATCAGTGTAAACTACAATTTATAGGATTGGAAATAAGGTTTCATACGTCTGGATGATTTAATTAGTGATAAGCCCAATTTCTCCAAACGACGGTACCTGAACTCTTCTCCTTGGAAAGTCTTACTGGTATAGTAAATGGGTTTTTAAACTCCATTCTCTTCTCGAATAAATGCAGAACTTACTGTTGACTTAGAAGTGCTAAGTACAGGTACAATTTTTAACCTGTGATTGGTTGGGAGATTAATGGAGGTGACCACAAATACTTTTTTAATTCCAAAAAATATTTTTCACATTCTTCGTTCCATTCAAAAAACTCTTTTTGATCACCTTGAAGAACGACAGGCACCTATTTGTAGCTCGGGACACGAATCTGTTCAATACTGCTACTCGTCGAGTCAGTCTTTGCACGTCCTTATTGAAAGTTGGGGATTGCATTTAAATTAATGCTTTGATCTTATCTGGATTTGATTCAACTCCCCTTTAATTTACAATGCACCCGAGGAACATTCCCTCTTGCCCTCCAAAAATGCACATGGTCGGATTCAGCATCATCTAGTGCTTTTCAAGTTGATTAAAAGTTTGGCTGAGGTCGGCAATATAATCGGAGGCCTCTTTGCTTTTTGTAAGCATATCATCCACATAGATTTCCATATTCCTACCTATTTGCTCCTCGAACACCTTATTGACCAGCCTTTGATATGCAGCACCAGCATTTTTCAGACCAAAAGGCATAACATTATAATAGTATGTTCCCCAGGGAGTGATGAAAGAAGTTATTTCTCTATCCTTAGGTTTCATTTTATCATGTTATAAGCAGAATAAGCATCCACAAAGCTGAGTAACTCATGTCATGATGTTTCATCCACAAGTTGATCTATTCGGGGCAAAGAAAAATGATCCTTTGGGCATGCTTTATTTAAATCTGTGAAATCTACACACATTCTCCACTTGTTATTTTTCTTTTTTACCATAACTACATTGTCCAACCAGTCTGGGTATTTCACTTCATTACTAAAAGCTACTCTCTGAAGCTTTTTGACTTCTTCCTGTATAGCTTGGTTCTTCTCGGGGGTGAACACTCTCCATTTTTGTTTTACTGGTTTAACTTTTTTGTTTATGTTGAGATCATGATAAAGGAAATTGGGATCCATCCCAGGTATATCTTCATGACTCCAGGTAAACACATACTTTCTCTATTTAAGGAAGCTCACCAGTTCCTGTTTAACAACAGGATCCGATGTTATCCCTATTTGAGTGAGGCACTCTGATTTGTCATCGTCTAACATAATACTTTCAGTTGTTTCCACAATCTGTCCCTTTATCAACTCTATATCCTCCCTTGGATCTAAGGTTTCAACCTCAGAGTCGTCATCAAGCTCAGAAGTATCCACTTGGTAAGTAGTGGTTTTTTTCTTTATTTCTTCCAAGTCTATCACCTTTCACAATTCCTACACCAAAATTAGTAGGGAATTTTAAACACTGATGAACAATGGATGGTACTGCCTCGAACTTTTTTAGCCCTACTCTTTCCATGATTATATTGTAAGTTGAATGGACATTTTTATCCATTACAAAGAAATAGATTTTCTCTGTTCGGCTAGATGTCTAGGTGCCTATCCTCACCTCCATTTTAATGGTTCCCAAAGGAAAGACTTTCTCACCTGCAAAGCCTAATAGTGGTCGATGATATGGCTCTAATTGGCTGAGTTTAAAATCAAGTTGCTAAAATAAGGACAGAACATGATATCCGCCGAGCTACCATTATCTATTAACACTCTAGAGACAATGATTTCTTCCTTTCTGACTTTGATTACAAATGGGTCGTTGTGAGGATACAATACTCCTAAAAGGTCATTTTTAGAGAAACCAATTTGTAAGGACACAAATTTCCAATTGAGTCCTTTGTAGTTTTGGGTCAATTCCGAAAAAAAAGTTTGATTCATAGGATAGATTTATTCACCATCCTTTAAGCCAATGACTAACTAAAGTTGAAGACGTAGTGGCCAAGTTTAAAGCTTCATCAAAATATCGAGTTTAATGTGCCTCGTTTCTACATCATCAAAATGGTTCCATTACTCCTAAGGTATGAATGCATTTTAATATATATATATATAGGAGCTTGGAACAATATTTATATGGGTGTAAGTTTATTTTAAAATGTTGCTGTATTTCAGAAAGTTTCATTAAAACTTCAAAACAAAGTTTCTGGGCTAAAAATAGAATTTTCAGCTTTCTGGTTTTTCGTTCGATATTGTCGTTCGAACGAGTTTGTCGTTCGAACGAGTTTGCCAACGAATTCCCCTATTGGCCACTAGAATATCATTCGAACGAAAATGATGTTCGAACGAGAATTCCAATGAGATTTCTAATGAGTTCCACTTTTAATACACTGGAACTTCGTTAGAAGGCTCGTTCGAACGAGACTTTGTTCGAACAAAAATCTCGTTCGAACGAGTTTTGGCGGGAACAGTTATTTTGGCAGTTTTGAGCAGTTTTTCCCACTTTCCCACTTCTTTTCCCACTAACTTTTTACCTAATTAATTAAGTGCGGAAACAAACTTTTTCTTTTCAACTTTTTCATACTATTCCATCTCTGAGAGAGAGTTTGAGAGCATAATTCCAAAAGGAAAAAGTTCATTGTTTAAGTGTTGTTGTTTTTCAAGAAAAATCTCCTAAACACTTGTTTTACACCCAAAGTTTGTTTATCCAAGTTCATCTATATATATATACTTTTCTTGGAGTTTGGCACCGATTTTTTATCTCTACCATTTGAAGAGAAGTTTGGGTTTGCTTCTAAATCCCACAAAGAAGAAGATTGTTTGCGTTGTCATACCCACTTAGAAAAAGGCTCCTAGTTTGGGTGACGGTGATCGAAAAAGTCCAATCGGTGGATTCCGAGATCGCGGTGGAGCTCCGTGATTATTATGTGATTATTCGCTAGGCGGAGGTGTATACAAGAAGGAGCGTCGGGGCTTGGACGGAGTCCAGTCGAGTGGTGTAAGTCTTACTGTCTTGTATTTGTAAAACCATACTTAGTGGATTTGTGGCTAAGGTCGTCCGAGGTTTTTTCCCATTGTGGATTTTTCCTCGTACATCGCGGCGTAGTGATTCATTGCTTATTTTATCTTTTGCAAAACTCACCTAGAACTCATGCTTAGGTAAAAATATAAAATTGGTTTAAAATCAGTACTTGTTTAATTTGGTGCTAAATTAATTTGGGTAATGTTTATGTTAATTTAATTCAAGTCATCACTTAATTTGATAAAATTGATTTGGCCTAATTTGGTAATATTGAAAATATGACTGAGGCAAATTTCTAGGACTTGGGTTGAGTTAATATGTTAAAGTGAAAAAAGCTCAATTGTTAATTTATTTAAATTTCACTTTAAGTTGTGTTTAAGTTTAATTTGAAAAAGAAATTAAAATTTGTTAATTTGTTTTAATTGAACCATCATCTTGCTTCCGCACATCTTTACAAGGAAATTATCTTTTTGTGAAGTAAAAGAATTCTTAAATTGGGGGGCCTCGTGTTCCAACAATTGGTATTAGAACCGGAGCGCTAATGTATCGTGCCAAAGATCCATTTTTTGGCTTTTATAATTTTTGTGCTCCTTGCATTTTTAGGTGGTTCATTTTTTTTTCTCACTCTCAATTTTTTTACTTTATCTCTCTATGGGACGTCTTAATGATAATTTGTGCATTTCTAATAATAATGAAGTTTTTGCTATTCGAGAGGAATTTAATGGGCTTAATAAGTGAAATGAAAATTTAAGAGAATTAAATGTGAGATTTGCAAAAAGAATTAAGTTTCTTGAAAATCAAAATTCATGTTTTAAATCTAGAATTGAACTTTTGCAAACCTCGCTAGCTCAAAAAGATATTTTTCGTGAAAAGTTCATGGACATAAATTACAATTATAATATTTTAGAAATGTCCAAGAAAGAGAGTGATAGTCGAGAAAAGACTCTTAGGGACAAGTTTGCTCACATTGAGGGGGAGCGTGATAACCTTCTAGGAGTTATAGAAAATTTAAAGAAGGAGTCCCATAAATTTGAGGAGTCTAATTTATTACTTGAGTCCAAAATTTTAAAAATGGAAAATGATTTACAAGACTCGAGTAGTAGTTGTAATGGTTCTAGCTCATCTAGTTCAAATACTTCCGTTGCTAATGGTAAAACCATTGTTTGTTTTAGAGGGTCAACTTTATCAAAGGACTTTAGAAAAGGTCACACCTTAGGTATCATTCCACGTGTTTTCACATGCTTGCATTGTGGTCGAAAAGGCCACCTTAGGTCTTTTTGTTTTGATCTTAAAAGAAGTTCTAGGAAGCCTATGTCTAGCACTCCATTAATTTTCAAATCCCATCATTTTAAATATACATCTATATGGGTTCGAAAATCATTCTTAGACGCGGTAGATATTAGATTTGTTGATTTTTATTTTCTTTCACATGAACCCTCCTTTGAAAAATATAAATATTGAATGTGTTAGTTTTGTTTGCATACCCTAGCTTTTTGTGCGTCATATTATATATCATTGCTAGGTGTATGCATGTTTAGTCATTTTATACTCATTGCTTTATTTCATATCTAATGCGAGAAATCATGACTTGTTACCATTTGTATTATATTTCATTCATTTTTGTTTTCATTAAATGAAAAATACAAAAAAAAAATTGTTTATCATTTGGGTTTTTATCTCTTGGTAATTTAATCTTAATGAAAAATTCAAATGATTTTTGTTTGTCTTTTGAGTATATATTTTTATTTTTGGTTAAAAATTTCAAAAACTCAAAAAGATTTTATTTTGTGTGTATCTTAGTTTGACACACTTTATGTGGCATACACTTGTGTTAGAATCCCATCTTTTATGCTCCCATGTGGCTAGAACTTTTGGTTTAGATTGTCAATCCTTATTATGTTCGTTACCATGCTTACATGGATTAGTTGGATTTTGTGTTGATATAATGGATTCTATTTTTATATGCCTCTATTCACACATGCACGAGCTCATTTGAAATTTTAACTTCATATGTATATTTGAGCTTTGTGAGGTCTTCTCCTACCAATCTTGTCATCTACATATTTGTGACCTAGGAAGACTAGTGCATGTTAAAATCCGTTACACGTGAGATTTGTGAGAATAAAAAATACTATATATAAATGTGAATGGGGAAGGGGAAGGGCTCCGAAAGGATTTATTATCCTTTGCGAATAGTAAGACACCGTTTGTTTGGACCTAAAAGAAATACGTGGTCCAAAGGCCTAAAAATAGAATTATGGCATTAAAAAGAAAAATAATTGCCAAGGCCTGTTTTTATTGATATATTCATTCAAAAATATATGCTTATTGAGGGAGATTGGATGGTATATCAACGGTTTGCTCAATGTCTTTATCCTAGTTGTACTTTCAATGTCATGACTCTATTGGTTTGTAGAATCATCAACATGATAGGCTTGTATGCATTGTGTTTGTTTGTTCATTGAGTTCATTTTATATTATCACATGAGGTTATATTCAAATGTGATGAAGTTTGCAATCAATTGAGAACTCCGTGAACATGTTTTAAGTGATTGGGTCTAAATCTAATTGTTGTTAGTTCACACCCCAACACTTTCATTTCCATATGACACATTTTTGCTATACGAGTGAGAAAAGCTTATCTTATTTTCTGTCATTTGTTTATATATATATATATATATATATATATATATATATATATATATATATATATATGTGTGTGTGTGTGTGTGTGTGTGTGTGTGTGTGTGTGTGTACTTGAGTCTATTAGGTATATATTATGTATATATATATCTGATATTTTTTTGTCTTTGTCTTGCTTTCTAGTCCATAGATGCTTTAATTCATAATTGGTACCCATCTTGTTGCATTCTTTGTTGATATCGCATGCTTAATACTTTATGTATCATATTGGTATCATTTTCTTGCATCCTAGTTGGTATCCGTTATTATTTGTTAGATTAGTTAAGATTTTGTTGCCCACGTGCTTTAATGTTCTCATCACTTTATGCACATTTGCATGTTTAGCTTGTTATCCCATACTATTTATCCCTTATTTAGTTTAGAGGGTGCATATGCTTTAATTGGGGGAGATAAGTTAATGTTTTGATTCTTTAGCCTTTATCTATTCCTAAACAAAAAGGGGGAGAATGATAGGGGGAGAAATGATATATAATCCTATTGTAATTGTATCTTCGTTTGGGAGATTTAACTTAGGGGGAGAGCGCTATCTTCTTAGGTTGATCATAGTTGATAAAGGGGAGAATTAATTTAGGGGGAATAATTATTTAATTGCATTTAATATTTTGATATTCCCTATGCATTTAATGTGTTTGATTAAGTGTGCAGGAATTCTTCTAATTAGCAACGTTCATTATCGGGCAAAGATATTGATCCTTGGGTTGTTTGAGTCAAGCTATTGTAATTTTATTTTGGGAGGGACATTTTTGTCAGCCTAGTAGATCTTGACGGCCCTTTAGGATTTTTGTTTAGTTTTTGTCCCGGAATAGCCAAAGGGGGAGATTTGTAAGGACACAAATTTCCAATTGAGTCCTTTGTAGTTTTGGCTCAATTCCAGACAAAATCGTTCGAGTCATATGATAGAGTTATTGACCGTCCTTCAAGCCTATGACATTCTAAAGTTGAAGACGTAGAGGCCAAGTTTAAATCTTCATCAAAATGTCGAGTTTAATGTGCCTCATTTCTACGTCATCAACACGGTTCCATTACTCCTAAGGTATGAATGCATTTTAATATATATATATAGGAGCTAGGAACAATATTTATATGGGTGTAAGTTTATTTTAAACTGTTGTTGTATTTCAGAAAGTTTCATTAAAACTTTAAAATAAAGTTTCTAGGCTAAAAATAGAATTTTTAGCTTTCTGGTTTTTCGTTCGATATTGTCGTTTGAACGAGTTGCCAATGAGTTCCCCTATTGGCCACTGGAATGTCGTTCGAACGAAAATGATGTTCGAACCAGAATTCCAACGAGATTTACCCAAATTAATTTAGCACCAAATTAAACAAGTACTGATTTTAAACCAATTTTATCTTTTTACCTAAGCATGCGTTCTAGGTGAGTTTTGCAAAAGATAAAATAAACAATGAATCACTACACCGCGATATACGAGGAAAAACCCACAACGGGAAAAAACCTCGGACGGCCCTAGCCACAAATCCACTAAGTATGGTTTTACAAATACAAGACAGTAAGACTAACAACACTCGACTTGACTCCGTCCAAGCCCCGACGTTCCTTCTTATATACACCTCAGCCTAGCGAATAACCCCGGAGCTCCACCGCGGTCTCAGAATGCACCGATCGAACTTTGTCGGTCACCGTCACCCAAACTAGGAGCCTTTATCCAAGTGGGTATGACAACGCAAACAATCTTCTTCTTTGTGGGATTTAGAAGCAAACCCAAACTTCTCTTCAAACGATAGAGATAAAAAACCGGTGCCAAACTCCAAGCAAAGTATATATATATGGATGAACTTGGATAAACAAACTTTGGGTGTAAAACAAGTGTTTAAAAGATTTTTCTTGAAAAACAACAACACTTAATTAAGTGCGGAACAACAGTTTAAAATAAACTTACACCCATACAAATATTGTTCCAAGCTCCTATATATATATTAAAAATGCATTCATACCTTAGGAGCAATGGAACCATGTTGATGACGTAGAAACGAGGCACATTAAACTCGGCATTTTGATGAAGCTTTAAATTTGGCCGCTACGTCTTCAACTTTAGAATGTCATAGGCTTGAAGGATGGTCAATAATTCTATCCTATGACTCAAACGTTTTTGTCCGGAATTGAGCCAAAACTACAAAGGACTCAATTGAAAATTTGTGTCCTTACAAATCTCCCCCTTTGGCAGTTCCGAGACAAAAACTAAACAAAAATCCTAAAGGGCCGTCAAGCTCTACTAGACTGACAAAAATGTCCCTCCCAAAATAAAATTACAATAGCTTGACTCAAACAACCCAAGGATCAATATCTTTGTCCGATGAGGAACGTTGCCAATTAGAAGAATTCCTGCACACTTAAGCAAACACATTAAATGCATAGGGAATATCAAAATATTAAATGCAATTAAATAATTACTCCCCCGAAATTAATTCTCCCCTTTATCAACTTTGATCAACCTAAGAAGATAGCTCTCTTCCCCTAAATTAAATCTCCCAAACGAAGATACGGTTACAATAGGATTAGATACCATTTCTGCCCTATCACAATTACTAGTTTGTCTTTGTTAACCTTCCTTGGCCGATCTTCCTCTGTAAGGTTGATCCTCTATATGTACGAGCAAGCTTGTGCCTCATTGAGGTAAACTTTTCACTTTGTTGTATGATCTCCTCCTCCTGCATCTCCATCTGTAATCATTTTTGCTAAGGACAAACACTGGTCTTTAAATTGTTGAACGTGATTCTTATCCCCTGTGGGGGTTATTTCCCAATACAGAGAACCCAACGGGCTTCTTCTCAACTAACCCGACAGTTTTAGGAGCGGTGGGCGTATCTGTTGGATTAATGGGAGTACATTGCTTACTACAACTCGAAGTAGGGAAGTGAACCATTGGTGGATTTGAATATTGCTCAAAAATTGATGATGAGAATTCTCCTTGTGTTGGTGTCACATCCTCGGTTAGAGCGACATTATCTATAAAAATAATAAAAGTTCAATCTGTATCTATAATAATAGATGCATAATTTCAAAGTTCAATATGATATTATAACTAGCAAAATAAATTTTTTGACCATATATTATAATCTACCTTTTCATGGTAAGACTTTAATAAAAGTTCAATGTGTCTAATCTCCAACCAGTCCAGATTTCTTTTTAAAATCCTATGGATTTTTTCACGTGGCCAATTAGAAGGAAGCGTATCTATAATGAATGCATATATGTCAGTGACATGACCTCGAAATCTCATCCTCTTCAGCCTATTGGCAAGAGTGAGTTTGATGTGCATGTGTCGCAAGACATCACAGTCTTCGGCAATGCTCTTTGTACGTAATTCTATCCATAATGGGTGAATTTTTTTCTGCCTTCTCTAACAGCGTAAGCAAGGTCGGTGCTATATCAAGACTATGTACGCGAAATATATATATTATACATCTTCATCCCAGCATTCTGATAGGGAAAACAAAATACGATTAAACAAGTACTCTTATTGGAGATGAACTCCAAGGTTTACAAGGTAGTTAAATTGTTCGATCTTCCTATTCCCATACCAAAAAATTGGATTACCCAATGAATGAGGCTCATTAATGAAAGAGGTACGAGTGTGGGATAATTACAACCTTTCACACTCTTGTTGCCATTTATTATCACTATGACTCATTTTCCCTAAGAAATTGAACGATGGTGTGAATGTTATTCCTATAAATAATGGCTCTAATGAATCATTAACTAGTTATTATGTACGAAGGCGTGAATCCCATGCACACATACACACATAAATACACATACAGACTGGGGGTCCCATGACTACGCGGTCGGTTCCTGCGGGTTACATTGGTCGTTTTGTGGTTGTATTACATAAAGATATATGAATGTGATTGTGGAGTAACTTCGAGTCGAATACTCCCAAAACATACCTCACATTTTTGCGGTTGTTATGACCTTACTTCACACAACGGTCGTGAAAATATTTGTGACCCGAACTTTTATTTCCTTTACACAATGGTTACTTTCTCGCTCATATTAAGTCTTCGCTTTACAATGGAAATTCCCACCAATAATATGGAATTTGAGAAAGAGAGCGTGGAATCAAACTGTAGTTGCATAACAAGCCTTACTTCCCCTCACTCAACAAAATCGAACTCCACTATCAAAAATCAGTTGTAAAAATCCAGGGTACTGGTCCAAAGATTGTCCAGATAAAACTCCAAAGAAACTAGCGAAGTCACATAGTTTTCCATGGGTAAATCTCGTGTATGTGTGTGTATCTCATTGTTAATTTATTAGGTTTTGAACACCTAATTTTGTCATTTAAGCCAACAATCCCTATCATCAACCCTAAAATTAACCCTTACAAACATTAGTCATAAAATTAAACCTTACAAACATTAGTCAAAAAATTAATCCCTTACAAACATTACCCCTAAAATTAATCCCGAATTTAAAATCAATATTAATAGACACATATTTTTATTATATTTCAGCCCTAAGCTTAATCCAACATTAGTCATATATTTATTTCTAGAATACACACGCACATATAGTATACATATACATATACATATACATATACATATACAAGCATATATAGTATACACACATACATTCACACATACACAATACACACACACATACAGTATACATATATATATACACAAATATACAGTATACACATATATATACATAATACACATACACATACATATACATATACACAATACACACACATACACAATACACACACATACAGTATACATATACATATACACATGTATATAGTATACCCACATATATACACAATACACACACATACACACATATATACACATTAAAATTCACACACACATACACACATATAGAAATACATATATATATATATATATATATATATACACAAATACACAATGAAATACACACACACAAATGCACAAAATATTACCTTTGAGATAGAAAGAGAGATTGAGATTGAAATTGAGAGCCGAAATCGTCGGAGAAGAAACAAAATCGCTGGAGAGGGGGAAACTTTAGATGGTTTAGAAATTATTGAGGGAAATGAAAATACATCTAGGAATTAAGTATAAAGACAGTGGTCACGGCCCTAAGCCGTGACCCCTTTAATGTTTAACACGTTAGCATGTCAATAATAAACTGGTCACGACCCAAAGCCGTGACTCGATTCCCATTATGGTCACGATCTAAAGCCATGACCATCTTAGTGTGGAATTGGTTTATTATCACGGCCGTAGATCGTGATCTCATCTGAGACAACATTTGGAGGGAAACTTGGCACTATAATGGTCACTGATGGATCACGGCTCATATTCGTGACCCACACGAGTCACGACCGTGGTTCATGAAAACATGAAAGAAGATCCATGACCATAATGAATAATGGTATTCGTCACGCCCATTTTGGATATGGTCACAGCTATGGGTCGTAACTCCAATACCATGACTATTTGCAGGATTTGGTGTAGTGTTTGTTGGGCTTGGTCTAAAATTTCTTGTTGTATAAGCACAATTTTCTTATAACACTTTTGGTCAGGACAGTTACATTCTTTTTGTAAGGGTTTAGTTATTTCTTAAGCTTCTTTTTGATTTTTAGGTCTAGGTCCACCATTTTCAGCTGAAGAACTTTGAGAGGTTATAGGTCTATAATTGGGTTTAACCTGCATAAGGTCAAAAGCAGTCTTGTGATCAATTAGAGGGGCTATAATATTAAATTCCTCTTTATCACTAATTAATATTTTGTATATCGTTATACAAATTATAAGGATGGTATTTACTAATAAAATCTTGTCCTAAAACAATGTTTCATGTGAAACTAGGGTGGGGATCCATAATCCAAAACTGATGATTTACAGTTTTGTTAGTCTGATTTTTAATTTGAAAAAAATAGGAATAGTCTGAAAGTATAAGGTGAATGGTTATCCATTTGCTACCTTACCATGGATCTCTTGATTAGAGTCTTGAAAATATTCTCCATGGAAGGCATTTACCTTACAAATACTCTGAGATCATCCTGTATCTATAAAAGCTAAAAGTCACTTAGGATAATCTTTGTGTTGTATAAATAATTCTACAAAACAATCATTCAGTTTAGTATAAATTCCTCAATTATTCTTTTCAAGAATTATTCCTTTATGAGGTTATCTATGAAATCTAGTGTTGTTAAGTCTTCTGTACTACTTTCTGAGTGCTTGTCTTCCTGATCATAGGACGTTCCTTTTCCTTTTCCATCTTCATTTTCTTGTAATCTTTTGGCTATAATTTTATCAATGTCTTGATACTAGAATTTAATATCTTGGTCTATTTGAGCATCATACTGAATATTATAGATTGCTCTAAATCTAGTAATATTCTACACAACTAAAGTCTTTCTTGCTACATTTCATTTTGAATGTGCAATAATGTTCTTTATCATAGTAACATCTAGGAATATATGTTAGTAATTCAGGATTACTAACTGCCTATCTTTTCTTTAACAAGGGGCTTAATATACATTTATACCAAGATTCTTCAAAGTCTATACAATCATCTTCATAATCAATTTGCATCATATATAAGTCTAGAGTATCTTGGGAGTCTTCACACTCATCAGTATCACTACTATAGTCTTCTGAATTACTATCTGTATATGCACTATAGGTGGCATTATCATCATTTTCCATATCTAATATTTCTATTGCATATAATATATCTAATTCTTCCTGATATGCAAATTCTAATATTGTATTAATAATCTTAATACTTTCTTTATCTTTCTTATTAAGACAGTCTTTAGCAAAGTTCGCTTCTTTGCCGTAAGTCCAACATTCTTTGGTTAAAGTCTTAGATTGAGCTACTTCTTTCTCTTTCTTATAATTAGGAACTTTCTTGTGTTTATTGATATTCTTCTTAAACTACCGTCTTTGGTTAAATTTATTTTTCTTAGCTCTGAAATTCCTTTCTCTAAAGGTAGTAGATGGTTTGAATCTATATTTCCTTGGAAAATCTAATGGCCTAGCCTTTTATTTCTAATATGGTTTTTTTTTCTTTAGTTTCATTGTCACGTCCCCATTGGATTGGAGAAATGTCACTTTTGTCTTTAATTGGAGGAATCTGTTTGAAAGTTTCTTCAATTAACTTTCCTTGAGTTATATCTCGTCTTTTAGATATGATACAGTCTTTGGCAAAATTGATTGTTTCACCAAGGGAGTTATTCTTGATTCCAGCAACTCCTGAACAATTCATGTATTCATTAATTAGGATTTGTCCAATAGCTGGTATTTTTCTAAAGTATTCATCTTTTAAAGTCTCACCAAATTCTTTAATTTGGTAATATAGTTCTTCTTAATTGTTCTTATATTCATTGATCTTATCTAATTTGCAAATATTAAAAAGAGCTAGGTTAGTTTTCGCTAAGTTTTGTTCATTAATTTGAGCTAAATGTCCAGCTCCAATGAATTATGTTGTAAATAATTGAATATATTCTTCAATTGATCTTTCATATTGATGTTGTCTCATTTTCTCGACTTTAGCTATGGATTCTACATCTATAGCTTGCCTAAGGCTGTTTAAATAATTCTTAGCAATTCCTCTAATGGATTGCTCAGCGTATTATTTACATGAACTTGCATCCCATTTTTCATTAGATGCAAAACACATAGGTAAGATATATTCCAATTGGTCTATGGCTTGACTTTCCATGGTCTTAACTGGAGTAAAACTCTTGTCGCTAGTTTGAAATTCTTTTATACAATCAGGTTTAGTCTTTACTAAAGTATTTGAATAAATATGAATATTTATTCCTATTGGTTTACTAAAGTGTCTAGGAGCATCATTCAGCCTACTACTTGTTCTAATTTTTTGGTTAGTAGAACCTACCTGCGTAGCTGACATTAATCTTTCTTCTCCTTCTTCCATTAATCTACGATTTCTAAGAAGTTCTATAATATTCTTAGATTCTTTTAATTTTAATATGTGGTCTTGGGATATCATATTAAATATATCCGTGTCTTGGAATATAACATAATGACTTCTTTTAAGATGTTCCTTAAATGCCTTCATGTCCAATTCTGAGGGTTCGTTCCCAAAGTTCTAGATTCTATCTTTCTCTTTAACTAAATCTTTTTGTTCAAGTGATCTTCTAGGTATAATTACTGGAGCTTGTCCTAATAAGCTAGAGTTAGCCAAACTACTACATTCTCCTTCTGAGGGATCACTAAATATAGCTTCTCCCATATTTCTAAATCCAATTTCATGTGTATGGAGACTTTTTCTAGTAGTCTTACGAGGACCAAACTGGATGGTAACATTTTCTGTGACATCGTCTTGATTAATAAACAAGGGTTTATTTTGTATAGTCTTAGTTTCTTGGAATTCTGGAAATTGCCAAAGAATCTTAGGGCCCGTTTAGTTGTGGAAAACTGTTTTCCATTCTTAATTGTCACTTTTTGCTCTATATCTTTACCAATGGGTCATTAAGATGGGAAGGAGGAGTGGAAAATTGTTTTTCAACTTAAGCAATTCTAAAAACATGTATTTTATGATTTCCAGATTAGCTTAAGTTGGATAACAATTTTCCATACAATCACATTTTTATTCCCATTTAGAGGGCATACTTTGTCGAATTATAACACAAAATATGAAAAATGGAAATAGAAAACTATTTCCACAACTAAACGCACCCTTATCTTTTTATCTCATAGGTCCAGTATTCCAAATACTGTAAGTATGATTGTAGTCTGAATTATTGATCCTAACCAATATTTATTCATTAAATCTACCACTAGGAATTCCCAATTGCATTCTTTCATAAGGAAATTGAGAGAATTTCACATAGCTTTGGAATTATATGTTAATATTAACGTTTGAGATAATATAGTCTTCATATCCACTAGCATATAGGATTAGCTTAAAAATTTTGAATGCGTTTACGGTTACTGTAAATGCTGGAATGACATTAAAGCATCAAATATTGTCTGACATTTCTAATTGGGATATCTCAATAAGACTTTTCTCAAAATCTTTCCATATATTATCTATTAGACAACATAATATGTTGATATTATTTTGGGGTTTATATAATCCTTGGATTCTTGCTTGAAATCGTCCAAAGGTTAGGAACTAAAATTTTCTATCAGTTCCTCTTGATCTTAGCCATTCTGAGTCAAAAACTTAAATCTTAGTATAGGACTTGTCTAACACATGATTTCTATGTATCTAACTATTGGAAGTTATCCATTATGTATGGAATCTTCTACGATTTTCCAATCAACTTCACCCCATTTTTTCCATTGAAGAGGATTGGTGGAATTTCTTTCTTTCCACCATGTTCTAACATTGGAGGATGAGTCTTTAAGTCTTTGGATCATAAAATTATTATGTCCAATACTTAGGATATGGCTAACTATCTTACTAGTCTTATCTAATCCATCGTTTTATAATCCTTCTAGCTATGATTTTTCTTTCCTCAGTTTCTATATAAGGGGATTCTTTTAATTTATAGATGATTACTTGTTTTTATTTGAGTCTTTTTTCAACTATTTCTAAAGAGTCTGAATAATCTTTTTGTCTTTTTATCTAATTAAGGATTTCTTCTTTAAAGAGCTTATTTTCTCTTCTTGTATTTTCATTAATATATTCATTGTGCTTAGCAAGAGATTTAGCAACTTTTGCAATATAGTCTTTTACTTCATCATCTTTTTCTTGTTATTGCACAAATTCTTATGTCATTCTAGTATCTATAGATTCTATAGATTTTTCTATTTTATCTAAACGTGTTAGAATAAATGGAGAGTCTAATTCTTCTTGGGAAGGTTTATTATATATAAACTTATTTCCCTTCAAAATTTCTTCATATTTTCTTCTACTTGAGATATATTCAGTCTAAGTTCATTAACAATACTATCCATTCTGGACAGGTTATGGCGTTCCATATTATTACGATAATTGGCAAAGTCTGTATAGAAGTTAGTTAACCCTTTTGTCTCAGCATTTTAATCTAATTGTACGTCTTTAACAAAGCTACTATTATAGTCTTGTGTGGCAGCTATAGATATTGAGATTAAATCCAATCTTTCTAGTATAAGTCTTGATGCTTTAGCAGCATTTGCAATCTCATTTTCATTTATCTGGAAGTAAAATCTTTCGTCACTTATTTTTCTAAAATTCTTTGGTAAAAATTCGTCAAAGTCTGAATAAAGAGGTTTTCAGATACCTCATTCTAATCTGACTTAACTATTTCCATTAGGTAGATAATGGTCTAATCTTGGAATATGTTTTGCTTATTCTTTGACAAGTTTGACTAGCTCAGTTTCTTGGTTCTTTGTCAAAATTTTATGTTTTGAAATTTCCTTGTTAAGGACTTATATGTGATTAGTCTTAGTATTTATATCTTGTAATACTTGTACAAGATCTATGGGGATTTGGCTGTCTATTTCTTGTATTTCCTTCGGGATATTTTTTTACTTCTGTTTCTAGACATTTAAAGTCTATGGGTAATTGTCTTAAAATACGGAGGATACATTTATTTTGATCTAGCGTGTTTGACTGGAACGTGTGAACAACTGTCTATGTGTGTGGTTAAACAACCTTCTGAGCCAGTTACAAGGATGGACTAGTAGTCTGGACGGATTCCAAAAATATCTTTATAAATGCGTGGGATAAATCCCAAGGGAATTAAAGTCTTTTACTAATGTAGGTCTGAAAAGAGTATTTTGGCTCTAATACCATAATTGGATTTGGGTCGGAATTCGGCGACTCTAGTAGTCTGGGCGAGTTCAGATATTTCTCTTTTGGAATGAAATCATGAATAAGAATCTATGAATTATAATTTTTATATGTAAATTGTAAATCCTATATAAAATTATGGGCAAGTAATGAAGTAAAGAAAACAACAATGTAGCTATGTTTACGTAATAAGACATGCATTACGATGAATACTTGAAATCAATATACATGAATCCAAGTTATAGAAAATCTAAACTGCAAAGCAATAGATATTTTGGTTTTGGAACAAATTGTATAATGCCAATGTTCAAGGGTAAAAAATGAAAATGTAATCTTCAAATATGTTTCTTTTGACGTTTGTTAGCATTCTATGGTTCTTCTTCCTCTTCAACTTTTGAGCCACAAAATGTGCAAGCCTTCGAGATCGTAAGCTTTAAGTGATTTCCCTTTAATGTAGAATCTGTATATTTTTCCAATGCATGTATATAACTTGCGAATATATTATGAGTACAAAATTCCCGGTGTAAAAAAATTATTATATATGAATCTTAACTAAATGTAAATGTTATTGAGCTTATTGAATTTATGTATGAATTTGAAGTGTAAATAGGACTGATATTACCTTGTCTTTAGACATGATGAAAGTTGGAATATTGCATCCAATGAAAGCATCGGCTTTCTCGAATAATGTGACTAGTGCTCGCTCATCTTCGTCTTGGACGACAAACTGGAGTAAGTACCTTATATTTGGTTGAATAATGTATTAGTAAACTTTTATATATGAGTTTTATCATTAATATTGAAAGATTATGAAACTTTTTTTACCTTGTGTAATTTGAATTTGAAGAACCACAATTTAAGCAATCTCATACACTCATATTAACAAAAACATGCAATCAAGCAAAATCAGAAAAATATTTCTAGTTTGTGAACTCATTAAAGTTTATCAAAGTTTTGCTTTCTTCAGTTAAAAAAACGTTCCTTCAATCAGCAATGCACCACCACTGACCTAAACACAATAGTACAACTGAGGAAAGAACAAAAACTCTATTAAACATTTATAATACCTAATTTATATGGTATATAACTCTATGAAAAATATTTTCGTAATATAACATGTCTATTGGGTAAAGTTCTAAAGAAATATAAATTGGATATCCACAAACTCTTTAAAATGCTATATTGTAATATTGAAGGCCTTGGCAAAGTACGACACTCAAACAATGGATTTAAGACGAGGAACATGATTATCAAACAATTAACAATTTACATGAAAAAGTAATACTATATCGACGATTCAGAGTATGATTTGAGAGCAATTCCAATGGTGTTATTTATGGGGGAAAGAACAAATTTAGGGGGGGTGGATAAACACCAAACGCCCACGAAAAACATGTGCAAAGTATAGGAATCATAAGCCAATATTCTGCGTTGATTTATTAATTGCACTGTGCTTAAGCAATTAATGAGCAATGTTGAGTGCGAGCCCATATTCATGCATCCTTTTACAAGGAAGTAGCACCATAGGTACCAAACTAATTTTGTTGAGACAAAGGCTAATTCCAGTTAGTAGATTTAGCAATGTCACAATTAAAATCGAAGATAAGTTTATATGTAATGTAAATGAGGGTCCTTTAAGCCAAATTAGTTTTATGCAGACAATTTGGATATGTTGGAAAACATGAAACAATTTTGCAACTATTGCTTTGGGAAGAACAACTGGAACAACACCATTCAAATAAATAATCACATAATAATGAAGCAATGGAGTCAAGTCATTTCCCTTATTCTCTCCCTAAGAGTTGGAGAGCACCATCTTGAGCTACGAAGTACGAATTTTTTTATGAATAGTGGTAAATAAAAATTTTGAAAAACCTATAATCAAGAAAAGTCCATGTGTAGAAAAATAGTAATACGGTTAAACCATGACAGATTTGCAAAGCACTTAAAGAGAGAAATCAAAAACCAAAAATGCACACCAAAAAAATAATGTAGTACGGATGGTAAACTTCCAACAGGGTACTTGAGCATACTTGCAAACAATGTACATCAGATGTTTGGGTATCTGTGGGAGGAATAATTGTATGCTCAACACCTCCGGCATGGTATCTTTATAGTGGGGAACATGTGGGACCTGTGTCCCGCTGTGGATGTCCTTACTAATGTTAAGTATGCACAGGTGGTGCCTTAAAAAACATGATCATTTTCTTGTACGTGGTGCGTTAGATAGAAATGAAAGGAAATTTGTGTTTTCTGTCCATATATAGACTTACTAGAGGTACAAACATCTACACCCCACTTTAACACCCCACATTCAAAGTGTTTCAGGCAGTGATTTATTATATTCACCAACGGGGGATGGTGGATTAGGTAATACAAGGTCATGGTTTACTTTAAATAACTTGTTGAAGCCACAAGTGTTTTTTCAACATAAAATCTATTAGGTGAAGGGGAATATGATTCTGTATACAAAGGGTACCTAAATGATGGTATAAAGATATCTGTAAAGCAACTAACAATTGGAGGGGAGCAGGGGGGAGAGAATTTTAGGCTGATGTTGAAAAGTAGCCAGAATAAATTTCGCCACCGCGGATTGGAAGCATTAGCTACCAAAACTAGATGTAGCATAGACCCTTTAGGTGGGTAACCAAATTATCTAACATTTTAACACCCACTGCTAACGAACAAATAAACAAAAGGTTGGATGAATGGAGTTGTTATCCTGGATATTTATTTTATAGAATAAAATAAATTATTTTTAATAATAAGCATTGTTGAACAGTTGCTATATGTTGAGAATTCAACTGATGAAAATGAAGAGTGTTAACACAAAATCTTCTGAAAGTGACAATGAACAACAATTTTTCTCTCTTGCTAAAGTAAAAAATTAATCAAGCAGGTGTTCCAGGCATAAGATCGGTTTCAATGAGGGACAGGGGAACATAAATGACCCCTATTCCAAGTCAAGAGCCTTTGAGGACTTCCCTCTATAACCCCATTCTGCAACCCAACATCTTCGATCCCATCCACTCCTCGAACAGGATCACCCACATCCACAACTAATATTGATGACAAATCATAGTATCCAACTCAAAATGGTAGAAAAGAATCATCGGAGCAAGATTTAAATCTCAAAACCAGAAAGGAGATTGGGGCCTTAGGCGTACAACTTGGCAACATGAATATTGCTGCTTAGGCAAGCAAAGATGATGAGGACAAGAAACTTTTGGCAGTTGAAGACGCTGATTTGGAAGAAATTCGAAGAATCGAGTTTGAAAAACGTGCAGCAGCGTGGAAGGAGGCTGAAAAAATTCAAACACAATGCAAGGTTTCTTGAAATGCACATGAACTTAGACTCTGAATAATTAGGCGTTCATTTCGTTTTCGGTGCGTACTATACTCCATTGTTTTAATAATATTTCTAATTGTTTTTTTTTTTGCGTGTTCAGATTTAAGCGTGAAGAAATCAAAATCCAGGCATGGGAAAGTCAGTAGAAAGCAAAGAATGAAGCAGAGATGCGGAGAGCAGAGGTATGTTTGGCTTGTCTATTATATCAGTGGAGAGTGTGTTATTGCGAAAATTGAACTATTGAATTACAATCCTCTAATTGGGAATAAACTGGACTGGAACTCAGTTCTAGTATTTACTTCGAGCTATGTTTGGATCTCTGAAAGTATAAAGGAAAGAAAATAAATGCCATAATTTATTGAGCCTTTTAGTACATTTTTTCATTTGCTTTCCGAACGCATGGTACTTTCTAAAATTATCATTTCCATCTAGTATATCTTGGACAAGAATAGGAACCCCAATGATGTTGAATGAAATGAAATCTCAAAGATGAAGGACTTGTTTTACATCAGGTTTCTATTAAAAATTTGTCAATTCTAAAGTACTTTATGAGTGTTGAAGTTTCCTACTGTAAAGGAGCCTCTTCCTTACTCAACGGACATGTGTATTGGATTTCTTAAAGGAAACTAGAGCCAGGAATTGCTATAGTGAATCAAATGGAGCCGAGAAAAGAGAAGATCGGCAGTTACTTCAACAGATGGTGGGGAATGAGAAGGATGTTGAAGCACTTTAAAAATGGATTGTAGGGAGTACTTAGAAGATAATATAATGGATATCTATATTAGTGAGACTTTTAATGCTGAGATGGATTCAATTGATAATAACGCAGGCCTATATTCTAAAATGGGCCTAGTTTGTGGGGTGATCCACCACAAAGAAAATAAATTGGGCATGGCAAAGCAATAAGAATATATGGTATTTATTTTACTTATTTGGATCGTGATGGATTTGATTAGGTTATATTCATCGTCGATTAATTTAATAATAGGAACCATTTTAAGGTGCATTTGGGTAACTGACTTAAAGTATTATCTAGATCTGGATAAACAGATTAGGACTGAATGGATGACAGCAAAGAAACAACATTATTTGGAAAAATTGAAATTAGGGAAAATATACGAAATCGATAATGGATCAAAATTGCCCATACCTTAACTGGAATGAAACACAAATGTATTAAAATTACCTTTGAAAGAAACAGGGAGTTCCTTCAATCTCAGAATAATAATCCACGCTTCTGTCACGAACTTGGGTAAGATCCTATAAAGATTCAAAGGAAAGAAATGAGCGTATAAACCATTACGAACTGGTTGATAAGGTGTGTAGCATCTGAACAACATATGAATAAAATCAATGAAAATCCTAATAGTCAGATTTCGTACCATTTTCACAAAAAAAAAAATTCATGCCATTTGTAATGTATGAAGAATAAATCAGAATGTGCTTCGACGATGGAATTTTTTTTTTCTGAACTAACTTAATTTAAGGTTAGGCTAAAAAATTAGGTCATGCCTTAAGTGAAAAGAACCAGAATGTGAAAGATCAAAAAATGTTGCATAGATAGGATGGTTTGATTAACCTAAAAAGATGATACTCACAAGCTAAAAAAAATCTACATCACCTTCAACCCTGTCCTTCTCAAAATCTCAACGTTTTAAAATGTAGGATATTTCTTAAAAACATAATATCAGATTTCAAACATTAGGAAAAAAGGATGTCTAAAAAACATTCGATTTATTTGAAGATTTTAGAAAAGTTACAATTACTAATATAATTTTAATAAATTAAAAATCCAACGGCATAGAATTTGAGTTTTCATATTCATAAATCATTTGTCCTAAAATAATAGAGTAAGAGTTTAGAATATTAAAACAGAGGACAACCTTCATTTCATAGAGGATAAATTAAAAATCCAACGGCATAGAAATTGAGTTTTCATATTCATAAATCATTTGTCCTAAAATAATAGAGTAAGAGTTTAGAATAGTAAAAGAGAAGACAACATTCATTCCATAGTGGGTAAAACACAATATTAAAAATAAAATATTGTACACGATGCATCGAAGAAAAGCACAAATTGAGGTGAGAAATATGTAGGGCCTGTTTGGTTCTCTATTCAGAAAATTCGATTTAAACACTGTTTTTAAATACAGTTTTAAAATTCAGTTTTTTGTGTTTATAATTATTGGTGTGCGTTTGGTAAAGTTGTTTTTAAATACAGTTTTTTGAAAATTTGACAAAATTGACAAATATGTATATTTATATCATACATATGCGTGTGTGTGTGTGTGTGTGTGTGTGTGTGTGTGTGTATATATGTATGTACATATAAACATACATAAAACTTTCATACATACATGATACATGAATGTATACATACATACATACATCATAAATTATATACATGAACATTTAATAACATGTATTTTTAGGTATATTTAATGAGGTATGTTGTGGGGAGTATATATATATATATATAGAGAGAGAGAGAGAGAGAGTTAAACTCCCTAACATACCTCATTAAAAATAAGTAAAAATACATGATATTAAATGTACGTGTATATAATTTATGATGTATGTATGTATATGTATACATTCATGTATCATGTATGTATGAAAGTTATATATATGTAAATGTATACATACATGATACATGAATGTATACATATACATACATACATCATAAATTATATACACGTACATTTAATATCATGTATTTTTAGTTATATTTAATGAGGTATGTTAGGGAGTTTAACTCTCTCTCTCTCTCTTTCTCTCTCTCTCTCTCTCTCTCTCTCTCTCTCTCTCTCTCTATATATATATATATATATATATATATATATATATATATAATGATGTCGCATATATAATTCACTATAAAATTATATACATACATGAATTGATAATATTTTTTAATACATATGTACTATATGTATATTTTATATTATTCTATACATTAATAATATATGTATAAAACTATATATAAGTATCATGTATCTATTGATAATATTATTTAACTTTATATTATTCCATACGTAATTTTGTGTATATGTACATATATATTTTTTATTTATAAGAATTACACACATTAATGTATTATGTATGTATATTATATATTAAGGTATAATTGCTTTAAAATATTAAGAATGAATAATTCTGAGTTGAAAAATAAAAAAAACAGATGTTATAAAACACCCAAAATCTGTTTTCTGAAAAACTTGATTATAACACAGGAATATTATAATTATGTGTTTAAAAACAGGTTGCCAAACGAAGATTTTTATCAGAATTGTATTTAAACACAGAAAACAGAATTATAGTTGCAAACCAAACAGGCCCGTAATGTCTAGTACGCAATTTTTTTATATCGGTAGGTATATTTCGAAAATTACTAACATTGAAAACACTACATAGTCAAAAATTATAGAGGGAAGTAGGAGTACTAACCTTTTTTGGAAAAACCCAAAGAAAACAGAGGATGGCATTTCAATGAAAGAAACACAGCTAATATACGAATAACCTACGTACGCACTCCTGAATGTGGTTATTTCCGATTCCATTTGAGAGGATGAATGAATGTGGAAGATGAATGAATAGCTACGATGGATGAATGTGGAAGACGATGGTATTTTCATTAATTTGTGATAACAGACCTCTGATTTCTAGGTTTGGAGAACCTACGATGAATGAATCTGGAAGACGAAGGTATTGTCATTAATTTGTGAGAAACGATCTCTGATTTCTAGGTTTTGAAGAACAAATATGTGTATCACCAAGGGTATGATAGGAAGTTTAGAAATAATGAGGATAGTTTAGTTATGTTATCTTTGAAGAGCAAATCCCCTCTTTTATAGTAGTATATATATATATATATATATAGAGAGAGAGAGAGAGAGAGAGAGAGGTTTTTCAACATACCTCATTAAACATACTCATTTTTTTAAAATAGTGAAAAAAAATTGAGTTGATATTTTTTATATGGATTCATGATATTTCAGCCTCCCCTGTATAAATATTCAAATATTCAGCTCAAGATAATATATTTTGTTATTTTTAAAAAATAGCTAAAAAAACTGATAATTTTAAACGGTAAAACTATCAATTTTGACCTATTTTTTAAAAATAACAAAAAACATTATTTTCAGTTGATTTTTTTTAACAAGGGCACACTGAAATATCATGAACCCATATAAAAATATAATCTCAAAATTATTATTTTTACTATTTAAAAAAAAAGATATATTCATAAATATGTTGTTAGGAGGTATGTTAGAGAACTTGACTCTCTCTCTCTCTCTCTCTCTCTCTCTCTCTCTCTCTCTATATATATATATATATATATATATATATATATATATATACTCAAGCTCGGCTTGAATAGAGTTTGGACTTTTAATTTTGACTCAAACTCACTTAAAGCTCAGCCTGAATTTAGCAAGCCGAACGAGCAAGCTTCGGGCTTGCTCGGCTCAATTTTCAGGGCCATACACAAATTAGCATAGAAAAGAGGGAAATGTTCTTTATTTGACCTTAAAACAAGCAAAATTCAGCATTCTTTTGTAAGGAATTTATGAATGTCACCAACTTACATCCTCTCATTAAAAGTTGATAGTATTCTCGTGAATTTATAAACAAGGTGACTTTAAAATTCAACACTCCCTTGTATACAGTAGAAAATTTTCTCCGCAAGTACAATTGCTCAAAGTTCATATTTTCAGAAAGTTCAATTTTACTACACTTGGGCTAAGGCTAAGCACTGCTAGTCCCTCTCATTTGCTCTAATTTTGTTGACGCATAATTAATGATTTTAGAACTCCAAAAGAGATTTGTAAGCATTAAATCTTAAAATTAAACTCCACTACCCTCTGGTTGTTCAAGTCATGAACACGAACCAAAATTATGTTAATCCTTAAATGACCTGCATATGACATCAAATAGATCCACAGTTAAAACAAATTGAGTTTTAGTAAAACATACTGCATAGAATGTAACTATAACCATCTATACTATAAAATTTCCAGTGTTACACATTTATACATCTTAAAAATGTGCTGATATACATAAATACACAATATATTGATTTGTGTGTCACTTGCAAATTGCTAAGGCCTATGTTAAACACGTGCTAATCAAATGCAGGCTAGCCTAGTTGAAGTGGAAAGAGTGATCTTGGCACCTTCCTGGAGTCATGGCAGACTTCATAATCCTATGTTTAACAAGAAGCCTCCTTTCAACCTTCCTTCAAAGAATGATCCACAAAAGAGGCACTCCCTGAGGTCCATTATGTGCTCAATGCATATCGTTTGGGAGCAAACGACACAGTATTCAAGTAAGTTTCAGACAAGGAAACCAACACCTGATGACAAGCCAAAGCTGATGCTGTGACAAACATGAGAAAAGAAGCCCAGCAAAACCTCATCATCAATATGGGTTCTTTTCTTGCGGAATCTACAACTTTTAAGAAAATCACTTTGAGGCCTCGATCTCTCAGGATGGACTCATAATCAAGGACAGCTTTGGATGATCTCACTATGGAATTATATCGATTTATGGGAAAATGTGTGCCAAAAGCTTTGCATACTGACTGATACAATGTCTCTGCAATTATTCGGCAAAATTGTTAGCGAAAGAGAATTGCCTCTTTAGAAACCATTGCTCGGATTAATGAAGCTCCATCCTGTTCATTACAATACATAATCAATTCTCAAGTACCAAATTTATAAAGACTACCATAATGTTTATGCCACACGTGCTTCGTTTACCACTCATCATTATCATAGGACATGCACACCCAAGGCAAAATCAACCAGTCCCTATGAAACTAAAGCACTCAAAATGATGGTGAAGTTTTTAAAACAGACAGTTCCATGTCTATTAGACAAGTATATTTCCCTAGGGTTTGAGCAAATAGTGAAATGTTGAGAACATCAAACGCTCAATATACATACTATTGAAAAAAAGTAAGAAGAGTACTCCGGCAGCTGTATTTGCCACATTATTTTAATTGATTTTGATGCCAAATTGGTCACAATAAAGATCAGAACAAATACATTGTTCTTTTCTATTTTCATCAAAACAGTGTACTAAATACTTATTTAGGTAAATGAGCAGCCAAGGATATAGGAGAATTTTGACATGATGTGGAATGATATTTGCATGAGAGAGGGAGAACTTGGATTAGCACACAAAAAAAATTAAAAGAAAAAAAGGAGGGGGTGGGGGGCATAATAATGAGTTAATAAAACAAAATCAGAAGAATATAATGCTACTCAAAATATCCTTTTAAATCAATGAACTTGTTTTGAATTAACTTTAGTTACATTCAATTAGAGCGGGCAATTCTTAAACACAACATGATAACTAGGCACGAACATGACAGGAAGTTTGCGAATTTGGGTTTATTCTCAGTAGGTGACAAGATCTCAGCTATACGTGATATGAACCCGATACACATGACAAATAACCAATGTATACCATGAAATGATGACCAATACCTCAAACGCCCAATACGAATTAATAAAAAAGTAGAATTTGTAAATGGCAAAAGTCTATTCAAAAGATACTCACAGTAGTCATTAAGAGCCTTCTTAACACAACACCGTCTTTGGACAGTAAAAGTCTCAGGACCAAGTTCGTGACATCAAGTACACTAGTGGTTCCATTTGAAGAATGATCAAAGAGAAACTTCACTGTTTGCTGCTGCCATAGAGTACAACCCTTTTCTGAAGACATGGTCAAAATAAAAAAACATCACTAAATGCGAATACAAAAAAATGCATATATTGATATCAAGGAAATAAAAATCGTGATGCTACTATCAAGGAAATAAAAATCGTGATGCTACTAAAAGGCACATTTAAACTGATGCATATAGTAAATAAGAGCTTTCTTTGTAATTTCATTTTTATTGCATTTGCTTGTTGGGGCCAGTTAGGGGAATATTCCCTTTAGTTGTCCTTTTATGTACTTATGCCTTTTTTAGTAAATGTCATATTCCCAAGGCAATATAATGATGTAACAGCCTCCATTTGAAGTATTGAATATATTGGAGAGAGGTTTATCCTTTTGGGTATTTTGCGGGTGTTTGTTGTAAAATCCGCAACATTTAATTTACATCAAATTGGTATCATTGCATCGCTCGTTCTTGGTGTGTGTAATGTGTGTGTTTGCGAGAAAATCTGTGTATCCATTAGCATGTAGAAATATGCCGAAGGCTCACAAAACATTTGAATCGGATGATCGTTTTGAACATTAGAACAAAAGATTGAAGCGATGAACAAACGGGTCAGGGTGTCAATGAAGAATTAGCATGGATGAAGGAAATGATGTCTATATTCATCTCGAGGTGGGTTTAGTGGAAAAGTTGCAAAACCATCCTCCTTCAATCAATGAACGAAAATTCTAGGGCTCAAATTGAGGGGTTGACATCAGCAGGAGACACCCCCAGTTTGGTCGGTGGTCTTTCCCCTGGCCCCTCCCATGACGCCTAACATTGGCGACCACTGGATGAGAAGGGTTCACTGTGATGGATGATATGGGTGGAAATTGAAGAAGGCAGCAGATTGGGGAGGTCTCAATAGGTGCAGCGGAGGTATTTGGAGGTACCAAACCCACTTCTATGGGTTCCGCCCAACTGTTGTTGATCTTTAGGGTTCAATAAGTAAGAATTGAAGGTTCCCGTCCATACCTGTTTTACCCATCACCGGTTTACTAAGTAACCCATATATCGTACCAAACCCACTTCTATGGGTTCCGCCCAACTGTTGTTGATGGTGCGCTCTTTAGGGCTCAATAAGTAAGAATTGAAGGTTCCCGTCCATACCTGTTTTACCCATCACCGGTTTACTAAGTAACCCATATATCACCCACCTGACTCACGATACCTTACCCAGCAGCCCGTAAGCTGAGACTTTAACCCCCCCTGCGCATCATTAAACAAGCAAATTAGTTTACAAAATTACAGCCCCAACCCTCTGTACTTCCAACCTTTTACAAACCCAACCCCGAGTCTTTTAAAAATGTACCCAACTTCCAAAAATTAAGAAAACAGCCCCCAAGTTCTACCTGATTACAAAAGTTGCAATTCAGCCCCCTGAAATTTTCAACCAAGTTATAAAATTTTCAAATCGGCCACTGAAATTATTCCAGTTGAAGGTTTACCTCCCCAAAAGGTCTTCAACCAACCCCAAGTAAGATTATTGGAATAGGCACTTGAGTGGGGCGGGTTTAGGGGAGGATTTTAAAAGCCTTCCAAACCCATCCGATTATACTGGAAATCTAATTTAATATAAACCCAATCCTGACCCAATTATCTTGCAAATCGAACTTAATAGTCTCAGCGTATTATGAATGTCCAATAAAATCATCCCATATAAAATAAAAACACACTTTAAGCTGTCTCCAGCAAACTTCTAAGATTTTGGATTTGTGAATTCCAAGGAACTCAACAGCGCACGTTTGCAAGGCTCATTTTGTATGGAACTGGTTCCTCTATCACCTCATGTTATTTATGTTGTTATATGGACTAATGTGTGTGAACTCATAATACTGAACGCAGAACACAGTATGTTGTCCTATATTTGGCTTGGGTGGGCGGGGTTTAAGCAAGGGGAGGGTATCCATTCATGGGTGGGAGTCAGGGTCGGGTCGGGATCAGGGTAAAAGTAGCTTAATACGCGAGGAGGGGCCCTTGGGTGGGGTAATTTAAGCATGATCGTGGTAGGGGAGGGTACCCCGTATTATACCCGTCCCGTTGCCTTCCTAGAGAACCACTAAATCTAATAGCACAAAAGGACAGGCAACTTAAGTGCACGGAGTTGTTAAGAAGGCCCACCTCTAACCTATGCCCTCTAGATTATAGTTTGGATAGGAGATCTGCACAGAAAAATGGAAACAATAAAGGGTATCTATAGAGTTTAATCAGGAAGGTTTATGAGAGGAACAGATGTAGAAGTTCAGACATGAAAGAACAACTAGTAAAACCATTTGCAAAAAAGTTTAAAGCCAACAGATTCTAGAGGGGGTAAGTAACATGACACGTGAGATTCTGATAATTTTATTAGGTATGTTACGCATTCTTGAACTACTCAACTTGTAGAAAACAAATGAATGTCGAAGGATTCGTTCAAAGAGAGAAATAGGGGTGGCAGAGACAAAACCAACCTGTTTAACCAACCCAAGTCAACCCACCCATTAAAAACCCAACCCAACCTACTAAGTAAATGGGTCATATTTCACCAAATCTAGGCAGAGATAGCATGTGGGTGGGTTTGGCACTAGACCAGCCGTTTTTCCCTTTTCTCGAATCCAGATCTGTTAACATCCTTCACGGAGTTATTGAACTCGACAGAACCCGCGAAGTTGGAGTCAGCAGCTACAGATGAAGACGGTAGAGTGTAGGGTTTGTTTAAGCTACCTTTTCGAATTTCTGGAAATCTGCACCCAACGACGCCGTCTTAGTCTTGCTCGCACAACGCTCATCTCTCAGACACGTCATTTCAAAGTTGGCAAAAAGAAGAAAATCAATATCTACATATGTTGGTCCAAGAGAGAAATAGAGCTGCGGAACAGTGATGAGAAGTTAAGGGTTAAGCTATTTTTAGCTTTTGGGAGTAAAAAATGGGCAGAGACGGGTCAGGCTCAGACCATATTTGTCTAGTTTTTTTTCCTTCACCATTTTGGCGTGTAGTTTAACAAAATGGGCCTCATGAGTAAAGATTTGGGCTGATGTGGGTCCTTTTGACCATTACAGGCCAGTTTTGCAGGGACACTACCCTTGTGCGGAATCTCCCCACACATTTTTCCTTTTGCATCTGTTTGTGTTTTTATTTTAAGCATCTGAAAGGAAAATTATGGAAAAGAGTGCAAAGAGCTACAGAACTTGGCAATAAAAGTTCTAAAACTTAATGAAATGACTACTAAGCATATTATTTAAATGAATGCTTTGGAGTATTAAGAATCTCTCCACACAGGTTTACTTTTGCAGTTGTTTATGTCTTTTCTATTCTAAGCATCTGAATGGAACATTATGGAAAAGAGTGCAAAGAGCTACAAAACATGGCAATAAGAGTTCTAAGAATTAATGATATGACTTCTTTTGTTTAGTTTTTTTATATCATGGTATGGAAACTAAGGATATTTTTTAAATGAATGATTTGAAGTAGTATTTGTGGAATTTAATGTCTTTGGGTTGTTAATTTGGAATTTATTTGTGGAATGATGTGTTAAAGTTTACTATAAATATTAAATTATTGTTTGATAATTTTATATACAAAAATGAAATATCCAGTTTGCTTATGCGACGTTACATTGTACTCAAAATGCAACACAGACTGAACTGCGGTTTCAAACTTCGTATGAACTTGAATGCTAGGAGGAAAGGAAAACCGGTTCGATAGGATTCTTCTTTTGCCTATGAATGTAGAAGAATTAAACGTTTAAAGATGTAATGATGTCTATTTGCTGCATTAAATCAAATTGAAAATTCTATTTTGTTTAACGTATTCTTACTTTCCTCTTCCCTTTCATGCTGCGGCATTACCTTAAAGGCAAACTTCTTGCCATGAAACAATGCCATCATGTAATAACATTTGTTTTAAACCATAATATGTTGTATAATTAATTATAAGATATTCTCTAAACATTCATTTAATTTTTACAAATAGTTTTTTACTGCATCTTAAGGTTGACAATACATGATACGTATCCCAATTTGAAAACTATGGGTTGGGTTGGGTTGGGCTGGGTTCTTATTGGGTTACCTATTGACCCAACATATATCATGTGGACTAACTCTGTAGCTATAGTCTCATTCTATAATTACTTCTCTTGCTAAAATTCTAACTTCTCTCTCTAAAATGTTAACCCCTTTCTCTCTCTAAAATTGTAATTCTTTCTCTATACATTTTAATTTATTTCTTTTGTTAAAATTGTGATATCTTTCTCTATCTAAACTAAATTCTCTATACAATACTAAACATTTTGTCTAACAAAGTTTATCTATCTAAAATTGAAATTTGGGGGAAGTAATTGGAATTTTGAAAAAAATATTTTAAAGAGGGAAAAGGCTAGAACTTTGAGAGATTGAACATTGAGAGATATTAACTAATTAAAATTTTGGAAAAAGAATTTAGAAAGAGGTTTACACTTTGCATAGCAACCTTTTTTGGAGGGAGAGATGTTAGAGATTTCATACAAAGGCAGTTAGGATATTAGGAAGAGAGCAAGAGTTTGACTTTTATAAAGGTCGTAAAGGTCGTACCCAGTGCACAAGGCTCTCGCTTCACTGCAGGTTTGAGAGAGGTAGATGTCGACTGGTCTTACCCCCATATTTTTTTATAATATGAAGAGACCGCTCCCAAGTCTCGAACCCGAGACCAACCGTAGCTTGGGCGAGGGCGCATGCTATCGTTCCAAGGTACGATCTCTAAGAGTTCGACTTTTATGCAAGGTTCTAAAAGGCGCGCGAGGCGTGATCGAGGCGTAGATGGCAAGCCTCAAGTCTTAAGAGCCTAGGCGTAAAAAGGCATTTTCCCTTTTTTATTATTTTAATTATTCTAAGGCTAGTAATATAATAAAATAATACATAATTTGAATTTTGAAAATATTGTTGTATGTTTGGTAGCCATTTTTTCATATGGCATGCTCCATAATCAATATACAAAATGTATTTCTCAACATTTAGTAAGCAGTATACAAAATGTATCTTTCATAATTCAATAATCATATAATAAACAATAAAAAATGATTCAATACAAGAAATGCATTTTTCACCTTTCAAATGAAACCGATAGACATTTCGTCGGAAGTCGGCCGACAATGTTAGGATTTATTTTGGACGAGAGGCAGAGAAGTTTGGGATACAGTTTGTCTTTGATTGTTTTGAACGAGATAGCAATGAAAACGCTTTAAAAGGCGATATCATTTCACTAAAGCGTCTTTTTTTTTTAAAAGTGCGCCTTAAGCCTTTTACCAAGAATAAGACATAGGCAGAGCTTTTATCCCAAGCCTCAAGCCTAGGCGCACCTTTTAGAATACTGCTTTTATAATAAAAACGGGTTAAATGAGTACCAGCCTATGAAGCACGGACACGTAATACGTATTTCGACACGCGATACGCGACACGTGATTGGTCCAAAAACTAGGATACGACACGCTATGATACGTAATATATAATATATATTTAAATATATATATTAATGAAATAAAACAGATTTTTTTTCATAAAATACATTATTAGAGCATTCTTAACATGAAATTAAGAAAATAGACCATACAAAACAAAATTTAAGACTAAGAATCATAAATAAAGCAGAATTACCATCACATGTCAGAGCGTGTCACGCGTCCAACTTGAGTCAAAGTTGGCTCGTGACTTCCGGAAGAGTGTTCGTGTTTCATAGTGTCCGACACGAGAAGTGTCCGTGCTTCCTAAGTACCAGCACATAATCCACCCATTCACCACCCCTAAAGAGCTCTCATTCTACATTTGTTATAGTGAAATGGCCTCATTACACTATTGGTTAAATCTCCTAGAGTACATTCATTCTCATGTAATATCTGAAACTAATATAAATAGAAAGTAATGGGGAGAATGAAGGATTCATTCATTCATTCATTTCTTCTTCTCTTCTCTTCATCTTCCTTTATTATCTAAATTAATTATCTCATAAATCTAACATGGTATCATAGCGTGGTGTGTAAATTTCTAAGGGCAAGTAGTACAAACCCTAGTTTGTGTGTTGGGTTTGGACATAATCAAAGATGGGAGTTGTTTGCAAGGGTGTAGGGTTAATCACATCCACAGATTTTTTGGCCTGTTTTTTTGCGATTTGTTCAAATCGTTGTGTTCTGATCAATTTTCCCATGCTTGTTCTTCGCGATTAAGGTATATGCATTACTCCGCTATTTTTTTGTGGTTCATGAATCAGATATGAATTGCTCCTCTATTTTTTAGGGTTTGTATGTAGTTTCAGACTCTACCATATAAGTTGTTATTGCTTTGGGTTAGAGAGGTAATTCTCTACACACTTGTTGTTCTATTTTTGAGGAGTGTATAACCCAAAAACATGTTAAGAACATGTCTGGTTCAGAGGTGAGCTCCGAAGGAGATGGGTCTTCATCGAGTCTTACTCCAACGATAGGTAGTAACAATGATCATCATCCAGACCTGTGTATCACCACTGCTAGGCTGGATGAGACAAATTATATGCAGTACGCTCAATCAGCGCGTATGCATATCACAGGTAATGATTGACCATATTGACAGAACTGTCACGTACCCGACCAAGAATGATCCTAAGTTCAAAGAATGGAATGCTAAAAATGCGTTAGTTATGACGTGGTTGTTATAATCAATGTAGCCACAAATTAGCAAAGGGTTCTTGTTTGTAAAAATGATAAAAGAGTTATAAAATGCTGTTGAAGAGACTTATTCATCCGTTGGTAATTTTGCTAAGTTGTATGAACTTCAACAAGAGATTGCAAATTCAAGCAAGATGATCTTTCTCTTGCTACCTATTACCATACGTGGAAAGTGGGAAGAGGTTGACCACTACCAAGACTAAATACTAGTTTGTGCAGCTTATGTTAAAACATTTCGGGCTATGGTACAACGAAATCGCATATCTGAGTTCTTAAGTGGTCTGCACCCAGATTATGAGAATGCCAGGGTGCAAGTGTTGGGGAGATATCATGAACCAACTTCTGTTAGGGAAGTTTTTTTCTATATCCAAACTGAGGAAAGCAGGAAGAAAGTCATGGATTCAAAGTCTGAGCAAGAAGTTCCCTTATCTGAGAGGTTTGCTCCTACCACCCAACAATGGAACAGACCTATCCCCCAAAGAGTGGACAAGCAAGATGATAAGAGTAGGCCGAAGTGTGACCATTTTGGGAGTACTCAGTCATATCCGGGAAACCTGTTGGAATCTCCATGGCCGACCTCCTGCAGCTCAGTCAAATACTAGGCCTCGGTTTGCCCCATTTCGTGGTCCATCTGCGGTGCATACAACAGTTAATGCCTCCAGCACCTACTGGTCATGTCCTTCCCGGGCCACAACAATTCACTAACAAAGATGTCTCGTATCTTCGACAAATGTTTGCTCAACTTGATTTTCATCACAGTTCTGCCTCTAATTTTGCTCAGACAGGTACTTCTCTTTCGGAAAATCATGTTTCCACTTCATCTGATGCACTTCCTTAGATCATTGATTTAGGGACTACCTATGAAGCACGGACACTTCTCCGAAGGCCGCGTACGAGTGTCGGACACTCCAAGGACACGGACACGCAAGGGACACGGCTGGGACACGTGTCCGACACGCCACGTGGCGTGTCGGGCTTAAAAGGCATTTAAAAATAGTGGGACACGGCTGGGACACGGCCGGGACACGGCTGACAAAAATATATAATAACTTTAAAAAAAAGGGGCAGGAAACATATGTTTTTTTTTCTCCTTTTTCTCACCTATTTATTCTTTTTTTTTAATCTCTTGTTCAATAAATTGCATTAGCCATATGCATTTTGATTGTTATTATTAGTATGGGATTTAGTATCATTGTGATGTTTGATGTGTAGAATGGATTTAATACTCTTAATGCTTATATGTTTAATGTTGTTCTTAGTATGAGATTAGTATTAATGTGATATTTCATATTTTTTATATATAAAAATAATTATAAAAAATATTTATTTAATACCGTGTCCCCGCCGTGTCGTGTCCTGGTTTTTTTAGATTTGCCGTGTCGGCGTGTCCGTGTCGTGTCGGACACGACACCCGTGTCCTTGTCCGTGCTACATAGGGGACTACTGATCACATGACTGGTATGCAATGATTAAAAAGGCGTTTGAGGCTTACACCTCGAGACTCGCCTAGAGGCGAGGCAGGCAAAAAATGCCTCGAGACTTAAGCCTCAGGATTGAATTTGAGTCTTACGCCTCGGTTTTAAAAGGCTGAGGCGCGAAAAAAAAAACTCTGGTTTTTTTTTTTGTTTTAAAACTGCACTTAACTTATACTATTTACTATTGTAACTTGAGAGAAATTTTTAAAAAATAACCAATATGTTAATGAAACTCAAAAAACTGATTTTGTCAATTTGATTTTGCTTGAAATAAATGTACTAAACTAACTTCAATATTACTTCTTTTTTAAACTTTTCTGTTGGTTTTCAACTTAGATTAATATGTTATCTTTAACTAAACTGAATATATATTAAGAAACTAATATATTTTAAAGGTTGCTGTTTTTTTTCAATAAACTTAGGTTGATATGTTTTATTATTTTTTTAATAAAATTGCTGTTTTTTAATAAATATGCTTGTTAAGTTGCATTGATTAATTTATTGTCATAATATAAAATAACCAATATGTGAATGAAGCTAAAAAAATGATTTTTCCAATATGATTTTGCATTGATTAATTTATTGTCATATTGTAAAATAACCAATATGTTAAAATTGATTTTCTCAAATTACTTTTTTTTTTGAAGTTATCTCGGGGGAACAAAAAAATGTCAAACTATGTGAGAAAGTCATTAAGGATGTTTTTTTTGTTTTATTTTATATTTCTTTGTTATTTTATTTTTATGATTTTATTAGTATTTTTTTAATTTCGCTTTTTTTCCCTTTTCGGTGAGACTTACGCCTCGCCTTTCGCCAGTTTAAACATTGCTGGTATGGCATTCGATTTCTTCTCCTATAATATGTAATCTGGTAGGGATAAAAGATTAGAGTTGCGGATGGATCTTTCTCCTCCATTGCAAGGAAGGGCACAATTCCTGTCTCTTCTAATATTACCATATCATATGTTCTTCACGCTCCAAAACTTACCAATAATCTTCTCTTTGTCCGTCGCATTACCAAATAGTTTGAATTGTAGTATAGCTTTTTCTTTGTCTTGTTATCTCATTCAGGACTTACACGGGGAAAACGATTAGCAGTGGACGTGAAGACAATGGCATGTATTTGTTGGACACGCAACCATCTTCTTATGTTGCAAATCAAACTAGTGTTAGGGATAGTAGTAACAATAAAGATTTGTTCATGCGATGGCATAATAGACTAGGACATTTACCTATTCCTGTTTTGAAACGTGTACTCCCTAAATTTGCATCTGTTACACTTTTTAAGCTAAATTGTGAAGCATGTGTTCTCGCAAAACAATATCGTGTTCCCTATCCTATTAGTATTAATGAAACTGCAACTTCGTTACAACTCGTTCATTCTGATGTGGGGGTCCTGAATCAACTATTTCATTACTTGGTTTTAGATAATTTGTTGTGTTTGTTGACGACTTTAGTCATTATACTTGGCTTTATCATATGAAAATTAAAAGTGAAATTCATTCCATTTTCCGAACAATTCATAAGATGATGTGTAATCAGTTTGAGTGTCCTCTTAAGATCCTTCGATCCGATAATGGAGGCAAATTTATATATGGTTGCCTGGCCTCCTTTTTTGCTGATAATTGGGATTGTCCATCAAACATCATGCGTTGATACCCCACAACAAAGTGGTGTAGCTGAAAGAAAACATCATCACATTATAGAGGTATGTCGTTCCCTTCTCATAGGTATAGGGGTCCCTAAATCATATTGTGCTGATGCAATGTTAACCGCGACGTATTTAATCAATCGCATGCCCTCTCGGATTCTTGGCTATCAATCACCGGTCTAAATTTTACACCCTCACTCTCCTTTGTTCATTACTCCTCCCAAAGCGTTTGGTTGTGTTTGGTATGTTCACATACATCATCGGAAGGACAAAATGGATCCAAAGGCAGTCCGATGTGTGTTTCTTGGTATTCTGCCACTCAAAAAGGGTATCGGTGTTATAATCCTACTACTTGTCGTCGTTTTTGTCTCCATGAATGTCACATTCTTTGAGTCGGTTTCTTTTTTTCCCAAACTACTCAAGATTCTCTACAGAGGGAGATTATAAGTATAGAGAACCCATGTCTCATTCCATTACCCGTTCCTACACAAGGGGAGTTTCCTAATCAATGCGTATGCCTACTCAGGGGAAGCCTATGCCTATTACTACTGGCACTAATGATTTGCAACAGACAAAGGAGATACTTGTATATACTAGGAGAGAAAAGCAAGCCATTGTCTCCCCCCAGGACCAAGAAGTCTCCCTCAATTGCTCTTCCAAAGGGTATTCGTGATTGTACGAAACATCCTATATCGCAGTTTGTATCCTATAATGCCTTATCTCCTACATATCGTGCTTTCACTTCTTCTGTCTCGGCTGTTTCTATTCCTTTAAATGTTTCAGATGCACTTAGTCAAGACCAGTGGAAGGAAGCCATGTTTGAGCAAATGAAGGCCCTTGAGAAATATAATACCTGGGATATTGCTCCATTGTCCAAATGAAAGAAAAAAATAGGCTGTAAATGGGTATACACAGTTAAGTTTCACGCTGATGGAATGATTGAGAGATATAAAGCACGGTTAGTTGCAAGGGGCTTCACTCAAACATAAGGGATTGATTATCAAGAGACGTTTGCTCCGGCTGTCAAGATGAACTCCATATGAGTTCTTTTTTCCTTGGCAACTAACTTGTCGTGGCCTTTGCATTAATCAAATGTAAAGAATGCTTTTCTTCATGGCGATTTGGAGGAAGTGTATATGATGATGCCTCCTAATTTCAAACTTGCTGATGGACAGGACTTAGTGTGCAAACTAAATAAGGCCTTGTATGGGCTTAAGTAGTCTCCACGTGCTTAGTTTGAGAGGTTCAGCACTGCTGTAAAAAGAGTAGGGTATACACAGAGCCAGGCGGATCATACACAGGACGCACCAAAATTACACCACTACCCTTATTGTATATGTGATGATATTGCTATCACCGGAGATGATCCGAAAGAGATACAAGCAATGAAGACATTCTTGGGAACAGAGTTTGAGGTTAAAGACCTCGGATTATTGAGATACTTCCTTGGCATCGATGGTGCAGATCCAAGAAAGGAGTGCTTATTTCTCAACGGAAGTATATATTAGATATGTTGGCTGAAACAGGTAAACTTGGAGCTAAGCCCGTTGATACCCCCATTGAGCTAGGCTCAATGATATGGATGAGGGGTCATTAATTGATGTGAGGAGATTTCAGCGTTTGGCCGGAAAACTTATTTACCTTTCCTTTACGCGCCCAGATATTGCTTATGCTGTTAAAGTGATAAGCCAATTTATGCATGCTCCAAGAATATCACATCTACGAGTTGCGTATCATGTCCTCCAGTACATCAAGAGTTCCCCTGGGAAGGGAATATTGTTTGGGCAACATGATGACTTACGTGTTGAAGCTTACACGGATATTGGTTTGGTAGGATCCGTCATCGATCGGCGATCCACTTCGGGATATTGCACCTTTGTTCGAGGTAATCTTGTTTCATGGCAAAGAAAGAAACAATCTGTAGTTGCTAGATTTAGTGCAAAATGTGAGTTCAAATCCATGGCACATAGAGTGTGCGAGTTGATGTGGCTACAGACCATGTTAGATGAGTTGAGTTGCCATGTTCATGAGTCAATGAATTTGTATGGTGACAAACATGATAGGACAAACCACATTGAAGTTGATCGATATTTTATCAGGGAGAAACTTCGTCTTGGATTGATTTGTACTTCGTATGTTAGCACGACTGATCAAGTGGTTGATGTCTTAACTAAGGGCATGAACAAAACTTGTTTGCGACATTTGTTGGTCAAGATGGGTATGATAGATATCTTTGCACCACCTTGAGGGGGAGTGTTGTTGAGTCTTAGTTGTAATAGTTATATGGTGAGTTATGTTATATTTAAACAATGTAAGGTACTTATGTAATATCTAAAACTTAGTAATATAAATAGAAAGTGTAGGGGAGAATGAAGGATTCATTCATTCATTCATTTCCTCTTGATTGATTTATCTTTTCTTCTTCTCTTCTCTTCATCTTCCTTTGTTATGTAAATTGATTATCTCATAAATCTAACAATCATGACCGTTATTGAATAATGACTAGTAAATCCGTCCAAATTACAATATTGGGCTTGGCCCACCAGGATGATTTGGAGTACAGAATTTAAGGGAACAAGAAAGTGGCATTCAAAAGATATTACCCTAAAAGATGAAATTTTTAAAACATCACCTTCTACTAAACATCGAAAAGCAAGGAAGTTTCAAAATATGACGAGCATGTATTAGGAAAGTGAATATGGAGCCAAAAGGAAATAATTATACTATAAAAAAAAGTCAACGGATATCTATGAGAATATATGAGAGAGGCGAAGTGATGCGGCACGTACCAAGAAGATGGACAAAGTTTAACATGGAATTAGCTTTTATTTTATGTATTTATTTTGGGTAAACCAAGATACAATTCACAAAAACGATATAAGTTTATGTGAAATTTGATCTTCTTAGAATAAATAGACGTGATTGTTTTAAGATGGGAAATTGTAGATTTTTAGTTATTTATGGTTATGTTAGTCAAATTAGGCTCCTTAGATATCCTTGTAATTTTAACTAATTAGTCTAGTCCTAGTAGAATCAGGGTTACAATTGGACTAGTAGAAATATAATGTAATCCGCATGTTTTAGAATGTAGTACGAACTGTTGTTAATCATGCGCTCTTAGGTCTGTCTGCCATCGCATGTGCGAACTTTCTCATCTCCTTCTCTTGTACACACTTGTATGCAAGGCTATGTCTCGTTATATATTAGACTTTCTTAAATAAAAAATATAGGGAAAAGGAATTCCAGATCTAGATGAACAAAGATCATCAGGTATAATGTATGTTAGGTTTGAAAGAGCAGATCTTTGTTACAAATCTATATATATATAGGGTAAGGAGTTTTAAAGCAGAAGAAACATGAAAAAAGGAAATTGGTTTGGCTGGGAACAACACTACACTACCACATGAAATAGAACTTCGAAGTAGAAATACGAATTCAAGCGACTCTATCTAATTCACTCCTCAACTCACTCCCCACTCGAACCAAATCTAGCAATGGTGGCCACCCCACCCAAAAAGACGAAGAGGAGAGGGGGAGGGGGAGGGGGAGGGGGGGGGGAGATGGAATCCACATACCAGAAAATGCTAGTTATAAAAATAAATAGGGTACATCCCCCCGGGGGTTTGAACCTAGAAAAAAAGTATTCGGGAAATTCAGTCAGAGAAAGCATTTAACATAAGTGCTCGGGAAGAGTTAATACAAGAGATAGCAAGGATGTTCTACTCTGTAGGCTTGCCGTTTCACTTGGCAAGAAACCTTCACTATGTGAGAGCATTTCCTCTGCTGCTAAAAGTAATCTTAGAGGTTTTGTATCTCTAGGGTATAACATGTTGAGGAGTAATTTGTTGAGAAAAGGAGAGAAAATGTTAAGACTTTGTTAGACCCAATCAAACATGCGTAGAAGAATCAAGGGTATTAGTATGGTGAGTGATGGGTGGAGTTACCCTCAAAGAAGGCATTTGATCAATTTCATAGCCGTAAATGAACCTGGGCCAATGTTTCTAAAGGCAGTAAATTGTCAAGGGAATATAAAGACAAATACTTCATTGTCAACTCGATCGAAGAAAGAAGTCCTAAAAATGTAGTTAAAGTCATAACCAATTATGATCCAATTTGCCAAGTTGCAGGGTTCCTTGTTGAGATGTATCCTGATGTTTTTTGTTGCACAACCTTAGCCTTGCCTTAAAAAACAATCGTGTCTCAAAAGACTGAAGCTAATGGAATTACATATGGTTAATGTAATTGGCTTTACCGAGATTGCAACGGATGATAGGTCACAAAGGTTTTTTAAACAACTCACTCAATGAAACTTCACTTGAATAATCAATTCGTGTAATTGAAGATGATTGCCATTGTGGAGACATGGTTTGCTTTCATGATTGTTATGCCCAAAAGATTCAAGCATATAAAGAGCAGCATCCAAAGTTTGGTCCGCAGTGAGAAGTGGAATTTGTATAAAGATGATGTTGGGAAAGCCCAAGATTTGAAGGAGAAAGTGTTGAATGACTTGTGGTGGGACAAAGTTGATTGTATCCTTCCTTTTGCCGAGCCTATTTATGAGATGTTAAGGCATGCCAAAACGGACCAGGAATGTCTTCACTTGGTGTATGATATGTGGGACTGCATGATTGAACATGTGAAAATGACTATGTATCAGCATGAAAGGGTGGAAGAACACGAGGAGTCGTCGTTTAATGAGATTGGATGCAAACGAATATATATTGTTTTCTTATTTCTTGATAATGTAAACCCCTTATTCTACAAAAGGGTAATTTTTATCATTTCTAGTATTTTTTTCATCTAGTAGAATTAATGAAGGGTAATTTAGAAATTTTAGGCTTAGCTTGATTAGCAAACTAATCTCATCTTCAAATAGGTCCCATGGCCTCATATTGTAATTTGACTTTTGAGAATCATAAAGAATGTTTAGAGAGAGTTTCTACTTCATTTGTTGCTGTTGTATTCCAGCTTTACATCATTGTCCATACCATTTTGGTTAGTAGATGGTCAAACCCTTCATTGCTTAGCAATCATTAAACCCTAGGGAACTCACGATATATTTCTTAATTTTCTTCGATTGATTAAATTTTCCTTTCAATTTTAATTTTTTTGATAAGAAATTGTTTTTTTTATTAGATATTATAGCCAACAATGGCTTAGTACAGGTGCAAATCGTGTTGAGCCAAATAAGGTTGTGGAAATCTCAACCGAAAGAATGAAGTGCTTATTGAGATACTTTCCAAATGCAACTGAGCGTGAAATGGTTAACATTGAATTTGGAAAGTTTTCATCTCATTCAAATGAGTTTAGTGATTTTTATTCTATGAATGATAGAGGAGTTTAGTGATTTTGATCATCATTTATGATGGGTTATTCATGGATCTTCTACACCCAAGCTTAAGCCTTAGTTGGCCACAAGATTACCTAGCCAACCTTGTTCATCTTCGCGTTTGGGGAGAAAATGGAGCGCTTAAACTTTTATAAATTTCGTGACGAGAAACAAGTTACTCCAAAACGTGTTGAAGACTTGGTGTATGTGCATAGTAATCTTCGACTTCTATTGCGGAAAACAAAACCGTATGAGCAAGGGGAGAGAAAGATGTGAGATGTGAGCGGAGATGCATTCATTTCATTTGGGGTTGAAGGCACTGAGGTAATAAAGGTCGCAAATCATTCACTTGATGAGCCAGAGGATGAAATGTTTTGGGGAGAAGGTGGTGAAGATGTTGAAGATGATGAGGATGAGAAGCATTGGAGCACTTACACCATTAGAGTCCAAAGTTCTTTTTTTCATGTTTAGAATAGGTGTTTTGCATTTTGGTTGTTGCTAGTATGAGATTTAGTATTAATGTGATGTTAATTATTTAAAATGGATTTGATTTAAGACTAATGGTTCATATGTTTTTTTAGCATTTTGGTTGTTACTAGTATTTATTAATGTGATGTTTAATGTTTAAAATGGATTTAAAGCTCTAATGGTTATATGTTTTTCTATGAAGTACGGACTCAACACGCAAAACGTGTTTCGACACTACACGCGACACGTGATTTTTCTAAAAACTAGGATACGACACGGTAGGATACGTATAATATATAATATATATTTAAATATATATATAAAAGAAATAAAACAGATTTTTTTCCATAAAATACATTATTAGAGCATTCTTAACAAAATAAAATTAAGAAAATGGACCATACAAAACAATATTGATTTTCTGATGTTGCTGTAGCCATCTACAATCTAAAAATAAAAAACAATCAACAAGTAAAAAACAGGGCAAGATTCAATAAAAAAATGGAACATAAGATAGTTGCATATCTGTTTCTTTACTTTTTTAGCTGTTTCTTTTATATATTTATTTTTTAGCTGTTTCTAATCTTAGTTTTTTTGTTGTAATCGCATAAAATAAAGAGGGAGAAACAGCAAAGAAAAAAAGCAAAGAAAAGGGAAAGAAAAACAGCAAAGAAAACAGGGAAGTTGTGTTGGACAGCAAACAGGGATGTTTGTAACTAATTAAAAAAAAACGAAACAGAAAGAAGGGATGAGGGAGGACGAAACCGCAAAAAAAAAACAGCAAAAACGAAACAGCAAAAAGAGACTTACCCGCGATTAGGGAATGAGATTTCTGCTGCTGCGATGGAGGTTCCTGCTGCTGCCCTGGAGAGAGAGAAGTGGCGATGGAGATTAGGGTTACGGTTTTGTGTTGGATTTGATGTTGATTTTGGTTTGACAAAGTTATTTACGTAGTGTTATTTTGTTATTGAGAGAACAGCAGTTTTTTTAAGGGCATTTAAGTAACTTTGGTTTATTTTTTGTTTTTTTGTTATGTTATTTAGTTATAGTTTCAATAATTAAACTTTTGACCACATTTTAAGTTTTTAGTAATCTATATTTTACCCAAAGTGTCCTATTTTATGTGTCCCCAGCGTGTCCACTACATGTCGGGACGTGTCCAACTAAAAAAAAGAGAGGAAATTCTGGGGCTCTCGTGTCCCAGCGTGTCGGGAGCGTGTCGCATGTCCGACACGTGTCAAACAAGATTCGTGCCTTCCAGGAGTGTGCAGATGCTTCATAGATGTTTTCTTTGCATTTTGGATGTTAGAAGTATAGGATTTACATTAATGTGATGTTTAGTATTTTTTTATATATAAAATGTTTATTTGTAGTCGTATCCCCTCCGTGCCGTGTCCTACATATTTTAGATTTGCCGTGTCGGCGCATCCGTGTCATGTCGGTCGTGTCGGACGCGACACGTGCGTCCCTACTCGTGCTTCAAAGCTAAGCTCATTACCCAATAGCCCATGGCAAACTAACTCAGATATTCAGGTTTCTGGATTGCGTGATGTCTAAAATACCCTCAACTATTTTAAAGGACTTGTAGAGGAACAAAATGCCCCTCTACAAAAAACAAAAACCACTCAAAATAAAAAACTACTCCCACTCAAAACAAAAACCGGAGCAAATTCAAAATACACACAATGTCAAAATCAAAACTCAAACACGCACACGTCTCAAACACAAACCCACCAACACCTAGCGCTGAACTTTCTCTCTCTTAGTGAACTCTCGCTCTTTTCTGCCTCAGCGAACTGTGTCTCGGTGAACTTTGGTCTGAACTTTAGTCAAAAGATGTATACATGTTATTTGCATACTAAAATATAAACACAGAGATCTGGACTGTTGATTGAGATCCAGATAACTATATTTGCATTCATCAGGATGGGTAAGTGATTTGAGATCCTGTTATGAAGATGTGGAGTTGGTGTTGATGGTGGTTTTTTGGGTTCAGATAGTTGATGGTGATGGTGTGCCGGTCTTGCCACCAACCTTGATGCGCTCCTGGGGTGGGTTTCCCACTGACCTTGATGTGGAGAGATCTTTTACACAGAGAGAGAGAAAGAAGGACATTTTTTAAGGGAGGGGTAGGCTGAGTGGGTTTTGATTTGAAATGGGAATCCTTTTTGAGTGGTATTATTTGTCATGAATCATTTTATAATGGAAGTCTGTTTTTACAAATCCGGATTAAATTGATTTTAAATGTGTGTATGTCTATCACATCTGAGTTTCCTCGATTTTTTGATAGGTTTCAACATATTTTTCTCCTTTCTTTTTGATTTTGATTTTTTGTTGGATTTATATTTTTATTTGAGGATAAATGCTACATCCAAAATATCTTGATAAAAGGGTTAATGAGTAATTTTAGGCTCAAAACCCTAAAACCCTGAATTCATGAGTTAGTTATCAGGGGTAGTAAGTTGATGGGGCCCTTTGTCGAATTTTTTAATGAGAAAGGTGACCTGTAAACCCCAAAATAATTCGAGGGGTTTAGTGTAATTTACCCACATATATAATGATTACAACCAGAGTAGTATATAGGTAGTAAAAAATCGGAAGAATATCAGATTTAGGAATGAAGATTGAACGGAGTCAGCATACCTTGTCGCTCCTACTCTTAGAAAAAGAGCAAGCTTTTGCCATTGAAATTCTTTCTTTCTATCTAATACAACCTGAAAAGGAAAATTTAAACTTGAGAAACAATAAAAAAAATGCCAATGAAAGTGTAGTAATATCATCTTTACATTTAATTGAAGAAATCCAGTTTCCAGCAAGGGATATAGTAATGACAATGAGAATAATATATCAATACAACACAGAAGTCAGAAATTTGAAAGATTTCAATCTTGCAATTATATATTTCCATCTATTGCCGTGTACATTATGCAACTACTCTTATCAGAAAAAATAATGCAACCACTCTTGAAACAAATTGATAAAGATATGCTTAGATTATCAGTATCAATCGAGGCTCTTAAAGTAGATTAGTGTGAGAGTTGCAAGACCCATCAATTTGAGAGTACTACATTCCTCTTGCAAAATTCCTTTATCCTCGAAACCTAAAATATCATCTTATAGAATGCAATAAAAAATTGGCATTATAGCATTACCTGTATTATGTGAGAAAGAATTCAAATGTTATGAAGGTAATACTAAGAAAATGTCTACTAACAGAGTGTTAAGGGAAAGCATACCATAGCAAGGTCAAATCCAATAAACAAAAGTGACAGTCTATTGTTAGAGAAGTAAAGAATACCGAATGCAGAATTCTCCTCATATCAGCTGAATTATCGGTGAGAAGTTTCCGAACAACATAAGGGTACGCAGCTTCAAATGTCTTAAAGTTTGGATCTCCAGCCACTGCCAGTCCTGAGATATAGATCAAGAAAAATATATATATTGATCATCCACTATCAACAAATGACTGGACATGAAAAGACATAAATAATACTTATACCGTGAATGAAAGTTGAAATTGTTATATTAAATATGAAGAAATGAAAATTTTGCAAATGATCATGCCATAAGGGAAAGACATTCTCTTAGGCAAAACGAACTGCTCTCGCGCTCTGTCATCTTAAAAAAATTAGCCTCGTTCATTGACTTGTATTTTGGTTCAAAAATATTGCTTCAATCCCACTTCTGCTCATAATCAGCCCTCTCACATTCTTCAGTGATCAGAAATAAATGCTATCTATAGCCGAAGCTTTCTGCATAGCTCTAGCGTCGATTCAATTAAAACTCACTTAACTGCTATTAACATAAAACACCGTCAAGTAAAATCCACATTTAATTCTGCAATGGGTCATATATCCTTCTCCCGTGAATTACTTTTTTTTCTAGCTGGAGATGCCGAAAGAAAACGAATAATAAGCCTGAAAAATGTAATAAACATGCTGGAAATTTCTCTTATTTTGAGAGCCACTGTTGATTTAAGTGTTAAACACAGTCATAGAGAAGCAGGGAAAGGAACTAAAGGAAAAATAAAGTATAATAAACATAGTGATGTTGAACCCATAGTGATAGTGAGAAGAAGCCCACATGGAATTGTATTCATTTATTATTGTTTAAATTCAAATCATGGGTTGTAACTATATGGTAGTTCAGGGGCTTTTAATTCATATTTTTGGAAACTTCTCAATTATGCCATAATTTTAGAGATTTTCTTAGATTATTAAACTTTATTAGTTTTAAATTTTAGTTCAATCTTGTCGATAAATTTTAGACTGATATGTATAAAGAGTAAGAAATTATGCATCCCAGTATTTTACAAAACCCTAATTGGTTTTGAGAGAGCTTTTTCTGTGAAAGTGTGTTCATGCCTTTCATCCCAAAAGTCTTCTACAGCAAAAAGATTTCAACACGAGCAATCATGTGGATTAGATAGCATGTGTTCTACGTGTGGGCAGATCGCATCAAGTCAGAGATCGGTGGATATCGATGCTTGACGGTTGTGCAAACTGAGTAAGGCGCAGTGCAGCTGATTGCTAGTACGTACAGAGACATCATAGCAGAGCGTAAGGGTTGGGAATTCGTGGCGATTATTGTAGTGTTGTATGTAAGTCGTGTTTGTCTCCTTGTAAAACTTGAACATTACTAGTACTAGTAGACTTGTTAGGCTGGTTGCACTAGTGGTTTTTCCCTCGAATATTTTTACTTTCAAATCCTGAGTTTTGTGTTGTGATAGCTATTTGTTTTTCCGTATTATTCATTGCATCACCCACATGCTACATGGACTTCATTAATTTTATTCATTAAAATTAAAATTTGGTTCAATTAAAAACAGCGATTTGTTTGTTGACACGTAACTAATTATTATGACTTAAATCCTAGGAACATACTTTCTCAAAGTCCAGAGGAAATTAAATCTTTAGCTTAACCTCATATAGATGAGAGGTTTCTCTATCATCATTACATAAATATGGGAGAACATGGATGAAGGTCTTGTAAAGGAGTAGATTTGGGTAGCTTCAGAAGTCTCTTCAATTTTCTTTGGGGGATGAAGTGAGACAGGGTTTTAAAGTGAGGGAGGAAGTGAGACCGAGGGGAGGAGAGAGCCAAAGTGATAGACTCAATTTTTGCAATGGATCTAAAAGGTTTGGGTTCAAAGATTTAAATGAAATGAAACACTTTCATTAAAATCCGTAGAAAGTCTGGAAATTGCAGAGCGCATCAGAGAAGAATAATGAATAAGCAATATCTTTCTATTATAAAATATATGGAGTGAATACAGTGGCCTCATGACCCAATATAGGCTAGATTACTAGCCAAGATAAACCTAGTAGGTAAAAGAATTACAAAGGGAACTTTAATACCTACTAGAATAAAGGAAATGAAATAAAAGAGCACATTTAACGACATTACAATTAAACCTTTGCACTATCAATTCACATCAGATTCCCCACCCTTAAAAAATAGTTAGTCCACAAACTCAAAAGGGAGAAGCGGAGAAGCTAGGGCCACGCGAACAAGCTTGATAAACTTGGGCACTCTAATTTGTGGGCTAATTTGATTTTCTCTAAACTTCTGTGACCCATGAGCCATTCATCATAAATGGGGAATATTTGTAAAATTTCAGCCTCATATATTATTGAGCTCAAACCTACCCAGCTAGCCGATCCAAATTTGCTAAGAAATCTCATTGGGCTCAAGCCATGTTTCCCTTGAAACCCATTAACCAAAGCAGTCCCACACGCAGACCATTTAATTCTTAATGGGACAAAACCCATCTGGTCCAAACCCTTTAACCCTCATCTCCTATATGTCAAACTGGGGTTCGCCGGAACGCCTATCAAGGTGCAGGAGCAAGGGAGCTAGCGCAAGAGACTCAGAACTTGTCAAAGCTTCACAGGATCGAAAATCACTAAAAGGTTACAAGGCACTAGATTGAACCTACTAAGGCTTCGCAGAAGGGGATGGGCCTCACCTGACTTCAGCATTCGTCGGCTACTCTTTGGTTCACCGTGGGTGTGGCCTCGTTGCTCATCAGTCTTTCCCCTTTCTCTTCTTTTTAGTTGAAACCCTAGGGCTGCAGAGAGTTTGCATATGAGGGGGGCATTGTCCCTTGCTTCTTTTGGCGTTTGTGGGTGTGGCAGAGGGATTGGTGTTACGTCTCGAAGGGAGGTGACAGTGGATGGGAGGTGAATAGACCGGGTTGGGGTCGAGCGGGCAGAGAAATACTTGAACGAGGGTTTTTGGGTCGAATGAAGGGTTTGTCAGGGTCAAACTTGGGGTTCCAAAGGTGGTAAGGCTAGGCCGTCATGGATGGCAGCGGATGGTGGTTCTGGCCGCACGGGTGATGGGGTCAAGTTGAATCAACATAGCCAGTGATGGGTGGTAGAGACTGAGCCACTGCCGTCAACAGTGGGAGCAACGCAGTTGCAATTCTGCAAACATAACCCAATATGAGACGCAAGGTCTCCTTCATGGTGGACATCCTCCTCACGAAATCAGAGGACAGAATCTTCTTCGGAACCATCATAGTGTTTTTACGATTTTGTGTCTACACCACAACAACGGTGGTTGAATGAACCATGTTCTGATATAAATTGACGTAAGCACTGTCAATGGCATCCAAAGTTTTATAATCAAAAAGCCAAATCTCTCTAGTATAATATGCATTAAGTGAATACAATGGCTAACATCATGTCCTTATACAAATAACCTTAAAAGGTAAAAAGAGTTGCTATCGAGAGCACTAAAAATATTCCAAGATAATATTCTAACTATATTACTACTAGAATAAAAAAAAAAATGAAATATAATAGTACATCTAACAATAATGGAATTAAACCCTTGTACTCTCAATTCACATCATATAAGTTCATCGGATGCAACTATTCGACTCAGGTGTACTATATATATAGTATTTCATAGTGTGCCGGCTTCTGTCCCTTGTCATATATATAAGTTCAATGGAAAATGTCCGACTACTTATGCAGTAATCCGACACAATTACATATATATATATATATATATATATATATATATAGACACACACACATATATATATATATAGACACACACACACACACACACACACACACACATATATATATATGACGTAAACCCCAAGGGAGATAACCTATGATCCAACCTCAACAAAATTATCATCCCCTCTTTCAAAGATTGAAAAAAAATCTCCCAAATCAAATGTTTCCGGCTCGCGAAAGTGTGTGCGAGTCACCCATCCATCCGTATCAAAAATGTCAAAAAAATCCCCAATACACAACCCAATTTTGTCGATTCGGTCTTTCTTGCAATCATCCGGCTTGGGAGGGAAGTTGTTATCATTGATTTGACCCGATTGGAGGATTGAGGGAGGAAGAATGATTGGGTGAAGCACCCAATTTTGGACTAGCCTCCGACAATCGTGAATTGAGCGTCGGGGGTGAATCGGGGTGGAAACGTAATTTTTTTTATGGTTGGGGTTTGAAAAATGGGTGGTGAGTTGGTGGTGGAGGAATTTTGTAGGGTTGGAGGTTGGGGTTTATAAATTGTAGAATGGATTGTAAAATGGTAGGTGAAACCCTAGAAGTGGGTTGCCTTGGATCTTGAATGGAGGGTTTATGGGATGGATTTGGATTTGGGTTTGGGGGGAAACTAGGGTTCAAGATTAGGATTTTCGGGGTGGTGGGTTTGGTGTAGAGGGTGGGGTAGGGCAGGGGTTGTGGGTAGGGATTTCTAGGGTTAGGGTTAGGGTTTTGGAAATGGGTATAGATTTGTTGTTGTGATTGTACCCACTATCTCGTTTGTTTTAAAATCTCCTCGTAAAGTTGTTTGGATTTCTTGGAAGCCATTGAAGAGTAGTGTACGATTTGATAAAAAATAAACACTGATACACCAACACCAATGTGGAGCTTCACCCGCTCTGATACCAATTTGTCGCAAACCACCCGTTAAAAAGCTCCTAAAAATATCTAAGACACTTTTAGAGAGAGAAATACTCTTTTCTATTCAAAATTCAAGTCTACCTCAAATGAGGCTTACAAGTGGGTATTTAAAGGGAAAAAGTAGCTTAAGCCCCAAGCTAATGCCCTAATTACAACAATGTCATTACTACTCCTTACCTCAAAATAATAAAGCAAAAGAAAGAAACATAAAAGAAAAGAAAATACAAAAGAAAATAAAAATGACAAATAATCCCTAAAAAGGGACCCATTTCCATCAATATGTGATATTAATTTCTATAACATCTCACAGCTTCCACACAGCCAGGACCATAAAACTCCATCAACTGAAAGAATCCTTCCAATGCTGGCCATTTCTTCCAAAGACGTTGAAATTTCTTTCAATGATTTGGAAGTTTTTGCATGTGGTATTAGAGTACGAGTAATTATTCATATCAATGTTACCTCGGTCGTGGGTCGGTACAGTATGGGTGCAGGTATGTAGTACGGGCTTCCTTGGGGGTAGCTTTAGTTGGAATGCTATCTTGGGTCATGGTTCGTTTTAGAGATCTAAAGTGGGTCGCTTTAATATCACGTGCAATGTTATACGCATTTGAGAGTTGAGTCTAATATTGATTTTAATATTAACATATCATAATAAATTTAACACAATCCATATTTATATTGAAAATTGAGATTACAAGTTAATAATTGACTAAATCTATATTTATACTGAAAAGTGTAAATTCAATGAGTAAAGTTTGAGAGTTAAGTCTAATATTGATTTAATATTAACATATCATAATAAATTTAACACAATCCATATTTATTATTATTAATTTTTGTAACTTGTAAAGTGTAAATTCAATGGATGTACTCTTAGACTCCAATGAAAAGATTGAAATTGATTGAATTTTACTATTGGACAAGAGTAAGTTCATTTTTTTTTAAATAGTGGGTCCCATTTCATTAAGAAGTCCTCCATCCATTAGTTACTAAAAAATTTAGGACGTTGGACACTCAAAAATCTGCCCAACGGAATTTCAGCCATCTTTAAAAAATAAACTAATAATTGCTCCCATTTGTATTGAGAAATCCACATCCATTACATTTTATTGTTTCTTTTTGGTAAATTTTACACACACAGTTGGCACCTATTTCTCTTTTTCTTATACAATCTGTCTCTTTAGTCACAGAGAGTTCCCCCTACTTCCTTGAAAGTTACTAAACTCATTTCTCATATAGGTAAAAAGCAAAAAAACTCAGTTCCTACTGCAACCCAAATTAATAATAAAATAAAAACTTTCACTCAAGACCTTCAAAAGTCTCTCTCTCTCTCTCTCTCTCTCTCTCTCTCTCTCTCTCTTCAAAGACGCTAGGGTTTCGAACGAGAGACAATGAAGACGGAAGCAGCGGTCGACAACAATGAAAACAATGCTGGTGGAGACGAAAAGGACGCCCTGACCTATTTCTATGTTTATTGATGTGTGAGTTGATTTTTTCCTTTACTAAAACTTGGAGTTATAAATGGGTCGCCATATGTGGCGAATGGGATCGCAAACGCACCCCGCTCGACCGATCTGGTTCGTGGGACAAAAGGGTAGGGAGCGAATTAGGTAACTCTGATTCAGATTTCCAAGAGGATGAATGAAGACTTAAAGGATATTGAGAATAACATGGGTCCCAAACAATAAACATGAATCATTTCAGATGCACCCTATGAGGCCACTACTCTTAGTTGTCCCATCCATTCGGATTAGAGGGTCTTCACGTGCCCTCAAGGATTAGCCAAGTCGAATACCCGATTATAAAATAAGAAAATATAAAACATAGAGTAAATTACCTATTTAGTTTTTAAACCCTAAAACCGAGGGGTGTAAATTTGTCAAACCAACCTATATTCTTTTTTATAAGCACAAAATTAACCCGCCTACAGGAAGTATACACGAAAAACAAACAAACCCATATGTCTATATGCCCCACAATATAAAACATTAAGGCTACAAAATCAGTCCCCTAAACATTCAAAAACTCTATGCATGACAAAAGGACATAAGAAGACAAGTTCCACACCATAAATTCGGAGTTATAGCATCCTCGCCACTCCATATCCTTAATAGATCAGTTGTTCCGCTATCTCCAAAGTGTCCACATGAGACACAGAGGTATTACTGTGGAAAATGGATTGAATTTTACTGTTCACACTTGAGGGGGTACTATTCATACGGGGATATTGTTCATACGCGGAGGCACTGTTCACACTGTTCACTTTTACTCCTTCATACAGAAATAGAAGAGAGCTTCTATTGTTCATCATTTACTGCTCTTATATACACTTTGAGAGGATTGTGAGGCTTCAGAGAGTAGTAACCCTTGTTGTTTATATTAAAGAAAGAAAGCCATCATCCGTGAACGTAGCCAAATTAGTGAATCACGTATATCTTGCCATGTGATTTGTTGGTGTGTGTGATTTCTCATTACTTTCTCATTAATTTGTGTTTAAAATGTATTTCTCTTGTTATCTCTCGGGTTGCTCTTTTTCTTGAATCCTGGACATGCATGAATCACTCCATTGAGTGAGTATCCACACAACAAATTGGTATCAGAACTAGGGGTGTTCACGGGTCGGTTTTGGACCCTAATTCAAACCGAACCGATCTGTTCGGTTTTGGAAAAGGTCCGAAACCGAAGCGACTATTAAAAAACTGTCGGTTTTGGTTCACATCGGTTTCGGTTCCAGGTCGGTTTTCGGCGGTTTCCTGTTTGGGCCGGGTTTTTTAAGGCAAGTTTTCGGTTTGGGTCGATTTTTGAAGGTGGTTAATGGTTTTTGGATATAAAAATATAAGTTATTTCGGTTTTTTTTAATATATATATATTGGTTTCGGGTCGGGTCGGTTTGAATCGGTTTTTCCCATGTATAAACCGTCAACCGAACCGACATGGTCGGTTTTTTATATCCGTAAACCGTAGGTCGAACCGGACTAAAAAAAAACGTCTGTTTCGGTTCGGTTTTCGGGTCGGTCAGTTTTTTTGCACACCACTAATCAGAACTTTGACTTGTAGAGTCTTTTGCTTTGTGTGCATCCAAGAAGTTCGATAAAATTCCCAAGTGATATTTTAGTCTTGGCCCAATTGTTTCTTGTTGAAGACTCATTTCGAAGATTAGAGAATGTCTGCATCTAAGGTTACAAAGTTGTTAACGGTGAGGTTTGACTTGGAGAAGTTTGATGGTAAAACCATTAATTTTGGCATGTGGCAATGTCAAATGAGAGATGTCTTGATCCAACAAGATTTGAATAAGACGTTGAGGGATATTTCGACTAAACTCGAGGATATATCGGAGGATGATTGGAGAGGGTACAACTCAATAGCGTGTGGCACAATTCGGTTAAATCTCGCACAAAAATGTGGTGTACTATGTCATTAATGAAGAATCGGCGAAGTCAATATGGAAGATATTAGAAGCAAATATATGACGAAAAGCATAGAGAATCGTCTCTATATTAAGAAAAGGCTATTTCGATTTGACTATATTGAAGGTATTTCGATATCCGAACATCTTGATGAGTTTAATAAAATTCTCTTCAATTTATTAAGCTTAGATGTTGATATTCATGACGAAGATAAAGCTTTATTGCTTCAAAATTCACTACTGAACTCATATGAGAATTTTAGCACCAAATTGCTATATGGGAAGGAAGAGGTGAAGTATGATGACGTCTCTTCGGCATTGTTGGAATGTGAGAAGCGAAAAAAGAAGGAACGGAAGAAAAAAACAGATGGCACGGTAACGAATGACATTGAAAAAAAAAGGCTTCTCTCTTTGTTGTTTGGTGTCAAAAGCATAAATAACCCTTTGTTGTTTGACGCCAAAAGGATAGAAACTATTATGTAATTGGGTCTAACCAATTGGCATTAACATTTTAAGTCCACAAAGAAGAAATCTGATTGGCCCTACTGAAAATTTTTCGAGGTTTAAGCAGGTGCTCCCCCCCCAAGACCCCTTCGTCCACCGCTGCCTCTCATTATTGATTTGCCATAATTGGTTTCAAGTTAGTTAGAGATATTAGGTAGTAGCCTTCAAGCCAAAGGTAAATTGTGTGAGGGACAAAGATTGTAGGCTAATATCCTTTGGCTAACTCCTTCCATGCATACTTTGAGTGCTTGTTTGGTTGAGTTTTTTTTTTTCAGGAAACAGATTGATAAATTCCCAAAAGAAGTCTCATAACTCATGTAAAGAGTTGAGTCACATGACATCAAATCATTCCTAATACTCAATACTTACATGTGAATTTTCCAATTTCTATTCTCGAAATATACAAAAGATCGAACTATATGACCACTTACGGTCAACATTCATTACAGTTATAATGGAAGCACGTAGAAAGGTAGCTTTGGAGACTTTGTACGAAACCACCAAGGAGCTTGGGAGGCTATGTGACATGAACTATACGTTAATGACCTAAAAATCAAGACAATATGATTTCTAGAGAGAGAAACATGAAATTTCTAATATTTCAAGAATTGGAAGCAAGTACAAATGAGGAAACAAGGAGTAATTATATGGGCTGAATTACTTGTTAATCAAGTAATTAGCTAAAATGACTAAAATGACCAACTAATAACAAAAGAATGCATATTTAGTCCCAAACATGCTTGGGAACTAATTAAGGAAAGAAAATGCCCAAAAAGAACTAAAAAATTGAAAATAGAAGGAAAATAAAATGGATGTCCATCACTCTCCTCCCCTCAAAAAAGGAGTTCATCCACGAACTCAAAGGGGAAGGCCAACAGAGTCGCCCTCTAAAACTGTTATCAATGCATGGCTAAGAGGATGCTCGGTCTCATCAAGATACTCCAGTGACTGATCCATCGCTAACAGGGACTGACGACGTTGCAGGGAGCAATCTGAAGCTCGGTGTCCCATGTTCCCGTAATTAAAGCACCGAAATGTGGAAGGGCCTGAATGTGTCGCAGCGAAAGTAGTGGTAGCTAGAATAAAGGCAGAATATGTTGACATTGATACTGTAGGGGAAGCAGAATTCAAAGAAGGTTGAGGTCGGGAAGCCGGAGGAGCTGTCGGTACTGCATGATAGGCTTCGACCTTGGTAGCATATTCTACCGCCTTCAGAAAGGTCGGTATCTCTCTCAACCCCACTTCGCGCTGAATATGTGGCTGGAGCCCCAGAATATACCGTCTGATCCACTGATCCTCAGTCTCGAACAAACGAGCTCTAGTACAAAAGAGTTGGAATTGCTCTGTATACTCCACTACGAAAGACATCATGTCGGAGTGACTGGATGCGCGCAAAGAGGTCACGCGCATATGTCGGAGGTATGAATGAGGCCTGGAGAACGGCCTTGAGGTCAATCCAGTCCCGAATGGGAAGGAGCCCTTCACCTATCCTACGGTAGCAAAAATCATTCCACCAAACTCGGGCAAACCCCTGAAATTTGATGGCTGCAAGGACAACACATGAGTGGCCTTGAATCCGTTTATAATCGAAAACTGTCTCCACAGCGGCCAGTCAATCAACCATGTCATCTGGGGAGAATCTGTCATTGAACATAGGAATATCTACGTGGATATCTCCATGGAGACTCGAGAAAGTAACTGGGGCACTAATGAGAGTAGGTCTCCATCCGGATGAGCTCTCAGGCCAATCGCATCACCTCGCGCAGGTGCAACATAATCAATAGAAACTGGTGGCATCTGGGCAAGTGTTGACAAGGAGGAGGATCATGCGGCGCCTTGGGAGGTGGAGAGGAACGCGCCGATAGTGGGGACACGTGTCGATTAGGAGGCCATGTTCTCCACAATAGAAGCAATGATGATCCCGTAGTGGAGTGTAACGTTGGGCGCCGGGTGGGGGTGGGGGAATCCCCTCAAAGATACTACGATGAGTACTCACGGCATCAGAGGAGGATAAGGAATCGGTGTAGGGCAAAGATAGGTCATGGTGTGAAGGGGTAGGATGTGTTGACAGAGGAGATGGTCGGTGTAGGTCGGGTCAGGAAAGGGTCCTGAAGACCCAATATGATGGTAAAAGGCTTCGAGGCAGTTGAAATTCCATAGAGGTTGGAAAATGAATTAGGTTTTGGGATTAGGACAGATTTGGTTGTGTTGAGGTTCCGGGTTGTCCGGTGCGCTGTAAATGAGGTTGGGAGTGAAAACAAAGTCGGATCAGGCAGGGAAGGCCCACCGAGTTAGCCAGAAAATTCGGATAACCCAATTGGGTTGGGGCAGAGATTTTTTTGTGTTAAAGAGTAATATCGGGAGCACTTGGGTTTGTGAATCCAGTAGGGGTAAAATGGGTTACTAGGCTTTTAGGCTCGGGCGGAATAAGGTTTGCACCGAGGGTGGTCCAGTGGGCTCTACTGTCGGAGGTGGGGCGGTTTGAGATTTCTCCGGGAGTGAGGAGGCTGAAAAACACAGGGGACTCGCCTAGATCTGAAAGCCCTTAGCGTGGATCCAAGCCCACTAATCCTTCAACTCGATCGGCGGCAAGAGGAGGTGCGTCGGCCACCGGAATGGTAGTCCGACGTAGTAGAGATGAAGGCCGACCATTGTCGGCGGGAATTTCTTCAAGATTTCGACTTTTCGACGTCGGAATTTGTCTCGGAAAATGATCAGTGGCTTCAGATTGTTTCCCGGGTCTGTGAAGATTTGATTCCAAGAATTCCTTTGAGGGGTAGGGTTTTGCAATATGGAGAAATGTAACATTATGGTTTCAAATTGTTCTTGATTTTTGTTTGTCAACTCATCCATTCGTCGCGTCAATTCTTGATGATTTTTTCTGAAATCTTCGTTAATCTCTTGTCATCTAGCCATTGAGAATGTAATGCACGATTTTGATTACCAACACACCAATATACCAATTAGGGAACGACACCTCGCTCTGATACCAAATTTGACGTGAACTACACATCAATGATCAAAGACAATATAATTTCTAAAGAGAGAAACATGCGATTTGACCCCCCCTCTCTCTCTCTCGCTTGGCTTTCAGAGTTTTCTCTCAATTTGGTGACAGCCAATTTACCTGGGAATGCGGAAAGATGTGCTTTAACGTTGATACTTTCTTCTCTAAAGCCTTTGAGATTGACTATTAACCTACACTACTTTACATCCTTGATGAATATGGATACACAAATCATAAGACATTCAGACTTTATACCCGCAGACATAGTGAAGCCACAAGATTTTCTGTCGTGCTGAATCACGACCTTGGCGAAGACGATTGAATTCTATAATTTTAGGGACTCCTCCCATAAATATCAATTATCATAACACGAGGAGAAACACAATTTATAATTCTGTAATAGGGGTTGTGATTTTGAAATGGAGAATAAGGATAATGTATTGATGTACAAGTATGATTTTGGGAGATTATTAGGCCAAGGAAACTCTGCTAAGGTATATTATGGGAGGAATCTAAAATCTGGCCAGAGCGTGGTCATTAAGGTAATCGACAAGGGGAAGGTTCTGAAAATTGGGTTGATTAATCAGACCAAGCTAGAGATATCTGTTATGGGATTTGTAAAACACCCAAACATAGTCGAGCTTTATGAGATCATGGCTACTAAGACCAAGATTTACTTTGTCATGGAATATGCCAAAGGTGGCCAGCTCTTTGACAAGGTGGCCAAGGGTAGGCTCAAGGAAGATATCGCAAGGAAGTATTTTCAGCAATTGATCAGCGCCGTTGATTTTTGCCACAGCAGGGCGTTTATCATCGGGATTTGAAACCAGAAAATCTGATGCTAGATGAAAATGGTGTATTAAAGGTTTCAGACTTTCGATTGAGTGCACTCGCTGAGTGTAAGCGTCAAGATGGGCTACTCCACACAACCTGTGGGACTCCCCCCTACGTGGCTCCTGAAGTGATCAGCAGAAGAGGGTATGACGGTGCCAAAGCTGACATATGGTCTTGTGGGGTCATCTTATTTGTTCTTCTCGCTGGTTATCTCCCATTTCAAGATACAAATCTTATGGAGATGTATAGGAAGATAAGCAAGGCCGATTACAAATGCCCTAATTGGTTTTCATCAGATGTCCGCAGACTGCTGTTGAGGATCCGTGAGCCGAACCTATATATCCGAATTTCCATAGCAAAAATCATGTAAAAAACCCCTGGTTTCGAAAAGGGTTAGACTTCAAGCACGTAAGAAGCAAAGGAGAAAACAAGGACATGGCCCCACTAAATGCTGACATAGTTTTTGGTAGCAGTGATACTATTGAGGCAAAGATAGAATCTACTAAGCCTAGTAATTTGAATGCCTTCGATATCATCTCTCTTTCAACAGGGTTCGACTTGTCTGGTTTGTTCGTGGAAGAAGACCAAAAGGAGGAGGTACAATTTCCGTCCACAAACCCTGCTTTAGATATTGTATCGAAACTGGAGGATATTGTGGGGCATCTGAAGCTTAAAGTGAAGAAGAAGGATGGAGGCTTGATGAAATTGGAGGGGTTTAATGAAGGTAGAAATGGGTTATTGTCGATTGATTTGGAAATATTTGTTGAAATCACTCCATCCTTTCATTTTGTGGAGAAGTGTAGTGGTGATAAGATGAAGTATCAGAAGCTGTTCAAGCAGGACATAAAACTGGCTCTCAAGGAAGTTGTTTGGTCTTGGCAAGGTGAGCAGCAGCAGCAATCACTGTAATTAAAATTACGGCTTCTAATCTTCCAAATTGTGCTCACTCCTATACATGATTTCATACTATGCAAGTTGATTAATAACATTTATAATTTGTTTGGTCTAATCCGAGACCACGGTGGAGCTCCGTTGGTTATCCGCTAATTGGAGGTTGATACAAGAAGGAGCATCACGGCTTGAGAGGGTTCGAGTTTAGGAAGTAAGTCTTTTGTCTTGTATTTTGTAATACCGTTTTTAGTGGATTTGAGGCTAGGGCCGTCCCGAGGTTTTTTCCCGTTAGTGGGTTTTTCCTCGTATATCGCGGTGTAGTGTGACATTGTTTATTTTATCTTGCACATCATTTAGAACGCATGCTTTAGGTTTAATTCAAGATAAAAGTCGGTTTAATTATCACACTCATTTAATTTGGGACTTAAATTAAATATTTGGTAAATTTGGTTTATTCTAGTCACTTGCATTAATATGGTTTCGCCTAACTTTGGATATAATTGTTAATCATGACATAGGCAAATTCTAGGACTTGGATTAATTTGTTTTGTAAGATATTAAAACCCGGCCTTGTTTGTTTTGTGGAACCATCACTTGTATTCAACGCTTCCGCATTTATAACAAAAGGAAATTACTTTGGTCTTTCAAATTGGTATCAGAGCCAAAAACGATAAATTATTTCGTTAAAGATCCTTTACTTTTTGGCTAAATATGGATTTTTCCCCATTTTCAAAATTTCCTATTTTTGATGGTTCTAACTACGCATATTGGAAAGCGCGAATGAAATCGGCACTTAAATCTATCGATGAACGTGTTTGGATGTCTGTTGTTAACGGTTGGACCCCACCAACACATTTAATTGAAAATGTACATGTTCCCAAACCCGTTGATAGATGGACTGAAAATGAGTTTAAACTAGAAAACTTCAATTCCCGAGGTTTAAATGCCTTGTTTAGCGCTGTCGCACCGGATGAATTCCGACGTATTATGACGTGTGAAACCGCTAAAGAAGCTTGGGATATTTTACAATTAACTCATGAAGGAACGAGTGTCGTTAAAGCTTCTAAACTCCAAAACCTCACCACTCAATTTGAAACTATCAAAATGGATGAAAAAGAAACTTTTGATAAATTTTATGCTAGACTTTCTGATATTGTTAATTCATCCTTTAACTTGGGAGAGAAGATACCTGACGACCGTGTTGTAAAGAAAATTTTGAGGTCACTACCCGATAGATTTATTCCAAAGGTGACCGTTTTAAATTCTTTACCCACTTTAGCCTCTACGAAATTAGAAGAGCTTGTAGGTGATTTACAAACCTATGAACTAGATATGTTTCCCTCTAAAACTGAAAAGAAAATTGAAAAGGGCGTTGCTTTAAAAGCCCGCAAAGAGGTTAAACAAGTAGTAGAGAGCGATAGTGATAGTGACTCGGAAGATGTGGCTTTGTTTGCTCGTAAATTTAGAAAATTTCTTAAATTTAACAAAGATAAAGTTAAAAATGATTTTAAGAAATTTGAATCTTCTAAACATGATAAAAACGAGAAGATTTCTAAAGCCGATAAGATCCCTAAACCTAGTAATGAAAATATTGATAGGGACGAGTCTAATAAATGTTTTGGTTGTGAAGGTTATGGCCATAGGGCTTTTGAGTGCCCCACTAAACTAAGGAAAGAGGGTAAACGACCCATTTCATATAATGCGACCCTTAGTGATAGTGATAAAGAAGAGAAGCCCGAATCCCCCACTAAGAAAAATTTTGTGGCTTTTATGGCTAGACATGTGAGTGATAATGAGAACTCATCGGATGATGAAATTATAGCACATGCCACTTCCAAGGTCATTGTACATGATTCTCTTATTTTTGATGATAGTGAGAGTGAAAAAGAAGAAGAGAGTGAAAATGAAGAAGAGGTTGATATGAGTGAACTTCAAAATGCTTTTCATGAATTATTTAAAGAATCTATTAAATTGAAAAGAGCTAATTTGAAGTTAGAAGCGAGTTTAAGAGAGAGTGTCATGGTCATTGATGAAAGTGCCTTAATAGAAGACCTTAGGACACATGTGAGGACTCTTCAAGAGAAGCTTAACTATGTAGAAGGCGAGAGAGATAGCCTTAGGGGTTTAATGGAATCCTTGAAAAAGGAGCTTCTTGGTTTTGAAGAGCGAAATGTTTTTCTAGAATCTAAAATTTTAGAATTGGAAAATAAATTAAAAGATTCTAGTAATGTCAAATTTGATTTGGAGTGTCGTTCGGAAAAACTAGATAAAATGTTAGGAACGGTCCAAATTAAAAATGACACTTTTGGTTTAGGCTTCAATTCTTGTAATGATTTTAACCCTAAAGTCAAAACCAATGTTTTAGGAGAATCTTCTAGGAATGCATTTAATGATCACTCCTTAGATAAATCTTTTCGACATGCTCTTACTTGTACACATTGTGGTCGACAAGGTCATCTTAGGAAATTTTGTTTAGATCTTAAACGAATTCCTAGAAAATCCCATAGTAAAGTAACCCCGATAGCTAATGTTCCTACACCCCAAGATAGTAATTCTTCATTAATGTGGGTTAGGAAATCCGACTTGGTTGCCTTACAAAATAGGGATTTTGATTCTCATTCACTTTCACATGCTTCCTCCCTTGCTAAATCTAAAGGATAAATGTGTTAGTGTTTGCATACTTTAGCGTTTGTAATTCATGCTATCTTCATATGCTAAATGTATGCTTGTTTAGTCATTTTCTAGTCATTGCCTTATTTCATATCACATGCTAGAAACTATGACTTGTTTATCTTTTTGTATTATATTTTATGTTTGAATTGACTGCATAATATAAAAAGATTTTTGTTTATCATTTGTGTTTTATTTATTTCATTTAAGTTTAATGAAAAATACAAATGATTTTTGTTTGTCCTTTTGAGTAAATATTTATTTTTGATTAAAAATGTTAAAAACTCAAAAAGATTTTGTTGTGTGTATTTTTGTTTGACACACTTTATGTGGCATATATTTGTGTTTGAATCCTATCGTTTACGCTTCCATGTGGCTAGAACTTTTGGTTTAGATTTTCAATCCTTAAAATGTTCTTTACCATGTTTTATATGGAGTAGTTGGATTTTGTATTGATTAAATGGATTCTATTTCTATATGCCTCTATTCACACATGCACGAGCTCTTTTGAAATCTTAATGTCACATGTTATATTTGAGCTTTTTGAGGTGTTCTCCTATCAATCTAGTCATCTACATATCTATGACCTAGGAGGACTAGTGCATGTCAAAATCCGTTGCATGTGAGATTTGTGAGAAAAATGAAAACATGATAAATTAATATATGCACGGGGAAGGGCTCCGAAAGGATGAATTAAATCCTTTGCGATAGTAAGCCACCGTTGATTGGATCTAAAAGAAATACGTGATCCAAAGGCCTAAAAACAGAATTTTTGGCATTAAATAAAAACCAATTGCCAAGGCCTATGTTTGTTTGATATATTCATTCACAAACAAAAGAATATATATGCTCATTGAGGGAGAATTGGATGGTATATCAACGGTTTGCACAATGTCCGTTTATCCTAGTTGTCTTTAATGTCATGACTCTATTTGGTTTGTAGAATCATCATCATGCTAGGCTTGTATGCATTGTGTATGTTTGTTCATTGAGTTCAATCTATATTGTCACATGAGGTTATATTCCAATGTGATGAAGTTTGCAATCAAATGAGAACTCCGTGAACGTTTCTTAAGTGTTTGGGTCTAAATTTAATTGTTACTAGTTCACACCCCTACACTTCCGTTTCCATATGACACATTTTTGCCATACGAGTGTGCAAACTTATTGTATTTTGTGTCATATGTGTGTTTATATCTATATATATATGCAAGTGGTCCATTGATATATTTCTAGTATATATATATATGATATTTGTTTGTCTTTGCCTTGTTTTTAATTGCCCATATGCTTTCATGTCTTATCATTTTAAGCTTTCATCTGCTGTTTATTAGTTGTTTATCCTTTGCCTATTCCCGAACAAAAAGGGGGAGAATGATGATAGGGGGAGAAATGGTATCTAATCCTATTATTATCGTATCTTCGTTTGGGGGAGATTTATCTTAGGGGGAGACGTCTTTCTAAGTAGGTCATGTGTTTAAAGGGAGAATTAATTTAGGGGGAGTAATTAATTAATTGCATTTAATATTTTGATATTCCCTATGCATTTTATGAGTTTGCTTAAGTGTGCAGGAATTATTCTAAAGCGGCATCTTTCTATGGCAAAGCGTTTGATCCTTGGGTTGAGTCAAGATTGGGCGGGGTATGTTTTGAGTCTAGTAGAGCTTGACGGCCCTTTAGGATTTTTGTTTGGTTTTTGTCCCGGAATAGCCAAAGGGGGAGATTTGTAAGGACACAAATTTCCAATTGAGTCCTCTTATAGTTTTGGCTCAATTCCGGACAAAAACATTTATTCATAGGAGTTTATTTAATTGTAATATTCAAGACCTATGAAGTGTTTGTTGAAGACGTAGCGGCAAAGAGTATAAAGCATCATCAACATGCCGTAGTTTATGTGCCTCGTTTGTACGTCATCAACTTAGGTTCCATGCTCCCAAGGTATGAATGTATTTATATGTATATAGGAGCTTGGAACAATATGTATTGGGTGTTAGGTTAATAAAAACTGTATTTTATTTTTCAGAAAGAATCAATTAGAAACTTAAAAAATTAAGTGTATAAAAGTTTATAAAAGTTTCTGGGCCAAAATCAAATTTTTACAAACTTTCTGGACGTTCGTTAGAAATGTCGTTCAAACGAGTTTTTTCGTTCGAACCAGATTTCGTTCGAACGAGTTTTGTCGTTCGAACCAGGTTCGTTCGAACGAGTCTGCCAACGACCCTAATCTGGTCAGTCGTTCGATATGTCGTTCGATAGTTCGTTCGAACGAGTTTTCGTTCTAACAAGATATCTAACGAGCCCAGGCTGGTCGCTCGTTAGAAGTCTCGTTCGAACGAGAGTCAAGTTCGTTCGAACGAGACGTCAGGCGGGAACAGTTTTGAGCAGTTTTTTGCAGTTTTCTCCCATGATCCCCACTTGTTTTTTAACCAACTTTTTCCAGCCTTATGAGGGACGGGAAACACATTTTTCCTTCCAACTTTTCCAACTCATTTCCATCTCAAAAAGAGAGTTTGTGAGCATAATTGTTTAGGGAAAATGTTCAAGTTTTGAGTGTTAATTTTAATGAAAATTCATACACACTCTAGTTTACACCCATTGTTTGTTATTCCAAGTTCTATATATACATATCCTTACTTGGAGTTTTTGGCACCGGTTTTCTCTACCGAATTCAAGAGACGTTTCGGGTTTGCTTCTACACCCCATCACAAAGAAGACCTTTGTTGAGATTCTACCCGTTTGGAGAAAGGCTCCATGTTCGGGTGACGGTGACCGTTTAAAGTCCTATCGGTGTATTCCGAGACCACGGTGGAGCTCCGTTGGTTATCCGCTAATTGGAGGTTGATACAAGAAGGAGCATCACGGCTTGAGAGGGTTCGAGTTTAGGAAGTAAGTCTTTTGTCTTGTATTTTGTAATACCGTTTTTAGTGGATTTGAGGCTAGGGCCGTCCCGAGGTTTTTTCCCGTTAGTGGGTTTTTCCTCGTATATCGCGGTGTAGTGTGACATTGTTTATTTTATCTTGCACATCATTTAGAACGCATGCTTTAGGTTTAATTCAAGATAAAAGTCGGTTTAATTATCACACTCATTTAATTTGGGACTTAAATTAAATATTTGGTAAATTTGGTTTATTCTAGTCACTTGCATTAATATGGTTTCGCCTAACTTTGGATATAATTGTTAATCATGACATAGGCAAATTCTAGGACTTGGATTAATTTGTTTTGTAAGATATTAAAACCCGGCCTTGTTTGTTTTGTGGAACCATCACTTGTATTCAACGCTTCCGCATTTATAACAAAAGGAACTTACTTTGGTCTTTCACATGCTCCACTCCCGTGCCAGAACCCAACCATCAGCTCACACCAGTGAGTTCCTATCTGATGCCATTGAGTATTGACAGCTAGTTGGTTCCCTCCAGTACCTTACCCTCCCTTACATAGCCTATATTGTCAATTATGTTGCTCAATTCATGAGCGCACCTAGGTCACCTCACATCATTGTTGCCTAACGGATCCTTCGCTATCTAAAAGGATCTCCTAACTTTGGCCTTACCTTTCGTCGCTCACCCACACCCGTTACTAGCACAGCCTACTCTGATGCTGATTGTGCGGACTGCTTCGACTCTCGCCGCTCTATTACAGGTCTTTGCGTCTTCTTGGGTCCAATCTCTTCTCTTGGACCGCCAAGAAACAACCTATTGTGTCCCGCTCCAGTGGTGAAGTCGAGTACCGTTCTCTTGTCCACGTCTGTGCCGAGACCACCTGAATCTTCCATCTTCTTACGAAACTCAAGTTCCCTCCACCCAAACCATCATCCTCTTCTGTCAGCAATACCTATATAGCCTCAAACCCCGTTTTCCATCCTCGAACTAAGCTTATTGAACTTAATTACTATTTCCTCCGAGAACGCCTTCTCTCCGACACTCATTGGGTTATGTTTGTCCCTTCTCCAGATCAACTCGCAGATATTCTCACCAAAGGACTCCACAAATATCGCTTCACTCTGCTACGGTCCAACCTCGTCTCTCCAGGTCAGTCGAGTTGCAGGGGAGTGTTAAAGCTCCTTAAAAGATGTTCATTAAAGCATGGCTCCTTAAAACATATCATAATTTATGGGAATCATTAGTGTAAAGATTCGACTATCTTAGGTTTAATCTTAGGCATAAATCATGCATGTATGTTCTCTTCATTCGCATTATAAGAGCTATATATAAAGGCCTTCAATTCGAGAAGAATAAACAGAATTTCTATTTTCTACATCCAACATAACTCCCCCCGGAAAGGAGACAACAACTCCAGGTGGTAGATATAAGGGTTAATATGACCTAAAGTGGCCTCAAAGATCCGTACATTCTCGCACTTTAGAGAGGCTAGCCAAACGAATAAGGAAGCGGGCGCAAGGGCCAATGGAAAAATCAGCTGTGGAGCTGATGAAAACGTCAACGGTCTCTAAGGCTAAAACCCCAAGTGGGAATGGAAAGGACGGGAGGTGTCATGAGGCACAAGAATGGGCAGAGTGTGGAAGGGAGTGAGATCCACAGCGTTAGACGTAAGTATGCAGGAAGGTCATAAGTGTTATCCCCATAATATCGAACAATAGGGGAAGTTTGAATCGTCACATTTAAAGATTATGCCCCTTCCCATGTCACCGTTCCTTGCGAGAAGGCATATCAAAACCAAATCTCTGCACTAAGACACTATCCTTCACAAATGGCTTAAAGGCGGTGAAGACTATTGTTGACATCAGTGTGAACATACAATAACAGCACAACGAAAGCAACGGTCGATGGGCAAATTGGAGTGTGGAGGAGAGCTCAACAAGATCAACGGGCATCAGTGGAGAGGACTCGAGAAGGGAGAGTCATAAAGAGCCGTTGACAGCGTTGTTAAAAAAGGAAACTCCACTGTCGATTAGTGATCTCTATCTGGCCACTAGTTGACGATGGAAAGCTGTCGAGTATTGTATCTGAACTGAATCTTGTCTATTCCCATCCTTTAACTCTTCTAAACTAGACTTTTTGAGTCTTTCAACCAACTAATTTCACCTTTCGATGAAACACTGAAGGTAAACAATCCTCAGAAAATATAATGTGGTCGTATGTAAAAATCTGATGTTCGACTACACAAAATAACACGGGTCATCTTCAAGACTCGACCAATAAATTGATGGAATCGAAGCCATGAGATGAGCATGGAAGGCCAACGATAATTGGACTTGAACGTGGGCAAGGATGTCAAAATAATTATCGAAGTCGTGTCATTTTCTCAAAAAATGTGCATCGTATAGTGTATCGTATCGTATTGTAAGATACACTTTCATTTTCAATAGTTATATAAATAATTTTATATGAATTATATGTCGTGCGTGTGGTGTCTAAAAATAATATAAAAGATCACTAAACACATTATATGCAATATTAAGTATTAAATAATGTCTAAAGCATCAACCAATCTAAAATATAATCAAATGCTAATGATATCATATATCATATCATTATTCCAAAAGCTATAATTTTCTAATTGTTCCTCCCAGTTAACAACCACCATAATATAATAATTTCATCTGAAGTCCTAGTCTTTTTTTCTTGGCATTCTATATTAACATTGAAAAAAACAGGCAGCAAGTAATTTAACACATTAATCGAAATATTATAATAAAGTCAATAGTCACTATGGTCTATGTATTATAATACATAATGTTTCATGTTTTAATAATATATAAAATAATCATAGCCACTAAGACCAAATATACTTATTACATACTAATATTATAATAATATAGTGAGCTTGCACAAGTCACTAAGGGCCCGTTTGGTCTCTATTCAAAAAACTCGATTTAAACGCTGCTTTTAAATGCAGTTTTAAAATTCAGTTTTTTGTGTTTATAAGCATTGGTGTGCGTTTGGTAAACTTGTTTTTAAATACAGTTTTTTGAAAATTTGACAAAATTGACAAATATGTATATTTATATCATACATATGTGTGTGTGTGTGTGTGTGTGTGTGTGTGTGTATATATACATATATGTATATATATATAAACATACATAAAACTTTCATACATATATGATATTAAGACTTTCATACATATATATATAGTTAAACTCTCCAACGTACCTCATTAAATATACTTAAAAATACATGATATTAAATACTAAATGTATGTATACATAATTTATGTATGTATACATTTATGTATCATACATTCTTGTATCTATCATGTATACATTCATGTATGTATGCATTTATGTATCCATGATACATAAGTATGTATGTATGCATTCATGTATCATAAATGCATACATTCATGTATGTATACATGATACATGTATGTATGTAATTTGATCATGTATCATGGTGATACATGTATGTATCATGTATCATGTATGTCATTTGATCATGTATCATGTCGTATCATGTATTGTATCATATCATGTATCATGTATTGTATCATATCATGTATCATGTATGTATCATGTCGTATCATGTCATGATGCATGTATCATGTCATGATGCATGTATCATGTCGTATCATGTCATGTATTATGCATGTATCATATCATGTATCATGTATCATGTATTGTATCATACCATGTATTGTATCATATCATGCATAATACATGATATGATACATCATGTATTATGCATGATATGATACATGCATGTATCATGTATCATGTATTGCATCATGATACATGATATGATACATATGATATGATACATGACATATGATACATCATGTATTATGCATGATATGATACATGCATGTATCATGTATCATGTATTGCATCATGATACATGATATGATACATATGATATGATACATGACATGATACATGATACATATATGATATGATATGATATGCATGATACATGACATGATACATGATACATGATACAATACAATACATGATACATGATATGATACGTGATATGATACATATGATACATGATACAATACATGATACATGATACGATATCATGTCATGATGACATGATACGACATGATACATTCATCATGACATGATACGACATGATACATGATACATACATACATGATACATGATACATGATATATGATATGATACAATACATGATACATGATATGATACATGTATGTATTAAATTACATACAAACATGCATGATACATGATAATGATATGATACATGATACATGATACAAATGATATGATACATGATACATGATAATGATATGATACATGATACATGATACATGATAATGATATGATACATGATACATGATAATGATATGATACATGACATGATACATGATACATGATACAATACAATACATGATACATGATATGATACATGATATTATACATATGATACAATACATGATACATGATATTATACATATGATACATGATACAATACATGATACATGATACATGATACGATATCATGTCATGATGACATGATACGACATGATACATGCATCATGATATGATACGACATGATACATGATACATACATACATGATACATGATATGATACAATATATGATACATGATACATGTATGTATTAAATTACATACATACATACATACATGTATGAAATATATACATACATAAATACATACATACATAAAAATGTAACATACATGATACATAAATGTATACATAAATTATATACACGTGCATTTAATATTTAATATCATGTATTTTTAAATATATTTAATGAGGTATGTTGGGGAGTTTAACTATATATATATATATATATATATATACACACACACAGAAAGTCTATGGTGCAGACCCGGGTACATACTATTTTTTTTAAATAGTAAAAAAAATGAATTTTTTGATGAAACTTCATGGATATGATCTCCATGGTGAGAAGATTATCTCCAATTTTTTTCGTCAAAAAATTCAATAAAAAAACCGTTGAGATGAGGTGATATGTAAAAAAATAGTATAATTATGCATTTTCAACCGTTGAAATGTTGGGTCGGCGCCAGCCGCTTTATTGATTGAATTTTTTGATGAAACTTCATGTAAATGATCATCTCACTATCGAGATCATATCCACGAAGTTTCATAAAAAAATTCAATCAAAAAGTGGGTGGGATGATCGCCAACATTTTAACGGTCGAAAATGCATATTTATACCATTTTTTACATATTACTTCATCTCAACGGTTTTTTTATTGAATTTTTTGATGAAAAAAATTGGAGATGATCTTCCCACCATAGAGATCATATCCACGAAGTTTCATAAAAAAAATCGTCTTTTTACTATTTTAAAAAAATGGTATGTACCGGGGTCTGCAACATAGGAGAGGGCCTCTCTCTCTCTCTCTCTCTCTCTATATATATATATATATATATATATATAATGATATTGCATGTATAATTCACTATAAAATTATTTACTTACATGAATTGATAATATTTTTTAATACATATATACTATATGTATATTTTATATTATTCCATACATTAATAATACATGTATAAAACTATATATAAGTATCATGTATCTATTGATAATATTATTTAACTTTATATTATTCCATACGTAATTTTGTGTACGTGTACATACATATTTTGTATTTATAAGAATTACACACATATTAATGTACTATGTATGTATATTATATATTAAGGTATAACTGCATTACAATATTAAGAACGAATAATTCTGAGTTGAAAAATAAAAAACTTAAGTTATAAAACACCCTAAACCTGTTTTCTGAAAAACTTGATTATAACACAGAAATATTATAATTCTGTGTTTAAAAACAGGTTGCCAAACGAAATTTTTTATCAAAATTGTATTTAAACACAGAAAACAGAATTATAGTTGCAAACCAAACAGGCCCTAAGCCACACATATATAAAATAAATTTGTCGGGAATAAGAAAAAAGGAAATAGAGATAGTAAGAAACTGTGGAAGAAAATAGTAAAAGAGGAGTTTGTGATCAAGGGAGAATCAACCCTTACCTGTATCAGAGAAGAAAGAGAACCGAGGAGGTTGCGATCTGGTTCGTAATTGGAAACCATAGAAAGTTGTTATGGTTCATAAGTTCTTCTCCATTTTTCAATGTCGTAACTTCCTCAACCCAAACCCCAAAGCCCTTTTACAAACTCCCAGACCCTCTACTTCTTCTATTCTGATTTTTTTGGTTAAAAAAAGCAAAGTAGTGTTGTTTAGCTAAAAAATATAACCAATTACGAATTGGGCTATACGTTTTATATTGAGCGATATTGTGGTGTTTAACTCAGATTATTAGCAGCACAGGTAACAGTGCGACCAGCGAAGGGAGGGCTCGTAAGTAGCGGATGGGACCAACGTTTTGGGGTGTTTCATGTGGAAACCCGCGACCGATGAAGGTGAGGGTTCGCTGCAGCGAACGGGAGTCAGATTTGTGCGAAAACGGGTTTTAAGGAGGGTTACTTTGGGCGAACAAGGTGAGTGATCCCGAATAACAAGGTGAGAGTAAGAGCAACAACCATATGGCCAGAGAGCACACCTATATGAATCTCTCCATCAATCTTTCCATAAAGAGATAGAACTGATTTGCAAAGTGTCGTGCCTCGAAAAAGGAACCCATCTTGTAGTAAGTATTCTTATTAAGCCCATTATGGCAATCTTCCTCCTCAACAATGGGCCCAAAGTGAGCATCAGTGGCATAAAGGTCCTTAGACCTCGTCAAATCCAAAAAGAGTGTTGATGAAAGTGACTTGGGTATGAGCCTGATGGCTCAAAGCATCAATAACTCGATTCCCCATTTTTAGGCTTACACCGGAGGTGAAAGGTGTACTTCTGCTTAAAGTTGGCACACTTCACCTGCATTGGTTTTAGACTTAAGGTTACTCCCGTGAATAGTAATTGACATCCTTGTAGTATAACTGTAAATACAATTAAGAAGATTGTACAAGTACACTAACTAGACATGACCAGGGGATAAATTAAAGTTTGTATACTAATTGTTATTAACTTCAACAATTTCACAAGCTTGTAGAGTTAATGTAAACCATTAATCCCAAAGAATATTGAACACTAAAATATTCATATGATTATTATTTTGATTTGTTAATGGGTGCAATTTAATTTATTATATCAACAAATCATGTGAGTTAAGTAAATGATTATGGGGACATTATCGGTATTATATTCTAAAGGAATCCGCGTTGAGGATTATTTAATCTTGAATTGAAACACCCCCTTGGCTAATTTACGTTTTGATTCTACCAATAAACCTTATCAGTGGAATATTAAATAATCTGGTTCAATATCATATAGGTTAAGTTTTCTAATTAAGGAAATAAATTTAAGTGAAATTGAATTGTCAGTAATTAAGTTCACTAAGCGGGCATTTGCAGTTTAACGTAAGAAATCATATTATATATTAAGTAAACTCCTATACTAGGACTCTTAATTGATATAAAGTAATTTTGAGATTATTTGATTGGAGTGCAATTGCAATTATTTAGTGGAGTTAATTGCAATTACTGAAATGGTGAAAATTTGATTATCGGGGATTAATCAGGAATTTCCAATATCGGTCAAAAGTCAATATAATTATTTACCACAGGTCTCCGGTTTAATCCTTAATTATGAATAGGTCACTTTTCAATACGGTTCCCATTCCTTATAAATAGAAGGGCGGAACCAAAAGCCATATGCATCACACTCTCACCATGGAGAAAGAAAAATCGATTTGGGGAGAGAGAGAGAGAGATTGGCTAAGAGGTAAGGAGGAGAGAGGGAAGTTTATCTCTCAAGTCTTCTTCAAGATCTCTCAATGAATGCACACACACAAAGCTACCAAAAGAACTTAGGTAATCAAAGTATTCAAATCTACATCAAAATATTCTTTAACCATTCTCAGTTCATCAACAACAACTGCAAAGTTAAAACTATATCTCTCGAGAAAAAAAAGATTGTAACCTAAACGCGTTTGAATCTAAGATCCACATTGATTTGATCGCGTTTTTATATTCCAATGCGTTTTGTAACCAACATGTATGTCATTGAACTTCCGTTGAATGTTGATAGACTTAATAGAGTCGTGATCATATTTTATAACAAACCTAACGAGTCAAGTAATTCAATGCCTAACTGAAGAAAGACATTATGATTGAAAATTGCACCAATAAAGGTTTTCAAGTGTAACAAGACAAGACAGATCAAATTGTTAATGCAGCAAAGAAGACATTATGACTAAGAATTGCACCAATAAAAGTCCTAAAGGCATCACACGACAACTCAAATTATTGCGTGAATCAGACACGCTAGGATAGGCATAGTCGTGATGAGATGCTTGAAATGCTGAAAGGCTAAGCCTAGGCCACATCGGTCCATCGAATCTCAGAATCCGAAGAACTCATCATATTGGTGGACCAAGATGGGGTTGAACCTGGCAATAAAAGCCTATGAGAACTACGTAACTAGGAGACTTGTCATGGGGGTGGGTCAGTCCATGATGATCTAAACTTTGGGCTCCTCTGGCTCGAGTTCAGAACTCAAGACAACATAACTCGGAATAGCCACCAACGGCACCATATAGAGGAACTTCTTCATTTGCAAGGACCACTAATGTGGTCATAAGGACTTAAGGACCTACAAAATGTGATCAACGAGCTCCACCTCCAAATAGATGTAGATCAAGATGTCAACAAAGAAAACTACAAGAAAAAGCCCCAAAAAGGGGTCATTAGATTTGTGTCATCGCGCAATAAAGGTAGATAGGTCCTTAAGCCGAAACGCATAAAAAGCATTGATGAAAGTCGTCTTCTTGCCTTTTGGCCTCATCTAAATCCGGTGATATCCACTCTTCAATTCTATAACTTGGAGAAAATGCAAGCTCTCAAGCATATACTCCAAATGACAATAGAAAAATATAACTATAATCTTGTTGATAACGCGGCTATCAACACACATCCGCCAATCATCTTCCTTCTAACATTGTCTCACAAAGTAATCCTTGATCATGAAGTTAAGGACAGCTCTCGGGAGGTCAGCTAACTTCGGAGAGAGAATTGAGGAGTGCCTAGTGTAAAGACAAGAGCATAACATATACCCTCGGCTCGAGCCTCTACTAATGTGGCAAAACAAATTATGGTCGTGGTTAAGGGACCGGGCGTACCCCACGCACAATTGTTGTTAGGTGCGTCTAGGCACTCACCTAACTCCAGGCGAAACTATGCACAGCATCGGCGCCTTGTCTCACTCAGGCAAGGCGCCTTTAATAAGGCACGCGCCTTGTGCGCCAAGATCCAAGCTCAAGGCGCAGCTCAGGCACGCCTCGTTAACTTTTTTTTAATAAAGCCCACAATATAAGAATGGACCAATTAATATGGTGATTTTACATATTTTCCAATAGAATATGGAAGACGACGATCCCGACTCCAAAACGAACCAAAGTAAATCCTTGATTTCTAATGAAACCTTATATTTCTCACTAATCCTTACTTAGGCAAAAGAAAAAAACAAAATTAAACTCCAATAATGTTGCATCATTTTTTTTCACATATTCAAGTATCTTTTTTTCAAATATATCAATATTTTTTCTTTTGTTGATCATTAGAAATTTAAATTGGTATATAAATTTGGTATTTAAATATTTATTTTTTCATATGGTGATAGAAGATCTATCTTCTTCTCACGTATTTTTTCATAACCGTCTATAATAGTAATATATGCTACATATTTCAAGTTTTAGATTAAAATGATTTGATGATTATAAATATATAAATTTTGCATATTTTATAGACTTTCCGTCTCACTTCTCGCCTTGCGCCTAGGCTTCACGGTGATCTTGGCGCCTTAGTGCGCCTTTCGCCTCTGACTACTATGCTCGCGCATAGGCTGGATGTGGAGGTATGCATGTTGGTCTAATTGTCGTGGTGCAAAATATATTTGTCAAACTGCCACGAGCGCCTAATATTATTATTAATCGAGCACCATGGGGGCCTACTCCACCCAACCAACACTGACAAGGAAATCAAATCAGCTCCATAGGTAACCCGAGCTTTTCAACCAATTCCTTAGTGACTTGTTGCTAGTTACACCATTGATAATCATGATATACAACTTTCCTTTGAATGGTAACGACTATAAAAGGTTGTGAACATTCGTTCAAGACGTGAGGGAAGTAAGAGCAACTAGAGTGTGCGACGTAACAAGGAGATTAAGGTTTGAAATGGTGGTGTTGTTCGAGTTACAAAGGAGGAAGGGGTTTGCAAATGCAGTTGACTCTGGGCTAGGGTTTTGTTTAGGGTCAGTTTGAAGTGAATAAGACCTGGATTTGAGTCAAAAGAAACGGCGAAGGGAGATCTGGCTTGCGATTTTTCCAGAGGAAGTATTAGTGGAGGGGAAGTAGAGGAGGCACGGTGGTCAGGGAAGTGCCGGCAGCAGCACAGGAGGTCATCGTAGCTAAATAGAATAGAATGGAAAAATAGGATTCCAGTAGCCGACCCAGATAATTGAGAAAAGACTCTGTTGAGTTGAGAACTAGTCGTCACAAAATATCGGATGCCTCAACAAGAGAGGTCGTAGATGGGAATGGGTCGATAACGAGGGTCGGTGAATCTCGCAAGAGGGAGGCAAAATTAGTCGAAATCGGGATTTCACTATCAGGAGGTGAGATCGGCAGCGGAGGGGCTACAATAGGCCCCACTGATGTACCAAGCTGACTGCTAAGGTTTCTTTCATCGTCGGTAGCAAAGGTGGAGGAAAGAGGCGGCAGCGAACTACTGGAGTGGCACCATCTCGTGCTCTAATCATCGACGTTCATACGGTATCCCAATAAAACCACCACTATATATAAATTTGATGTAAATTCAGCAAAATTAACACACAAATAAATATATGAAATTAGGGATGTTAAGTATTTAGTCCTATTTTTAAAAATTTAATTGTACCCATTTCCATGTATTTATTTTTTTAGTTGTTGGTCCTATTGTAATCACTATGGGACATGTGTCATTCTCTGCGAAAAAGAAGAGCGGAGGTTACATAGTAGTTATGGACGATTTTGGGTGGTTATGGGACTTACAACAATTTTAAAAACAAATGGGACGGGAGACTAACAAATCTTAAGATATGAGACTAAAGCCAAAAAAACTGATGAAATTATATCTACATCCTCACAATATCATATGCATGAGAGCACAAAGGGGAATATTCTCGTAGTATGCTAACCTAATGGGGAAAGTTCTAGCAGAAGATGATGTCATGATTGATGTCACAATAAAGTGGCATACGCCAAGACACCACTAAAGAAATAATCTAGAATCCCAAAAAAATCTACGAAAACAAAGTACAAAAGTATACTCTAGCTCCTATGCTTTCACATTAGTAACATAGTTAGAACAGACGATCACTGATAATTTTTCGTTTAAAAGAAAACCTATTTGGATATTCCAGACTCATGTTTGCAAATCCGTAAGCCGATAGATTTGGGGCTGATATACCTGTCACCCTCTCAACAACCACCAGATGAGAACTCTTGAATAAAGATAGTGCACATTAAAGGTTTGTACACTTTTAACACCTTTTCCTCAAGTATGAATTTTCTTTTTCAGTGGTAAGCTATAGTAAAATACTTCATCTTATTTATATGTTATGTAAAAGATATTTTTGTTAAATTTTATCTTATCTATATTATACATCTAATACGATAGTATTTGAGGTTTAATAAGCCTTTAACGCAATTAATCCTCTCTCTCAATCATCAAATCTAGAGCCTCTCACAAACCAAAGTATTTAAAGCTTGGAAAAAAAAAGAAAAAAAACGACAGCTTGATGGTTCATATTGATTCTCCCAAAAAAAACTCTTAAACTTCACAGCCCGTTCATATTGATCCATGGTTTTAAAGCAAGGCCATGGTAAGCGGTGAGAGGCATTTCTCAAAAGGAGGTCAAATCCAAAAAAAAAAGTCAGTTTGAATCTGACACCACTCGACCATATAACGTCGGAGATTTGTCGGAGATTATAAAAAGGTTGATCGGATTGCATTTTTTTTAACCTGATTGGAGCGATTTGTCACCGGAGTTTCATCGGAGAGTACCTCAAACTGATTGGGTTGAAAAAAAAAAACAAGGTCAGAGGTTCTTTGTTTGTTAACGATCATGGTGGATCAATGATTCGATTTTTTTTAACAGACTTAATGGACTGATTGGGATATATATCTCAGCTGAATATCACGCAAATATGTCATGTTTACTGTAAATGATAAATTAGCCTCCGCTTCTACTAATATAATTATATGAATAGAATAGTGCGCGTTTATTTTAATTAAATATTAGAGTTTTTTATAGGTCCAATCAAGGCTATTGATGATGTAGGTAGTAGCTTAGGGACCCTAATAGTCGGTGACCCAAATCCAGAATAGGGTATTTAGTTTTCAATTACTTTACTATTTATTATTATCCGATGTGTTATGTTTTATATGATTGAAATTTTGAAGAGTTATTGTATGATGGGATATTTATAGTGTTAGGAAGAAAATGGGAGAGGTGGTAAAATTTGTGGGATGTGGAGATGGGTAGATTGTAATATCTTTTTTGGTCACATATATAACAAATTGATTATTGTATTATATTGTTTTATCCACATAAGCATCACTTTACTATTTGTTCTTTTTTCTATTAGATTGGTTAAGTATTCTTTAATTTATAAACTTTGTTTATGGAAATTGAAATTTATTTTCAATATAATGTGCTTTAACCTCAAGATTATTGTGCCAACTTTTTCATGCCCTTCCCCTCTTCATTCATGGTATAAATATAAAACTAATTTTACTAGGTATAAGATTTATTTTATCTTTTATATTCGTTGAAATTTGAAGTACATTATTTAAGAGTTAAGATTGATCACTACAGGTTTAAATTTGTAAATTATTCACCCATAATGTTTGCAATGTTTCTTTCATAGTTGGTTCTTTATTAGATTAGTTTACAAAAGAGTCTATGTATTTTTAAGAAATTCTATAATTCGCACGCGCATCGTGCGGGTTACATGCTAGTTCTTAAAGTAATGCTAGATGAAGGCGCTACAAGTATATTAAATAATTTAAATGGTTAAGGATATTCTCTTAATCTAACAACCTGGATGGGATAATACGAATAAGGGTAGTTGTATGTACTATCCGAGCAGATTTGGATAAGGCGATAAGTATATGGATAGTGCATTTGAAACGGATCCTGATAATGGATATGGTCTCCGCTCCATATCCAACCATTTACACCCGTATCTTTAATTACAACATCATCACTAAATTCACAGGAATGTTGGCAAACCAAAATCAGTTCAATTGGCGTTCGAAACAACAGAGACCACTGTTAATTTCAGCAGCAATCTGTGAGAGCTTAAAAGGCAAAAGGATATGATCTAAGACAGCTACTGACCAGAGAAGGGAATGTTTCAAGTCAAAATCTTGAAGCCATGCCAAAACAGAAAAAGTTAATAGGAGAAAGACAATTGAGGTACTCAAAGACTACCATGGACTTATTTTATGCAAACAGAAACAGAAATGTGACACAAACAAAAGATGTGAAATAGCAACAGAACATGATTTAAATAAAAGGGGCATATCTCTATATTCATATATGTCAACAAGTTTGTCAAATTCCTAAACAAGTTTACATTTTCTTTCCTAGGTCAACCTATTATTTCAAATAAGAAAAAAAAAATGGTGCTTGAACTTCAACCATGGGAGGAATTGATGATTGAAAACCTCTCAATTTTTGAAGGCTCAACCAAGTACAAAATATCAATGAAAAAATTACTTTGAGAATCTGGTGAAAATACAATTTTTTTTGTAAAAAATGCAAACATGTGATCCATAAGCAAACAAAATGGGGGAAACTCAATTAGCTTTCAGATGAGATTTACACATTCAAATAAAATAGATATGAAAAAAGTTGATGTTCACCAGAAAAGGAACAATTTGCATATCAGAAGAGAAGAGAAGACCACTCCTGATATTTCTCTAACCCGTCCATTTTTCATAAACCCACAGATATTACATTGAAGATATGACGAAGAAAACGTGAAAAGAAAGAACCCCAAAATCTGTCTACACGAATATACCACAACAAACATAAACATAAACATAACCAAATTAAAATTATATTGGATTTCTAAAAGTGAAAAAATGGTTGACAAAATACCTTTGTGAAGCGAACAACTTCGACAGATCCGAAGCCCTACGGAGATAGAATGAGAAATGGGAAAACAATATATGAAAGGTATAAATAGCAATGAAACCTGGTTTGAGAATGGGAAGAGGCAAGGAGCCTCTTCACGTTCTATAATAGTGCCAATACAAAATTAAAATTATTTTATTTGAAAGAAGGTTTTTTTATTAGCGACGTATACCAAATAGTTTCTCGAACTTTTTTTAATACACATTTAGTTCAAGTCTTTTTATTTTGCACCAAAATTTTTGGTGCAAAATAAAAGGCTTGGACTAAATGTGTATTAAAAATGTTTAAGGAACTTTTTGGTAGTTGATCATTTTTATTTATTGAAGGAGAAGAAGATATTCTTATAGCAGTTTTAGTTTTAAGACTTTCAAATAAAATATTTAAAAAAAAGGTAGGTTGCGTTCTTTAACGAAAAATATTCTGCCTATAATTGGGGATTGGGCTCTAAAGCAGTCCCATTTCTAGATAATTTGAATTTTGGCTCTCAAAAGTTTTAGGATTTGGTTATTAACCTCACCAGTTTGAATGTTTGGGGATTGATGGACCCGAATTTCATATGAAAAAATATTAGTTAAATAAGTAGTTGTTAGTCAAAAAAATTAAAGGGTTTTTTGAAGAAAGGTCCAATATAACTCAATGTGTATAAAAATAAGGCACATCACATAATTTTATAGATTTAGTCTTTGTACTAAAAAAACCCATGAAAAGTGATCAATATACCATTTGACCCCTCATAGAAAAAAAAAATTAAAGTTCATAACTTCATATCTACAAATCTGAAATTCACAAAATCTATATATTTGAAATCTACTCGTCAAGATCTATCCAACAACACCCATATTTGATATTTTTTGACAAAAAAATCGAAATCGATAAATTTACTATTTCACTAAAGCTTCTATTTTTTTCGGGTGAAAAACCTTATTTTCCAGCGCTAGCAATGGTGTCACTAACTCGGACCAAAAAAATTACAGAATTAGAGAGAGAGAGAGAGAGAGAGAGAGAGAGAGAGAGAGAGAGAGAGAACGGGGAGAGATAAACAATTCGGCAAGGATTCCAACGTTCCAACGAGTATTCCGGGGGGTGGGGTGGAGGTGGGGTTATGTGTTTATTTTTAGAATGATTTTTAAATGAGTATGAATAATGGTGCACTACAAAAAAAAAAAAAGCTTTTGAGACGGTGTCCTAACAATCCCAAAATATATTTTATCCGTCTAAATACTTTTTGGGACGTTTTTTGGGACGACAAGGAGGGGTCTTTTTGATAGGGTTTATAAATACTTTTTGTGACGCCATAGCCGTCTCAAAAGAGTTTTTTTATACGGGAACAGATCTGTCTCAAAAGCTCATCATTTTATATGAGCCTTTCGAGACGGCAAGAGATATGTCCCAAAATAATGCTTTTAAGACGAGAATTAATCTGTCTCAAAAGGTTAATATTTTACAAGATCTTTTTGAGACGACAACATAGTCGTCTTTAATATATTTTTTGGACAGTTTTAACCATTCCAAAAAAAGGTGAAAGGATCTTAAAACTTTTGCACCAATATATCGTGGACAATAAAATCTGTCGCTAAAGTTTAATATAGAATTGAATTACATTTGAGACGACACAACACAACGAATAATCATAAAATATAATACATAAGATGATTTTCATCCACACAACGAATCATTTTCATTCAACAATAGTTAGAGTTCTTTCAAGCATCTTCAAATATTCATCAAAACAAAAATTATAACACTAAGTTCAAATATTCGACTTGAGAACAAAAATACATTAATTTCGTATACTCAAAAAACGAAATGCTTTTATCAAAGTAATCCCGCAATCTTAAAACGTACAACCTCCAAAATCACTGATTAGCATTGCATATTCTACAAAAATAATCACCTGCAAAAAAAAATTAGTGTCAATTATGTTGAAATTAATATCCCACTCATTAACAATACAATGTGCAATGAATCAATATAGTATATTCTCATCACAAACAATATAAATATCTAACTACTATTATTTTTTTTTTAAATCGACAGAGTTTCATTTATTTATTCACGAAAACCACGGGTGGTCAACCTGTTTTAAACATTAAAATTGATTCTAAGAATACTATACACCAACCAACTGAAAATTCTGACCACCACCACAACAAATTCTCACCACAACCATAGCAAATTTTCACCACCACCATTGAAAATTTAACTTTAAAAGAGAGAATTTTCCACCCTAATATCTCTCAATATATATATATATATATATATATATATATATATATATATATATATATATATATATATATATATATATATTGAGAGATATTATATGCATTTGTGTTATTCTAAGAACAAATTGATAAGTTACCTTCACTTCCTTCCAAATCTGTTAAGTGGTCGTTTTTCGACTGGTCTTTCCTCGACTATGAGGTCGGACAAAGTCAAACGACGACGACGATGCTTCAATGTCATGGATCTGTATATTTACATTTGTCATAGCAACAAGTCATATTTCAGTTATATATCACATTTCAACATCAATTATAAAACAAATCAGATAAGAAAAAATAAAATAAAAGGATCGATCATTACCTTAGATTGTTTGGGGAAAAAAGGGTTATAGGTATTTGCAGGGAGAAAAACAGTGCTCAAACAACAAAAGTATAATAATGCCAACTTTTAAATAGATTATACACCACTGAATCTAAGAACATCAAACCAATCAAAAACCACATAACTATATCACGACAACTAATGTTGGACACTGGTTTAGTGGTGATGAGAGAATCAGGAGCCCCAACAGTTAGCCTAGAGATTTATTTAATGTCATTCACTTAATAAACCATTTATTGGATATTCATTCAATAACCAAACATCATACACTGGAAAATTAGCTACAACGAAAAATTTCCCCCAATAGTGCACAAAAAAGGTAGACTACTCCACTATGCAGTGGGATAATGCACAACTATCAATCAAACATCTCCATAAAAGCAATATTGCGCAGACATGATCAATGTTAAAGGCAAAAGTTTGTGAAAATAATATTGTCCATGAAGAGTTTATCTCCACGTGGTCGTCTATGGATAAAGAATTTAAATCCAAAGTTGGTGCCATGCGATCAACTGTGAAGGATTCACTTATGGTGGACCATGAGACTAAAGAAGAATTAAATTCCATGTCTAGCTTGTGCTTGGATCAACTTAACTCCGTACGAGAGAAGTATAATCAAAGCGTATTAAATATTCAAAACCGAGCAGAGTAATGCCTGGGGAAAGATTATATGGTTAATGAGCATACGAGTAAGATGCCCAAGATGCGAGTTATAGCAGTACTAAGATTGGCATCCATTGAGTTATAGCAGTACCAATATTGGTATCCATCGAGCAGTTATAGCAGTATAATCGAAGCGCTATAACTTTTATATTTTTTCTTTCCTAATTATCAATTTCTTTCTTTAGGAAGTAGAACCAATAGTCTAAAGTCTGAAGCAGATCGTAATGTCACGCCTACAAATTGAAGGGGATGACTCTATTCTGCTACATATTACCCATTATAACATCAATTCCTTCTCTTCCAAGATTCGCTTCTCACTTCAGATGACAATAGAAGTTGTAAAGGAAAAGTTGTGGAAAAAATGTGGCACTTCAGTTGACTAAATGTGCCTTCAACTCTATGACGATACATGCCCTAAAATTTCAGATCTAAGTGATAATTCAACACTCCTTGTTTTTTACTCTCCACAAAAGTGAGGCAAAAAGAGTGAAACAAGGAGAATCCAGGATGAGTTTGCAAACATAAATCATATCAGGAATATCAAAGTTGCAGTGCATAAATTTTCAAGACTGTCGGAGACCGTAATAAGAAAACAAAATAACTAAATTGTACAAGAAACGAAAGCTAAACTTGAACGAGGCTGACGGATGCTTGAGTCGTTGTCGATGGTGAACACACTGAGAATTGGTACCGATGGGAAATTATATTAAGTTAACTAATCAAATAACTAAACGTAAAAACCAATCATGTAACCAGATATTGAGGATAACTAGAGAAAGTCCCAACTTCATAGTAAAGTCCACGACTAGCCACAAACTCCTAAAATTTAGAACTCCGAAGAGACACCAATACTAGCTTGGTGGGACATCCGAGCAACCATAAACTCATGAAAGCAGAACATTGATAGCAGTAGAGCAAAAGTGAAACCGAATATCATAGAAGAGCAGAGAGCATGTCTGAGGAGCAGAGTAAATGTGACAAGAGTTGAGAGCAACTCTGAAAGGAAGACTGGCTTAAGGGACACCGTTTAGAAAGTTGGCTGAGTTGGTAGCATCATATACTATATTTCTACCTATCAAACTCATAATGATAGTCATTTTGAGTTTGTGGAAAGGAACCGGAACAAAAAAATTGATTATTTCAGAATTAGCAAAACAACTCAATACCATATAAAATAAGACGATAAACTAATTTATATGTATTAGGTTGCACAGTATCGGGAATTTCTGAAAATATTGCTTCTGCTAATCTATAGGATGGTCTGACTTAGAATTTGATTCCATATCAGGTTAGTTATGGGGGAGGCACAACTAGAGGATAAATTGAAATAATATTAATGATAAAGTAGTAGTAATCTTCATTCAGATAGTGATGCATATCTCATACATTTGAGTCAAGTAATCAGAACCTAGTGATAGTTACTGCTCTTAGCGATTAATCTGACAATTTGTATCCCAGACAGTATACAATCTATAACATTTTTGGGTTTCAAATGATAATAAGTGACAGTTTAAAAAAAGGCACTTAATGGTAGAAATTCCATTGGTGTGTGATTAAAGATCTCGAAGACGGTAATTATAGCTTCAGACTAAACTTGTTTGGGAACATATGCTCAGAATATAAGGAAAATACAATGATGCTTATGTTTAGCTATACCATACGCTGGTGTGTATAATGGTACAAGAAAGGTTTGGCAAAGTACATTTGGCTATGAGATAACATGAAATTCACAATGGATACACTCTATTGTCGATACGATCATTGAGAATTAAGAAACAATGTACAAATTATAGACATAAAATATTTTTGAATTTGATAAAGTTTGTGATATAACTTGTAGGGGAAAATAAGAAATCAACATAACCTCTCTCAAAATGATAAAAGATGATAATGGTGACTAGATTGACCTTTTGTGGTGACAAGCGAGGACATAAAGTTTTTAAGCTTTTCCTGAAGAAGGGGAGATCAAATCAGTTGTTTTTTTAGATGAATGGATATAGTTTATCAGACCCTCATAGATACAATGGTTTATTCATTCAATTTTGATAGGATATTATAGCTCCAGACATCACTGCTGCCATTTAGAAGTTTTTTATTGGTATGGAGATGCCTAAAGAGTGTATAAGTACTTTGATTTCTTTAATTCCTAATATTCAAAGCCCCACTAAATTTGGTGGAGTACGACCTATAAGCTTATTCAATTTTTTAAATAAAATTATCATAAAAATCATGTGTAATAAGCTGAGTTTCATTCTGCCCAAAATTATATCCCTGTCTTAGGGTGCCTTTGTTAAAGAAAGGGAGATTTTTGATTTTTTAGCAAAGGGTTACATAGTAAAATGGAGTAAGGGGCTACTAAAAGATTCCACACAGTGAGATATTATTTCAAGTGTATCTAGAGTCATTCTTATCAAACATGTACTTTTTAGTTTTCCTATATACCGTTTCGCAACTTCGATCCCCTAAGGGAAAGTGCGTAGGTTATAGAATCCCAAATAAAGCTCCTTCGGCTCTAAACAGCTACTGTGCTTATTTGGTCTATTAGTTACTCGACCAACTAATGACCTAATTGGGATCTTTTCAGTCAAGGTAGTCCGATTTAGGGGTCCTTTCTTTTCTTTCGCAAGGGTCCAGATCAGTTTCAAGCTCGAAACTAATTTAATATTTAATAATGGAGAGTAATCTACTATTTCGAAGAATATTATAATGAATGGGGTAGCATTTTCACCCTCCAAAGTAGGTTATTATAGATATTGAGAGGATTTTGGCTAATTTCTTTGGGGGATTAAATGATCAGGAGGTCATAAACTTCATTGGAGTAGCTCAGAATCTCTGTGTTTTCCTATTGATGGAGGCATTGGCTTAAGATCTTTACTAGACATGTCTAAAGCTTTATAGAAAACTTAAATCTCTTTGGGACTAGTTTATGTATACAAAGTACTATCATAATTTTCATCCCACGAATGCAAAGTAATCAAATGTTGCTTTTAATGTCTGGAAAGGCCGTTAGACCAGTAGCATGATCAACCCAAGCATAAATAAATTTGAATGTGTTTGAACCAGTAGCATTAGAGAATGAAAATTCAAATAAACGATGAAATATGGTCTAAACAACCACAGTTCAAACTATACATCAACATGTATGGAATGGATGTGAATATGAATTGGTTATGTAAATATTATGGAATGACTAAATGTAATACACATCAGCGAGGAAATCATTAATGGTCCATAACAACGATGCATGCAACTGAAAGAACTCCTTACTTGACGCATCGTACGTGCGTACACCATCAACCCATAGCTCAATCAACTCATCAATCAACGGCGGTAAAAATACATCGATCTTATCTTCGGGTCCTTCTGGTCCTTTTGTACTATTCAAACCAACCACAACTTTAAATTAAAAACCTAATCGATCGTGCCATATTCCAACCAAATAACAAGGTCATTTAAACTTAAATACAATAACAAATTTTTTTAGACTGAAATTCATTCTATTTTAAAGTTAGACTTTCCTAATATTATTCAAAAAACTATTAAGTTAAATGGCCGCAATTCATTTTGAATTAAAAGAATTTAAAAAAAATATCAAATCGAAAGAAATTAAAATCTAAAAAGAAAAGGAATTTTTAGTTAAAAATTATTCAAAGATCTCTGAAACTAAAAATAAAAACTAAAAAGGGAACTTCATTTTTAGAAACACATAAAAAAAGAACAGAAGATCTACTAATCATAACTTTACATCAAAAAACTAATCAATCGTTCTACAAATATCAAATACATTAAAAAAACATTAATGATTTGGGAGAAGAATTATTTCAGGAGAAGTTTTACAAATCAAAAACCTAATAAAAAAACATATTGAAGATATACATAAAATAGTTTAACATTGGCACGAGCTATCAGAAACTGGCTTTCAACATATTTCAAATGTTCGTGGCAAAGTAAGCATTAAATTATAATGTGAAAAAACCTCAGCAGCTTCGAGAGCAAATATAAAAAGTAGCCAAATCAATATAAAGTGGTTTAACAATTTCTCAGATTTGTAAAATATGGGTAAATAAATTTGACAATAGATTTGACGTAACATAAATCAATGGCACAAAAGAAGACCCTCAATCAGAAGAGTTACTTTTAAATAATACATTTCATTGATTACCTTGAGAAGTAGAACGACGCAGGAGAGATTAAAAGGTCGGGTAGGAGAAGAAGGTCTCGGGGGGGGGGGGGGGGGGATCTGAAATTTTTTGGAGGATTTTGGGAGAACGACTGAAGAGAGATAAGCGGGAAGGAAAAAATGTGGTAAGGCCCTTTTTTTATTTTTTAAAGATAATAACAAGTCAAGCGGGAAGGAAAGGGAACCAATTTTTGTAGTTGTCTCAAAAGAATACTATTTGAGACAACCACTAATAAATTGTCTCTTTAACATGAGTTTATAAGACGGGTAATATAAGGGGTTTTAAATACTTTTAGTTTTTAAGACCGCGGATTTTTTTTGTCCCAAAAAGTATGCTTTAGAGACTTAAATTTAGCCGTCTCAAAAACTTCGGTCCTAAAAACTACTTTTTTTTGTAATGGTATAAATATAAATACCTCTTTAACTAAAATAAATAAAATTACTTATTTTGTGTACTCCTAACTTTAAAAGGGCCACACAAATAAATGTTATTGTACCACAGGGACTAGATTTATAAACCTGAAAACCATTGTATTATAAATCCAAATATAGAAAAGAACATGACCTTGATCTTAATTCTCCAAAAATTAAATATCCTTGTACCCTCATTTCTCTCTTTCATCCATTGAAGCCATTACTAAAAGCTTCAATAAAATCTAATTTTTTGCTTTTCAGCGCTAGTGAATTCCAACAAACAATTTGTAATATTTATATTTCCAAGCAATCCTACAAAGTATAAATCAAGTAATATGAAGTTTTTCAAAATCTCAACAAATTACAATACTTCTTAAGATACAATCTTGATTTTATGTAAATTTGTGTTCAAATACAAAACTCACCAAATATTTTATTTTTCTAGAAAAACCATGCAATCTAAAGGAGTAATGCATATTTTTTCTTCACGTAATTTTTTTATAAAAAAACAAAATCTAATTATCACCGCCCCAACCACTAAAAAATGGCACAGCGACCAATACACACACACACACACAAGATCTTTGACGAGTCTCCCAAAATGGGTGCCCCGAAAGTTTTTTTTAAATACCAAAAATATTTTTTTCTTCTTCTACCCTTTATTGCAATAATCTCTTCATTTCAGATTCCCTCTCCATCAATGGTAGTTTTAATCACTTTGTACAACTGACTCATTATCTTCACCTCCCTCATACTCGATAAAAATGATTTACATCCACAGCGCAATCACCTCACACAATCTCTCAATCCCAATCTTGCATCCAGGGAATCTTAGTTTCATATTAATATCCTTAATTTCTTATGATGATAATCATTTGTACTGTGAAATTAGGGATTTGATATTTTCATTTATATCTGACAAATTTTAGCATATGGGTAGCTTTGTGTTTCTTTGTATTTTGGGTTGTATTTGGAGAGTGTTTAGGTAGTTCGGGTTATTTGTGACGATTTAAATGCTTTTTTTAGAGATGATGGTTGTGTCTCATATTTGATGGTGTTGTGTAATATCCTCCATTTTTCACGTAAAGATTGGTCAGACACAATACGTCGAAGATTGGGTTTGTCTAACAATCTATATCATTCTCAGCATCAAACCATAATACGATAATTTTTTTTAGACCAAACACGCAGAATGAAATCATTTGAAATGATAACTGCTAGTAAATAAATCCTTAAGCAGGGGCGACAGAGGCACATAGTTCAAGCCGTAAGCACCATAAGTGGGGGCGAATTCTGTCTTAAGGAGAGATTGTTCAACATTCGACTTAGTCTTAAATTTATTACAACTATAAGTCTTATGCCTTTTTGTTTTGTTCTTCTACATTACACTGTTCTGTAATTTGTTGCATTTTACAGTTTATAAAATTATTTTCTACAACACTGTTTATTTTATTATAAATAAAATAACAAATCCCTTATACCTTAGCTACTCAATTCATACCCAAACCCCCGATTATCAAAATCGTCGACCACGCCATTAATCCAAAACCCAAGCAACCCCGATCACCAAAATCATCGAGCGTGTCCGTTGAGATGGGGTGGGGGTGTTGGCAGGTTCGGTTTGTGGAGGTAAATGGGTTTGGGTTTTGTTAGATTGAGCAGGTCCAGTGGTTGGGGGTTAATGTCGGGTTTTCAACAGTGGGTCACCGAAGCAGGTGAGTTGGTCGGATTTTGTTTTTCTTGGCCACAGATTTAAGCAGGTTGGGGTTATGGAGCTTTTGGGACTAGATCCGAGTGCGATGGGTTCAATCTGGATGGGTTGGAGGTCATGGTTGAGCGTATGTCCAGTTTAATGGCTGCCAAGTAAGGTCGGGTTCGGGTAGGAGTGGATAAAAATGGGTCGCGGGTCAAGGGATAACAAATCGAGTTCATGGATAGGCTTAGGCGGGGGTGAAACCAAGTTAGAGTTATGTGGGTTGAGAAGGGGGTTGTAAAAAAATATTCGATCGACACGCGTATTGTAGCTGGCGCGGACCAATTACAACATAGAAATTAAAATTAATGAATTGTTAGGTGTTTTTTTATAAGGTTCATTAAAATGTTCATCATTTAGGTTCAGTTGTGAACCTCTCTCTCTCTCTCTATCTATCTATCTATCTATCTATCTATCTATCTATCTATCTATCTATCTATCTATCTATCTATCTATCTATCTATCTCTCTCTCTCTATATATAGTACTTCACCTGGCGGTGAGCCCAGAAATAAAAGAGAGTGTGCCTATAGTTTACCAAATAATTTGTAGGCTCACCGTCAGGTGACACGTGTCCGGTCCGCACTCTTAAAGACTGGTCCGCACAAGAGCAGCACAATATATATATATATATATATATATATATATATATATATATATATATATATATGTATTTATTTATTTATTTATGAGATAGGCTCAAGTGCAGACCAGTTTGGTGGGGATTGGGTTCGGGGACCTATTTTTAAAAAATAACAATAAAAAAAATTGAGGTGATTTTTTTATGGGTAAAAAGTGGCAGATTTTGAGCTATTTTTTTTAGGTTCATTGAAATGTAAAAAAACTCATAAAAAATCCACCTCAAAAAATATTTTTTGCAAGTTTTTAAAATAAATCCATACCCAGTCCGCACCACTTGAGTGTAGGAAATTTACCTTCACGTGGAAGTCGTGGCTAAGCATAAGAGTCGTTTAGGAAAATTATATGTATAGAAATGGAAGGGGTTGATCAAGTAAATAAAATAGGACAGGGGCGAAGCCAAGAATTTATGACGCCCGATTTAGTATAGAGTTAAAAGGGCTAAATAAAGACAAACTAATTTCACATTTAAAACATGATAACTAGTACCAAAATAAATACCAATTACATATTTAAAAAACGGGAAAGCCCGAAAAAATAAAAATGCTTGTATTCTCATTTAACTCTCCATTATCTTTACTTATTTTTTTTATTTTTTTTGTTACACTAGGTATAAAAACATTAAATTGGCATTGTTGGTTGTTACGTATCTTATTTTCCCCCTTAAATTATAGCAATATAACTAATTTGATTAATTATATTTAGGTCCCTGAACTTTGACCCCCAACACTTAGCCACCCTAACTTTCGGTTTTTTCAATTCCCCCCCCCCCCCCCCAACGTTGAAAACGACTACAAATAATCCCCTGCAGTCCATCTCCGATAATTTTTTGAGAGAAACTTTAGACATGTGCGTAGCACATGACTTTTTAAAGGGCAATTTAGTTATTTGACTAATTTTCAAATCCTAAAAATCTAGTTGATTTTCTCTCTCTTTCTTCTTGTCCCTCACCGGCAGCGATGGCTACCCTCCCCCTCTGACCCCTCACCCCACCCAACTGCCGCTCACCCCGCCCCGCTCCACCCCTGCTTAAACTGCCTTCCCCCTTACTCCGTCCCCTGTTTGCTGTTTTGGAGCATTTTGGAGGTGTGAAGTATATTGCAGATTTGGTATATTTTTCTATTTTTATGTGTCATTTCTGTTTTTTGTTTTTTATTAGAAATTCAGTTGGAAATCGTTATTTATATCCTGTAAATAATTTATTATTACTACAAATCAGTTTTTATTTGTTGGAAATCATTTTTCATATGCTGGAAATAATTTTATATTGCTGAAAATCAGTTTTTTATTACTGAAAATAATTTTTATTTGCTGGAAATCATTTTTATGTACTGGAAATATTTTATATTGTTGAAAATCTTCTTTTTTATTGTTGAAAATTATTTGTATTTGTGCGAAATAATTTTGTACTTCTGAAACTATTTTATTGATGCTAGAAATCATTTTTTATATGCTGAAAAGAATTTATACTGTTGAAAATCTTTTTTTATTGCTGGAAATAATTTTTATTTGTGGGACATAAGTTTTTAAGTAATTATTTAAATATATTTTTTGATTTTTTTTTAGAATTTGCAGATTTTTAATATTTTTTTTGGTATATTTCAAAAATTTTAAATATATATATATATATATATATATATATTCGTATTTTCCAAATATTTTAAAATTTTGTAAAAAAAATTCCAAGGTTTTTTTATATTTTAAAAATATTTTTTAGTATTTTCTTAATTTTTAAATGTTTTTGCTATTATTTTAAGATTTTTTCAGAAAAAATTAGGTTCAAACAAAAATGCCCTTACTTTAAATCATGTACTACGCACATGACTAACGTTTTTTGACAAAAAATAGTGGAGTTGGACGGCGGGGGGTTAATTGTAGTTGTTTTCAAAGTTAAGGCGGTGAATTGAAAAAACTGAAAGTTGGGAGGTCAAAGTTCAAGCGGCCTAAGTGTGATCAGCCCTAGGTAATTAATTTATTAAATCTCTAAGGTGACTTTTGGTCATGCACTGCTAATTTAAAAATTAATATTGATGATGCAGGAAGCTGCACCACCCTTCAAGGTGTTTATGAGCTCAATTCAAGGTTAACAATGGCAGCATAGGGTATATATACACATAGTAGAAGGAGAAGAGGAGAAGAGGATGAACGCAGTTATGTAGGTGGTTCAGCCAATTAGGCCTACGTCCACTGTGCAAGTGTATGATGTGTATCAATATGTGAGGGCACTAATGTCCATAGATACAATCTCTCAAGCTTTCTCTCTCTATTGTGTATTCGAACATAGTTTCAGCTAGGATTACTGATCCTCTTCTTTACAAGGTAGAGGATGACCTTTATATATAGTACACAGGGGTGTAGTATACCCCCCATTCATGTGGTTTGCATGTGTGTGTTAGCCTCACCAATACGAGAGAGCCACCTGTCACTGTCACATATAAAGAATGATGATGAAATATTCTCCTCACGTGTGGGGAATAATCTTGTTACAACTGATTTGTGTCCACGTGTCCTTATCCACATGTCAACCGGTGCTCGACTGCTATACTGGTGCATGACCTCGGCCCGGGAGAGGCCGAGGTTGACAAGTCTAATTCGTTTGATATGGGATGAACCACAGGAGTCTCGGCTAAGTACCAGCCGAGACAATGAATAGGGGTCGACTCTGGCCAAAGCTGGGCAGTCTTATGTTTCGAGCATCAACAGACGCCATGATGGAGTTTTTGGGGCTTCCTGAGTACTCGGGCCATATCCGGCCGAGGTTACCTTTCCCAGATATACGAGAGTACTGCTGACCCTTATGGCGTGCGCAGCGTCCTGATCAGAGGCTTGTGATAGTGTCGACCTGGGCCGACCTTGCTATGGCCGAGGGCTGATATCGCGCGCATAAGGCTTGTCCAGAGTCGGCCATTACTTCGGCCGAGGTTGGTGTCTCTAGGCCGAGGTCACACTTGGGGCATATCAATCACCCCCAGCCCTTAGTCATATGTGAGAGCAGGTGACTAGGGGATTATTACACCACCGAGGCCTGTCTATTATGAGCCAATACTTGCTCGACACTTGTCAAAAGCTGTGGTATGTTTGCTTGGTAGGCGTGTGCTGTCAGCCGCCCTTTGTGGCTCCCAAGGAAATGATGGGCCTTGGGAATCGTGCCTGCATATTTAAGGGTTTTTCACCCTCATTTCTTCTTCCTTCTTCAATTCTCTCTCCTGCAAACGTTTTTTCCCTCTAAAAGGCATTTCCAACAAGACTCCACTACAGAGGTCTTTGTTGGTGGTTTTTCGCGAATTTTCTTCACTTTCCCTCGTCGTTTCATTTCCAGGTACCTTCTCCCCTTCATTTTCTTTGCTTTTCGCTTCTGGTTTGCATTTTCCGATGAGTTTCTGAGTTTTTCGGCGAGCACCATTATTTCAGGCGAACTATGTTTGCTTTGAATTTCTTGGTTTGATCTTTAGATTCCTTTATTCTAGAGGAGTTCCCCTCCCGTAGAGAGAAGACTTTAGAAAAGATTAGACAAATAGAAAGAGCACAGGAGGAGGCTCGTAGGTCGCAAGAATTTCCCATCGGACCTATCTTTCCACTACCTCTGAAGGTGATATATCCTGATCCCCCAGAGTTTTTCTATCAGACAGAGGTCCCTGCCGACCCCATACCGATGTCTAAGTCTGAATCTTCTACTTCAGACCCCATGTCTGTGGATTCCTTTCAGGAGGCCATGAACTTCACACCTCGGCCTGATTAGGGCCCTGATCAGGCCGAGGTCTCCAGCCGAGCCTCATCTCACAATAGCTCAAGCACCTCAGCCTCTTCCTCAGAGGTTGAAATTGTTGAGCCAAGTGTGGTTGTACCACCCATACTTGACGCCATCCCTCTGTCGGTCGTCACCGGGGCAGAGTTCACTGTGAGGTTCCCGAGCAACCCATCAACATAGGCTCCGGCCGACGTTGAGTTGGATGACGATGATGACGCTGAGAGTGATGTCGACGTCTCTGAGGCGACCGAGATCGAGAGCACAGTTACTGAGGTAGATCTTCTCTGCTTCAGATATCTATACTCCATTAGTCCTTCCACAAAGCTAAGAAGACCTCTGAGGGAAGAGAGGGCTTATCACGGCCGAGACGGCGAGATCTGCTTGTATGAGCAGATGTTCAAGTTACGGTTTCGTCTACCCATCCATCACATTATCAAGTCCATCCTCACCTACATTAATTTGGCCCCCTCACAACTATCCCCCAATTCCTAGAGGGTCATCATAGGGGCCATAGTCTTGTGGAGGGCAGTTCACCACTCTGACCTCCCAGTTAAGGTCTTTGTAGGTTGTAATGTCCCTTCCTCGACCAAGAATCATCTGAGCTACTCTCATTTTGTAGCTCGGAAGCCTGAGAAGAATATGCTTCAGATAACTCAGACTTCCAATCATAACTGGAAACCTCGGTACTTATTTGCTTCAGGGCCATGGGAGTTTGACCCATATATTCCCTCGTCTATTCTGGAGACAAGGATACCCCTGAGATGGGGTAAGGTCACCATGTCTGCTAGGGCCGACCCTGGCCTGAGTCTACAAAATCTTCAGAAGGTGAAAGCCCTTCAGGATAAGGGTGCACACGGTCTGTTTGTCAAGTTCGAACACTTGATGACCCCCCACTATCTCTCAAGGACAGATCTAGGTGGAAGTCCCCTTACCGAGCTTGGTAAGCATTTTTATTTTAAGTTGACCCCCCGAGTTCATTCGTATCTGATTTTCTAACCCATATCTTCAAACTTTTGCAGAGCGACCACAAGATATCTCAGACGAGCTCTGGGAAATGGCTGCACCCAGCTTAATGAGACTTGCCAAAAAAGCTGGTCTGAACGCTCCCCCCCCCCTCCCTCTACCTCAAAGCCCCAGGCTACAAAGAAGAGGGCTCCTGAAGGCCATGCCCCTGAGGATCAGAGGCCGAAAAAGAAGAGCACTGACACTGCCATCCCTATCTCCTCAGCCGACGCCCTGTCAGCTCATCTGGATCAGTTGAAATTATCTGACAGCATAGTCGGCTACAGTATTCAGGCCCTTGATGCCATCGGCTCTGCTATGACCGAGGCTGATAAACGCTTCTTCAGGTCTCTGAACACCCCATTGCTGGTTGAGTTCGACGTTCATAGAGCCGTTCAGGTATGACTTGACCTTTCCTCAGAAATTCTTTAAGTGTAACATCTGATTTTTCTTCAGCTTATTCATGATCACAAAATATGCAGGGCCTAGCAGCTATGCACCACTTGTCCAACTGGACTCTGAGGAAGTTGCCCTTCATCCAAAAGGGGCAAGAGGTTGAGAAAGTCCAGAGCACTCTGAATGTAAAGATTGACCGTCTCAAGTCTGAGTTGAAGGACTCTGAGAAGAAGGTGAAGGGGTTGGAGAAGGACATCTCCCAGCTTGGCAAGGATCACGCTGCAGCTCTGAAGGCTAAGGATGATGTTCTGCAGCAGAAGGTCAGCTCGACTGTCAAGGCTGCCTTTGAGGATGCTTCCGAGAAGATAATTGCTGACTATAAGTCCTCTGATGAGTTCATGGTCTTCGGATTTGAATACCTTGAGAGAGGTATCAAAGCCACTATTAAATGGGCTGACGCCAGGGAGAGAGAGGCCGGCACTTTGAAGGCCTCTGATTTCGTTGGTCTCGACTTTGCTGATCCTCAGTTCGCCTAGGCTCTTCAGGAGGTTGAGGAAGAGGCTACCGCACCTGCCGAGACTGCTACGTTGGAGGGGAATGAGGTCGAATGGGCAGACCATGTTGATGATGCGGCCGAGGTGACCAATGTGGCCCAGCCCAACCAAGCCGAGGATGTTAACATTCCCCCCTTAAACCCTTAGAGGATTTTTTTATCATTGTAACTTTTAACACTATGGAGCTTGTCTATAATTGTTGAATATTTGTTATTTCTGAATATATCAACCTCTGAGGAGGACTATCTTCACTTGCTTTTACTGAATGCCATATGATATTTTCCATCCTCTATTTTGTTGCAATGATATTTTGTTTAAACTTAATCAATGGTCCTGACCTCTAACCTCGTCGCCACTAAGGGATGTTATAAAGGTCTGAGGTCATTACCCAAGATGTTATCCTCATAATTTATCTCACCAAATTAATGATGTTAAGGGTCTGAGGTCATCGATTATGGTGTTTGAGCTCAGACCTCTTCACCACTGAATGGTGTTATAAGAGTCTGAGGTCATCACCTAAGATGTTATCCCCATAATTAATCTCACCAAATTAATGATGTTAAGGGTCTGAGGTCATCGATTATGGTGTATGAGCTCAGAACTCTTCGCCACTGAATGGTGTTATGAGAGTCTGAGGTCATTACCCAAGATGTTATCCCCATAATTAATCTCACCAAATTAATGATGTTAAGGGTCTGAGGTCATCGATTATGGTGTCTGAGCTCAGACCTCTTCACCACTGAATGGTGTTATGAGAGTCTGAGGTCATCACCTAAGATGTTATCCCCATAATTAATCTCACCAAATTAATGATGTTAAGGGTCTGAGGTCATCGATTATGGTGTCTGAGCTCAGAACTCTTCACCACTGAATGGTGTTATGAGAGTCTGAGGTCATCACCTAAGATGTTATCCCCATAATTAATCTCACCAAATTAATGATGTTAAGGGTCTGAGGTCATCCCATTATGGTGTCTGAGCTCAAACCTCTTCACCACTGAATGGTGTTATGAGAGTCTGAGGTCATCACCTAAGATGCTATCCCTATAATTAATCTCACCAAATTAATGATGTTAAGGGTCTGAGGTCATCTATTATGGTGTCTGAGCTCAGACCTCTTCACCACTGAATGGTGTTATGAGAGTCTGAGGTCATCACCTAAGATGTTATACCCATAATTTCTGATATAAGAATGAAGCAAGAGCCGTCATAGGAACTGATCTTTTATTAATAACCTCTTCATAACAAGATGGTACATTTACAAACTCTATGCAACATCATATGTAATATTTCTTTAGGTGATCAGCATTCCATGGGTTAGCAAAGGGTTCTCCTTCTAGGTTTTCTAGCTTGTAGGTGCCAAGCACAACCTCTTCTGTTACTTTGTAGGGGCCATGCCAGTTTGGGTGAAGCTTATTTGCTTTCTGTAAGGTCTTTTTTAGCACTAGGTCTCCCACTGCAATGAGTCTTGACTTCACCCTCTGGTTGTAGAATTTTACTGCCCTCTGCTGGTAGGCTGCTTGTCTGATCTCAGCGTCTTCTCTTATTTCTTCAATCAGATCTAGGTCTAACCTCCTCTCTTCCCCGTTTTTATCGGGGTCATAGGTCTAAACCCTATGAGTTGGGAGTCCTACTTCTGTTGGTATGACGGCCTCTGAGCCGTGTGCTAGCATGAACGGGGTTTCTCCTGTAGGTGTCCTTGCCGTTGTTCTTTAGGCCCATAACACAGCGTATGCCTCTTCAGTCCATCTTCCCTTCGCATCCTCTAACCTCTTCTTGATTCAATCAAGAATTATTCTGTTCGTGACCTCGGTCTGGCCGTTTGCTTGAGGCCGACCAGGAGATGAGAAGAACTGCTTTATCCCAACTCTTAGGCAGTACTTTTCTAAAGAGGAGTTCTTAAACTGGGTCCCATTGTTCGAGATGAGAGTGTTTGGGACACCATATCTGCATATGATATTTCTCCAAATAAATTGGAAGGTATTCTGCTCTGTGATTGTTATCATCGGCTCTGCCTCCACCCACTTTTAGAAGTAGTCAATGACAACTATCAAGAATCTATAATTGTTGGTGGCTCTTGGCAGGGATCCTACTAAGTCAATTCCCCATACTTTAAATGGCCATAGAGAAGTGATTGACGTCATAGGCTGATGGGGTTGGTGAGGAATAGTGGTCAACCTTTGACATTTATCGCACCTCTTCACGTAGGCTACAACGTCCTTGGACAAGGTTGGCCACCAGTATCCCTGTGTGATGATTCTTTTGGCCAAGGGTCTTCCCCCTATATGTCTAGAGGAAGAACCCTCATGAACTTCCTATAAGACCCGGGGAACCTCCGTAGGATGCACGCATCTGAGGAGAGGTAATAGAAATCCCTTTTTGTACAAGACGTCTCTTATTATCGAGAACTTAACAGCCCTATATCTCAACTTTCTCCTCTCTAGTTTGGACTCCGATAGCTCTCCCTCTCTGATATATCTGACAAGGGGGTCAATCCATGAGTCCAGTGGGTTCAAATTGTGACAAGGGTTACATACCTCTTCTTCCTCGATCGTTGCCTTTCCTAAGACCTCGATCGGAATGGTCCTTCTAACATCTATCTTCGTTGCCGAGGCCAACCTTGCCAATGCATCTGCGTGACAGTTACTTTGTCGAGGCACTCTCTTCAGTTTTGCCTCTTCAAAATATTCCAACATCTTTCTCACCCTCTTCAAGTACTTCGCCATCCTTTCATTCCTGGCCTCATAGACTCCTAGTACTTGATTGACAACTAACCTTGAGTCGCTGTGGAGTAGGAGTCGCTTTACGCGAAGAGTCTTTGCCAATAAGAGACCTGCTATCATGGCCTCATACTCGGACTCGTTGTTTGAGGCCTGGAAGTTGAACCTCAAGGCGTATTCAATGTTGGCGCCATCTGGAGCTGAGAGTATTAGCCCCGCACCGCTTCCACTATCCCAGGAAGAGCCGTCAATGAAGAGGCTCCAAATGTCTGTATCTGATGAGAAGACCCCTTCTGTCATGACTCCTTGCTTGAAGAGGTATCGATCCTCATTGTTCTCTTCCACTCTACCCCGGACCTTGCCTGAGGTGACCTCTTCCCTATCTCGACAGACGTTTGGTGTCGTCTCTTCTGAATTTTGGAAGACACCGCGGTTTGTCTCTTCATCCCTCCCCAGTCCATTCTCTATCTCGGTCTCTTCCCATGTGAATTCTGCGATGAAATCTTCGAGGGCTTGCCCTTTAATGGCTGTCCTAGGCTGGTAGGTAAGATCATACTCCCCCAACTCGATGGCCCAGGTCATCAATCTCCCAGACTTCTCAGGTTATGCAAGACATGACTTAGTGGGGAGTCAGTGAGGACTATCATGGAGTGAGCTTGGAAGTAAGGCTTCATTTTTCTTGAAGCATGTATTAAGGCATAAGCCAACTTTTCCATACGGGGATAATTTTGTTCAGACCCTTGAAGGGCCTTACTGTTGAAATATACGGGCATTTGGATCCCATCGTCTTCCCGTATGATGGTCGCGCTGATAGCTGACTCAGAGACCGCCAGATACATATACAAATTTTCTCCTGTGACGGGCCGAGATAGCAATGAGGGTAACCCCAAGTAAGACTTGAGTTGGCTAAAGGCTTTTTCACACTCTTCGTCCCATTGGAAGGCCTTTCTTAGAACTTTAAAGAATGGAAGACACTTGTCCGTTGCTCTAGAGACAAATCTGTTAAGCGCAACCGCTCTCCCCGTGAGTCTTTGGACATCCTTGATACTCCTAGGAGTCTTCATGTCAAGCAATGCCTTGATTTTCTCAGGGTTCGCTTCAATTCCTCTCTGGTTGACGATGAATCCCAAGAACTTCCTAGCTCCTACTCCGAAGACACACTTCGCCGGGTTGAGTTTCATTCTGTATGAGTCCATAACATCGAAGGTCTTCTCAAGGTCTGCTACATGGGTGCAAGCTTTCAAGCTCTTTGTTAGCATGTCATCTACATATAATTCTATGGTCTTACCTATTTGCTCTTCAAACATCTTATTAACAAGATGTTGGTATGTTGCCCCTGCATTTTTCAGACCGAAGGGCATTACCTTGTAGCAGTACGTTCCTTTGTCAGTAATGAAGGCTGTCTTCTCTGAGTCTTTAACATCCACGAAGATTTGGTTATAGCCTGAATACGCATCCATGAAGCTCATGAGCTCATGTACTGCCGTGGCATCCACCATCTGATCTATCTGAGGTAAGGGATAGCTGTCTTTTGGACAAGATCTGTTTAGGTCAGTGAAGTCGACACACATTCTCCACTTCCCATTGACCTTGGGTACGATGACTGCATTTGATAGCCACTCCGGATATGTGACTTCTCTTATAAACTCAGCCTCTTCTAACTTTTTGACCTCCTCTCGGATGACGTCGTATTTCTCCCTGGAGTAGACTATTCGTCTCTGTTTAATAGGCTTAGCATCTTTGGTTACGTTGAGCTTGTGACTCATCACCTCAGGGTCGATGCCAGGCATGTCTGCGTGACTCCATGCGAAGACACTCTGCCTCTTCTTGAGGAAGTTTATCAGCTCTTCCTTGATTTCCAAATTAAGGGCTTTGCCGACCTGAATGTTTTTTTTCGGCTCATCCTTGTTGATGACGATGGATTCTACCCCTTCCGCGACCTCTCCCTTCTTCAATTTTGTCTCATATCTAGGATCCAGAGTATCGATACTATAAGTGGTGGTTGCCCTCTTATGGGCCTCCCTCTCTTCGACCGAGTTGAAGTAACATTGTCGAGCTATGACCTAGTCACCTTGTACTTCCCCTACCCCATAGGGGGTCGGGAATTTTAGCATCTGATGGACCGTCGACGGTACAACTTTGAACTCTTTAAGGGCCACTCTTCCTATGATAAGGTTATAGGCCGAGAAGACAGTCTCATCCATTACGAAGAAATTAATCTTCCTAGTCAACCTCTTAGGCCACTCATCACCCATCCGTACGTCCATCTCATACATGCCCAAGGGGTGGACCTTTTCGTCGCTGAAGCCTATTAAGGGGTTATGATAGGGTATCATCCTTGCTCTGCTAAGACCCAGGCTCTTGAAACAAGGCCAAAACATCACGTTTACCTAGATCCCCCCATCTAGCAGGATCCTTTGCACCTCGCACCCATGTACCCTTGTTGTTATGACCAAAGGGTCATCCTGGGGGGCTGTGATACCCTTGAAGTCGAGTCTGGAGAACCCAACTATAAGGGTGTCCATGTCCACTTTCTTCCTCTTCTGTGCTGTATCGGAAGACATTAGGTTCACAACTTCAAGTTTGGCCACCGACTTGGCCTCTGCCACATGAGCCTTCCTATCAGCTATTTCAGAACCACCTCCTACAAATCCTCTACATATGGTGTCTATACCAAACGAGATCATACCAACCCTCTTCACCGGGGTATTATCATCTTTCGGCGGAAGATCTGGATCGTCTTCATCATCACCTTCTGAGTCATCGTCTCTTCGCGCTGGGACGTTGTACGACATCTGTCATGTCTTCTTTTCTTAGGGTCATCTCTTCCACCCTTAGGAGCCTTACACGTACTTCCTCAGCTTTCCAGATTTTAACATCTTTTCAATCTCATCTTTCAAAGCGAAGCATCTATCCGTGACATGACCATGATCCTGGTGGAACTCGCACCATAGGTTTTTGTTCCTCTTGTGTGGTGGGGCTCTTAGCTTTTCTGGCCATCTAAGAGTTCTGTCATTCTTAATCTCGTTGAGGATGTGCTCGCAGCTCACAGTCAGAGGTGTATAGTGGGCGAACTTGTTGTCTCCCGACCTCTTCTTCCCATCTTTATTTTTTTGGGACTTTCCACTACCACCACAGTTTTTATCCTCATACTTGGCGGCCATTGCCTCCTCTGCATTCATTACTTTCCCTGCGGTTGCTAAGAGCTCTGCCATAGATCTTGGGGGGTCTTCCGCGAGTTTCCATAATAGCTTCCCTTTCTGCAGACCCCCTATGAGGGCAGTCATGGCTATATTCTCTTCATAATCCTCGACCTCCAACTTCTCTTTATTGAACCGGGCTATGTAGTCCCTCAGGCTCTCATCCTTGCCCTGCTTGACATACAGCAGGTGGGTGGTCTTCTTTTGAGGCCTCACCCCAAAGCAAAAGTTATGGATGAATCGCTCAGCTAATCCCTTGAAGTTTTCAATTGAGTTTTATGGAAGAGAGGTGAACCAACTGTGTGCCTCCCCTGTTAAGGTCCCAAAGAAGGCTATGCACTTCATCTCATCGGGTATCGAGTATATGTCTGCTGTCGATTGGTACATCTCGATGTGGTGCACCGGGTTGGTGCTGCCATCATACTTTGGAGACACCACAGGAGGTTTGAACTTAGCTGGAGTTGGGAAACTCACTATCCTTGCCACAAACGGTGAGCCTTCTGAGTATCCCCTCTGCAGTGGGCCCCTACTTTTAATGAGGTCTCCTATCTTTTCCTCGAGAGGCTGGATTGAGTCATTCCATGGTCTTTCGTCTCTGACTTGGCCGAGGTCATCCCTAGCTACTTCCATGGGATGGACCGAGGGTTCCCCTGCCGCAGCCCGGCATCGGCTATTGACCTCTTCCTGTTCTCTGCCTCTTCTGTCACAGGGTCGGCCTTGGTCAGGCCGACCTGGTATGTCCCCTCTTTGCGAGCCGACAGCACTCTTGGACCTAGATAATCTGTGTCTTAGGTCATTCACTAGACCCAACCTCTCGAAGGATGATCCTCTGCTCAGCCGGTCAAAAGTTGACCCTCTCTTCTGAGCCTCTTTATCTCTTCGGCCGACACATCCTTGACTCTGCCGAAGAGGTCGTACGGTGTTATTCGAACCTCATACATCTCCCAGCAGTCTTCTGGCGCCTCTTCCGCCTCTAGGTCGTCATACCTGTCCTCTGGGCAAGGGTTTCCTTGCCTCCCCAGGCACAAGCGCCTAAAGTCAGCAACGTCCCTCCTCCGCTGGGGTGCAGGCTGATCCTTCATCGGTGCCTGGGGTGGTCCCCTGATATTTGGATGAGGTTGAACAGCCGCCGGAGTGATCATATCCGGTGAGACTCCAGGTGGCCTCATCATAGTTTGGCTGAGCTGTTCGAATTGCTCCTTCATTGCTTGCTGCGTTGCGGCTAGGGATTTTAAGACTGCAGCCACTTTCGCCATTTCGGACTGGGGCGGTGCCTGGCTGGAACTAGGCCCTCCTCCACCGGGCGGCGGAAGAGGCGGTGGTAATTCTGGTGCCATGTGTTAACGATAAAGAGCTTGGGTAACAAGTGAGCTTAATACCTTAAAGGACCTCTTTCAATGGTGAAACAGCTCCAAGCAAGGGGTGGTGCCTGGTTCACCACCAGAGTCTCCGGTGAGGTTAAGCTGAAGAAGAGGAAGAGATAGCTTCTCGATTCCCACAGACGACGCCATAATGATGATGCAGGAAGCTGCACCACCCTTCAAGGTGTTTATGAGCTCAATTCAAGGTTAACAATGGCAGCATAGGGTATATATCCACATAGTAGAAGGAGATGAGGAGAAGAGGATGAACGCAGTTATGTAGGTGGTTCAGCCAATTAGGCCTACGTCCACTGTGCAAGTGTATGATGTGTATCAATATGTGAGGGCACTAATGGCCATAGATACAATCTCTCAAGCTTTCTCTCTCTATTGTGTATTCGAACAGAGTTTCAGCTAGGATTACTGATCCTCTTCTTTACAAGGTAGAGGATGACCTTTATATATAGTACCCAGGGGTGTAGTATACCCCCCATTCATGTGGTTTGGATGTGTGTGTTAGCCTCACCAATACGGGAGAGCCACCTGTCACTGTTACATGTAAAGAATGATGATGAAATATTCTCCTCACGTGTGGGGAATAATCTTGTTACAACTGATTTGTGTCCATGTGTCCTTATCCACATGTCAACAGATGCTCGGCTGCCATACTGGTGAATGACCTCGGCCTGGGAGAGGCCGAGGTTGACAAGTCTAATTCGTTTGATATGGGATGAACCATAGGAGTCTCGGCTAAGTACCAGCCGAGACAATGAATAGGGGTCGGCTCTGGCCGAGGCTGGGCAGTCTTATGTTTCGAGCATCAACAGACGCCATGATGGAGTTATTGGGGCTTCATGCGTACTCGGCCCATATCCGGGCGAGGTTACCTTTCCCAGATATACGAGACTACTGCTGACCCTTATGACGTGCGCAGCGTCCTGATCAGAGGCTTGTGATAGTGTCGGCCTGGGCCGACCTTGCTATGGCCGAGGGCTGATATCGCGCGCATAAGGCTTGTCCAGAGTCGGCCATTACTTCGGACGAGGTTGGTGTCTCTAGGCCGAGGTCACACTTGGGGCATATCAAATATATTAGGCTCTTGGGGCACTCATTTTTGGGTGTGCACTATGAGACAGAACTCCACGTTAACAGATTATCAAACAAATTGATATCCTATAAGAGATGAACCTCAATTTAGATCCATATCCCACACTGAGAGGAAAACATTGAAGTGAACGTTGAAAAGTTAAGCCCAACATGAAAATATTACTACTACACTCACAATATTTTCCATAACATGGACCCAGGTATATCCTGGTCTAGCCTACCAGTGAGGGAGAAGAGGAGAACTGAAGGATTTTGCAAGACAATATGATCAACGTGTTTAGAAGTACAAGTGACTTCTTTGGAAGCGCAAACAACGCTACCCTTTTAAAAAAATCTTAAAGATACTTTTTTACGCAGATAAGAAAATGAGACGAGTGTTATGGTACTGTGATTACATATTGAATATTCAACGTACAATTGTGATTGGTTTGTGGCCTGTGTGCCCTGTTGGTTATAGTTTGTTTTGATAGGTTTTGTTACGTTGTTGTAGGATATTTGTCCACTTTGTTTTGCATAAGTGTTGTTTGAGCATTTATGCTCTTTGTTTGGTTGAGTCGCGGGCTTATTTGTATATATGTGGCGATTTTCCTTTTGGTTTAATACAGTTACATTTTACTAAAAAAATAAATAAATAAAAATAAAAATAAAAGGAAAATGAGATGGTATATCACATTTAATGGAGAGTGGAGAGATACAAACTAAGCTCTGAGATGGGTGTTTCCACTCAGTGAGTCGATTAGGATGACAATAACTTTATAATTATGCAGGAGTTCCATGGGTGAGAAAGATAAAAAAGTTCGTATTAGTTTTAATTTGGAATAGATATTGGATAAATTTGTCATGAATTGTGTCACTAGTAGATCCAAATCCCCCTCTTCCCACTATCTTTTTGTGATGTGGATGGAGTGTTTGTCTTTCATTCATAGTGTTAAAGTTAGAAGATGATTAGTGTTAAAGTTAGAAGCGGAAATGGAAAGTTCTATGTGACGTGTATAAAAGATTAATTAGGAGTTTTTTAATGATAATTTGTATGATAAGAAAATTAGGAGATATTTAGGGATTAGTTTACAAATTATCTTATTGTTTACTAGTTAATCTTCATGTTTTTTTATTAGAATTAGATTTAAATAAGTCAGTTGTCCATTAATTGTAATGAATCCCACTTATATTATTTCCAACCGAATTTCTAATACAAAAACAAAAAACAGAAAAGACACATAAAAATAGAAAAATATACCAAATCTGTAATATACTTCACACCTCCAAAATGCTCTGAAACAGCAAACATGGGGCGGAGTAAGGGGGGAGGGGGGGAGGCAGGGGAGGGGTGAGGGGCGGAGCGGGGTGGGTTGAGCAGCAGTTGGGTTGGGGTGAGGGGGAGGGTAGCAGGGGGTGGGGTGGGTAGCCATGGCTGCCGGTGAGGGACGAGAAGAAAGAGAGAGAAAATGAACTAGATTTTTAGGATTTGAAAATTAGTAAATTAACTAAATTGCCCTTTAAAAAGTCATGTGCTACGCACATGTCTAAAGTTTCCCTCAAAAAATTAACGGAGATGGACGACAGGGGATTATTTGTAGTCGTTTCCAACGTTCGGGGGGTGAATTGAAAAAAACGAAAGTTGGGGTGGCTAAGTGTTGGGGGGGCAAAGTTTAGGGGCCTAAATGTAATTAATCAAATTAGTTATATTGCTATAATTTAATGGGGAAAATAAGATACATAACAACCAACAATGCCAATTTAATGTTTTTATACCTAGCGTAACAAAAAAAAATTAAAAATAAGTAAAGATACTGGAGAGTTAAATGAGAATACAAGCATTTTTATTTTTCCCGGGTGTTGATGTAAAAAATTAGATTATCTCTAATTTATCAATCACAGATAAAATAAATAAGACAAAAAGATTTTTAAAGTGGTTCAGCCTTGTGAGAATGGCCTACGTCCACTGTTTTTGTTATTATTGACTGTTTGCTTGGAATTCTCGATAACGGATTTACCAAGAAATTTCGAGTCCCCTTCTAATGAGGAGGTTACAATGTATTTATAGCCTTGAGGCTATACATATGAAAGGATAATGCGTTGTTATCTAGTAGACATATATGTCTGTACGATAATAATGTGCATTTAATGCGCAGTCGTCTATTTGATTATCCTGATTTGAGTGCTTTATACGCTAAGTAGCTTGGCACGCTTGAGCTACTCGGACTGCCTGAGTTGGCACGCTTGAGCTGCTAAGTAGCTTGGCACGCAGTCGTCTCTTTGTGGCTGAATGTGGCTTTCCTTTTCCTTCAAATCCCCTATGTTTGGAGTTCTGTCAATATTTTGACGTTGTACCTGGAAAAATAGCTCCAAATACCTGGAGGATAGTTAATGGCGTTTATAGATTGAATCAACTCCATGGAACCCGTTTAGGGATTCAAGAGATCATGTACTGCTATAGATGGGTTGTCAATGATTTAACATTCTATTTAAAAACTAGGTTTTTAAATAGGGCGTTAGTTATCAATCTCCCTGACGCTAATATGGATTACTTTAAACATGGGGTGGTAATGAAAAATTGGCAACACCCTCCCTTAAATGGAGATGATGTATACCAAGGTCCCAGATGTCCACCTTATGGCAATGGGATATGTTGTTTTTATTTATTAAAATCTTGTTTTCTTTGCGTTTGATAAAATGTATCACTGACATTTAATTTTTGCTTATTGCAATTGACAGTAAAAGATAATCTCCAAAAGAAACCGAGGTTAATTTGAAGCATTTAAAACTTATTTGGAGTTTGCTCCAATCTGTTGCAGAGGAGCATATTAGGTCTGCCTCTTACTTATTGCAATACAAGAGCTACACTTCATCTTTCACTGCTCGTCCTCGTCGAGTGGTAGTTGACATTGACCAGGTACCAGCTTCTGAAACTGGTGCAGAAGGTTCTTCCTCTGAGTTAAATATTCCCCTCAGTGATCTAATGAAGAAGAGAAGAGCTCCTGCTTTCTTTGATAAATTTTCCCCTACCAATGTGAAGGCGAAGAAAAGTAAGCAAGATGTCCCAGAAGAAGGGACAAGAAACATTGATGCACCCCCTCCTGCTGCTGCCAAGAAAGTTATTGAGAAGCCCCCTGTGGCTCCGAGCAAGGCTGTTGTTATCTCTCCTCCGAGTGAGGTTATTATCATATCGCCGATAAAGACAACTTCTTTGGTTGAAAAAGCTCCTGCTCCTCTGAGGAGGTTAAAGAAAAACCCTTCTGATAGACCTGCTGAACCTATCTCTCAGCCTTTAAATGCTGAAGGTGGTGTTCCAACTTTTGTTCCTCCGAGCTCTGCTATGGGCTTGGTGAAATCTTGGACTATCCCTGAAGTCCAAGGCATTGAAGAAACTATTTCTCGTAACAGAGTCACTACCCTGGCTGCCCAACACATTGCCTCAGTAAGTATTATTAGTCCGAGTCTTTCACTTTCTAATATTATGTTCATATCTTGATCTAATGTTATTTCTTTTTTCAGCTGGTGACGTGTTTCAACAGCATCTTGAAGAAGGATGAAGCTATCAAGGCTTCAAGCTCCTCGGGAGGTGTAGAGGAAACTTTTATTGGTCTGACTCAGTCTTTAAATAACTCTCGTCAAAAGTACGAGGAAGATAAAGTTTATTGGGAGAAGCAACTCAAGTCCATCGAGCTAGAAAGAAATCAAGCTGTGAATGCCTCCAAGGATTTGGAGAAGAAATTGACAGAGTCTGAGTAGAGCAACAAAGTCTTCGAACAAAGCAACAAGGAGCTGGAAGTTAAGATCAAGTCTGCTGAAGAGGAAGCTATTAAACTTCAAGATGTTGAGCGATAAAAGTTGGAGGTGGAGGAGAAGTTGAAGGCTGCCGAGGAGCTCCTTAGGGAAAGGACCTCCTCGGAGAAGGCAAAAAGGAAGAAGGCAGTTAAAAAATCTTTCTGCGCTGGTTGGGATAAGGGCTGGAACAAGGGCCTAGCTTCCATGTCCTCTCAAATGGAGTATGCAGGTGTCAAATTCTTTAGGAATGGATGGGTGGCTGCATTGAAAGAGATGAAAGTTGCTGAGACTTCTGAATTGTTCCAGTAACACACTCATGGCCCTCCACCCTCTCCTGGAGAAGAAGAAGAGGATGAAGCTGCTTCAGACGAATCTTCAATAATGACTGGAGATCAGGTCCTTACTGTTCCTGTTGTTCATCTTTCTGAGCAATCCCAACCAGCCAGTACTTCTGTCGAGCAGCTAATCTTGCCCTCCGAGCAACCAGTCTCTTCCTCAAAACCTTCTGAGGAAGTCATAGGAAACAAAGAGAAGGTGTAGAGTTGCTTGGGTGTTTATTTTGTTATTCTATGTAACCTCAGATTTTGTATTTTCCCTTTATGATAAAATAAAAAATTTAAACTTTAGTTATTTGTCTTGACCTCTTCTTTGACTTGCTCTGTCTGTATCCTTATTGATTCTTTTTATTTCTTTTTGCTTTGTTAGTTTATGGCCAGAATGGAGCTATTATCAACTCATGACACCGAATTGATGAAGAAATGCAATGACTACTTCAAAGCTGGTCATGCAGACCTAAATAAGGCTCAAATCATTGATATCTTGGGTTCGGATGCTTCTGACCAAGCAGTCGAAGCTTACCAATACCTGAAATGTTTGCTCGATCATGCAGTTTCCAACAATGTGGCTTACTATGAGATGATTGAAGATCTCCAAGGAACGATCGAGGAACTTCAGCTGCAGTACAAAGAGTCTTCCACACTTTTGCATCAGGTATATGAGAGGAAATATCAGCAATTGAGTGTTGATAAAGAATATGATAAATTTATCTCTGGTTATGAGAAGAAAGAGGGCCTTATGAAGCTTGAGGTTGAAGAACACAAACATATTGCCAAGTTGTTGGAGTAGGAGAACATTGCCTTGCAATAGGAGATAAAACATCTCAAGTCTGCTACTTCTTCCTCGGGAGCCTTGGTCCCTGTTAATAATGAAGGTTTCTCTTTCTTAAAGGTAGAAAATGCCAACTTAAGAGATGAGTTAGAAACTTTAAAAAGAGTTGGACCCTCCACATCCACTCGTGGACGAGCAAGATCTTCTTCTCGTGGATGAGCAAAGGCTGGTCGGGTCTCTATTGAAGAAGCTAGAACGCAGGCAGCTTTAGAAAATCAGGCCTTTCAGTTGGTGGCGAAGAACCAAGCCTTAGCAGAAATGTCTAAGAAGATTTTGAACTTCAGCGAATAATTATCCACCCAGAGTTCTGCCTTGGAAAACAAAGAACTTCTGGTGAGGAATCTCCACGAGCAACTGGAGAGGTTAATTTACCAATATCACAAACAACCCAGAGAGTTTTGGATGGCTGGGTATAATGAAGCCCTTTACTATCTTGATGCTCGGATCCAACAATCAAATAACGAGGGGTACAAGCAGGGATGGTAAAATGCTATGTGTGTGCTATAATTGGAGCAGGGATTTTATTTATGGGATTATTATGAGCCTGGAGTGCTCGATTTACCCGTTCCTCCTTTTAAACTTGATTTTAGCTGGATTCCTGTTCGTGCAATTCCTTGATGTCTAATTTCCAAGTATCTTGGTGATTATAGTCTTCATGCCAACTTCGAGATATCTCGCCCGAAACATTTACTTGATCGGCCATCTGTAATGAATATTAGAATGCTGAGAGATGTAAATTTTATAAATTATCCTTATGCCTTAGATGATCCTCCTGCTGGAATAGAACCTGTTTCAAAGGCAGGAGGGAAAAAACCAATAGAATAGGATTTTTTATGTAATGAAGTGTATTTTTCACAGCATATGTAATTCTACTTGATTTGAATGAAGAAATTTTTAATCTTTTGCCATTTTATTTTCTTCTAAGTAATTTGCAGAATGTCTTTGTTTGTGAATATATGCACATTTTGATATGTACATTCTGTTTTGTTTTTGGATAATAGAACTCGTCCTATCTATTATTTGATTATAGTGACTTGTCACTCTTTGGGCCAAAGCAATGTAATGATTTTCATCCCATGTTCCTGACTTGTTTAACCAACCGGAGTTGATTGTATTTAATTTTCTGACCAACTGGAGTTGGTGGTAATTGATTCACAACCAACCGGAGTTGGTGGAAATTTATTTGCCAACCAACCGGAGTTGATGGTAATTGATTCCCGACCAACCGGAGTTGGTGGTAATTGATTTGTCTACCAACCGAAGTTGGTGGTAATTGATTCCCGACCAACCGAAGTTGATGGAAATTTATTTGCTAACCAATCGGAGTTGGTGGTAGCTGATTTTTGACCAACCGGAGTTGGTGGTAATTGATTCCCGACTAACCGGAGTTGGTGGAAATTTATTTGCTGTCCAATCGGAGTTGGTGGTAATTGATTCCCGACCAATCGGAGTTGGTGGTAATTGATTCCCGACCAACTGGAGTTGGTGGTAATTGCTCTGAAGTTGATGTATAGTGTGCAACACTAATATTTCGAAAAAATTTCAACAAAAAGAGAGAACTGGGTAAAACATCCAACACTTTATTCATACTGAAGAAACTGCATTACATGGGAAATTCAACTACTGATAATATTTGGGCAGATGTTCTGTATTCCACGCATTCTTGAATTCCTCCCCCTCCAAGGATTCAATCCTGTATGTCCCTAGACGAACAATCTCTTTTACTCTGTACCATGCCAGTTGGCTTCCAGTTTGTTATTCTTTTGTACTACTTTCTTCAGCACATAATCTCTTTCCTTCAAATCACACTTCTTCACTCTTTTGTTATAGAAAAAGCTGTTTGCTGTTGATACGTTGCGTTCCTGATTGTTGCTTCTTCCCTAACTTCTTCGAGCATATCCAGGTCTAACCTTCTCATCAAATCACTGATAGGATAATTAAAATTGAGCACTTTATGCGTGGGTAGACCCAATTCGGCGGGTATGACAACCTCACTTCCAAACGCCAGCATGTATGGAGATTCTCCTGTTGCTGTTCGTGGTGTTGTACGATAAGCCCACAACATAGAATGTAATTCGTTAATCCAATTTCATTTTTCATCATCTAGTCGTTTCTTTAGACCATTCAGCAGAGTTCTATTTATCACCTCGGTTTGCCCATTACTCTGCAGATGGCCTGGTGAAGAATGGGCCTTTAACACATTATATTAATGACAATACGCAGTAAACTCCTCGTTATCAAACTGGGTTCCATGGTCGGTAATGAATGCATATGGGAGACCATATCTGCAGATGATATTTTTCCAAATGAATTGATAGACTTTATCGTATGTCATATCAATGAGAGTCTCAGCTTCCACCCATTTGTTAAAGTAATCCACAGCAACCACAAGGTATTTAAATCTTCTTCGGGTCATTGGAAGTGGCCCGACCAAGTCTATTCCCCACATGGCGAATGGCCAAGGAGACGTGATGGGTGTTAACAATGCTTGGGGAGTTCTTCGGATAGAGGAGAAGTGTTGACATTTATCACATTTCTTGGCATAAGCTACGCAATCAGCTCTCATCGTTGGCCAGTAATACCCCTGCGTTGTTATTCTTTGCAAAAGCGTCCGACCTGCTACATGGGCTCCATAAGACCCTTCATGGACCTCTTCGATCAAATCTTTCACTTCGGAGGTGTGGACATATCTTTGTAGCCCTGCTATAATTCCTCGTCTATATAAAATGCCATTGGTCAATACATAACGAGCAGCTTTAAACTTCAGTTTCTTGGCTGCGAGTTTATCGGTTGGTAAAGCCCCCTCTTCAATATAGGCCCTGATGGGATCCATCCAAGATGGTCCCAAGTCAAGGGCAATAAAGTTTATCATCAAATCTTGGTCTATGCTCTGACCAACCAGGATTTCCATCGGGATTGTTCTTTGTAGTTCGATGCGTGTGGCAGATGCTAACCGAGCTAATGCGTCTGCTTTTACATTCTTCGATCTCGGTATTCTAATCAACTGAATTGCATTAAAGCTCGAGACAACTTCCATTGCCTTCGCATGATACTTGATCATTAATTCTCCTTTTGCTGCATACATCCCCAGCATTTGATTTATGATTAACTGTGAGTCACTGAATACAACAACTTGCTTTGCCTTAATGTTTTTTGCCAAATTGAGACCCACGATCATAGCTTCATATTCAGCCTCATTATTAGAAGCCTTAAATTGAAAGCGCAGAGCATACTCCACATCAATTTCATCCGGGCTATTTAAAACAATCCCTGCTCCACTGCCTGTAGTGCAAAAAGAGCCATCCACATATAAATTCTATATAGGTACTTCATCATCAAATTTTTGATCAGACAGAGTTCCTCGATGGAATATTTGGTGCTTTATTTTGTCCTCCTTCAGCACTTCTCGTTGCTCGTTGATCATCCTCTCTTGCTCGTCCCCCGACGTAAGTTGGTTGGGGTTTAAATTTGATGATCCTATAGCATCCATAGGCTGGTCGGTATTCAACTTCTGCTCTTCATAGATATCCTCCTGAGTGAATTATGCGATAAAATCCGCTACTGCCTGCCCTTTGAGCGACGATCTAGGCTCATAAATTATATCATATTCTCCAAGTTCTACTGCCCAGTACATCAATCTTCCTGATTTCTCCGGTTGGTGCAGAGCTTGCCTTAACGGCATATCGGTGTATACCACTATAGTATGGGCTTGGAAGTATGGCCTCATCCTTCTACTTGCTTCAATTAGTGCTAGTGCCAATTTCTCTAGCCTTAGATATCTGATTTCTGATCCTCGGAAAGCTTTGCTGGTATAGTAGAGTGGTTTTTATACTCCATTCTACAACCTGATCAATGTCGAGCTAACTACATTATCTGATACTGCCAGATACAAGTATAATCTTTCTCCCGTCACTGGTCTGGACAACAATGGAGGTGTCCCCAGATATTTCTTCAATGCTCGAAAGGCCTCCTCACATTCATTATTCCATTCAAAGGTTTTCCGGAGTGTTTTGAAGAATGGTAAGCATCTATATGTTGCTCGTGACACAAACTTATTAAGTGTTGCAACTCGCCCTGTGAGACTTTGCACTTCCCTCTTCGTCGTTGGAGATCGTAGCTCCAATAAAGCCTTGATCTTTTCAGGGTTGGCCTCGATACCTCGTTGATTAACGATATATCCTAGAAACATGCCTTCTCGTACTCCAAATATGCATTTGGTGGGATTCAGCTTCATTTGATATTTCTCTAGTTGATCAAAGGTCTGGCCTAAGTCAACTAGATGATCAGCAACTTTCTTGCTCTTCATCAACATATCGTTAACATAAACCTCCATGTTATAACTGATTTTCTCTGCAAACACCTTGTTCATCAGCCGCTGATATGTTGCACCTGTATTTTTAAGTCCAAAAGGCATAACATTATAGCAATAAGTTCCCCTTGGGGTGATAAAATAGGTATACTCCCTGTATTCAGGCTTCATTTTAATCTGGTTGTAGCCTGAATAAGCATCCATGAAACTCAACAATTCATGCCCCGAGGTAGCATCCACTAGTTGATCGATTCGGGGCAAAGGAAAATGATCATTTGGGCATGCCTTATTATGATCAGTGAAGTCTACACACATCCTTCACTTGTTATTTTTTTTCTTCGCCATCACCACATTTGCTAGCCAATCAGGATATTTAACATCTTCAATAAAAGAGGCTTTTTGTAGTTTCTCTACTTCTTCCTGTATAGCTTGGTTCTTCTCAGGACTGAACACTCTCCTTCGCTGTTTTATTGGCTTGATTTCCTTGTTCACGTTGAGCTCGTGACACAAGAAATTCGGATCTATCCCTGGCAAGTCTTCATGACTCCATGTAAAGGTCTGCCTTCTTCACCTTAAAAATGCTATCAATTCCTATTTTATTGATACATCCAATGATGCACCAATTTGAGTTGTTCGTTCTGGATGCTCGTCCTCCATGACTTGTCCCTTCACGAGTTGAGACTTGTCTCTAGGGTCTAATGTTTCAATCTATGCCTCTCCTATTTTATCCACTTGATAGGTAGTAGTCTTCTTCCTAGATTCTTCACGTTCCTCCTGTTCAGCAGATGAATAGTAGCATTCCCAAGCTACTTTCTGGTCGCATTTCATAACTCCTACTCCAAAGTTGGTTGGGAATTTTAACACTGATGTACAGTAGATGGTACTGCCTCTAACTTCTTCAGACCTACCCTTCCCATGATGATATTGTAGGATAATTGGACGTTTTTATCCATTATGAAAAAGCGTATTCTTTCTGTTCGACAAGCAGGCCATGTACCGATAAGCATATCCAACTTGATTGTTCCAAGTGGAAAAACCTTCTCGCCAGTAAAGCCAAGGAGGGGCCTATGATAGGGCTCCAACTGGGTTAGCTTCAGATTCAAACTATCAAAGTAGGGATAAAACATGATATCTGCCAAGCTACTATTATCCACTAGTACTCGTGAAATCACCACTTCCTTCATTCTCATCTTGATCACCAATGGGTCGTCATGAGGATATAGTACACCTGCCAGGTCGTTCTTAGAGAAACCAATGACCAATTTATCTTCGTTTACCTTCCTCGGGGGATCATCTTCAGCCAGATTTATTTGTTGAATGTACGAGCAAGCTTGAGCCTTATTGAGGTAAGCTTTCTTTTCTGAAGTCATATCCCCACCTCCTGCATCTCCTCCTGTAATAACATTACATTCAAATGATCCAAAATGGATTGAAAATACCTCGCGTTCTGGCTGCTTTGGTCTTTTGGGGAGATCGGGATCATATTGGTCATCCTCTGGGTCTTCTTCATGACTTCTCTTCTTGTCTTCTTTTACTCATCGAGGAGATCTAGACCTCTGCCTTGTTCGATCGTTGACCTTTCCACCATTTCGGGGATCAACATACTTGGTCAATTTTCCCCGCCCGATGAGCTCTTCAATTTCATTCTGGAGAGCTATGCAGTTTTTGGTTGTGTGACCATGTTCTTTATCAAACTCACAATATTTGGATTTATTCCTCTTGTCAGGATCTGCCTTCATTTTTTCTGGCCAGTTCAGCTCCTCGCTGTTCTTGATCTCTTTCATAATATGATTTATATCTCCCTTCAAAGGAGTATAATTTCCAAATTTCTTCAACTGTTCTAATGCTTGCTTTGCTTTCGATTGCCTGTTGCCACCATTATTCTTCTGCTCCTTCTTCTCAATCCTATCAGCCTCGACATTGGTCTCCTTAGTGTCTGTATTATTCTTCACAGCCATAGCTTCCTCGGCGTTCATAATCTTGGCTGCCTTTGCCATTAGTTCTGCCATGGTTCTAGGCAGATCTTTGGCTAGAGTGTAGTACAATTTATCTGGCAACAGTCCACTCATCAGAGCAGTAATTACTGTTTTCTCCTCGTAATCAATAACTTTAAGTTTCTCATTATTGAAACGAGCAATATAGTCTCTGGTGCTTTTCACATGTCTTCTGTATAACACTCAATAAGTGTGCTACTCGTTTGACTAGTTTACCCTGAAATAGAAATTCCCAATAAAGAGCTCGGCCAATTGAAAGAAAGTCGTGATCTTCCCTCGAGGAAGATTATTGTACCATATTTGAGAAGATCTGGTAAGAGTTCCTAAAAATGGCCTGCATCTCATCTCATCTGGAACTGCATAGATATCAGCAGCAGCTTGCTATTGTTCTATATGAAGGACAGGGTCAGTTTTTCCATCATATTTAGGCGTCACTGTTGGAGCTTTGAATTTAGATGGTGTGGGAAAATCCACAATTGCCTGTACAAAGGGTGTCCCTTGAACGAAAGTCCTTTGTAGAGGATTCTTGGCCTTAGCCATTTCCCCTAATCTGTACTCCAACCTTTGAATAGAGCCCTTCCATGCGTCATTTCCTTCCTCGGGTCTATTGGTTCGAGCAATTGATCACGTTGAATTTGCCTCTTGGGATCTTTCATTACGAGCAGTTGGTCGTGATTGGGCAGAGCCTTCCCTTAGATCGAATGGTCGTGGAGAGTTCCTCGACGCAATCCTAGGAGGACTTCTATTCCTCCTAGGGCCCAAATGATCAAAAGGAGAGACTCTACTAAAACTTTTTAGAGATGTGGTCCTTTCTGGAGATAGAGTGATGTTTCGCTAAGAGTCTGTATCCCGTACGGAGGAAGTCCGACCAGGTTGGTAAGAAGGATCATTAGATCTCTCTGTACGATATGAGTCGGTGCGTCTGGATCGAGATTCCTCTGGGAATAACGCTTGTCTAGTTCTCAAAGAGGGTAAACGTGTATTTCTCTGAACACTCCGTTGTCCTGATTGGGGTGGCACTCCACCTTGAACATTTGTATGAGTTATCGCATGGTTTCTTGCATGACCGTCTGGCCTTGGGCCAAATTAGCCATTATACCAGCCAGATCTTGGATAATTGGGGGAGTAGATGGATTTGGAGGGATTTCAACGTTTCGATTACTGGATTCCAAATTATCAGCCATTGATGATGAATTATTTTGGTGAAAAACTCTTAAGTATAGTCATTTCCCACAGACGACGCCAATTTGTTGATGTAAAAAATTAGATTATCTCTAATTTATCAATCACAGGTAAAATAAATAAGACAAAAATATTTTTAAAGTGGTTCAGCCTTGTGAGAATGGACTATATCCACTATTTTTGTTATTATTGACTGTTTGCTTGGAATTCTCGATAACGGATTTACCAAGAAATTTCGAGTCCCCTTCTAATGAGGAGGTTACAATGTATTTATAGCCTTGAGGCTATACATATGAAATGACAATGCGCAGTTATCTAGTAGACACATGCGTCTGTATGATAATAATGAGCATTTATCGCGCAGTCGTCTCTTTGATTATCCTGATTTGAGTGCTCTGTACGCTAAGTAGCTCGGTACGCTTGAGCTGCTCGGACCGCCTGAGTTGCTTGGGGCCCATGAGTTGCTCTTGGCGCTTGAGTAGCTCGATGGCAGTGAGTTGATCGATAGAAGTTTAGTTTACACATGTCTTCAAGTGATGGGTCCATATCAACAGATTAAATTTAGGATCAACAGAAGCCCCCAATGTTTCATAGTTTGATGTTGAAGAAAAGTATGGAACATTCTGCTTGAAAACTGCATAGATTATTGGTTTGTATGGTTTTTAGGAAAGCATTCGTTGTATATAACTCCTCTTTGAGTGCACAGTGTCAGGCCTCATAAATATTTTAAATTTTCATGACCGCTTCGATATTGGTGCTCCTTTTCTTCGTTTAGCCGCCGGATACGCAAACGTCCTCCCTTGTAATCATTGCTTTTCTCTATTCCTGAGGTAAAGTATTTAATCGCGACGGAAATCCTATCGTCTTTCACTTTTCAAATCTGTATCTTTGAACTCTTCATTTTCTCTCTATCTTGTGCCTTCGTTCCTTCCGTCGCTCATTGTCACCTGATCTCTTTTTCTCTGTAAGATTTTCTTCCCTTTCTTTTATTTATTTTGTTCATCATGGTTTATATTGTTGAGTCATTGGACAAATTTCAGTCTGAATTTTTAATCCCTTTCGTGGTTTAGTTTAGAAGAACTTTCTGAACCTTCTGATTATTTTTCTTTGGCTGAGGGACAATGGTTCCCAAGTCTCTTTGTGGCTGAATGTGGCTTTTCTTTTCCTTCAAACCCCCTATGTTTGGACTTCTGTCAATATTTTGACGTTGTACTTGGAAAAATAGCTCCAAATACCTGGAGGATAGTTAATGTCATTTATAGATTGAATCAACTCCATGGAACCCGTTTAGGGATTCCAGAGATCATGTAGTGCTACGGATGGGTTGTCAGTGATTCCACATTCTATTTAAAAATAAGGTTTTTATATAGGGCTTTAGTTGTCAATCTCCCTGACGCCAATAGGGATTACTTTAAACATGGGGTGGTAATGAAAAATTGGCAACACCCTCCCTTAAATGGAGATGATGTATACCAAGGTCCCAGATGTCCACCTTATGGCAACGGGATAGGTTGTTTTTATTTATTGAAATCTTGTTTTCTTTGTGTTTGATAAAATATATCACTGACATTTAATTTTTGCTTATTACAGTTGATAATAAAAGAAAATCTCCAAAAGAAACCGAGGTTAATTTGAAGCATTTAAAACTTATACGGAGTTTGAACCAATCTGTTACCGAGGAGCATATTAGGTCTGCTTCTTACTTATTGCAATACAAGAGCTACACTTTATCCTTCACTGCTCGTCCTCGTCCAGTGGTAGTTGACATTGACCAGGTACCAGCTTCTGAAACTGGTGCAGAAGGTTCTTCCTCTGAGTTAAATATTCCCCTCAGTGATCTAATGAAGAAGAGAAGAGCTCCTGCTTTCTTTGATAAATCTGCCCCTACCAATGTGGAGGCGAAGAAAAGTAAGTAAGATATCCCAGAAGAAGGGACAAGAAACATTGATGCACCCCCTCCTGCTGCTGCCAAGAAAGTTATTAAGAAGTCCCCTGTGGCTTCGACCAAGGCTGTTGTTATCTCTCCTCAGAGTGAGGTTATTGTCATATCGCTGACAAAGACAACGTCTTTGGTTGAAAAAGCTCCTGCTCCTCTGAAAAGGTTAAAGAAAAACCCTTCTGAGAGACCTGCTGAACCTATCTCTCAGCCTTTAAATGTTGAAAGTGATGTTCCAACTTTTGTTCCACCGAGCTCTGATATGGGCTTGGTGAAATCTTGGACTATCCCTAAAGTCCAAGGCATTGCAGACACTCTTTCTCGTGACATAGTCACTACCCTGGCAGCTCAACACATTGCCTCAGTAAGTATTATTAGTCCGAGTCTTTCACTTTCTAATATTATGTTCATATCTTGATCTAATGTTATTTCTTTTTTCAGCTGGTGACGTGTTTCAACAGCATCTTGAAGAAGGATGAAGCTATCAAGGCTTCAAGCTCCTCGGGAGGTGTAGAGGAAGCTTTTGTTGGTCTGACTCAGTCTTTAAATGACTCTCGTCAAAAGTACGAGGAAGATAAAGTTGATTGGGAGAAGTAACTCAAGTCCATCGAGCTAGAAAGAAATCAAGCTGTGAATGCCTCCAAGGATTTGGAGAAAAAATTGACAGAGTCTGAGTAGAGCAACAAAGTCTTCGAACAAAGCAACAAGGAGCTGGAAGTTAAGCTCAAGTCTGCTGAAGAGGAAGCTATTAAACTTCAAGATGTTGAGCGATAAAAGTTGGAGGTGGAGGAGAAGTTGAAGGCTGCCGAGGAGCTCCTTAGGGAAAGGACCTCCTCGGAGAAGGCAAAAAGGAAGAAGGCAGTTAAAAAATCTTTCAGCGCTAGTTGGGATAAGGGCTGGAACAAGGGCCTAGCTGTCATGTCCTCTCAAATGGAGTATGCAGGTGTCTAATTCTTTAGGGATGGATGGGTGACTGCATTGAAAGAGATAAAAGTTGCTAAGACTTCTGAATTATTCCAGCAACACACTCATAGCCCTCCTCCCTCTCCTGGAGAAGAAGAAGAAGAGGATGAAGCTGCTTCAGACGAATCTTCAATGATGACTGGAGATATAGTCCTTGCTGTTCCTGTTATTCATCTTTTCGAGAAATCCCAACCAGCTAGTACTTCTGTCAAGCAGCTAATCTTGCCCTACGAGCAACCAGTCTCTTCCTCAAAACCTTCTGAGGAAGTCATAGTAAACAAAGAGAAGGTGTAGAGTTGCTCGGGTGTTTATTTTTTTATTCTATGTAACCTCAGATTTTGTATTTTCCCTTTATAATGAAATAAAAAATTTAAACTTTAGTTATTTGTCTTAACCTCTTCTTTGACTTGCTCTGTCTGCATCCTTATTGATTTTTTATTTATTTCTCTTTGCTTTGTTAGTTTATGGCCAGAATGGAGCTATTATGAACTCATGACACCGAATTGATGAAGAAATGCAATGTCTACTTCAAAGCCGGTCATGCAGACCTAAATGAGGCTCAAATCATTGATATATTGGGTTCAGATGCTTCTGACCGAGCAGTCGAAGCTTACCAATACCTGAAATGTTTGCTCGATCGTGCAGTTGCCAACAATGTGGCTTACTATGAGATGATTGAAGATCTCCAAGGAACGATCGAGGAACTTCAATTGCAGTACAAAGAGTCTTCCACACTTTTGGATCAGGGATGTGAGAGGAAATATCAGCAATTGAGTGCTGATAAAGAATATGATAAATTTATCTCTGCTTATGAGAAGAAAGGGAGCGTTCTGAAGCTTGAGGTTGAAGAACACAGACATAATTCCAAGTTATTAGAGCAGGAGAACATTTCCTTGCAAGAGGAGATAAAACATCTCATGTCTGCAGCATCTTCCTCGGGAGCCTTGGTCCCGGTTAATGATGAAGGTTTCTCTTTCTTAGAGGTAGAAAATTCCAACTTAAGAGATGAGTTGGAAACTTTAAAAAGAGCTGGACCCTCCACATCCACTCATGGACGAGCAAGATCTTCTTCTCGTGGACGAGCAGGGGGTGGTCGGGTCTCTATTGAAGAAGCTAGAACGCAGGCGGCTTTAGAAAATCAGGCCTTTCAGTTGGTGGCGAAGAACCAAGCCTTAGCAGAAATGTCTAAGAAGATTTTGAACTTCAGCGAACAACTATCTACTCAGTGTTCTGCCTTGGAAAACAAAGAACTTCTGGTGAGGAATCTCTACGAGCAACCGGAGAGGTTAACTTACCAATTTCATAAACAACCCAGAGAGTTTTGGATGGCTGGGTATAATGAAGCCCTTTACCATCTTGATGCTCGGATCCAGCAATCAAATAACGAGGGGTACAAGCAGGGATGGTTAAATGCTATGTGTGTGCTACAATTGGAGAAGGGACATTATTTATGGGATTAATATGAGCCTGGAGTGCTCGATTTACCCGTTCCTCCTTTTAAACTTGATTTTAGCTAGATTCCTGCTCGTGCAATTCCTCGATGTCTGATTTCCAAGTATCTTGGTGATTACAGAACAGTCTAATGTAGAAGAACAATGTTGTAGAAAATAATTTTATAAATTGTAAATTACAATAAATTACGGAACAGTCTAATGTAGAAGAACAAAATAAAAGGCAGAAGACGTATAGTTGTAATGAATTTGAGACCAAGTCGAATGTTGAACAATCTCTCCTTAAGACAGAATTCGCCCCCGCTTATGGTGCTTACGGCTTGAACTATGGGCGTCTGTCTCCCAGGATCCCTTACAGGAAGCACTACAATATGGTGGTTCCACAAACTAATAATGGTGATAAACTCTCTGGTTTTTAGAGGAAGGACGAAGTTGTAGTAGAATGAATTTTTTCTAGTAAATTTTTTTTTGTTAAAGGGCTGGACTGTTTATTTATAGCCATGAAGTGGTGACTGTTCAGAACAATCATAACCCTTCAAAGGTTTAGATTTAATCATGAACAGTCATAACTCTTATAAGGGATTTATTAAAACGACCACTTTTTAATTAACATCTTAATTAATTGATTAAAACTGATTTGGGTTGAAAAAATCAAACCAGGACCAAACTTTAAGCCCAAAAGCCCTATTAAATTTTTTCCAAAGGGTTAATGTTTATTCAAGAAAGACCCACGGGCACGGGTCGGGGCGGGCCGACCAATCGGACGCAAGGCGACGACACGCGCACGGTATGGGCTTTTGGCCCAAAGCCCAAACATGCATAATGTAGTTCCTCTCCCCTTTAAAGAGCTGGGATACCCTCAAGGCATTCAGTGCCTAGTCCCAACTTTGAGGTATATTAACTTCATGACTTTTTCACACTTTTCCAACGTGGGACAAAATTTCTACACTAACTACATAGTGCAACTTGTGTTCTAATGAGTTACTTTGAGTCCATTTTTTTCACTCATTCCTTAATGATTTTGATCATATGAATATACCCCGCTATTCTCCTCTCGACAAGGATCGCGTAGGTACATTGACCTATCAATTTTGATGTGTGGGTCCCATAGTAAATTAACCTCAATGTTACTTTAAATTGAATTTTTATACATTTTATTCCAACAGTCCCGCATATGACTGAAGTTTGGGTGAAGAGAATCAAAGGGATGAAGAGACAAGTATAAAGAGAGTATCGAGGAAAGACATTGCATAAAAAAGATAACGCAATGAATATTTTCTAGTGAAATACTATCGAGTTTACTAGCCGATCAATGAACGCGATGTCTTGAATTGATCAACCTTTTTGTGTAAATTGAGACAATAGAATTCCCACAACGCCTTTCCAAACTTATTAGTTCTCATTTTTGTGCCCATTTTGGCCTTAGACACATTCTGGTTTCATGAGTGTGTTATAGAATTTGGCCTTCGGCATTCTCATAGAAGTGGTCTCTTCTCACTCATATAGGTGATTTCTATAATGAGTATCCTGCTAATACCCCACTTGACATATACATTCAAGGTATAGAAATCATTAAAAACATAGTTTATCCTTATACACGCGACAGTTTGTGTACTGACTCATTTTTAAAATGGGAGGAAGAACTTAAGGTATTACTTTTCAGTGTTATCTGAGTCACCATAATTAGGTTGTCCTTTTGAACTTATTTCTTAGGATCGCGAGTCATTTATGTTGGGTTTCCATTAAGACGACTCTTTATAAATTCACAGGCTTTAGGCCTATTCCACGTGATGAACTTGCAAGTTGCTCTCCAAGTATACCTTTAGTTAGTGGATCCGTAATATTTTCCTTTGACTTTAAATAGTCAACAAAAATAATTTCATTCGAGAGCAATTGTCTAACGATTTGGTGTCGACGACGTATATGTCGTGACTTACTATTATAGTTTATATTTTCAGTCCTATCAAAATTAGATTGACTGTCACAATGTATTATGATAGGTGACACGGGATTTGACCATATAGGAATATCCTCTAAGAAGTTTCTAAGCCATTCGGCTTCTTTCCCAGCTTTGCTTAAAGCAATAAATTCAGATTCCATAGTGGATCTTGCAATACACGTTTGTTTGGAGGATTTCTAAGATACGGCTGCACCTCCAACAGTAAATACATATCCACTTGTGGATTTCGAATTAGTTCAATCAATTCTCCAATTTGCATCTTTATATCCTTCAAGTACAAGTGGATATCATTCATAGTGAAACCCATTCTTAAAAGAGTATCGAAGATATTGAAGAACTCTTATCAAGGCTTTCCAATGATCTTTTCCTGGATTACTCGTATATCGACTAAGTTTACTAATCGAGTATGCTATATCCGATCGAGTACAATTTGTTGATACATCAAACTTTTGATTATACGAGAATATTCTAATTGAGATATATTTTCACCTTTGTTTGTTATCAGGTGAATAATTGGGTCTATAGGTGTTCTTACTGGAGTTTGCTCATATTTATTATATGTTTGAAGAATTTTCTCAACATAATGAGCTTGAGATAAACTTAGCCCTTCGAAAATTCTAGAAATCTTAATTCCTAGTATAACATCTGCTAGACCCATATCTTTCATTTCTAATTTACTAATCAACATTTGTTTAGTAGCATTAATGACATCATTATTGCTATCGATGATTAGCATATCGTCTACATATAGACATACAATGACATGTCCCCTTTTATTGCTTTTGACATAAACACATTTGTCACATTCATTTATCTTGAAGCAATTTGACTTCATTGTATTGCCAAATTTTTCATGCCGTTATTTGGGTGCTTGTTTTAGCCCATAGAACGACTTTACAAGTTTACATACTGTTTTTTATTTCCAGGATACTTAAATCCTTTCGGTTGTTCCATATATAATTCTTCATCTAATTCACCATTTAAAAATGTCGTTTTAACATCCATTTGGTGTATTTCCAAATTAGGTATTGCCTCAATTGCAATTAACATTCTAATGCATGTAATCCTTATAACAGGTGAATAAGTGTCGTAATAATCTATTCCCTCCTTTTGTTTGTATCCGTTAGCTACAAATCTAGCCTTATATTTATCAATAGTTCCATCAGCTTTCATATTCCGTTTGAATATCCATTTACAACTTAACGGTTTTGTCCCCAGTGGTAAGTTCACCAGTTCCCATGTATGATTTTGCATAATGAATTCAATTTCACTATTTATAGCTTATTTCCAATACGAGCCTTCCGGAGTGGATAAAGCTTCCTTAACCGTTTGAGGTTCACTTTCAAATGTCGGGCACATGCAATACATCGTTAAGTGCGAGATGCTTACCCGAAGTCATTTTCAACACGACTTTACCTTGACCTTCAACCTTCAAGGTGGAGGAGTTTCCCATGAATAGTTATTCTCCATTTGCAATTAGTTGGTAGGTTGTGAACATACTTTTTTCAGAACACACATGGCGTGTAGCGCCGATATCAACCCATCACTCTTTGGTGTTTCCTACCAAATTTACTTCAGATAAAATTGCGAAGAGAGACACATTGGAAACATCATCAGATAATGCATGGAATTCTATCATGTTGGCTTGTGGTGCTTTCTTCTCGAAGTTTTATTACTTTCTTCTCGAAGTTTTAATTGTTCGGTTAAGGATAGAAGAAGATAATCGTAAATCTGAAAAGAAAAACGGTAACCATGTTATGTCTGCAAAAGAAAATATTGTTGAGGATGGACACAAATTTAACAAGAAGAGGAAGCACAAAAATGAGGTCATAGGGCCAAGGATTGTCATAAGTCCAAGGATTGTCACAAGCCCAAAAAGTAATAATACTCTTCCAAGGGTTTGAACTATGGGCGTCTGTCTCCCAGGATAAAGCGGTCCTCAAACCCCACAAGAAGCACTAGAATAGGGTGGTTCCATGAACTAATAATGGTGATAAACTTATGGTTTTAGGAGGAAGGATAAAGTTGTAGAACAAGGAAGCTTTTCTGGTAATTTTTTTTTGTTCAGGGGAAGGACTGTTTATTTATCGCCACGAAGTGGTGACTGTTCAGAACAGTCATAACCCTTCAAAGGTTTAGATTTAATCACGAACAGTCACAACTCTTCCAAGGGTTGTGATTTAATCCCCCTTTTTTTAATTAATTATTTATTAAAATGACCACATTTTAATTAGTGTCATAATTAATTAATCAAAACTGATTCGGGTTGAAAAAATAAAACCAGGCCTAAAATTTAAGCCCAAAATCCCTATTAAATTTTATCCAAAAAGTTAATGTTTATTCAAGCACAACCCACGGACCACGGGCTAGGCCGACCGCCAGGATGGCGGCGGCGGCACACGCGGGTGTGGGCTTTTGACTCAAAGCCCAAACATGCATACTATAGGTCCTCTCCCCTTCAAAGAGTAGGAATACCCCTAAGGCATCCAATTCCTAGTATTAACTTATGACTTTTCCACACTTTTCCAATCTGGGATACAATTTCTACACTAACTACATTGTGTAGCTTGTGTTCTAATGGATTACTTTGAGTCCAAATTTCTCATTCATTCCTTAATGATTTTGATCATATGAATATACCCCCATATTCTCCTCTCGACAAGGATCGCGTAGGTACATTGACCCGTCCATTTTGATGTGTGGGTCCCACGGGAAATTAACCTCAAAGTTACCTCAAATAGAATTTTTTATACACTTTATTCCAACAGGATTTAATGTGGGTATGGGTATTGAGGATCAGGCGGGTAGGCTGATGGGGGTGGCGGGTGGGGTGGTAAAGTGTGTGTATTAAAAATGGGTCCTAGTAAATACACCCAAAAAATATCTCCAAAACACCACATAAAAATTAAACTCACACTTTACTAACGACACCCAAAAGTGTTGTACCTTTTTTTTCTTTTAAAATGTATTGTGGTGACAATTATATTCAACACAAATAAATGAGAGAAGCGCAATCACCATGGAAAATAAAAAAGGTAAAATGCCAATCACACAACACAGTATGTACGTGGTTCAGCAAGAATGCCTACGTCCACGGTGGTGCAGTCAGTATTATTTCTATATACTCCGGGGAGCGTTTACAGAGAATACAGTGTGTGACTTTTTGCCCCAGGCTTAGGGTTTATTATACACATGTCTGTCCTCGGGGAGTGGGGGTGTTGGACTCCCCCACGTCCACTATCTTCTCCTGGAATATCTCTATACGAGAACCTGGGAGGAGACTAAATCTTAATTCTATTTAGTTAAGGTGAGGGGTCCGAATTTTGGGTCGTTTTTATTAGGCTACTCGTCCGCCCCATAATGGTAAATTCGGGTACCCACAATTGCCCCTAAAGTTATTGGGCCACAATTTGGGCACAATAAATTTAAATGATTTGCCATAATGGCACTTTTGTGAAACGTGTAACTCTTTCCAAAGTCGAGAACTGATTTAGGCGGCAGTTGCTTCGTGTCCTGTGCGCGATGATTGGGAGCATTTAAAAGGTATTTGGATCAGCGTTCCATAGTTGTCGTTTTAAATTTCTTTACATTCACTCATCTTCTGCGAGTTTTAGCTGTTGTGTCTTCTTCTCCGGGCCTTCATTTTCTTCGCTTTCACTCTCTCTCATCATCTGGGCTTGTGATCTTTCATCTCGTAAGTCCTCTTTGCTCTTTCTTTATGCTTTTTTTGTTGAGTTTTCTCTGAATTTGCTATTTTAGGGTTTACAAATATCAAAGATAGGTAATAGATCAGTGTCTAAGTTCATGATGTTCTATAACATCCCAGAATGGGTAAAGATTGAGTGCGCCTCTCTCCCTAAGAATATTAGAGAGATAGAGGGTGCTTATTAGATTCATGTCTTGTTGCTTTCTCAAGGGGGCTTACTTTTCCTCCAAACAATTTGTTCCTTCATTTCTTTGGTTATTTCAACATTATCCCTGTACAGTGTTCGGCCAACGTATGGAAGATAATTAATGGTGTCCATAGAATAAATTAACTTTATGGCACTAAATTAGGGCTCGCCGAAGTTTGTTTTTGTTATTCCTTCTCTCGAACTATCTCTGGTCTTATTTACCTCAAGGCCAGGAGTCCTGACAGGGTATTAGTAGTAAATTTACCCGATTCCCACAAGGACTACTGACAATATGGCTTTCTTGCTAAGAATTGGCCGTTCTCCCCCAGGCTGAGGGGTCGAGATCTGATAGATTCACTGTTCCCTTTTATGGGTAAGAGTACATAGGTAGCCTTTTCTTTGCCCTTTCGATCTCTTTGTTAATGTGTGATTTTTCTGACACTTTCCTATTTTCTTTTCAGCGAGGACAAAGAACTTGGAGCCTGCCCTCAGCGAGGTTCGAACTTTCGAGCTGATTAAAACTTGGAATATCAGGGAACCTTTGGCTGACGGTGAGCATCCACAGTATGCTGCTTTCCTGCTCGAGTACAAGAACATTGGGTCCAGTTTTATTGCGAGGCCTATGGATATCATTCCTGAATTTGGTACTTCGGAAGAAGCTGCTGTCGATCCCATTCAGTTAGACGAGGAAGAGAGCAGTTACGAGAGTGATATTAGAGGAGGTGCTGAAGGTGGTTCTAGGGAGGAGAAATCTAGCAGTGACAGTTCTTCTAGCTCAGAAGAGGTTTCTGAAGCCCAAAAACCTTCGATTACATCCAGTATCTCTAGCGAGGAAATGGTTCCCCCAAGAAAAAACTTGATCTGTGATGATGATGATGTGCTTCTCACTCAGAGGTCGAAGAAGCAGAAATCCAGCAGTGGGGCTGTTGCCAATAGTTCTCAATCTGCTGCTCAGGAGCAGGAGAAGAAGAGAAAAAAAGAAGAGCAGTTGAGAGACAGAGAGAGAGAGAGGAAGAAGGAAGATGAGAGAAAGTAAACTGAAGAGAAAAATAGGGTTGAGGAGAGGAAGAGGGTATAGAAGGAGAAGAATAAGGAGAAGGAGGAGGAAAGGAGAAAAATGGAAGCGAGGATGAAGGCTGGGCAGGCCTTAGTGCCTGTATCTGCATTGCCAGAGGGGGCCTCGGTTCCCTTTTCTCCTCAGCTGGCCCCTGCGCTGCTCGAGAAAACAGTCCTTCCTGCTGATCGCCAAAGGGCGATGGGGACTGACCAATTAGCCTTGCAAGCGAGTCAAAGGCTAGCCTTGGTATGTCTGTTTCTCATTTCTAATGCTCGTTAAATTTTATCTATTTCTTTCTTCTAATATCTTCTTTTACTTGTAGTTCGTGAATGACTTTACCGTGCTCTATCTCTCTCGTAATGAGCTGGTGAACAAGAATGGTGAGCTAGAGAAGCAGAACGCTGCTTTAAAAGTGAAGGGTACCGAGCTCGGGGCCAGCTTGAAGGCCACTGATGCTGCTCGGACGTCTTTCGATCTGGCTCTTATTAAAGCAAATCGAGAGAGGGAGACAGCGGTCAAAAAATTGAGTGAACTGCGACATGCTTACAATTTAGTCTGCTCGAGTAAGCTGGCGGTAGTGGAGGAGAATAAGGTGCTGATCGAGAAGCTGAAGGAGAAGGAGTCCGAAGCAGCCATCGTTAAGGAAGACTCATATAACTCCGGGTGGGCTGCCGCATATGAAGATGTTGAGGTTCAAATAGGCTTCATCAGCCGTCTGAACTTCAAGAAGGGATAGAACAAGGCCCTCTTGGCTGCCGGGGTGGATATTGCCTCTTCCTTATTCGATGAGCACGATCTAGGCCCAAAGCCTATCGCGGATGAAGCTCCTGCCCCAGCTGTCGAAGGTGTTGACCCTGCTTCCTAGTCAGTTCCTGTTGATGCCCTTTCTGCTCGGGTTACAGAAGCTGTCCCTACTGGGGGAGATGCTCCTACTGCTACTGATGAGGGGAAGTAACCATCTTCTTCTAAACAATCCGAGGTCGCCAACTAATCTATCCTTAGGATTGCTTTTATATATTTTTTTTGTAATGATCCTTTCTATTTCTTGATGTACTCTGATCCTTTTATGTATTAATGAAATGAGAAGGTTTCTTCCCTTAGTGTACTGATTCATTTTATCCTTTACTGCTCTTTTATGTCCTGTAGTTGATTGATGTAGATGACTATATACCAGCCACTTCTCAATTGGGAAGAATGCTTGGTTCTGATGTGAGTCCTGAAGTTCGTCATACATTCGTGAGAATTTGCAAATTACTGTGATTGAGGAATAAGCATTTCATAGAGCAGACTGAGCTCGTTGTTAAACTGAAAGACAGGCTTCAGGAGATGAAAGAAGTTGGAGCTTCTGTTCAAGAGGAGGTGAATACTCTGAGAGAAAGACTCCTCGACGCTACTGAGATTAACCAAGTTGGAGAAATTTTGCAACAGGAAAATGAGTCTTTGAGGAGGGAAGTATTGCTCCTCAGGGAGCATGCGCCGAGCACTGTGCCTCACATTTTAAGAGGTTCTTCCTCATCACGAGCTAGCGCAGGACCGAGTGATGTTCCTTTGGTGATACGAGGTTCTATCCCATCGACCATTTTGTGAGCTGGTACAAATGCATGAATCCCAGCTAGGGAAATGGATGAGCTTCGTGAAGATGTTCGTTGAGCATATGTTATTGCTGCTGGGCTTCAAAGGGATGTCACACGGATGAGGCATCTATTTGAGAGAGGACCTCAGCGATTATGGGCTTACGGTTATGACCAAGGTTGGGTGGATGCTCCGACGAGGCTGACAGAGTTTGAAGAGCTCGCCTTTATCAGGGGATGGTTGAGTGCCCTAAGGGAGCTACAACTTCCAAAGAACTCAATACTCTGGTATCGTCATGAGATCTCCCCTTCCAGTTTAAGGCCTAACCCCTTCAGGAGGGATGATCAGTGGATCCCCATCGATGCCATCCCTCGGTAGCTATTGGAGTCAGATGCGAATGAGGTCGATGAGGAATTAGCTCCTCATCCGGATGACGGTCAAAGAGCACAAGTAGCTGATTATCTTGTTCAGAGGCCTCAGCCTCATTAAGATTTTACCAGTTGTAACTCTGTACACATATGTAATGAAACAATGTAGTATTGATGCTTTGGGTGATCTCGCCGATTATACATGGGTTGTCCATTTTTGTTGTGACAAAGTAATATAAAATTTATGTTTTGGGGGAACTCGCCGACTAAACAAGTGTTCCATATTTTTTGCATATATTCTTTGCTTAATAATCTTGGGCCTCTCTTGGCCGACTAGATTGATAAGTTTGCATTATCGAGTAAGTGTCCCTCCAGTCTAGTATGCTTATGAAATACCATTCTGCTTTACTTTATCTCTTAGGTCGTGTCGTCACACTCCCTTAGGCCTAAGTGGTTCAATTGGCGAGGACACACCTGGTGTTGGATGCTCTATCCGATCAGGGTTTTACTGACCAAACATTATTTAGCGACCAATTTGACTTGGTCAAATTTCCTAAGGATCTCCTGTAGGGCTTCATATATTGCCAGGGGCAATGCTAAGAGGTTGTTCGTGCTTCATAACGAAAACCTGAGGAGGATGTTTTCCCTGCTATCGTGTACTGAGTAGTGTGCCTATCACTTGAAAAGGGTGTGCAAGTTATACAGTTCATTTATTAGTTAACTAACACCTCATAAAATGCAACTGTCAAATAATTTTCATTAATCACAAGCAAATGAGTTTCCATTTTCATAAATCTGGCAAAAAAGTGAAAGAAAAAACTATAAATATAATTTCTTAAGATTTGTCGCATTCCATGCTCGGGGTATCTCTCTGCCCTCCAGTGTTTCTAAGTGATAGGCTCCTTGCAGATCATCTCTGGTTATCTTAAATGGTCCTTCCCATTTTGGCCCCAATATGCCATCTGATGGTTTTAATGCACTGCCAAGGACTTTCCTTAGTACATAGTCATCAACTTGGAATGCCCTTGGATTGAGCTTCTTGTTATAGTGTTTTGCGACCTGTTGCTGATAGCTTGCTAATTTCACTAAGGCAAGTTCTCTGCGTTCGTCAGTTAGGTCGAGTTCAGCGAGCAATGCTGCATCATTCTGGCCCTGCTCGACAAGGGTGGACCTCATAGTTGGTAGGCCTGCTTCTAACAGGATGACCACATTCATTCCATATGTTAGTGAAAATGGGGTTTCCCCCCATTGCCCGTCGTGGGGTAGTGCGGTAATCCCACAGAATATGTGGCAGTTCGTTCACCCATGCGCCTTTGGCTCGCTCTAATCATTTCTTTAACCCATCCATCACTATTTTGTTAGAAGCTTCAGCTTGACCGTTGCTCTGAGGATACGCCATCGAGCTGAAATAGTGCCTGATCCCGTGCTCGTTGCAGAAACTCTGGAAAGGGACACTTTCAACCGTGTTCCGTTGTCAGTGATGGTGGTTCTGGGGATTCCAAAACGGGTAATTATGTTTTTCCATATGAATCTCATCATATCTGCATCTCGGATGTTTGCCAGTGGCTCTGCCTCGATCCATTTGGTGAAGTAATCCGTTGCGACCAATAGATACTTGCGATTTCTAACGACGGTAGGAAGTGGTCCTACGATGTCCATTCCCCATTGGGCAAAGGGCCAGGGGTTGGTGAGTGATCTTAGGTCATTGGCAGGTTGGTGAACCATAGAGGCGTGTAGTTGACATTTCTTGCACTTGCGAGCGTACACTGCTGAATCTTTTTGCATATATGGCCACCAGTAGCCTTCCTTCATAGCTCGAAAAGCTAGTGATCTTCCTCCTATATGGCTCCCACAGATTCCTTCATGGAGCTCATGTAGGATCTTCTCGACGTCCCTCGAGTGAAAGAATTGTAGGTAAGGGCCAGAGAACGGTCTCTTATATAGCTTGCCCTCAGGAAATAAGTGAAAGTGAACAGCTTTGACTCTTATCTGATGAGCGGTCTTCCTATCGCTTGGAAGTGCACCATCCCTCAAATAGTCCCTTAAAGGGTCCATCCAACTGGGTGCTAACTCAATCTGGAGCACATGTTCCACGCCTGGTAGCTCGTCGCTCTGGTTGATGCTCGGGTGAGCGAGGAAGTCGATGGGGATCATTCTTTTCAAGTTGGAATTGATCACCGAACTCAGGGCTGCCAGGGCATCAGCGTAACTGTTCTATCCTCTGGGAAATTACTGGACACTGACTTCCACGAAGCTGGCCATTAGACTTTTGGCCAAGGCGAGATAGGCCGCCATTCTTTCATCTCTTGCGTTGTGGTCCCCACTTATCTGATTGGAGACTAATTGTGAGTCGCCGAACATCTGTAACTGCTTCGCTCCTAAAGTGTGTGCCTTCTGGAGGCCGGATATCAAAGCTTCGTATTCCACTTCATTATTGGAGGCTTCAAATCCGAGCCTGATTCCCTGTTCGAGGGTTTTATCTTCTGGAGTAACAAGCACAATGCCCACTCCTGCCCCCTTTGAATTGGAGGCTCCATCAATAAATAATTTCCAAACTCCCTCTATTGCGTGGTTCTCTCCTTGCTTCATGGGTTGAAGTTGGTATAGGGGATGCTCGCCTGTGAATTCAGCTATGAAATCAGCAAGGACTTGTCCCTTGATTGCATTCCATAGTCGAAATTGGATGTCAAATCGTCCGAGCTCGACTGACCATTTCGTCAGTCTGCCCGACGGATCCGCTTTCCTCAGGATTATTTTAAAGGGGTGCGATGTAAGAACAATTATGGTGTGAGGTTCAAAATAGTGCTTCAACTTCCTTGAAGCTACTACAAGTGCAAAGGCGAGCTTCTCTAGTGGTAGGTACCGCTGCTCAGCCTCTAATAGAGTCTTGCTCACGTAATAAACGGGGTGTTAAATTCCTGCTTTCTCGCACACCAACGCAGAACTCATGACGTGGTTGGAAACGACGAAGTATAAGTACAAGGAATCTCTTTCTTGGTGTATGACGAGTAGTGGTGGTGAGCTAAGGTAGTCCTTGAGCTCATTCAATGCTCGCGAGTAATCTTGATTCCATTCTACTGTCTTTTTTCCCTTCAAGAGCTGGAAGAATGGTTTGCATTTCTCAGAGGACTTTGAGATGAAATGGTTTAAGGCAACGAGCATGCCGATGAGCTTCTATATGTCTCGTATTGTGCGAGGGGGCTATACCCCGTTGATTACGTCGATCTGGTCCGGGTTAGCCTCGATGCCTCTCTTACTGACCAAGTACCCAAGAAATTTTCCTGACTGGACACCGAAAGAACATTGCTCGCGTTGAGTTTCATTCGGTATTTCTCGAGGATCTCGAAGGTTCTCGATAGGTCTGAGAGGTGGTCTTCTTTATTTCTGCTCTTGATGAGCATATCGTCGATGTAGACCTCCATGGTGTCTCCCATTTGGTCTTTGAACATCTTGGTTACCAGCCGCTGGTAGGTTGCCCCTGCATATTTTAGCCCAAAGGGCATGACTTTGTAACAGTATAATCCGACGGTAGTGATGAATGCTGTCTTGTCCTGGTTTGGTGCATATAGAGGGATCTGATGATACCCATATACATCCAAAAAACTCATTCTTTCGTGAGCTGCTGTGGCGTCTAACAATTGGTCAATTTTTGGGAGGGGGAAACTGTCCTTAGTGCAAGCCCTGTTAAGGTCAGTGAAGTCGATGCAAACCCTTAATTTCTCGTTATTCTTTAGAACTACTACTGGGTTGGATAACCATTTGGGGAATTGGACCTCCTGTATGGATCCTGCTCCAAAAAATTTTCAACTTCTTTTTCTACGACTTTTGCCTTCTCGAGCGCAGTTCGTCGTGCCTTCTGGGTGATAGGTTTAAAAGTGGGGTCGACATGCAACCGATGATAAACCACACTGGGATCAATTCCAGGAAGCTCGTATGGTTCCCATGCGAAAACGTCTACATTGCTTCTCAATAAAATCGTCAATTCCTTTTTTTCTTGATCTGTGAGAGAAGCTCCAATCAAGAATACCCTGTCCTTCTTGCTACCACCAGTTGTAACTTCCACCAGGTTTTCCATGACCCGCTCAGAGGGGAGGAGACTGGTCTCCTCCACTCCGGGTCTTTCGTACCTTAACTGTTATTTTGAAGGTATCAGACCTTCTTGTTCCTCGACCTGCTCATTGGGCTTCTCATCCCTCTTCTCTGGTCTAGGGCGGATGGCCGCTATGAAGCACCTTCTTGCCATCACTTGATCGCCATGGATCTCCATTACTCCTCGCTCGGTCATATACTTGAGTTTCTGATGGTAGGTCGAGGGGGCTGCCTTCATCGCATGTAGCCATCCTCTGTCGAGGATGGCTTGGTATGGCGAGTCAATGTCGACTACCAGAAAATCAATCATCTTAGAGATACTTCCTGCCCTTACCGATAGCATAATCTTTCCCAGTGGGATAGTCACTTTTCCAGCGAAGCCAACTAGAAGGACAGTGGCCTCCATCAGGTCGACGATGCTCAACTTCAATTTCCTGAACAGATCGAGATATATTACCTCGGATGAACTTCCTTGGTCGACGAGTAACTTTTCAAAGTTATAGTTGGCAATCCTGAGCGTAATGAACAAGGCGACATGGTGTGGGGTTCTCACTCCCACCAGATCTTCATCTGTGAACACGATATATTTGTTATAGTCGACGTCATCTGCTCGCCGATGTTTTCCGATTGGATCTTTGCTGGATCGATCTGGAAAGCTTGCATCACTGCTGTAAGCTTTTTTACCTCCATTCGAGCTGAATTCCCCTGAATCTGCTTCATATCAGATGCCCCGTGAATTACTGTGAATTCATGGCCAACATCGTCCTCGAGTACGTTGTCAGGTCTTGCTTCTTCATTGGCAGTGACTTTCTCTGCCTTCTTCTCCACAAACTCGTTCAGATGCCCATACTGGGCCAGTTCTTCGAGGTGGGACTTAAGAGCTTTCCAATGCTCAGTCTTATGTCCTCCCTCTTTATGAAAAGCGCATCTCAGTGCGTTATTTATCTCTGAGGGATCTCCTCCCATATTTCTGGGCCACTTAATAAATGGCTCGTCTTTGATTTTTGCGAGAATCTTGTAAATCGATTCTCTGAAGACAGTGTTGACTGCCTGAAATGATTTTGACACATTGTTCCTGCCTCCGTTCTTGGAGCCATTCTTGCCCCCATTCTTTCCTCATTTCCTCCTTTCTTCTGGTTCTCAATTTTGTCATTACCTTTGGCAGTGAGCTTAGTTCGATCGTTCTCCCCTGTGCTGAGGCGGGCCACGTCCTCCAGCTTGGCGTATTTCTCGATGCGAGCCATCAGGTCGTCGATGGTAGTGGCTTCTTTCTTCATCAGGGACTGGTACAGAAGGGAAGAGCTGGGTTGCCCAATTTTGAAGGAGGCCACTGCTACTTGCTCCGTGCAGTCCTCGATCTCGTTGAATAACTCCCAGTACCTCTTCGCATAGTCTCGGAGGGTCTCTTGAGGTGTCTTTTTCATTGTTATCAAAACATCCATCCTTTTGGGATGTGAGCTACTAGTAATGAAGAGGGACGTAAAAAGCTCGGCCAGGGACTCAAAGCTCCTGATAGACTTATGAGGGAGCCTTTCAAATCATTTTTGCGCCACGTCATGCAGGATCGAGGGAAAAATACGGCACATCAGTGCATCTCGGTGGTTTCAGAGGGTCATAGCTTGCCTGTATTGCCTAACGTGATCAATGGGATCAGTTTTTCCATCATAAATCTTGAATCTTGGAATAACGAATTTCTTGGGGCTTCCTCTTCTTCAATTTCCCTCGAGAAAGGGGATTTCATCTGAGTCTTAAGAGCTCGTCTAGCAAGCTCCCTGGTCGATCTTGCGCCGCGATGTGCTGGGTGTTGGTCCATCACCCTTCGGACCAAATTTCGTATGTTCTCATTGCTGCGAGCTGGGCTCCTGTAACGGTGAGCTGTTCGCTGGTGCTCGAGTGAGTCGTTGCTTGACTCGTGCCTCTCACTCTTTTGGGATCCACGCCTAGGGCTCCTTCCTTGGCTGCGAGACTTGCTCGCCTGAGGACTAAGAGTGTGGTATGGACGTCGCCGAGTGAGGTGATGGATCTCTTTCTCCATCCTTTCTAATTTCCTTTTGAGGTGAGCATTCCCATCCTCCTACTTGTGAGAGGACTCCCTTTGCTCTTAGAGCCTCGCCTCATAGGCATCAATGAGCCTAGAGATTTGCGTGGACCTTGCTGGTCCTTGGCTTTCCTCTGAGGCTAGCCTTTCTGGGCGAGCCCTCTGATCTGAACGCCGAACTTCAAATCTGATCCTGCGAGGAGCAGGTTGTTCTTGGATATCTCCTGCCTGAGGAGCATTGCTGCTGTGACCAGACATTTCGAACTTCGTTGTTGGTGTGGGCTTTCTCAGGGAAAACGTTCCCACAGACGGCGCCAATTGTGGTGACAGTTATATTCAACACAAATAAATGAGAGAAGCGCAATCACCAAGGAAAATAAAGAAGGTAAAATGCCAATCACACAACACAGTATGTACGTGGTTCAGCAAGAATGCCTACGTCCACGGTGGTGCAGTCAGTATTATATCTATATACTCCAGAGAGCGTTTACAGAGAATACAGTGCGTGCCTTTTTGCCCCAGGTTTAGGGTTTATTATATACATGTATGTCCTCGGGGAGTGGGGGTGTTGGACTCCCCCACATCCACCATCTTCTCCTGGAATATCTCTATACGAGAACCTGGGAGGAGACTAAATCTTAATTCTATTTAATTAAGGCGAGGGGTCCGAATTTTGGGCCGTTTTTATTAGGCTACTCGTCCGGGACCATAATGGTAAATTCGGGTACCCACATGTATAATGTACCCCAAACTAAACAAAAAATTACACACAAACTAACCCCACATAATCTAAACACAATAATAATCAAAACTCAAACCGATTAATTTTCCCACCGAAAGCCTAAAACCCACGATTAAACATAACCAAAATCACCTTGTCCATTTCTTCCCAAATCTCTATTTTCGTGTGTTTGTTGTGGTCCTTGTTGTGTTTTTTATATACAGAAATCAAGGATGAAGGGACTCCATTGCAATGGTTGAGGAAAAGAAAGTTATTGATCAAGCTTCCCAAGCTCATAATATCCAATGCTCGTTTGATAATTTTGAGGTATTAAAACACCTCTACACACTATATAATCTGTAAAACAACATTTAAAATGATGAAAAGATAAAAAAAACCTGAAGTGACTACACTTGAGGTTGCGCGTCGCTGTAAGTGACAATCACTTTCGGTTATAAGCTACTGTAATATGTACAACGGTTATAGTTGGCCGTGGGATGATAACTGGTGGTTGGAGGTCACCATGATAAGGATCCCACGATTTGTCTTGACTATGGTTTTATAGTCGCGGTTATCGTTGGCTGTGGTTTTGTGATTAGCTATAAAATTTCAATATAGATATACAATTTCAATATAGATATAACATTTTAATATAAATATAATTCATGTAGCGGTTATATGTTTTTATTGATTTTGGTTATTATATTTTCAATTCTTTTTGTACTAATTATTGTATTATCATTTTTGTTAGATGACTCGGTATTAGATGATATATTTTGGTAAGATATAAACAATCTTATTGTACCGAGTGTATCTACTGAATGTGGTTCCACCGAGAAAGCGAATATGCGTGAGCCGAATATGAGCGAGCAAGCAAAGACATCAACCTCGCCCAAATGTTTGCGCGATTTATTTCCAGATTTCACATCGTCTATGGTAAAAAAACCATATCACGTACTTAAATTTCAGCATTTTGAGATTTTTAATGTATGACATTATTGTATGACATAATTTGATTGTATGCATTGTTAGGATGCGAAAATAAAAGAAGGATTAGATATTGATGTGATTAATCAAGACCATACAGCCGAATTCACCACTGAGGAGGCATGTTTAGTTTATTTATATTTACTCAACATGATTTTACAATTATACTTGAAATCTCGGTTAAAACTGTCCTTTCATTTAACAATGTTCGTCTTGTGCAAATTTTTGATGATCGGGACAAGATGATTGATTGGTGTCAACAAGCGATCGCAAGCTTCATGCGGTCGTGATAATTCTGAAATCCGACAAGGCCAATATAGTCCGCAAGGGGAGGGTCGTACTTGGTTGTGAGCAAAGCGAGCTTCATAGACCCAAAAGAGACGTGGGGTTGGATAAAAAAAGTAAGCGTTCTTTAGGAATGCAAAAATGTGATTGCCCAGTTCGATTGAAAGGCGTTCCCCACGATAATGGTCGTTGGGGGGTTGAAGTTGTCGTGGGCTACACAACCACAAGGTGTCAAAATCATTTGTTGGACACCCATATGCCTGCTGACTCTCCCAACAAGAATGGAACATTACTTCTGAGATGATAAACCATGGAGTGGGCCCGAATGAAGTACTCCAGACATTGAAAAAGAGGTCAGAGTATAATTTTTAATCCATAAGAACAATATATAAAGCTAAAAGAAAAATAAAGAACGTTGAGATGCAATGTCGCACCGCCATGCAACAATTGATGCATTTTCTCGGGGAGAAGAATTATGTCCATTAGCATCGAAGGAATGAGAAAACTGACGTGGTAGAGGATTTATTTTTCTAACATCCCGCCTCTTGCTTATTGGTGAAATGCTTCCCTAGTGTGCTTGTGATCGATTGTACTTACAAGACCAATCGGCACAATATGCCATTATTTGAGATGATTGGGGTACTTCTACTAGGAAATCTTTTTGCATTGCATTTACATTTATGAAGAGTGAGAAGGAGGAGAATTTTAGATGGGCTCTACAACATTTGCGATCATTATACGAGCCAAAAGCTTTGCCGCAGGTTGTTGTCTCCGATAAACAATAATCTTATCTAAAGCTTTGCCAAGCGTGTTTCATCTTGCCACCATTCTACTATGCTTATTCCATATTCGAAAAAACATTAAAGGTGCATGTGTGAAACACGACATTAAAGACCAGGACAAGATGGTATTCATACAAGGTTGTAATGGGGTGTTAGAGTCGGAGAATACAAATGACCCTGAGAATGCATGGCTGGCTTTCTGCTAAAACTGACAAGAAAACTCGAACATGGTTGGGTACATACAAAAGAACCGGATGCCTTTACATTTTTAGTTCACGCATGTATGGACTAATCGCGTACCCCACCGTGGTAACCGAACAACTAACAGAGCGGAGGGTGCCCATGCGTAATAGAAAAACACTTAACAAATAACATCGATTCATTTGCGATAGTGTGGAAGAGTATGGACGCATTGCTTAGCCACCAAGTAACTCAAATTTAAACAGAGTTTTAGAAATCACTCCAATCCATCAAGCATGGACACCGCGACACGTTATTGTGCGAGATCCGTACTAGGGCATCACACTATGCATTGGATCTAATTATTGTTAAGATACATGCAATCGGTGTTGAGAGCATCAGGTGCTAACACCCAAAATACGGAGATACGATGATCCCACATGATTCTCACCATATACGGATTACCATATGTCCACGAGTTGGCCCAATGGGAGAAGCTAGGCCAATAAATTCCACTGTGGGCATTAGACGATCATTGGAGGAAACTTGCCATTATCCTGGACATCCCTCGGTACCGTGACCTTGACTATACACTTGAGATGATATTATTTAAGAAAATGTGGAATGAGGCAGGTGAAGCTGTTAGAAATATGATGCTAAGCAAGTTAATGGAGATTGCATAATCCTCTAGCATACCCTTAATGGAGCCCGTACAAATTCGTCAAAAGGGTCGGCCACCTAAGGGGAAAAAGTTTACCGATATATCTATGAAAAGAACTCTTTGTGCTTGGGAGAAAGATGTACCATCCACAATGGAACTTAAAAAATTCTTCACAAATAAGACCCCGTTGACAGGTGTGAAATCGGAGACGTGGTCTCGGGAGAAGAAGATGTATATGAAGGACGTTCTTGAGTTCTTCCAATTATTTGTGGACGATATATATGATGTAAAATCTGATGGGAACTGTGGATATAGGGATATTTCCAAAGGTGTAAGTGTTAGGGATGAACTAGAACATTCTCATGCTATTTGTAGTGATTTGTTATCTGAACTACATAGGGACAAGCCATTTTGGGTTTTGGTGATGACCTCCTACGATATTGATGAGTATGAGAGGAGATTGGACTATTTTAGACACTCATGCACAAGCGGGTGATGATTTATAATATCGGGGTTTGGCTACCTTGCAACGAATGCACTTAAGCTAATGGTTGTGTTGATATCCAAATTTCAATGCTTAACTTTTGTTCCATTCGACATCGAGCCAAAACCTAGGATGGAACACAATCGCACCATCTATATCCTGAACTCGTCAAATATTCATTGGATAAGTTTGAAATGCACAAGATTTTGTCCCCTACCACCAATTGCCTCTAACTGCAAATCAAGGGCCAGTCAAGATGCCCTTTAGTGGCCTACTTTGTTTAAATCCTGCTTTCAAACGTTTCAGAATCTATGTCCGAGGACTTGACGACGGCTTAAATTTAGTGGTGAAAGTCCTAGGGTTAATTGTAACTTTTTGTAATTATCAGTATTGGTTATATATAAATTGGTTGATGGAGAAAGTATAGGGCTAATGATTGTAACCTTTTGCAATCATTGATTTTATGTAAATGGATTGTAACTTTTTGTATTAACAATTATTGATTGGAACTTTTTATATCTTTTTGCAATCATTACTATAATATAACTTGGTTATATATGCGATAAATTGGTTATATCTGATAAATTGGAAATCTTGAGGTATTGTAAGTAACTTACGGTCCCTCGACACCGCACAGATGTATACAGGGTGACACCGCATCGTAAATTGGACACCTACGGTCCACTGTAAACGTCCCATATATGCAGAGACATGGTCCATTTTCCCCCACAACTTACATGGTCCAATGAAACTGTGAAAGGTCTAGCTACGGTCAGTGGTAGCCGTAAATATAGATTCCACGGTTTGGTCTCACCGTGTGGTTTATGTAGAGACTTGGGCCTATTTTTCACCCCAACTGACACGGTCTAACAAAATCATGGACTGTTTAGGTACGGTGAGTTATATCCATTTGTATATAGTACACAGTTTGTTCTCACTGTGTTGTATATGCAGAGACTTAGGCCTATTTTCACCCCAATTTACACTGTCTAATGCAACTGTGACATGTCTGAGTATGGTGAGTAATAACCGTAAGTATATAGTACACAATTTGTCCTCACCATCTGTTTTATGCAGAGACTTAAATCTATTTTTCACCCCAATTTACACGATGTAATGCAACCGTTAACTGTCCAGATGCGGTGAGTTAGAGCCGTAGGTATATAGTACTCAATTTTTTCTCACCATGTTGTTTGTGCAGAGACGTAGGCTTATTTTTCACCCCAATTGGCACGATCTAATGAAGCTGTTAACTATCCAGATACGATGAGTTGGAGTCATAGGTATATAGTACTCGGTTTGTTCTCACCGTGTTGTTTATGCAGAGACTTAGGCCTATTTTCGCCCCCAACTGACAGTGTCTAATAAAACTGTGGACTATCTAGGTACGGTGAGTTATATCCTTAAGTATATAGTACACGGTTTGTTTTCACCATGTGGTTTATACAGAGACTTAGACCTATTTTCATCCCAATTTACACGGTGTAATGCAACTGTTAACTGTCCAGATACGGTGAGTTAGAGCCGTAGGTATATAGTACTCGATTGGTTCTCACCGTATTGTTTATGCAGAGACTTAGGCTTATTTTTCACCCCAATTGACACGGTCTAATGAAACAGTTAACTGTCCAAATACGGTGAGTTAGAACTATAGGTATATAGTACTCGATTTGTTCTCACCATGTTGTTTATGCAGAGACTTAGGCGTATTTTTTGCCCCAATTTACACGGTCTAATATAACCGTGAACTGTCTAGGTGTGATGAGTTATAGCCATAGGTATATAGTACATGATTTGTTCTCACCCCATGGTTTATGTAGAGACTTAGGTCTATTTTTCCCCCTAACTTACACGGTCTAATGAAATTGTGAAATGTCTCAGTACGACGAGATGCCTGTATGTGTTTATTACATGGTTTGTTCTCACCATGTGGTTTATGCAGAGACTTAGGATATTTTTCACCCCAACTCACACGGTCCAATGAAACCGTGGTTATTAATAAGGTAGCGACACCAAAACCGAGGGTGTTAGTATCACGGTGACACCACACCGTATAGAAATAATGCACGATTGGATCCCACTATATTATTCTATGCATAACCAAGTATTAATTTATAATTTATGAAAAATGTAATTCAAAATTGTTAACATTCAAGCACATAAAAGTGTGATAATTCAAGCACATAACATTCAGACACATAACATATAACACAATTTTGTTAATATTCAAACATGTGATAATTCAAAATTGTTCCAAAGTTGTTAACATTCAAACACATAACGCATAACACAATTGTTTCAAAGTTGTTCCAACATGTGATAATTCAAAATTGTGATACTTTACAAACAAAAGTTTTAAAAATATAGTTACATTCAAATTGTTCCAACAAATTTATCTATTTTCTCTTTAAACTCTTCTTTGTTTTTTTTTTGCTTGGGGCTAGATCGTGCTGTGCCTTAGTCCGAGTTTCTTGAGGCACCGGTGCCTTTCCCTTTTCTGTATGCCCGTGCGTTCCCTTGGCCTCAAGCAGGGAGTCAAGCGATGCACGTGATAGTTCAAGGACATCCGTAACCTCCTGGTCTGAACCTCCGTCAATAGCTTACTGGAGCAGGTTAATGGCTACATCTATCCCCTTAGCCTATATATAAATTATCATCAAATTTGTTAGACAATTCTTGAACAATTGAAATCAATTTACGGATAAATTTCAAAACATTTACCATTTTATCTGAGCGCTTTAGCTCTGGCTTGCGTATTCTACGCTTGGGATTTTGAATATATGGATGGGATCTTTCTAGGTACCAAGACATGTACCCATCCACACATTCCCGAGGCACAGAATTCACCACGATCGAACGTCTGGCATCGGACGGAACATGATTGACCCAGTTAAGTTGATACCATTTCTCGATATCAAACTTTAATTTGTATCGGCCTGGGTCTTCCCCCTCTCCTTTAACAAAGGGCGCATTAGCGATCTAGGAATTGTTTGAACATGTCCAGCCTGGTCGGGTAGTAGGTTTCCTCGACATCATAGCAAATAAGGAGGCCATTGTACCATGAGACCTCCTGAAATGGGTAGGCCTCACTTTTTTCGGAGTAGGGATCCCATACAACTCATACGTGTGTACATAAATAAAGAAAATAAATACTGAATTTAAAACAACTAATACTTACGTCTGAAGCTTTTAAATCATCTAAGGTTTCCCTTAGCTATAATATCTGTGTAATGGCATCCCCTGACACCGTTTATGCCCTCCATTTGCATAGACGCGACCCACTATGCTGAAAGTCGAGATTTCTAACCCCCTCGCCAAATTGAAGTGGTCGTATATCCACGCCTGCAATCAAAATAAGATAAAATTTCAATATAGACATATTAATTAGGAAATTATTATATTACAAAACAAAATTTAAAGCACGTGTTAAATTTAAAATATGTACCACGAGAAGGGGAAGATATCCGGCTACCTGCCGAACGTCTACCCGAGAGGCAATCCCCAACTGTCGATATAAATGGGCCAATACACCCATCCCCCAAGCATAGTCTTTGCATTTGCCGACCTTTTGCAAATATTACTGGTAGTACACTAGTACTCGGTTGCCCGATTTGTCTGGGAACAATAGCAACTGACCATGAAAAACAAGTACCCCCTAGCAGCTTGCTCAATGCTCCTCTTTGAAGCACCTTCCCCCAACTTCTTAACCCTCCCTAACACAAATTCATTATCCAATCAAAACGATCAACATATACAAACTTACACACCTCCTTGGCATCCTCCTCGGTACAACCCAAATATTTAGTAAGCTATTGGATTTGGGTCGTCTTCTCCTCAGCTTTCTTCAAAATAGTACCGTACACCGATTTACCTACTACTGGGATTTGAAGGAGATGGTATATGTCATTTAGGTTGAAGGTCATCTCACCGAACGATATATGAAATGAATTTGTCTTCGAATTCCATCGTTCGATGAATGCCAACAACGATACATAGTCTATGTACCGATATGAGGGTTTAATCAGATCGTACAAACCCGAGTTCCTCACCAGCTCTATAACCCTCTCATCCTCTGTGGCTATGTACCACTCTGAAAATTTCTTGTGGTGGTACATGCACTTCATTATTCCCCTCTCCTCATCTCTATTCCAAATAGAATAACTGATATGATTATGATAATTTTTTAGGAGTTCGGGGTTATTTGGCGTGCACCCCTCGAGCGATTGGGGATCAGAGTGGATTATTTTATTATGAGATTTCTTCTCAGGCGCTTTCGATATGGACAGTTGAATTTCATCTTTTGAGGAAGAAGACTCATCCTCTCATCCTCTCTCTCATTCGTCCTCTCCTACCTCTTCTTCCTCTCCTCCTTTATCCTACTTCCTCTCTTTCTTCCTCTCTTTCATCTTCTCTCTCTACCTCTCTCTCTTCCTCTCTTTCTTCCTCACATTCCTCCTCTCTCTCTTCCTCTCGTGATTTATTTTCTTCTTTCTCTTCCTCTTTATCTCCCATTCCTACCTCACCCCCTACACTAACCCGGATCAAATCACCTACAACTGCCTCAACTACTTGCTCAATTGACTGCGAAGTAGCACCTGCCTCAATATTAAGTAAACCTCCTACCACTTGGTCGACTACTTTATCTAACAAACTCGTAGGATAATATCTTCTGCTTGAATTAGTGGCTTCACTGACACAACTACTACTAGAGGAAGATACGCGTGGTCGTACTCCCTTAGCCGCCTCCAACCTCCTCTTCCGTTCGGATGCCGTAGGAGGATTTTTGCTTCTCACCATTTATATGACCCACATAAGAACTTAACAAATTATTTTCGCAAATAAACATTGGTACCAACGAATAAACAATAATTGGTTAAAGGAATATATGCATACAATAGAAATATAATTACTAAAACCAGCGAAAACACCTAATTACTAAAACCTAATTAGTGAAACTTATTTATTGGAAGCAATAATTACTAAAAATACATGAATACATGAAATAGGAAATAAATTGGTACTTTTAGAGATTAAACGATTGCCTTTGGTCGTGAAAATAGACAAACGGCTGTCTTTGGTCGTAAAAATATACACACGATTGGGTTTAGTCATGAAACTTATAACGGTGAGAACTAGACATATATGGTGAATCACGATTGGATATGATCAAATATTGTTGGTACCTTCGGTGATGAGAAACCGTAGGTGCAGACCAATTTTTTTTCCTTTTTTCAAATCGTTAAACCCTAGGTTTTTCAAACCATGTTAAACCCTAGGTTTGTTCGTGCAAATGGAATATATTTACAGTCAGATTAATTAGGGTTACATTTTAATGAGTTTATAATGGATTTCTTATATGTAGTTTGTACGATAGGGTTTAATACACAAAATGAGAGCAAAAATGAGAGCATGACATTAATGGGAGTAAGGTTTAATGGTGTAACATACCATAAATGAAACTTGAGGGTAAGTACTAGGGTTTGAGAGAAAAATTTAAGTAAGTTGGAAGGTTGAAAGGTTTGGGAGAGAAGTTAGAGAGAAAGAGGGGGAAAGGGAAAAAGTGAGGTTTAAATTTTTTTGCGTTTTTATATGGGTGAAGGTACATGTGGTGTTGTGTGTTTTTAGTGTCTTGAATAAATATTGGGTACTTATGTGGTGTTCAGGACAAAAGGGTGCTTTGGAGGTATTTTTTTGGTGTATTTATCAGGACCCATTAAAAACACGCTTATTACACACGTGTCCGATGCCACTGACGCGGACCAATTACAATATAGGAATTAAAATTAATGGGTTGTTAGGCCTTTTTTGTTAAGGTTCATTAAAATGTTCATCTTTTAAGTTCACTTGTGAACCTCTCTCTCTCTCTCTCTCTCTCTCTGTATATATATATATATATATATATATATATATATATATATATATATATATGCGTTGCGAACTACAAATAAATTACAAATTCTAACACAAATCAAACTACATTAATGTATAAGATACATTCAAAAGAGGACGACTAATAGTGCTTAGGCTAGTCTTACTCTTAGCAACTTCAACCATTTTTTTTAAATTGCTAGGGATAATTTTTTAAAGAAAAGAAAAAGAAAAAGGAGGTTTACAATTTTTTTTAAACATCCCAAGAAGGATTTCATCATGGAACCAAGGCTTACAAGAAAAATAAAGAATAATTACACCCAAACAGGCTTAGGCAAGCGAAGGAGATGAGAGAAAAGGTAACATAATAACAAAACAAACAATAAATCAAAATAAAAAACAACATAAAACTAGAGCAAACATTTGGATGAGACCCTGTAACCCAAAGGAAACAGTGCTTGATTAACGAGCAAATCATACCGGGTAGCTCTGAAGACGTGGCTTGCCGATGGATAATTAATGAAACAAAAATCACTAACACTATGGGAAATGGTTTAAGATCTGTTGGGTGGCAAATATACCCAAAGAAGTTAAAGAGAGCAGATGAAAATCACCCCAACGACACTTCAACCGAACAAAGTCATTAGTCCAACAAAACAGGGTTTCAGAGGGGGCATAGTTGATCTTACCAGATGAAAGCCTAGATATATACATCCACCAAGGGATGATAAAAGATAGAGAAAATCTTCGTAGCCTCGAGTTCGATCTGCCTCCAAAGAAGGAGATTCAGCCTCCACCACTCCAATTTGGACTACTCAAAATAACCACAAGTGGAGAAAACTCATACAAGGGAGAGGTCACCCTCAAACAAATCGGAGTACCATAAGTGGAGAAACTCAACAAGGGTTTTAAAATTAGGTTATTGCATGACGAGCAAAGAAATCCTCGCCCTCTCCCAGACCGAGGGAGGTAGAATAAGTTAAATAAAAGATAAGAGAGGAGAGAGCGCAAATCTTTTTTCCTAGAGAGAGAGGGTGGTGAGGTTACAATCAAATTCCTTTTTCCCCTTCCTTACACAAGTCAAGCTATACTTTAAAAGGTTTTCTTCTTCACTAGCCATTCCCTTTTCATAAGGTATTGATATTTAAAGAGGAAAATGTTTAGAACTTTCCAAAAACCAAACCGGTCAATGAGTAACTTGTTTAAGCATTTTGGAACATTATTAAAACTAGATGGTTAAGCACAACACGATACATGTGGTGATCATGACTCTCAGATAGAGGCACTAGTCATTGGAAGAGAGCAGATTGATTCCATTATCCATATATAACTATAGCATCAATTGCGACCAATTGAGACTCTTTTGTTGTTTTGCACAACATTATTAGATATATATAGGCCTGTAAATCATCCTGAGTGAGCCGGACTGATTTGAATTGTGTCTTCCCAAGTTCGAGTTCGGTTCGAACTAAAAACATTCACCTTGGCTCAAGCTCGGCTCACGTTATAGATCTATAACGGGCTTCGAGCCCGAGTTTAGGCATGTCCAAACTCTATTTTAATGGGCATAATCTATAAAATATTATTTAATTTATAAATAATCGTCAAAATGAAAATAAAATAAAAGGTGAAATAATAAAATAAAAATGTTTACAACCCTTGCATAAGGATTATAAGTTTCAAAAGTTTTAGTCCAAAAGAATTTAACACAAAATTTACGATCTAAATCTTTACAAATCTATTTTCTAAATCAATAATATATTACTTGTATGATTCATTTGTATATAATCATTTTCGTTTCGGGCTTGAAAATATGGTTTCAGCTCACCTTGGCCCAAACTCAATTAAAGCTCGGTTCGAATTTAGCGGGCTGAACGAACAGGCTTGGGCCTCGTTAGACACAATTTACAACCCTATATATAAATGCTACTATGTTTGGGTGTGTTAGCTAGCCAAGCTGAATAATAAAGAGATCAAGTTTGTTTTTAAAGTTCTAATCTAACTTCAAAAAACTTGAGTTTTTTTCGTTCTTTAAGCGAGCTGATTTTGAACAAGCCTCCAATCAAGTGGACTAAGATTGAGATAAAATAACTTGATTATTTTTATAGTCTTATTATATTAGTTAATCAAATGAGTCATAATTTGAGCTGGGTTTAGAAAGCTAAAGAATTTAAGATATAATTAATCAAACTTGCAAATGTGTATGTTGGTTGGATCTATCTCTTTTTGTGACTTTGATTTCCAACTTCTGAGGTCAATACGAGAACACACAGCGTAGCATAGCAAAAATTATTAATAGATGGAATCAATCACTTATTATGTGGAGCATATTTTATTACGTGTTGTATGGCACCACCCATGAAACGGTACAAACCAAAAAGGAAGAATAAGGATGAATTCCAAGTCCTGATAGTTACTTATTAAAAGTGTACCACAAAACATAAAATAAACCAATGGAACAAAGCATATAAAAACATAGTGTTAATTGATATTTTGGTTTTGAGATGCCACTACTTGGACCTCATGTCTGCCATATTCATATCTATATGGATCTTTTATTTGATCCTCAGCCTATCAGGTCACAGCTCCACTCCAGAGTCAAATAAAATATTTCTACTTTCCCATGTCACTTCAGGGAAAATAGGAGAGAGAGGTATACTGACACACCCCATCCCAGTTACTTATAATTAAGTTTGAAAGTCAAAGTGAGTCAAATCATAATTACTTTAACCAAACTATCTTCATGAGTATTCTTTTTGTTAACAACATGAATCCATAAAGACAGAACTTTTCACATATTTTAAAGTGATTATGCTTATTCAAACTTGCTTCAAGGATAAGTAAAATTAAATTACCCTTTTTTTTTCACTTGACCAAAATTATGGTTTTATGCATCCGTTGCTAAGCCAACCCGACCTCTTAGATTTGGCAGTGACATCATGCTACCTGAAACACATAACCATAGTAACCGTGAGCAAAAGAGGCCAGTGAATGCATCACTACTAAACTATTGCATAAAAGTAAATGCAATAAATCATATACATGTGGTAATACAGATGTACTTATTCGGCTCATTAACAATTATGTATTACTTATCCGGTCCATTCATAAAGAATTACCAATTATATACTTACCCAGCTCATTCATAAAGAATTTTCAATTATACACTTGTCCGGCTCATTCATATAGAATAACCAACTTATCCGAATCATGATTCATATATCCTGTCTGCAATAAACAATTCTCCCCCATTCCTGGTCGAGGAGTAACCCCTTGTCTTTAATAGACAAATCTCCCCCATTCCTGGTCGAGAAGTAACCCCTCATTTCATAAACCGAAATGAACAAATTCATAATCAATATTATTCTGATCATATCCATAACCCTGTATAATACATCTTACTAGTGAGTGATATTCATATCATATCCATAACCATGTGTAATACATCTTACCTGTGATTGATATTCAAATCATCTCCATAGCCATGTATAATACATCTTACCGGTGATTGATATTCAAATCATCTCCATAGACATGTATAATACAACTTACCAGTGATTGATATTCATATCATATCATATCCATAACCATGTGTAATACATCTTACTTGTGATTGATATTCAAATCATCTCCATATTCATGTATAATACATCTTTTTCCAGTGAGTACACTCACCTTGACCACTTCATGTGTTTTTCCCTTGCCTTTGTCTGGCACTTGTTCAATCGGTTCTTCTTTCCATTTCAAATATAATTTCTAACAGTATTAGTATCATCAAAAGGATATTAATAATCCACATAATACTTAAACATAACTCAATTCATACGCATCATATGATTCCATTCACATTCATATTACGATATCCAACATATATAAATCATAACCCAAACATACTTTAATTTCTTCTTGTTAACCCGATTATTATCATATTAGGTTCCCAATACAACACATCATTTCAAGTTTCCTAGAGTAAGTTGTGTCCATTTATTTATTACAAATCAAATCTGCCCTATAGATTCTTTTATTTTTCAGTCCACTTCAAAGAATTTTCATAATTTTTCTGTATCATAACTTCCTTTGATATTTCACCCAACATCCATAAACATATCTAACAATACAAAATTAAATTTTCATAATTTTTAAGGTTCATTTGCTATGTCAAGTAAAACATCGAACACATGGCGGGAATACTTTCACTCTTGGGGCAGATTTCATACCCAAACTTTAAACTCTCACCAAAGACTCATTTCTTGGTATTTTCACATTATTTTTGGATATGTGACACACATATGAGTCCTTGTTAATCTCCAAGTTGAATCAATCAATCCCAGTAAACATACAAAAAGATATGGAAGTTTGAACACATAAGGGATCTAAACAAGGCCATCTAAATGATTTACACCTTCGGCTTTCTTTAAATGTGTATCCATCCATGCATTCCCACAAAGGCATGAAATTTTAATAAAAAATTGATGATTTATATCCTTTCAATCAGTAATATCAAAAAAAGAAACAAGATTTATGGATAGAATTACCTAAGGGACGTTTACGTAATTTTCTAAGAATTTTTCTCCAACTTCTCCTCGTCCTTCTCTTCCTAAGCCTTCCGGTTCTCTCTCTTCAAGCCGAAATATCAAATGGATGATTTTGTCTTATGAAGGAGGCCTTTTCAAGGGTATTAAGTCGGCCAAGCTTTCCCCCCCTTCCAACCAATGAAATTCATCCATTTGTTATACATATAAGACAAAGTACCACTTAACGAATGGACAGATTTGCCCCTGCTTCGTAATTCCAACATAACTTCTTGCTCGAACCTCTATTTTACTAACCGTTTGTTGTGTTACAAACTTAATTCATATATATACAACTATATAGTTTTCCTCTGAAGTCAATTATTATTTTATAGTGGCCAAAACTAATCCCGAACTCGATCATTCCTACCAAAGACTTCACAAATTTGGGTTTATGACTAATTCAATATTTCATAAGTTATGAAAGTAGAATTATACTAAATACAATAACTTAACAATATATATTCTAATAAAACATTATCCCCATCCGATACGGTAAGCATGATTTAAACATGGTTTATCATAATCATATCCGGGTCGTCACAACCTTCCCCTCTTAGAAAATTTCGTCCCCGAAATTTGGGATGAATTTCACTTATTAAACAATTGGGGATACTATTTTCTCACTCCATATTCCCTTTCCCAAGTTGCTTATTTAATTTCACGGATCCTCCACAACACTTTATCTACGTAATTAACTTTATTTCCTAATACTTTCTCCTTACGACCAAGAATTTTAACCGTCTCCTCGATGTACAACAAATATTCTTTCATAATAACTTCAGTATCCTTATCATTACCCGTAAGAATAATCATCTAATGATTTCTTATTCATGATAACCAATACCCAATTCATATATTACTTCTCACTATATTCCCTTTTTCAGTATCGTATGATTGTTCTTTAACTAAATGTATAATGACCGAGTCATTTATTTGGCACAATAACTTTACAACCATAATCTTACCCCAATGTTTATTAACATGACATTCTTATGCAATATCATTAATACACTCATCTTACCCGTTTGGTAACATGGATGTTAATCATAACATCACCACTGAAAACTTTAACCATACCTACCAACCCCATAATACTTATCTTAACTATTACTTGTCGTGTTTCTTTCAAATAACTTGAACAAATACCTTAATGTATCCCATTATGGTATCTCACATAACATCTTATCCTTACACATACTTCCTGGTGACTCCATATAATGTCAATCATATTCATTATATGTCATACTCTTAGTGATAACATGTGCATACAATGACAAATACAACTCAATATCCATCCCAAACAGTTTTTTTTTTATATTCCAACCCGATTAGCATCTTTCCCATTCTCATAAACAACACATACCTTAAAAGGGTATCACCTCGTCTCAACTTTACTATTCATATAATCATATTAAAACATCCCAAGAGTAATATTCACTACATATACTCATACTAAAAAAATACATCTTAACTCTTATCACTCTTTTCTTCTACTTATCATAATTCAATATGAACCCATATTTGGATCAATTATTATATATTGACTAATAATTGAATTTCAGACCATTTCACATATTAAAATTAAATATATACAACTATTAATCCTCTCACTTCACCTTTACCATGTGAATCTTCATTTTATTAACACTTTAACAATTTTTTATCTCATCCTTTAACGGAATATGGGTTCCCGTACCTCACCCTCCCACATAAATGGGCACACACCAAACCATGGTTTAATAAGTTACATAACTCAGGTCTACATATTCCAGTATAAGAAGAGATTTCTTCTAATACTTCATAATTTTCGTACACCACATTTTGTCTTTAAATTTTTTCCTTCAATGACATGTTTGTCGATACCACAATTAAAACAAGGCAATGATTCAAATTAACATACCTGTATTCGCTCTTATCCACGAATAAACCTTGACATCTCATTTCCTTCCTGCAAGTTCCTTACATTTCATATCCCATACAACAATATATATGCATAACTAACAGATGTTAGTCAATAAAGCCAATTTGCTCATGACTCAAAATAATTTCTACTTCCACTGCCAAATCTAGGCGCTCCTCACTCCAGAACCTCTAAAACCTAGGTTCTGATACCAAAGTTGACACACCCCATCCCAATTACTTATAATTAAGTTTGAAAGTCAAAGTGAGTCAAATCATAATTACTTTAACCAAACCATCTTCACGAGTATTCTTTTTGTTAACAACATGAATCCATAAAGACAAAACTTTTCACATATTTTAAAGTGATTATTCAAACTTCCTTCAAGGATAAGTATAATTAAATTACCCTTTTTTTCATTTGACCAAAATTATGATTTTATGCATCCTTTGCTAAACCAACCCGACCTCCTAGATTTGTCAGTGACATCATGCTACCTGAAACACATAACCATAGTAACCGTGAGCAAAAGAGCCCAGTGAATGCATCACTACTAAACTATTGCATAAAAGTAAATGCAATAAATCATATATATGTGGTAATACAGATGTACTTATTCGGCTCATTAACAATTATGTATTACTTATCCGGTCCATTCATAAAGAATTACCAATTATATACTTACCCAGCTCATTCATAAAGAATTTTCAATTATACACTTGTCCGGCTCATTCATATAGAATAACCAACTTATCCGAATCATGATTCATATATCCTGTCTGCAATAAACAATTCTCCCCCATTCCTGGTCGAGGAGTAACCCCTTGTCTTTAATAGACAAATCTCCCCCATTCCTGGTCGAGGAGTAACCCCTCATTTCGGTAAATCGAAATGAACAAATTCATAATCAATATTATTCTGATCATATCCATAACCCTGTATAATACATCTTACTAGTGAGTGATATTCATATCATATCCATAACCACGTGTAATACATCTTACCTGTGATTGATATTCAAATCATCTCCATAGCCATGTATAATACATCTTACCGGTGATTGATATTCAAATCATCTCCATAGCCATGTATAATACATCTTACCAGTGACTGATATTCATATCATATCATATCCATAAACATGTGTAATACATCTTACTTGTGATTGATATTCAAATCATCTCCATATTCATGTATAATACATCTTTTTCCAGTGAGTACACTCACCTTGACCACTTCATATGTTTTTCCCTTGCCTTTGTCTGGCACTTGTTCAACCAGTTCTTCTTTCCCTTTCAAATATAATTTCTTACAATATTAGTATCATCACAAGGATATTAATAATCCACATAATACTTAAATATAACTCAATTCATACGCATCATATGATTCCATTCACATTCATATTACGATATCCAACATATATAAATCATAACCCAAACATACTTTAATTTCTTCTTGTTAACCCAATTATTATCATATTAGGTTCCCAATATAAAAGACAATACATCATTTCAAGTTTCCTAGAGCAAGTTGTGTCCATTTATTTATTACAAATCAAATCTGTCATATAGACTCTTTTATCATTTAGTCAACTTCAAAGAATTTTCATAATTTTTCTGCATCATAACTTCCTTTGATATTTCACCCAACATCCATAATCATTTCCTATGTCAAGCAAAACATCGAACACATGGCGGGCATACGTTCACTCTAGGGGCAGATTTCATACCCGAACTTCAAACTCTCACCAAAGGCTCATTTCTTGGTATTTTCACATGATTTTAGGATATGTGACACACATATGAGTCCTTGTTAATCTACAATTTGAATCAATCAATTCCAATAAACATACAAAAAGATATGGAAGTTTGAACACATAAGGGTTCTAAACAAGGCCATCTAAATGATTTACACCTTCGACTTTCTTTAAACGTGTATCCATCCATGCATACCCACAAAGGCATGAAATTTTAATAAACAATTGATTATTTATATCCTTTCAATCAGTAATATCAAAAAAAGAAACAAGATTTATGGATATAATTACCTAAGGGACGTTTACGTAATTTTTTAAGATTTTTTCTCCAACTTCTCCTCGTCCTTCTCTTCCTAAGCCTTCCGGTTCTCTCTCTTCAAGCCAAACTCTCAAATGGATGATTTTGGCTGATGAAGGAGGCCTTTTCAAGGGTATTAAGTTGGCCAATCTTGAGCCCCCTTCCGACCAATGAAATTCAACCATTTGTTATACATATAAGACAAAATACCACTTAACAAATTGACAGATTTGCCCCTGCTTCGTAATTCCAACATAACTTCTTGCTCGGACCTATGTTTTACTAACCGTTTGTTGTGTTACAAACTTAATTCGTATATATACAACTATATAGTTTTCCTCTGAAGTCAATTATTATATTATAGTGTCCAAAACTAATCCCGAACTCGAACATTCCTACCAAAGACTTCACAAATTTGGGTTTGTGACTAATTCAATATTTCATAAGTTATGAAAGTAGAATTAGACTAAATACAATAACTTAACAATATATATTCTAATAACACATTATCCTCATCCCATACGGTAAGCATGATTTAAACATGGTTTATCATAATCATATCCGGGTCGTCACATATACAATTCTTTGAATGAAAAAAACAATACGTACTTTTTAATAATGAGACACAAAGTGAATAGGTACATATCTCCCATTATGAACCTACATTTTCGTATAGAACATTATTATTAGGTGAACTACCAAAGACTTAATTAATTTTTGAAATGGGTTTGAGGCGAATTTTAATTTGTTGTCCCTAATTAGTGATGTTTAAGGGTCTAACAAACTTAAATTCAGTGTTCCTCAAATTCTAGTCACAATGTAAGGAAGGCTCAATACATCCTTACAATTACAACAGAGAACTCTAAGGGAGCCATGTACCATAAACTCATTGTTAGCACTTAAACAATGATTTTCTATATTCAATAATTTAAAATATCCTAACAAGGGCCAAATGTACGACTGTGGTATTGATCGAAAAAATTGAACAAATTAAGATGAAAAAGGAATAAATTGAAGGTGTGAAGAAAGTGATTTAAAAAAAGTTGAAGAATAAGGAATTGAGGAATGTTGTTTGGTCTCAACTCCAGATATATATTTTTTGGGTGGGTGCCTGTCCTTTCTCAAGTGGTTTCTTATCATCCAAGCATCTGCTTGTCTGACCTTTTTATTGTTGTTAATATCACGTGTTGACGTGAAAATAAATCATCTCCAAAGAACAAGCCTCCCAAAATTTCCACCATTACCTATGATGTTGCTGTCAATGATAGAAACATAAGTTAAGAGTGCTAAAGAAAATTCTTCCAAGTGCTCCTAATTATAGGTTGAAACAAAATAAGATACTTAAGGACTTGACTTGCTAGAGCAATTGAAGGCCAATAAAACTATAAAGGAATTAAATTATTGCTAATATGAAATGAACTGCCTATACTAGTATTCAATGTTTCTACCCATTCTGTGCCTTCTGCTTTGATTTTTGCTGTGTGTTGACTTTTTATAACCAGGGAATAAGGTGCATTCTTAACCATATACGGTTGACTTGGGAACCAAAGGTTAAAAAGGAGAAAAATAAGTTATTATGTGATATAAATAAGAGTAAAGATACAAGACCCAGTTCGTGGACACATTTTCTAAACCCACTGACGTGTCAGACATAGATTGGGTGTGTTTTGTAATGGACCCCATGTGATGTAAAAATCCACCCAATGTGTATCTGACACATCACTGGGTTTAGAAAATGTGTCCACGACCTGGGTCCCTGTATCATCACCCTATAAATAATGTCCTCTATTAGAATGGCATTAAAAGAGCTATCAACTTTATAAATGAAGGGTTAAAATTTAGGTACTTTAGCTGTTAAACATATACACAGACGAGCTAACAACTCTGTGAGAGCATCATTTATATTAGAAAATATATTACCATAACATAACATACTCAATTATACTCATTTATAGGACATATAAAAATGCGGTTCGACCGCAGCTTTGATTTTCAATTGCTTCTTAGATTAAAAAAAATAATTAATATTGGGAGACTTGAAAACATAGTGCCTAATAAATTATTACGGCTAAGATATGCTAAGTATCTGGTTCATGACTTCGTAACCCATTAGGTTTATAAAACCTATTCGTCTTGATGTGCACCAATCGTGCTTTTATATAAAATATAGAGGAAGATGGGCAGACCTCTTTTCATTCTGGACTTTCTATTGTGTTTTGCAGTAGGCTTTTAATAATTCACTTAAGAAACTTTTACCCAAAGTTGAAAGTGAAGGTAACTAATTAAAGGAGAGACCTTTCTTCCTTTCTTAAACACCTTCTCTTTAACACCTTAACCTCTCTCTACCCCTTCCTCCTATGGAGACACACAAGCCACAATAATTGGCTATAGTGGGAGGAAAAGAAGGTTAGAAAGTGAAGTAATCTCACAAGATCCTGTAATACCCCGTATTTTTGGCAATATTTATTTTTGGGATTTATTAATTAAATGAGAATTAATTGGAAATTAATCCGGGTAAAATACTAGCGAGATGTGAGTTGGTATTTGACTATATTGAGTATATATGATGATTTACGAATATTGAATTATGAAATTGTCGTGAGATTGATATACGACAATTTGGACATTTTATTGGGACGCGGGTGATAGTTGCGTCAGAATATAATTATTTTATTTATAAAAGTGAATTTAAATTCTATTAACTGTATGGTTGTTTTGAGTGCGCCAACGCGTCCGGAAGGGGTGAGATAGTCAGAAAACACTAGCCGGGGGTTTAGTTTGGGTCCCGGGGTATTTTTAGGCCATACCGGCATCTTATAAGGGTAGTTTGGTAATATTGTATTTTTGGGATTTAATAATGATGAAAATTAGGATTTATATCTGATTTAGGAAACCAACCACTAAACTCACTACCAACCATATTGACCCATAAGACTACGGGGAGTTTTAGAATTAGGTTTTCTAAGTTCCCAAAACAAAACCTAGTCACCTTTGGAGAAGAAGGCTTGTAGAGAGAGAGAGAGAGAGAGAGAGAGAGAGAGAGAGAGAGAGAGAGAGAAGGAATTCTGCAGAAAAGCTTCATCAAATCAACACCAAAATCAGAGATAAACTCAAGGCAAGTGATTTAATTCGATTTGATTCAGAGAATGTTTCTTCCATGTTAGATAAATTGAAAGATTTACATTTGTTCTTGAGAGTTAATAAAAACCCATTTTAATTGGACTTAGAATTTGAATGTTGAGGAGTAATTGCATGTAGAATCGTAGAGGAATGATTACCCTGATGTAAATATGTGTTGGATGTAACAAAAATGAATCTAATTTGAGTATATTGATGATCATAAATTTTAGGGTTTATGTTCTTGAAAATTGGGGAAAAGTGTAGAGATTTGATGGATTGATGATGATTAGGATGAATTAGTCCTTTAAAGTACGTTTGTATATAACCTTGATATGTTTAGGGATGATTAGAGACCATAAAACATTGTTGGGACAAATTTTGGTTGAGATTAGAAGTGTAGAAATTGGTGAAAAACGAATATAGAATTTCTGGGCTTGAATCTGGTCACTCGTTAGAAGACCTACCCAGGTCGTTCGAACGAACTTCTAACGAGTTGACAGTTTGGGGTTCTAACGAGAGGGATGTTCGTTCGATAATCTCGTTCGAACGAGATCTCGTTAGATAGCCCAGTTCGTTCGAACGAAATCTCGTTCGAACGAGACTTCTAACGAGCTGGCAGTTTAGGCCTGTTTTGATTTTGGGAGTCCCGTAAACTTGTTCGAGGATAGAGATAACATTCCTTTGATGGTGTAATAGTATACTTGGGACATTTGAGATATAATGAGGAGTAAATTATACAAGTGTGGATCAAATCAAATAGACATTTGAGTCGAGACGTGAGTGCCTACTACGACGTGAGAAAATTATGGCGCGTATAAATATGGATCGGGATTATATAAGTTGTATATATATTAAATTGGTACGAGAATGCGATAAGTACTACAATTAAATTACGGTGATTACTAAGATGCGTGTTTACTTAGTATTGGTATATGATTTGTGTGTATGACATACCTACCATACTTGCTATCACGGGAGGTTTGCGTTCGCTTAGGGCCCTCTAATCCTTGTGTTGCCCGGATTTAGACTGGTTACCTTGATGAACATAGGTCATAGAAAGACTTAGTGGGATGTTGATAAGTCCGCTGATCGTGGGAGCGTAGGTATGTGCGTGACCCATGTGATGTGACTGTGTTCGCCTCCATTACTTGTGATGTTATTATCTGTGAACTATTCCTGAGAGATTCGGAATATGTGATCCTTATGTACGTGATGTACCGGGATGGATAGCAGAGTATGTGTGCACCGCAGCTTAGTTCTCGGGGTGCTTGTATTGTATATTTATGATGTGAATAATATACACTTCATTAATGGGAACCTTCATGTTAATTTTGTGAATATAATTACGGTATTGTTTCGAGAAAAACATAACGGGTTAACTGATAGTGATATATATTGGAGATTGAGCATCTGAGTTTACGTTAAACCCCTATTTATTTGAGATCGTTTTTATGTAATGGGAACCGAGTAATAAGGGTAGAACCTATATCAGTCTAGCTAGATATGATATCACTTAGCTAGTGGTTAGTGTCATTTTAGATGGATACTTACGTTAGGAGTGCACAATTAGACGAGAGGTGAGAATTTCATGTGAGTGCACGTCCTAACATGTACTTTGCATTTAATGTTTTAAATGTTTTTAAAGCACTTGCAGGTTTTTAAAATATCTCCACATTCGGGCTCTGACCCGTTTGCTTTCAAATCTATTTTTTTGTAAAACCATTTTAGGTGCCCAGCCACTAGGACACCATGCATAGGATACTCATTCAGGTGACGAGCTGTAGCTGTTTGTGGAAGCTACAGGGATTTGCTTTTAGATGCTTCTATCATTTGGATTCCAGATTTAGTATCTATCAGTTGTAGGGCATGTTGCCCATTTCTATTAGAGACATCTTTCCATTACAGTTTTTCAGACTTTGGCATGTATTGATTCGGTATTCAGTTTAGTTATTTCAGTTTGTGGTATTGTAGTGAGGAGTTTTCCTCCAGACTTTATTTACATTTGTGATGGTTATTCTATTTACTTCGTTATGGTGAATGGTGTTATTATTCTTCATTACTCTTGTTGCATGTTAATCAGACTTTAATTAAAATTTGGCAACTTACTTTTTAAATACTAGGTGGTTAGTAATAATAAAATGTTTTCGACAGTGATGCTATTAGCTGAGCCAACTTGGCATTTTGAATTAATTTAATAAAGGAGTAGCTACCCGGTATTTAATTAGTCGGGGTGTCACAGGTGGTATCAGAGCATCAGGTTCTAGTGTCCTTTAGGATCTGTACGGCTATTATATTTCCGCTAAGTTTTCTTTGATATAGAGCCCTATATTTTAGGATTGTTGTACTCTTTTTGTGTATGCTTCGTTCTTCAGCTATTTTAGGTTTATAACTGCGAACTTATAAACTTCATTCTTTTTTCAGATGCCTCCACGACGTGCACGACGAGTTCCCAGGGATGCAACGCCCGAACCCCAGCCCGCTCCAGTTCAGGGCATGATGAACGCCGCTGAGGTTGCAGCCATTGTAGCCCAAGCGGTAAATGCCGCAATTGTCGTAGTTCAGCAGGCACCACCTCAGGCGCCGGTTGCCGCGCCAGTACAGGCAAATGCATTCCCGTCTGCTTGGAAACGTGTACGTGACGCTTTTCAGAAAGCGCATCCGCCAGAGTTTGCAGGTAGCTCAAATGTGGTAGTCTCGAGCCAGTGGAGGAAGGATATGCAGAGGCACTTGAGGATGTATGAGTGCACGGATGTTCAGAAGCAGGTGCTAGCTACTTTCAAGCTAGTTGGATCTGCACTGCAGTGGTGGGAGTCTATTACCACCGTAGAGGAGAGGGATACTCTCACTATTCAGGACTTTTGGGTGCGGTTCAACCGCAAGTACTTTCCGTCAGCTGTTCACACGGAAATGAGGAGGAAATTGATGAGTCTGAAGCAGGAGGGTAAGACCGTGGCCGAGTATGAGGCCGAGTTCACGAATCTGTTGAATATCGTTTCGGATGAGATACCGACAGAAAAGAAGAAGATTGAGAAATTCACCGACGGGTTGACATGGAGGATCCGTCAACATCTGTTAGGGAACCTTTCGTTGGCCACTTATTCTAATGTGGTTAACGCTGCTTTGTTACACTGCCAGGATCACCGCTTTCATATGACTGAGGGCAAGAGATCGGGAGAGTCTAGCCATCAGGGCAGGACTGGAGGACATGGTGCCGGTGGGGTACAATCTGTTCAGGGGCAAAGACAGGGTGAGCAGGGTTCCCAGCAGGGGGATCAGAAGAGGTTCAGATCAGGGAATTATAGGCACAGACAGGGAGGTTTCCGTCAGGGCCATCAGGGTCCAAACAGCCATCAGGGCCAACAGGGGCAGAATGGGCAGCAGTTTCAGCAGGGCCAGCAGGGCCAAGGGAGAAACGGTAACGGCCATCAGGGCCGGGGACAGCAGGGGCAGCGAGGAGGGAACTTCCCAGGGAAGTGTTTTGTTTGTGGCAAGACTGGCTATAAACGACAGGATTGTCCTGATAGGGGCAGGGCCCCACAGCAGCAGCAGCAGCAGGGTGCTCGCCAGGAGCCACAGAGGCCTATGTTTCCCGCCGCTCTCCCCGCACCGCCACAGATGGCAGCACTGCCACCCATTCCAGCAGTCCCAGCTCAGCAAAGGCAGCTATAGTATGAACGTGTCTATAACGTCCACCAGGCAGTAGTTCCACAGGCACCGCCCGCGATTGAGGGTACGTTTCCTATCCATGGCACTATGGGTCGGGTATTGTTTGATACGGGGGCTACACATTGTTTTATAGCCACACATTTTGCGAAAGCCTTAGGGTTATTAGCTACGGCAGAGAGCACAGTGACGTATGTAGACTCACCATTGGGGAGTGGGCCACTTATTTTCTTTATATGCCGGGGAGTGGGGGTAGAGATTGGTGGTTTGGTATTACCTGCAGACATGTTGGTATTAGATATGCATGTTCACGATGTGATTATCGGTATGGATTGGCTCGCTGATTATAGAGCCATGATTGACTGCTTCGGTGGGAGCATTGTTTTTGCCATTCCGGGGCAAGAGATGTTTGTAGTGGCGATGCCTCGCCCAGAGGGAGGATCGAACGCTCATCTGTATTACATAGAGGAGGATACCTCTAAGGAGGTTGTGATTCCTTTAGATTCTATCTCAGTTGTCAGGGAGTATTCGGATGTGTTTCAGGAGATACCAGGCCTGCCCCCCAGTCGAGAGATAGACTTTGTTATAGATTTACTACCAGGTACGAGACCTATAGCACGCGCACCGTACCGTATGGCTCCAGCTGAGATGCGAGAGCTACGAGATCAGATAGAGCAGCTGTTAGGTCAGGGCTTTATTCGCAGGAGTACCTCACCTTGGGGCGCTCCAGTTTTGTTTGTGAAGAAGAGGGACGGTTCACCAAGGTTGTGTGTGGACTACCGAGAGTTGAATAAGGTCACGATACGGAATAAGTATCCGTTGCCTCGAATCGATGACTTATTTGACCAGTTGAGAGGAGCTTCTTTCTTCTTAAAGATTGATTTGAGATCGGGATACCATTAGTTGCGTATCAGGGAGGAGGATGTCTCGAAGACTGCGTTCTTGTCGAGATATGGTTCTTACGAGTTTCGGGTTATGCCTTTTGGTTTGACCAACGCTCCAGCAGTGTTTATGGACTTGATGAATAGAGTGTTCCAGAATTTCCTAGACCAGTTTGTCATTGTCTTCATCGATGATATTCTGGTTTACTCCCAGACAGAGGAGGAGCACGCCGAGCATATGAGGCAAGTTTTGCAGACACTTCGTCAGAACGAGTTGTATGCAAAATATGAGAAGTGCGGGTTTTGGATGAAGGAGGTCCAGTTTTTGGGACATATTATTTCCGACCGGGGAATATCTGTTGATCCGGGAAAGGTATCCGCGTTGAGGGAGTGGGGACAACCCATGACACCGACGGAGATTCGTAGTTTCTTGGGTCTAGCAGGATACTACAGGAGGTTTATTCGGGGTTTCTAGAAGATAGCGGGTCCTTTGACACATCTGACTCGTAAAGGTGTGCCGTTCATTTGGAGTGATGCCTGTCAGTTGGCATTTGATGAGTTAAAGGACAAGTTAACCTCAGCACCTGTGTTAGCATTGCCGAGACCGGGAGTTGAGTATTTGGTTTACACCGATGCCTCTTTGCAAGGACTTGGAGGTGTATTACAGCATGAGAGACAGGCCATAGCTTATGCTTCCCGTAAGCTTAAGCCTCATGAGAAGAATTACCCCACGCATGATTTGGAGTTGGCGGCAGTGGTATTTGCCCTACGGATCTGGAGACACTATCTTTTGGGGGAGAAGTTCCAATTGTTCACAGACCACAAGTCCCTACAGTACCTGTTCACGCAGAAGGAGTTGAACATGCGGCAAAGGAGGTGGCTTGAGTTTGTGAAGGACTACCAGTTCGATATCCAGTATCACCCGGGTCAGGCTAACGTGGTGGCAGACGCGTTGAGCCGTAGGCCAGCAGATGAAGTGGCAGAGGTGTGGAAGGCCAAGTGGAAGGAATTGGGACACCAGGATGCAGTGGCCCGATCTTTCATGTCTGTGATGACTGTTACACCGCAAATTGTCACGAAGGTAGTACGGGCACAGGCTAATGACTCGTTCTGTCAGGAGCAGATAGTTCGATTACTAGCAGAGGGAGCCGAGTCCTATACCGTTAGCTCAGACGGGGGATTACGCTTCAATGGGAGATTGGTGGTTCCGAAAAGGGAGGAATTGCGACACGATGTGATGGCAGAGTCGCACGGCTCACGGTTCACGGTACATCCCGGAGGGGATAAAATGTACCAAGACATGAGACGCCAGTATTGGTGGAGCGGTATGAAGAGAGATATTGCCGAGTTTGTTTCGAAATGCGCCACTTGTCAGCTAGTAAAAGTGGATCATCAGAGACCGACAGGACTTCTACAGCCGTTGGAGGTCCCGATGTGGATGTGGGAGAGCATATCCATGGATTTTATCACGGGGTTGCCTACGTCGCAGAGGGGTCACGACTCCGTTTGGGTAATTGTGGACAGGTTGTCCAAAGTCGCTCACTTTTTACCCGTAAGGACTGACTACACTACGGGACAGTATGCCCAGCTCTTCATTTCAGAGATTATGAGACTTCACGGTGTGCCCCTAAATATCGTGTCTGACAGAGATAAGATATTTGTTTCGCGATTTTGGGAGAGTTTCCAGGAGGCCATGGGCACGGAATTGCGATTGAGTACGGCTTATCATCCGCAGAACGATGGACAGACCGAGCGCACAAATCAGATCTTGGAGGACATGCTACGCATGTGCATTATTGACTTTGGAGGAGGATGGGAGCAATACCTTCCACTAGTAGAGTTTGCTTATAATAACTCATATCAGTTCACTATTGGCATGGCTCCGTTTGAGGCATTGTACGGTAGACCTTGTCGTTCCCCAGCATGTTGGTTGGAAGTGGGGGACAACAAACTACTTGGGCCGGAAGTGATTCAGGATACTTCGGCGAGGATAGAAGTGATTCGAAGTCGCATTAGGGTAGCTCAGGACAGGTAGTAGAGCTATACTGATGCGAAGAGGTTCTTCAGAGAGTTCCAAGTAGGGGACCAGGTTTTGCTCAGAGTATCTCCTATGAAGGGGATTATGCATTTCGGGAAGAAAGGGAAGTTGGCACCGAGATATGTGGGACCATTTCCTATTATTGAGCGGATTGGACCGGTTGCGTATAAACTTGGGTTACCGGAGCATTTACACCGGATTCACGATGTGTTTCATATTTCCTCGCTAAGGAAATATCTCAGGGACGATTTGGATCATTCTCACATCGCTTTGGAGGAGATTGATTTACAGCCTGATAGCTCCTACGAGGAGGGGCCGATTGATATTTTGGACCGAAGTGAGAGGAAGCTGCGGTCAAAGATAGTTCCGTTAGTGCGTGTTCAGTGGCGACATCATAATGTCGAGGAGTCCACATGGGAGCGCGAGGATGTGATGCGCGAACGTTATCCAGAGTTGTTCTTACCAGGTACCTTCTAGTTTCGAATTTCGGGACGAAATTTTGTTATTAGGGGGGAAGTATGTAATACCCCGTATTTTTGGCAATATTTATTTTTGGGATTTATTAATTAAATGAGAATTAATTGGAAATTAATCCGGGTAAAATACTAGCGAGATGTGAGTTGGTATTTGACTATATTGAGTATATATGATGATTTACGAATATTGAATTATGAAATTGTCGTGAGATTGATATACGACAATTTGGACATTTTATTGGGACGCGGGTGATAGTTGCGTCAGAATATAATTATTTTATTTATAAAAGTGAATTTAAATTCTATTAATCGTATGGTCGTTTTGAGTGCGCCAACGCGTCCATAAGGGTCGAGATAGTCAGAATACACTAGCCGGGGGTTTAGTTTGGGTCCCGGGGTATTTTTAGGCCATACCGGCATCTTATAAGGGTAGTTTGGTAATATTGTATTTTTGGGATTTAATAATGATGAAATTAGGATTTATATCTGATTTAGGAAACCAACCACTAAACCCACTACCAACCATATTGACCCATGAGACTACGGGGAGTTTTAGAATTAGGTTTTCTAAGTTCCCAAAACAAACCCTAGCCACCTTTGGAGAAGAAGGCTTGTAGAGAGAGAGAGAGAGAGAGAGAGAGAGAGAGAGAGAAGGAATTCTGCAGAAAAGCTTCATCAAATCAACACCAAAATCAGAGATAAACTCAAGGCAAGTGATTTAATTCGATTTGATTCAGAGAATGTTTCTTCAATGTTAGATAAATTGAAAGATTTACATTTGTTCTTGAGAGTTAATAAAACCCCATTTTAATTGGACTTATAATTTGAATGTTGAGGAGTAATTGCATGTAGAATCGTAAAGGAATGATTACCCTGATGTAAATATGTGTTGGATGTAACAACAACGAATCTAATTTGAGTATATTGATGATCATAAATTTTAGGGTTTATGTTCTTGAAAATTGGGGAAAAGTGTAGAGATTTGATGGATTGATGATGATTAGGATGAATTGGTCCTTTAAAGTACGTTTGTATATAACCTTGATATGTTTAGGGATGATTAGAGACCATAAAACATTGTTGGGATGAATTTTGGTTGAGATTAGAAGTGTAGAAATTGGTGAAAAACGAATATAGAATTTCTGGGCTTGAATCTGGTCACTCGTTAGAAGACCTACCCAGGTCGTTCGAACGAACTTCTAACGAGTTGACAGTTTGGGGTTCTAACGAGAGGGATGTTCGTTCGATAATCTCGTTCGAACGAGATCTCGTTAGATAGCCCAGTTCGTTCGAACGAAATCTCGTTCGAACAGCCTCGTTCGAACGAGACTTCTAACGAGCTGGCAGTTTAGGCCTGTTTTGATTTTGGGAGTCCCGTAAACTTGTTCGAGGATAGAGATAACATTCCTTTGATGGTGTAATAGTATACTTGGGACATTTGAGATATAATGAGGAGTAAATTATACAAGTGTGGATTAGATCAAATAGACATTTGAGTCGAGACGTGAGTGCCTACTACGACGTGAGAAAATTATGGCGCGTATAAATATGGATCGGGATTATATAAGTTGTATATATATTAAATTGGTACGAGAATGCGATAAGTACTACAATTAAATTACGGTGATTACTAAGATGCGTGTTTACTTAGTATTGGTATATGATTTGTGTGTATGACATACCTACCATACTTGCTATCACGGGAGGTTTGCGTTCGCTTAGGGCCCTCTAATCCTTGTGTTGCCCGAATTTAGACTGGTTACCTTGATGAACATAGGTCATAGAAAGACTTATTGGGATGTTGATAAGTCCGCTGATCGTGGGAGCGTAGGTATGTGCGTGACCCATGTGATGTGACTGTGTTCGCCTCCATTACTTGTGATGTTATTATCTGTGAACTATTCCTGAGAGATTCAGAATATGTGATCCTTATGTACGTGATGTACCGGGATGGATAGCAGAGTATGTGTGCACCGCAGCTTAGTTCTCGGGGTGCTTGTATTGTATATTTATGATGTGAATAATATACACTTCATTAATGGGAACCTTCATGTTAATGTTGTGAATATAATTACGGTATTGTTTCGAGAAAAACATAACGGGTTAACTGATAGTGATATATATTGCAGATTGAGCATCTGAGTTTACGTTAAACCCCTATTTATTTGAGATCGTTTTTATGTAATGGGAACCGAGTAATAAGGGTAGAACCTATATCAGTCTAGCTAGATATGATGCCACTTAGCTAGTGGTTAGTGTCATTTTAGATGGATACTTATGTTAGGAGTGCACAATTAGACGAGAGGTGAGAATTTCATGTGAGTGCACGTCCTAACATGTACTTTGCATTTAATGTTTTAAATGTTTTTAAAGCACTTGCAGGTTTTTAAAATATCTCCATATTCGGGCTCTGACCCGTTTGCTTTCAAATCTATTTTTTTGTAAAAATATTTTAGGTGCCCAGCCACAAGGACACCATGCATAGGATACTCATTCAGGTGATGAGCTGTAGCTGTTTGTGGAAGCTACAGGGATTTGCTTTTAGATGCTTCTATCATTTGGATTCCAGATTTAGTATCTATCAGTTGTAGGGCATGTTGCCCATTTCTATTAGAGACATCTTTCCATTACAGTTTTTCAGACTTTGGCATGTATTGATTCGGTATTCAGTTTAGTTATTTCAGTTTGTGGTATTGTAGCGAGGAGTTTTCCTCCAGACTTTATTTACATTTTGTGATGGTTATTCTATTTACTTCGTTATGGTGAATGGTGTTATTATTCTTCATTACTCTTGTTGCATGTTAATCAGACTTTAATTAAAATTTGGCAACTTACTTTTTAAATACTAGGTGGTTAGTAATAATAAAATGTTTTCGACAGTGATGCTATTAGCTGAGCCAACTTGGCATTTTGAATTAATTTAATAAAGGAGTAGCTACCCGGTATTTAATTAGTCGGGGTGTCACAGATCCCCGTTCATCATATGAGATCTGTGGTGACTAGAAGATATGTGGTACACTATAGTACAACGCCATATGTTTGCGTGGTACACTTGAGCCAATATAATTGTGATATAGATGACATGTCATGTTATGTCGTGTTATGTTACAGCATTTTTGAGTCCTTCGCCTCATTTTCCATAAAATCATTCCATTGACCGACTGGAATCTCAACATTCGAAGGGACTTTTTCTTCGAGTGCCAAAATATCGGAGCTCAATGCTCCCTTAGGTAAATGCTTTTGCTTAAGGTTTCTCTGATATGTTCGGAGTTATTCAGCAACCCGAGAAAGAACCTTATTTTTTGAGTTTGTAGAAAATTTAAATCCTTTATTGAGTTGCTCATAGATGTCATCTTTAATAGCTTTATCTACGAGGTTCCAATTATATGCTCCTCCCACTCCCACATTCATTTTTGCCAAGGACAAACACTGGGATTTAAATTTTTGAACGTGATTCTTATCCCGTGTGGGGTTATTTCCTAATAGAGAGAACCCATTGGGCTCAACTCACCCGACAGTTTTAGGAGCGATGGACGTGTCTATTGGGTTAATGGGAGTACCTTGCCTACTGCAACTTGGAGTAGGGGAGTGAACCGTTGGTGGAGTTGAGTATTACTCACCAATTGGTGATGAGAATTCTCCTTGTGCCGGTGTCACATCCTCGGTTCGAGTGTTGTTTCCATTACCGCCCGACATTATCTACAAAAATAATTAAAGTTCAATGTGTTTCTATAATAATAGATGCATAATTTCAAAGTTAAATATGATATTATAACTAACAAAATAATTTTTTTGACTATATATTATAATCTACCTTTTCATGGTAAGACTTTAATAAAAGTTCAATGTGCTTGATCTTCAGCCAGTAGGGATTTGTTTTTAAAAACCTACTGATTTTTGCATGTGGCCAGTTAGTAGGAAGTGTATCTATAATGGATGCATAGATGTCAGTGACTTGAACTAGAAATCTCATCCTCTTCATCCCATTGGTAAGATTGAGTTTGATGTGCATATGTCGCGAGACATCACAGTCTTCGTCAATGCTCGTTGTACGTAATTCTATCAATAATGGATGGATTTTTTTCTACCTTCTCCAATAGCGTAAGCAAGGTCAGTGCTGTATCAGGACTATGTACGCGAAATATATATTGTAGAGCTTCATTCCAATATTCTGGTAGGGAAAACAGAATACGATTGAACAAGTACTCTTGCTAGAGATGAACTCCATGGTTTACAGGGTAGTTAAATTGTTCGATCTTCCTATTCCCATACCAATAAAACAGAGTATCCAATGAATGAGTCTTGTTAATGAAAAAGGTATGAGTGCGGGCCAATTGCAACCTTTCACACTCTTGTTGCCATTTATTATCACCGTGACTCATTTTCCCTAAGAAAATTGAATGATGGCGTGAATATTATTCCTATAAATAATGGTTCTAATGAATCATTAATTAGTTATTATGTACGAGGACGTGAATCCCGTGCACACATACACACAGAAATAAACACAGACCCAGGGTCCCTTGACTATGTGGTCGGTTCCTGGAGGTTACAATGGCTGTTTTTTAGTTGTATTACGTAAAGATATATGAATGCGAATGTGGAGCCACTTCGGGTCGAATACTCCCAAAATAGACCTCACTTTTTTGCGGTCGTTACGGCTTTACTTCACACAACGATTACGAAAATGTTTGTGACCCAACCTTTGATTTTCTTCACACAACGATTACTTAATCGCTCATATTAAGTCTTCGCTTTACAATGGAAATTCCCACCAACAATATGGCATTTAAGAAGGAGAGCGTGGAATCAAACTATAGTTGCATAACAAGCCTTACTTCCCCTCACTCAACAAAATCGAACTCCAACATCTAAAATAAGTTGTAAAAATCCAGAGCACTAGTCCAAAGATTATCCAGACAAAACTCCAAAAAAACTACCGGAGCCACTTAATCTCCCACGGCTGAATCCCTTGTATGTCACTACAAAAAAACTCACTTTTAGGGACGGGTAAAATCCATCCCAAAAGACTTTTAGGGACAGATTTAGGGACGGCAAGGCATGGTCACATTTGATGGGCGTCCCAAATGTATTAGGGACGGATTTTGCCATCCTTTACAATATTATTAGGGACGATTTATACCGTCCTTTAAAAGTTGGCGCCAAAATTGCCGCCCAAATTTTTATTGTGCAATTGCCTTTTTAGGGAAGGATCTAACCGTCCCTAAAGCCATAATATTATTTGGGACGGGAGATTGGTCGTCCCAAATAATATATTGGAGACGGTGGCTAGCAGTCCCTAATAATATTATTTGGGACACTAATAACCGTCCCTTAAAAAGTTGCCGCCATAATTGCCACAAAAATTTCTATTGTTATAATTATCAACAAATGTACAAGTTATGATAAATAAATATCGAAAACAAAAGATCAACGAAGCTCCGAAAATTCATTCATTCATATTCAAGGTTTCCAACATAACATTGCCAAAAAGTGAAAAACCAACTTAAAATATAAGTTATATGATTCAGACTACAATCATACCCGAAAATACCAAATAAACAATTCGAAGACATAGGAAACCCAAAAAATCGAGATGGCCAACACCAATTCCACATGATGTACGAACCTGTGAAAGAGAAAATAAACATAAATTAGTACAATATTCAACTATGGCAATTTGTATGTTATCGGCTTAACTATTTTTAAGTCACTTGTTATTTTAAAAAAAATTGGCAGATTTTCCTTTATTTATTCATGAAAACCAACATGTTTTAACAATAAAATGCAACTCAACAGCAACAACAAAAGCCCAAATGAGCACATAAATTAATTTCATCATAAATATTCATTGGCCCACACGGCCTAGCTTAATCTCAAATTATTAGTAAAATAATTCTAATTGTTAAGAAAATACCTAAGCAAGTGCATCATTTGGTACTGGAAAGCCAACTTGCTACATCAAATTGAGAAAAAACTCTTTAGTCTTGTTGATTTTATCATTTGTCTCGGCACGAACCTCGTCCCGAACATGATCAAGCTCTTCTTGATGGCGAATTTCACGTATTCCAAATGATGTTCGGATCTGTGAAAGAGAAAATAAACATAAATTAATACAATATTCAACTATGGTAATCCGTATGTTATCGTCTTAACTATTTTTAAATCACTTGTTATTTAAAAAAAATGGGCATAGTTTCCTTTATTTATTCATGAAAACCGACTTGTTTTAACATTAAAACGCAACTCAACAACAACAACAAAAGCCCAAATGAGCACATAAATTAATTTCATCATAAATATTCACTGGCCCACACGATAAATAATTCTAATTGTTAATAAAATACCTAAGCAAGTGCATCATTTGGTACGAGAAAAATAGCTTGCATCAAATTGAGAAAAAACTCTTTAGTCTTGTTGATTTTGTCATTTGTCTCGGCATGAACCTCATCTCGAACATGATCAAGCTCTTCTTGATGGAGAATTTCACGTATTCCAAATGATGTCCGGATATATGAAAGAGAAAAGAAACATAAATTAGTACAATATTCAACTATGGTAATTTGTATATTATCGTCTTAACTATTTTTATATCACTTGTTATTTTTAAAAAAAATCGTCAGAGTTTCCTTTATTTATTCGTGAAAACCAACCTGTTTTAACATTAAAACGCAACTCAAGAACAACAAAAGCCTAAATGAGCACATAAATTAATTTCATCATAAATATTCACTGGCCCACGCGGCCTAGCTTAATCTCAAATTATTAGTAAAATAAATTTAATTGTTAAGAAAATACCTAAGCAAGTGCATCATTTGGTACAGGAAAGCCAGCTTGCTGCATCAAATTGAGAAAAAAAACTCTTTAGTCTTGTTGATTTGGTCATCTGTCACGTCCCGAACTCGTCCCGAACATGATCAAGCTCTTCTTGATGGCGAATTTCACGTATTCCAAATGATGTCCGGACCTGTGAAAGAGAAAATAAACATAAATTAGTACAATATTCAACTATGGTAATCTGTATGTTATCGTCTTAACTATTTTTAAATCACTTATTATTTTTAAAAAAAATGGGAATAGTTTCCTTTATTTATTTATGAAAATCGGCTTGTTTTAACATTAAAACGCAACTCAACAACAACAACAAAAGCCCAAATGTGCACATAAATTAATTTCATCATAAATATTCACTAGCCCACGCGACAAATAATTCTAATTATTAAGAAAATACCTAAGCAAGTGCACCATTTGGTAAGGAAAAGCTAGCTTGCATCAAATTGAGAAAAAAACTCTTTAGTCTTGTTGATTTTGTCATTTGTCTCGGCACTAACCTCGTCCCGAGCATGATCAAGCTCTTCTTGATAGCGAATTTCACGTATTCCAAATGATGTCCGAACCTATGAAAGACAAAAATAAACATAAATTAGTACAATATTCAACTATGGTAATCCGTATGTTATCGTCTTAACTATTTTTATATTACTTGTTATTTTTAAAAAAATCGTTAGAGTTTCCATTATTTATTCATGAAAACCAACCAGTTTTAACATTAAAACACAACTCAACAACAACAACAAATGCCCAAATGAGCACATAAATTAATTTCATCATAAATATTCACTGGCCCACACGGCCTAGCTTAATCTCAAATTATTAGTAAAATAATTCTAATTGTTAAGAAAAGACCTAAGTAAGTGCATCATTTGGTACAGGAAAGCCAGCTTGCTGCATCAAATTGAGAAAAAAACTCTGTAGTCTTGTTGATTTTGTCATATGACACGGCATGAACCTCGTCGCAAACATGATCAAGCTTTTCTGGATGGCGAATTTCATGTATTCCAAATGATGTCCGGACCTGTGAAAGAGAAAATAAACATAAATTAGTACAATATTCAACTATGGTAATCCGTATGTTACCGTCTTAACTATTTTTAAATTACTTGTTATTTTTTTAAAAAATCGGCAGATTTTCCTTTGTTTATTCATGAAAACCAACCTCTTTTAACATTTAAACGCAACTTAACAACAACAAAGAATCATAAATTTCCCCAAGTAGATGGAGGGACTAAATTTTCCAGAGTCATATAGATATTTTCTCTACGTACACAATATGAATATTAGAATTCCCCAATGGCACGTAAGTAAATTAGTTATAAACAGGTATAAATTTCCTTGAGTGTCTAATTGTATTATGTGAAAAGAAATTACCATATCTAAGAAGGATTCAACCATCTTGAAGTCGCCGTCAGCCATGTACCCCAAGGCTATGACGTCAAGAATATCAACTTCTTCTATGCCTTTACTACCTGCATTGATCTGTTCTTTCACAGATTCATGATTTGCTTGAAGTATATCGAGAGCATCATTTTTGTTCCCCATCCTAATCATAATTTTGACTTCATCAAATAATTCCTCCAACTTAATTTTGAGATCGTTGTCCAAGGACTTATTTGAGACATCATGCAACATTTTAGATCTCTAAACATCGAATATTTTTGCAGTTATTCTTCTAGTGGATAACCTACACAAGGTAACTACCTTACTTCTTCAAATAATTTTTTAATTAATCTTTCTAAATCGCAAACACATGAAAGCTTGACACCAATATGGAACATGTAAAGAAAGACTACAGTTTACAATGGCAAAAGAAAGTTTGAGAGTTGAAACTTCTCACAAAAACTTGTATAATCGATCGATGATAAGTGGAAATGGGCATTTATTATCAACATCTTTTTATGGGGGTGAGGGGAGGGGAAATTGAACTCTCAACCTCTATATGATGGTGAGAGTTCTAGCAACATTTATTTGACATGTTGATTATAAGAAATAGAGGCCACTTACGACACCTATATTTAATTGCCCATGTGCAGTTTTCTAAGGGAGAAACTAAGTGTTATTTTGAATTCAACCCCCCATTTAGGGTCTATTTAAACTTACATCCCCCAAAATAAAAATAAAAAAATACGATAGCCCCCAATGTAAAAAAACCTCAATAAGTGCATACCGGGTTACTTCCTTACATGATAAAGCAATTACCTTTTAAAGTGCATACCTTTGATAATCATTTGGAACCCAAATATCAGGAAAAACATGATTTCCTTCGTGTGTGCCATCCACATCTAATGAGCCAGCTGTAGCAAAAGGTCTTGAGAGAAAGCGATGAGAAATGGCTCCACTAGGTATCATGTAAAGCTTGATGTTGCATTTTTTATTTTGGAGAAGAACAGAGAAAGATGCAATGCCGTTCATCAACTGGTCTGAATGAATGCTTAGACTAATTTGGCTCGTCCTAGGAATTTTAGTCAACAATGTTAAAGACCAAAACAGTTGGCAAGTGACTTTGTAATAAGACCAAAATTCAATCATACCAAACTATAGAAAATGACTCAACATAATGACTGCCAATTATAATATATATGCACATGCACTCCAGAATGACGACGAACCTGTTCGACCAGACATGGATCAAATTACCATCCTATGTTACAAAAGGTATAGTCAATATGCAATAATGCATCAACTTGCCCTTTCATTTCAGTCTTGGCCCATTCTGTACATAATGGTATTTGGGAGTGCCATTGATCATTTAACATTTGATTTGTCTTGGGTTCTAATTATGTAATGGATTTTTTAATCAGAAAAAAGAAACTAACATGACTTATTTGTTAATTCATTTCATTCATTGAGAGAATTTGGGACAAGCCAAAGATCTCTTAAATAAGGAAATTGTATCCATTGGCTGTAACATCTCATAAATAATATAAAGTCGACAAAACAATTATGTAATCAAGAAACAAAAGGATATTTGTACCTTCCTGCTATCTCTTGCAATGTGCTAGTGATGATGAAATCAGTACGATTCATCGCAATTAGATCGGCGGTAAACTGGCTTGAAAAGTGATACTTATCATCAAATTTCTTTCAATTGATGTCAGAATCATGATGTTTTATTTTCTCCAATGCATGATCAATGGTACACTACAAATAATAAAAAATACAAGATCTATAAATTATTTGCCAAAAAAATGAAACAACAAAATGGAATGATAAAATTGAGAGACAAATAACAGTACATGTGTTGCACCTAATTTGGGAGCTAGAAATGAGGCGAAGAGATTACCCTCGCTGTAGTTTCCGATGATCAAATATGTTTTTACCTCCAACTCTAACGCGATTTCCTTTGCAACTTCCTAAAAGAGTTGCAAGTTCAAAAGGATTATAAAAATTATAAAGTTTTAACTGAAAGGATTCCCTTTACGAATGTTGTAAAAGCAACCTTCAGTAATGTATTGGGGATATGGTATCATTATGTTGTAAAAGCAACCTTCACGTGAAATAGCAGGTCTAGAAATATGGACCCATGATTTGGGGATAAAATACGTGACAAGGACAGGGATAGCACCCAAGGAAGGGGTCTCAATCCTTGTAAGGACATCAATATGGGACGACAAACGATTTTAAGGGGCACTGGCAGAGGTGCAAGCAGGTGAACCCATGGCAGGGGTCTCAAAATTAGTCCTGACCAGGCTGTATTGGTCTGTAGTTAAGTCATAAGGTCGCGAAGTGATGCGGGTACAAGTGCTATCCAAATAGTGTCTATTGGAATACGCCTTGTGGCATTCTTAAACTTCAAAAATGGAGCCCAGACTTTAAACCTTCAGATCTTAAGCCCACTACTTCCCATATTTTGGTTAAGTATTCTAGTCTCAATACTATCTATTGGAGGCGTAAAACCCTATTTGAGATTTTAGATGTCTCGGTACCTCAGTAAAGATAAATCAATCAAGCATTGACAAAAAATCTAGACACCTTTCAAGAGTTCATATTTAAATGCAATTAATTAAAATTGATCCTCCATCCACTATCTTGATTAAAATAAAGGACTACAACTTTTAGCAAGAAGTTATTAATGAAAATGTAGAGTTGTTCGAATGATTCAAGTGGATGTCTCAAAAGATCCCAATTCAGTTAATGTTCCAAAGGCATGATTTTAACCTAGATGCAGATCTAGAGGTAGGTCTCTTTTAAGGCCCAAGTCCCCTATTCCTCAATATAGGGTTGTTCAAAGACCTATTTTTGAGGTTGGCTCTCAATATGGATCCAGGATATTAGAATTTTAAAAAACCTACCACCAAAAAACCTAAACAAGCTTTTTGGCAATCACGAGATATTTGGAAATCAACATCATGCTTAATAACAACTTACTGAGTGGATTAGACGATGCATTTTCAATAATTTTACCCCCCAACAAACTTGTAACAATAACAAGAGTGGGAAAAAATATATATATACTTTTATCTTGTTGGATGCTTCAAAACCATCCAATTGGTTAAGAAGCTCCATCATAGTCCGCTGTACTTTGCTAATTCCGTTGCCAGTTTCAGATTCCATGCAAGCAGATCCGATACTATCAATTTCGTCAATAAATATGATTGATGGTGCATGCTCCCTGTAAAATGGTGAAGTAATTAAATCATTAAACACAAAAAAATAACAAAGATAAAAGTAATTAACTTTACAGGTAATTTTAATATAGAAAACTTACCAAGATATAGTTTCTGGACACATACGATGAAATGATGAATTCCATTGAATACCATTGCATATCAATGAATTCCAATGACTACCAAACTGTGTCAACTACCCATGCATATTTTAGGCCCCTAACAATACTCAGCAGTGTTCCACAATAGTTTAATGAAACATTATTTTCAGAAGTGCAATATTCAGAAACTATACATTAGCATACCAATGCATACTCAAGTCCCCTGCACCAGAATACTAGTGAATATTTTTACTAAAAGAAATGCACTAAACTGCAGTAGGATACCAATGATTAATAGTGAATTTACTACTTTGTACTATATCAAATGCATTGCATTGAATACCAATGCATTTCAATTGATATCATCCAAAAACTAGATCAAATAGCAAGTTAGAACTATTGCATTAACAACTACTGCATAAGAAATCAACATTTTAGCCGTTGTTGTAAGTAGATTCAAAACAAAACGAATTCAAACATTAATAAATTAGTACAACATTAAGTTTACATAAACGACAAGAGAACGAGTTACACACACGACCCAATAATAAAAAATTGTGGTGTTTTCGCTAGGAGTACAATCTTAAAAACATATCAAAATTTTAAAACTGGGTAAATCCTAGAAGGGACTCTAGTGCATAAAATAATACCAACACATGAACACATATAATTTCAAATACTACACAAAAAAATGAGGCAAAAATTAATTTACCAATTGACATGGAGGAGAGCTGCAGAACCTTATTCTCACTCTTCCTCTTAAACTCAAGTTTTTCGTTACAGGATCCTCAAAACCTTCCAAATCTACCACTGGAACCCCAACAATGTCCGAGCTAAAAAATTATGAGATGGATCTCGAAGAGTGCTGTCTCGTGGTCTTGGAATCTCTCATCAAAGTCGATCAAACGGACGGTGGATGTGAACTCGTGCTTGTGGGATTTGGCCCAATAAGTTCTTCCACCCAACACACACAAAATTCTAATGCCCAAAAGGATTTTCCAATTAGTCCCAAAATGAGTGTATATTAACTACACCAATTCGAGATACTCTTCCAACGTGGGAATTAAAACAAAATTGTGCACTAGCTTTCTTATCTGAAACATAAATTTATTCTCTATTTTTCAAAGTTTACTCACAAATTTATTTTTTATTTCCAACACCCTCGTATGATCATGTTATACAGAACTTATAAGGAAATAATTACACAATAATGAATTGCTTCATTTTTTACATGTACCCTATTTCATAATGGTATATAAATATTTTGTACATGATTGAATTAAAGTAAAATACTTGCCTCTTAATGTTACATAGCATAAAATTTATTTTGTCGTTAAGAGTATTTAAAGTTTATAAATTTATGTGCTTTCATATACTCCACTTCAAAATTCATGTTACTACTTCTAGATCTAGGTGAAACTGAATGCATCAAATTGTGTGGAAGATTGAAATCGAGTACAATCGCTACATTAAAACCATTTTAAACTTCAAAGAAATAATTTTTAAGAGGAAAAAAATATGACTTTTAATAGCTTACGAAATATGGTTTTGAACTATGACTTAGCTATAATTCAGATTAAGTATTTGCAATCACCACAATACCCGAATTCAAAATCAGAAGTTTAACCCAAAACCCTCAAAACATCATCAATCCACCTGAAGCCCTCAAAACACTAAAAAAAGAGTACGAATGTCACCCAACACACTCAATACAACATCAATCTACCACCAGTACAAAACATGTCTCAAATCCGAAACCTAAAAATCTAAAAATTGCATGAATATATATATATATATATATATATATATAGAGAGAGAGAGAGACCTTCCAAGGTTGTTGGAGCTCGTCGTCCGTATGAGAAAGAGAGATGCATTGGTTTTTGAATTTCACCATCGTGTAAGAGAGAGATCATGGGTAGCATTTGAGCGGGATGTGTTTTAGGAGATGGATCACAAAGCCCTAACCTTCTGTCGATCTTGCTGCGAGATAGAGAAAATGGGTTGAGATCGTGTGTAGCATTTGAGCAGGATGTGTTTTGGGAGGAAATGATTTGGGCGGGGGAAGGAGCTGAGCGGGTTTTGTGAAAATTAGATTTGCTAATGGGAAGGAATGTAGGGTAAATGAAAAATAGACCCGTCCCATAAGGATTTAAGGGACCAAAGTTTCAGGTACGACTAATAAACCATCACATATAATACTCTTTTTATGTATTATTAGGGATAGGATGACTCTAAATGTCCCTAATAAATATCTATATAGGACGGGTATGGTGACTGTCCCAAATAATTAGCTTTTAGGGACGGTTGTGACCGGCCGTCCCTAATATGTCAGTCCCAATAGATCATTTTTTTTGTAGTGTTTGCACAAGATTGCAGTGATAATCTTGCTATTAAAGCTAGATGGGCCAATTACAACGATAACAATGTTAAACTCTTTGACGATTGGTGGCGCGACAATAATACTTCACCTCAGTTTGAGATAGTGAATGGATATAAATTTGAACAAGTTAATGATATTATAAATAACAACGGGGAAAGGAACACTCTACTATCATTGCTAAACTATTTGATGATGAGAATAGTGAGATCATGCTTAATATCCCACTTCCTAAAGTGGTCGGTCTCTGAAAATTTCCCAAAACATGATGAACTTCGTGTGACTTATTTTCCATGGGAAACTTATAACAAATCAGTCGTGGTGTGAGTATTGCAGTGGGTGTGAAGATGTTGGACATGTTCTCAGAAATTGTCAAAAGGAAAAAAGTGTTTGGGGTAGAAACAAATGTGAATACAAAGGGGCACATAGGATAGGATGTAGTTACCTAATTACTTTGGAACCTATAGAAACCATGAATCTCCTATGTTTTAATACGTATATCCCCTCATCACTGGTGGATCCAGGTTTGAAATCCGGTGTGGTTGGGATGGCAGGGAGGACTGGGTCTTCAGGGATCGATTTTAGGTTTCAGTTGAATACAAAATTATATGAACGAACAAAAATCCAATTTGGGGAATGAGAAATCAAGGTCCAAAAAAGGAAAGATAATCTCATTTTCATTTTTAACATTTTAAAGCTTAAGAAACATGAAGATCATATTTATCGTCATTTTGTAAGAGAAATGTATTCTTTATTAATAGAAGGTCAGAGAAGAAATAAAACATAAATATTTTCGCTACTAGTTCTCATAATTAGCTATGGTAATTAATAAAAGAATGAACAACCACAAAGAAAATGGCATGCTAAATAGGTGAAGAGTAACAAAAAAAATGCTGCAAGTAAAACAATAGACAACAAAATGCAGATAGCAATACAAACCTTGGTCGAATTTTTCTCCCTTTGACCCTTGTTATTTGTATATGATCTATGGTGGAGAAATCAAACTCTATGGTTCTTCCCATTGATGGAGAGCTGGTGGGACAGGGTTATCGTTTTGATGCTTAAAGGCCAAAAGGAAAGGAAGAAAAAAACAGATGGCACGGTAACGAATGACATTGAAAAAAAAGGCTTCTCTCTTTGTTGTTTGGTGTCAAAAGCATAAATAACCCTTTGTTGTTTGATGCCAAAAGGATAGAAAGACACTATTATGTAATTGGGTCTGACCAATTGGCATTAACATTTTAAGTCCACAAAGAAGAAATCTAATTGGACCTACGAAAAATTTTTCGAGGTTTAAAATGGTGCCACCCACAAGAGCCCCCCAAGACCCCCTCGTCCACCGCTGCCTCTCATTACTGACTGCCATAATTGGTTTCAAGTTAGTTAGAGATATTAGGTAGTAACCTTCAAGCCAAAGGTAATTTGTGTGAGGGACAAAGATTATAGGCTAATATCCTTTGGCTAATTCCTTCCATGCATACTTTGAGTGCTCGTTTGGTTGAGTTTTTGTGTTTACAGGAAACCCAGATTGATAAATTCCCAAAAGAAGTCTCATAACTCATGTAAAGAGTTGATTCACATGACGTCAAATCATTCCTAATACTCAATATTTACATGTGAGTTTTCCAATTTATATTCTCAAAATATACAAAAGATCGAACCAAATGACCAGTTACGGTCAACATTCATTATAGTTATAATGGAAGCACGTAAAAAGGTAGCTTTGGAGACTTTGTACGAAACCACCAAGGAGCTTGGAAGGCTATGTGACATGAACTACACGTCAATGACCTAAGGATCAAGACAATATGATTTCTAGAGAGAGAAACATGAAATATCTTATATTTCAAGAATTGGAAGCAAGTACAAATGAGGAAACAAGTAGTATTTATATGGGCTGAATTACTTGTTAATCAAGTAATTAGCTAAAATGACCAACTAATAACACAAGAATCCATATTTAGTCCCAAACATGCTTGAGAACTAATTAAGGAAAGAAAATACCCAAAAATAACTAAAAAATTGAAAATAAAAGGAAAATAAAATGGATGTTCATCACTCTCCTCCCCCTCAAAAAAGGAGTTCATCTACGAACTCAAAGGGGAAGGCCAACAGAGTTACCCTCTAAAATTGTAATCAATGCATGGCCAGGTGGATGCTCGGCCTCATCAAGATACTCCAGTGACCGATCCATCGCTAACAGGGCTTGATGACATTGCAGGGAGTAATCTGAAGCTCGATGTCCCATGTTGTCGCAATTAAAGCACTAAAATGTGGAAGGGCCTGAATGTGTCACAGCGAAAGTAGTGGTAGCTAGAATAAAGGTAGAAGATGTCGACATTGATACTGTAGGGGAAGCAAAAATCAATGAAGGTGGAGGTCGAGAAGCTGGAGGAGCTGTCGGTACTGCATGATAGGCTTCGACCTTGGTAGCATATTCTATCGCCTTCAGAAAGGTCGGTATCTCTCTCAACCCCAGATCGTACTGAATATGTGGCTTGAGCCCCAGAATAAACCGGCTGATCCACTGATCCTTAGTCTCGGGCAAACGAGTTGTAGTATAAAAGAGTTGGAATTTCTCTATATATTCCACTACAAATAACATATCATGTCGGAGTGACTGGATACACGCAAAGAGGTCACGCGCGTATGTCGGAGGTATGAATGAGGCATGGAGAATGGCTTTAAGGTTAATCCAGTCCTGAATGGGAGGGAGACCTTCACCTATCCTACGGTAGCAAAAATCATTCCACCAAACTCGGGCAAAAACCCCTGAAATTTGATGGCTGCAAGGAGAACACATGAGTGGCCTTGAATCCGTTTATAGTCCAAAACTATCTCCATAGCGGCCAGCCAATCAACCATGTCATCTGAGGAGAATTTGTCATCGAATATAGGAACATATACGCGGATATCTCCATGGAGACTCCGAGAAAGTAACTGGAGCACTAATGAGAGTGGGTCTCCATCCAGATGAGCTCTCAGTCCAATCGCATCACATGGCGCAGTTACAACATAATCAATAGGGACTGGTGGCATCTGGACAAGTGTTGACAAGGAGGATAATCATAAGGCTCCATGGGAGGTGTAAGGGGAGCACGCCGATAGTGGGGACATGTGTCGATTAAGTGGCCATATTCTCCATAATAGAAGCAATGATGATCCCGTAGTGGAGTCTAACGTTGGGGGTCGGGTGGGGGAATCCCCTCAAAGATACTACGATGAGTAATCATGGCATCAAAGGAGGATGAGGAATCGGTGTAGGGCAAAGATAGGTCATGGTGTGAAGGGGTAGGATGTGTTTATAGATGAGGTGGTCGGTGTAGGTCGGGGTCAGGAAAGGGTCCTGAAGACCCAATATGATGGTAAAAGGCTTCGGGGCAGATGGAAATTCCATAGAGGTTAGAAAATGAATTCAGTTTTGGGATTAGGACAAATTTGGTTGCGTGGAGGTTCCCCGTTGTCCGGTGGGCTGTAAATGAGTGGTTGGAGTGAAAATAAAGTCGGATCAGGGAAGGCCCACCGAGTTAGCCAGAAAATTCGGATAACCCATTTGGGTTGGAGCAAATATTTTTTTTGTGTTAGGGTAATATCCGGAGCACTTGGGTTTATGAATCCAGTAGGGGTAAAAAGGGTTACTAGGCTTTTAGGCTCGAGCGGAATAAGGTTTGCACCAAGGGTGTTCCCGTGGGCTCTACTGTTGGAGGTGCACGGTTTGAGATTTCTTCGAGAGTGGGGCTGCTGAAAAACACAGGGGACTCGCCTGTATCTAAACGGCCTTGGCGTGGATCCAAGCCCACTAATCCATCAACTCGATCGACGCCAAGAGGAGGTGCGTCGGCCACCGGAATGGTAGTCTGACGTAGTAGTGATGAAGTCCGACCATTGAAGGGGAATTTCTTCAAGATTTTGATTTTTCGACATCGGAATTTATCTCGGAAAATGATCGGTGGCTTCAGGTTGTTTCCCAGGTTTTTTGAATATTTAATTCAAGAATTCCTTTGAGGGGTAGGGTTTTGTAATTTGGAGAAATGTAACATTATGGTTTCAAATTTTTCTTGATTTTTGTTTGTCAACTCATCCATTCGTCGTGTCAATTCTTGATGATTTTTTCTGAAATCTTCGTTAATCTCTTCTTCAATTCGCGTCGTCTTTTCATGGCCATTGAGAATGTAATGCACTATTTTGATTACCAACACACCAATTGGGGAACGACACCTCGCTCTGATACCAAATTTAACGTGAACTACACATAAATGGCCTAAAAATCAAGACAATATAATTTCTAAAGAGAGAAACAAGATATTTGACCCCCCTCTCTCTTTCTCTCTCTCGCTTGGCTTTCAGAGTTTTCTCTCAATTTGGTGAAAGCCAATTTACCTGGGAATGCGGAAAGATGTGCTTTAACGCTGATACTTCCTTCTCTAAAGCCTTTGAGATTGTCTGTCCACCTGCACTACTTTACATCCTTGATGAATATGGATACACAAATCATAAGACATTCAGACTTTATACCCGCATACACAGTGAAGCCAAAAGATTTTCTGTCGTGATGAATCATGACATTGGCGAAGACGGTTGAATTCTATAATTTTAGGGACTCCTGCCATAAATATCAATTATGATAACATCAGGAGAAACACAATTTATAATTCTGTAATAGGGGTTGTGATTTTAAAATGGATAATAAGGGTAATGTATTGGTGCACAAGTGTATGATTTTGGGAGATTATTAGGCCAAGGAAACTTTGCTAAGGTATACTATGGGAAGAATAAAAAATCTAGCCAGAGCGTGGCCATTAAGGTAATCGACAATGAGAAGGTTCTGAAAATTGGGTTGATTAATCAGACCAAGCTAGAGATATTTGTTATGGGACTTATAAAACACCCAATCATAGTTGAGCTTTATGAGGTCATGGCTACTAAGACCAAAATTTACTTTGCCATGGAATATGCCAAAGGTGGTGAGCTCTTTAACAAGGTGGCCAAGGATAGGCTCAAGGAAGATATCGTAAGGAAGTATTTTCAGCAATTGATCAGTGCCGCTGATTTTTGCCACAGCAGGGGCGTTTATCATTGGGATTTGAAACTAAAAAATCTGCTGCAAGATGAAAATGGTGTTCTAAAGGTTTCAGACTTTGGGTTGAGTTCACTCACTGAGTGTAAGCGTCAAGATGGGCTACTCTATACAACTTGTGGGACTCCCGCCTCTGTGGCTCCTGAAGTGATCAGCAGAAGAGGGTATAACGGTGCCAAAACTGACATAATGTCTTGTGGGGTCATCTTATTTGTTCTACTCGCGGGTTATGTCCCATTTCATGATTTAAATCTTATGGAGATGTATAGGAAGAAGAGTAAGGCCGACTACAAATAACCTAATTGGTTTCCATCAGATGTCCACAGACTGCTGTTGGGGATCCTTGAGCCGAACCCTTATTCCCGAATTTCTATAGCCAAAATTATGGAAAACCCCTGGTTTAGGAAAGGGTTAAACTCCAAGCACGTAAGAAGCAAAGAAGAAAATAAGGACATGGCCTCACTAAATGCTGACATAGTTTTTGGTAGCAGTGATATTGTTGAGGCAAAGATAGAATCAACTAAGCTTAGTAATTTGAATGCCTTCGATATTATCTCTCTTTCAACAGGGTTCGACTTGTCTGGTTTGTTTGTGGAAGAAGACCAAAAGGAGGAGGTACAAATTACGACCACAAAGCCTGCTTAAAATATTGTATCGAAACTGGGGGATATTGCGGGGCATCTGAAGCTTAAAGTGACGAAGAAGGATGGAGGCTTGATAAAATTGGAGGGGATAATGAAGGTAGAAGTGGGTTATTGTCGTTTGATGTGGAAATATTTGAAATCACTCCATGATTTCATTTTGTGGAGGTGGAGAAGTGTAGTGGTGATAAGATGGAGTATCAGAAGCTGTTGAAGCAGGACATAAGATCGGCTCTCAAGGAAGTTGTTTGAAGTTGTTTGGTCTTGGCAAGGTAAGCAGTAGCTGCAATCACTATAATTAAAATTACAGCTTTTAATCTTCTAAATTGGCAATGGTGATCACCCTACACTGGTTCTTGGCACAGTTTAATTTGGCAATGGTGATCAACTTTCTCTTGGTACATCCTTTTTCCGTCTAAATAATATATATTGTTCCTTTTTTGCGTAAAAACTTACTCTCTATTGCACAATTATGTCATGATAATAAAGTTACCTATCTTTGATGCCAATCACTTCTATATCTTTGACCTCACTAGTGGGTCCTAACTCTATCAAGGCCTTTGTAAGGACAGTCTTTACAAAATTCATGCCTTTCCATCTCGCCTCTACGCTCTTATTGCCTCTCATAGTTCATCCTCCCTTTGGCATCAAAGACTTGGCCATCCCTCTGTCAAGGTTTTCTCTCACTTGCGCTCAAATAAACACTTATCCTTTACTTTCTAAAATAATTATTCCTTTTGCCAAGGGCGTGGCTCGAGTAAATCCACCCAACTCCATTTTCAATCATTTCATGAGTAAAAAGTCACTCTCCTTTTGACTTAGTTCATGCTGATGAATGGTAATCTCTTATTCTCTCTGTTTGGGGTCACAAATATTAACTACTATTCACTGATGATTACACTCGTTATTCATGTCTCTTCTTCATTAAAAGAAAATTTGAGGTTCTCATCCATTTTCAGGACTTTGTCACCTACATCCACACTCAATTCTCTGCAACTCCAAAATGATTCCAAAGCGACGGTGGTCTAAAATATGAAAATGGTCCCATAAGGGATCTATATTCTTTCCTTGGTATTCACCACCGCCTCTCTTTCCCTCATCTTCCTAACAAAATGGTCTTGCGGAACGCAAACATCATCACATTGCTGACATAGCCCGTGCTCTTCTCTTCACCAGCCATGTTCCTCTTTGTCACTGACCCGAAGTCATTTTTATCGATGCCCATCTCATCAATCGTCTCCCATATCATCTCCTTCAATTGTCATCTCCTTTCTCTCGTCTCTATGGTTATTCTCCCTCACACTCTACCCTATGTGTGTTTGGTTGTGCTTGTTATCCCCATTTAGATGCTTATGTCACTAAAAAACTTTTGCCAAGAATCGTGGAATGTGTTTCTAGGTTGCAGCTTACAACACAAAGGCTACCAGTGTATGAATCGCAAAATTTGTTGTGACTACATCTCTCTACATGCTCAGTTTAACGAACAAAATATCCCCTTTTCCAGAACACATTAATCTTCAACACCTTCCTCATGGATATTTGTTCATGTCATCCCTCTAACTCCATCATTTCCACCACCCTTGACTCCTCCACCCAACATCCCCAACCTTCATGTTCCTGAATCCACCCTAGCCCATAACCATATGGCACCTTTCGCCTACCATTATCAGTGCCGACCATCCCATCACCCAATACCTTCTTCCCATACAAATAATAACCCACCACATTCCCCCCATCCATATCTCCCTCTCCCTCTCTGTCTCTGGTAGACCACCCCATTACCTCTTCCCGACATCCCATGATCACTCGACATCAGAATGGCTCTCATAAACCACTTCATCAGACAGATGGCACAATTATATATCATCTTCCCAAAGCCCTTTTGACTCATATCCTTTTCCCCACCACAGAACCTGCTTGTTACTCACAAGCCTCACGCATTTCATAATGGCGCCAGGCCATGACCTGGGCTCTTGTTCCTCCTGCTCCTCAATAACATATGGTTGGCTGTAAATGGGTTTTTAAGATCAAACAAAGAGCAGATGGGTCTATTGACCGTCACAAGGCCTAACTTGTTACAAAAGGCTTTCATCAATAAGTAGGGGTTGACTTTGATGAAACATTCAGTCCCGTCATTAAACCAACCACAGTCCGTACTGTACTCAGCATTTTCATCTCCATGAATTGGTCTATCCATTGACTTGATGTGAAAAGGTATTTCTTTAGGGTGTGTTAGATGAGACTGTTTACATGAGCCAACCTTTAGGTTTTGCAAAACCCAATCACCCTCATCATATTTTCCTCCCCAAGAAAGCCATTTATGGCCTTAAACAAGCTCCACAGGTATGGTTTCAGCATCTCAATAACTTTCTCCTACAATTTGGTTTCACTTAAAGCTTGGCAGATCACTCCTTAGTCATCCAGCAATCAAACTCCGTAGTTATGCTTCTCCTTCTCTATGTTGGTGACACCGTTTTAACAAGTAACACACATTCCCTAGTTACCTCCTACATCACCACTCTTGGCAAAGAGTTGAGATCAATGATCTTGAACCCTTATCATACTTTCTAGGTCTAGAAGCCAAATTCTCCCCAGACCATCTTCATCTTTCCCAAACCAAGTACACCATTAACCTTATACAACGATTCAGTATGACGAACTGTAAGCCATGCTCCACTCCCGTGCCAAAACCTAACTTTCAGCTCACACCAGTGAGTTCCTATCTGATGCCATTGAGTATCGACAGTTACTTGGTTTCCTCCAGTACCTTACCCTCACACTCACACTCACCCTCCCTTACATAGTCTATGTTGTCAATTATGTTTCTCAATTGATGAGCGTACTTAGGTCACCTCTCACCATTATTACCTAACGGATCCTTCGCTATCTAAAAGGATCTCCTGACTTTGGCCTCACCTTTCATCGCTCACCCACACCCGTTACTATCACAGCCTACTCTGATACTGATTGTGCAGACTGCTTCGACTCTCGTCGCTCTATTACAGGTCTTTGTTTCTTCTTGGGGTCCAATCTCTTCTCTTGGACCGCCAAGAAACAACCTATTGTATCCCGCTCTAGTGCTGAAGTCGAGTACCATTCTCTTGTCCACGTCTGTGCCGAGACGACCTGAATCTTCCATCTTCTTACAGAACTCAAGTTCCCTCCACCCAAACCATCACCCTCTTCTGTCAGCATTACCTATATAGACTCAAACCCCATTTTCCATTCTTGCACTAATCTTATTGAATTTAATTACTATTTCCTCAGAGAACGCCTTCTCTCCGGCACTCATTGGGTTATGTTTGTCCCTTCTCCAGATCAGCTCGCAGATATTCTCACTAAAGGACTCCACAAATATCACTTCACTCTGCTACAGTCCAACCTCGTCTCTCCAGGACAATTGAGTTGCACTCGCGAGTTGAAGGGGAGTGTTAAAGCTGCTTAAAAGGTGTTCATTAGAGAATGTCTCCTTAAAACATGTCATAATTTATGGGAATCATTAGTGTAAAGATCTGACTATCTTAGGTTTAATCTTAGGCATAAATCATGCATGGATGTTCTCTTCATTCACATTATAAGAGCTATCTATAAAGGCCTTCAATTGAAGAAGAATAAACAAAATTTCTATTTTCTACATCCAACATAACTCCCCCCAGAAAGGAGACAACAACTCCAGGTGGTAGATATCAGGGTTAATATGAAATAAAGTGGCCTTAAAGATCCGTACATTCTCGCACTTAGAGAGGCTAGACAAACGAATAAGGAAGCGGGCGTAGGGCCAATGGAAAAATCAGCGATGGAGCAGATGAAAAAGTCAACGGTCTCTGAGGCTAAAAGCCCAAGTGGGAACGGAAAGGACGGGAGGTGTCATGAGGCACAAGAATGCGTAGAGTGTGGAAGGGAGTGAGATCCACAATGTTAGACGTAAGTATGAAGGAAAGTCATAAGTTTTATCCCCATAATTTCGAACAATGGGGGAGGTTTGGATCGTCACATTTAAAGATTATGCCCCTTCCCATGTCACCATTCCTTGTGAAGGCATATCAAAACCAAATAACTTCACTAAGACACTATCCTTCACAACAGGCTTAAAGGCGGTGAAGAATATTATTGAGATCAGTGTGAACATACAATAACAACACAACGAAAGCAACGGTCGATGGGAAAATTGGAGTGTGGAGGAGAGTTCAACAAGATCAACGGGCATCAGTGGAGAGGACTCGAGAAGGGAGAGTCATAAAGAGCGATTGACAGCGTTGTTAAAAAAGGAAACTCCACTGTCGATTGGTGATCTCTATTTGGCCACTAGTTGAGGATGGAAAGTTATCGAGACTTGGAGCAAGCAACAAAGGATTTGGCGGAGGGTAAACAAAAATTGACCCACAAAGCAAACATCAAGTCACAGGTGAAGTTTTATTTATGCATCATGAACTTTGTATTGCGCACATCACTTAGATCGATTTGAAAAAGTCATATAGGAGGAACTGAAGAAATGGAATATGAAAAAAATACAAAGAAATGAAAAGGTATCGAATTCGATTTATTTGTATAGTATTTGAACTGAATCTTGTCTATTCCCATCCTTTAACCCTTCTAAACTAGACTTTTTGAGTCTTTCAACCAACTAATTTCACCTTTCGATGAAACACTGAAGGTGAACAATCCTCAGAAAATATAATGTGGTCGTATGTAGAAATCTGATGTTCGACTACACAAAATAACATGGGGCATCTTCAAGACTCGACCAATAACTTGATGGAATCGAAGCCATGAGATGAGCATGGAAGGCCAACAATGATTGGACTTGAGCATGGTCAACGATGTCAAAATATGTATCGAAGTCGTGTCATTTTCTCAAAAAATGTGCATCGTATAGTGTATCGTATCGTATTGTAAGATACACTTTCATTTTCAATAGTTACATAAATAATTTTATATGCATTATATATCGTGCGTGTGGTGTCTAAAAATAATATAAAAGATCACTAAACACATTATATGCAATATTAAGTATTAAATAATGTCTAAAGCATCAACCAATCTAAAATATAATCAAATGCTAATGATATCATATATCATATCATAATTCCAAAAGCTATAATTTTCTAATTGTTCCTCCCAGTTGACAACCACCATAATATAAAAATTTCATCTGAAGTCCCGTCTTTTTGTCTTGGCATTCTATATTAATATTGAAGAAAACAAGGTGTAATAATTTAACACATTAATCAAAATATTATAATAAAGTCAATAGTCACTATGGTCTATGTATTATAATACATAATGTTTCATGTTTTAATAATATATAAAATAATCATAGTCACTAAGACCAAATATACTTATTATATACTAATATTATAATAATATAGTGAGCTTGCACAAGACACTAGCCACACATATGTAAAATAAATTTGTCGGGAATAAGAAACAAAGGAAACAGAGATAGTAAGAAACTGTGGAAGAAAATAGTAAAAGAAGTTAAAGAGGAGTTTGTGATCAAGGGAGAATCAACCCTTACCTGAATCAGAGAAGAAAGAGAACCGAGGAGGTTACGATCTGGTTCGTAATTGGAAACCATAGAAAGTTGTTATGGTTCATAAGTTCTTCTCCTTTTTTCAATGTCATAACTTACTCAACCCAAACCCCCAAAACCTTTTGAGAACTCCCAGACCCTCTACTTCTTCTATTCTGATTTTTTTGGTTAAAAAAAGCAAAGTAGTGTTGTTTAGCTAAAAAGCAGAACCAAGTACGAATTGGGCTATACGTTTTATATTGAGCGATATTGTGGTGTTTAGCTCAGATTACTAGCCGCACAGGTAACAATACGACCAACGAAGGGAGGGTTCGTAAGTAGTGGATGAAACTAACATTTTTGGGTGTTTTATATGGAAACCCACGACCCGTGAAGGTGAGGGTTCGCTGTAGCGAACGGGAGTCAGATTTGTGCGAAATGGGTTTTAAGGAGGGTTACTTCGGGCGAATAAGGTGAGTGATCCCGAATAACAAGGTGAGAATAAGAGCAACAACCATATGACCAGCGAGCACACCTGTGTGAATCTCTCCAATGATCTTCCCATATAGAGATAAGACTGATTTACAAAGTGTCATGCCTCGTAAAAGGAACCCATCTTGTAGTAAGTATTCTTCTTAGGCCGATTATGGCAATCTTCCTCCTCAATAATGGGCCCAAAGTGAGCATCAGTGGCATAAAGGTCCTTACACCTCGTCAAATCCAAAAAGAGTGTTGCTGAAAATGACTTGGGTATGAGCCTGATGGCTCAAAGCATCAATAACTAGATTCCCCATTTTTAGGTTCACACCGGAGGTGAAAGGTGTACTTCTGCTTAAAGTTGGCACACTTCACCTGCATTGGTTTTAGACGTAAGGTTACCCCATAAATAGTAATTTACATCTTTGTAGTATAACTATACATACTTAAAAGTTCATCCCGACCATAGAACCTGTCTGATGGCTTAGGAACTTGTCCCGTAGTTAACAGGAGATTGTACAAGTACACTAATTAAACATGACCAGGGGATAAATTAAAGTTTGTATACTAATTGTTAATAACTTTAACAATTTCACAAGCTTGTAGAGTTCATGTAAACCATTAATCCCAAAGAATATTGAATACTAAAATATTCATATGATTATTACTTTGATTTGTTGATGGGTGCAATTTAATTTATTATATCAACAAATCCTGTGAGTTAAGTAAATGATTATAGGGACATTATCGGTATTATATTCTAGAGGAATCCGCGTTGAGGATTATTTAATCTTGAATTGAAACACCCCCTTGACTAATTTACGTTTTGATTCTACCAATAAACCGTATCATTGGAATATTTAATAATCTGGTTCACTATCATATAGGTTAAGTTTTCTAATTAAGGAAATAAATTTAAGTGAAATTCAATTGTCAGTAATTAAGTTCACTAATCGGGCATTTGCAGTTTAACAAAAGAAATCATATTATATATTAAGTAAACTCCTATACTAGGACTCTTAATTGATATAAAGTAATTTTGAGATTATTTGATTGGAGTGCAATTACAATTATTTAGCGGAGTTAATTGCAATTACTGAAATGGTGAAAATTTGATTATTAAGGATTAATCAGGAATTTCCAATATCTGTTAAAAGTCAATATAATTATTTACCACAGGCCTCCGGTATAATCCTTAATTATGAATAGGTCACTTTTCAATATGGTTCCCATTCCTTATAAATAGAAGGGCGAAACCAAAAGCCATATGCATCACTCTCACCATGGAGAAAGAAAAATCGATTAGGGGGAGAGAGAGAGAGAGATTGGCTAAGAGGTAAGGAGGAGAGAGGGAGGTTTATCTCTCAAGTCTTCTTCAATATCTCTCAATGAATTCACACACACAAATCTACCAAAAGAACTTAGGTAATCAAAGTATTCACATCTACATCAAAATATTCTTTAACCTTTCTCAGGTCTCACTTCATCAACAACATCTGCAGAGTTAAAACTATATCTCTTGAGAAAAAAAAATTTGTAACCTAAACGTGTTTGAATCTAAGATCCACATTGATTTGATCACGTTTTTATATTCCAATGCGTTTTGTAACCAACATGTATGTCATTGACCTTCCGCTGATTATTGATAGACTTAATAGAGTCGTGATCATATTTTATAGCTGACCTAACAAGTTAAGTAATCCAATGCCTAACCGAAGAAAGACATTATGATTGAAAATTGCACCAATAAAGGTCTTCAAAGTGTAACAAGATAAGACAGATTAAATTATTAATGCAGCACCGAAGACATTATGATTAAGAATTGCACCAATAAAAGTCCTAAAGGCATTACACGACAACTCAAATTATTGCGTGAATCAGACATGCTAGGATAGGCATAGTCATGATGAGATGCTTGAAATGCAGAAAGGCTAAGCCTAGGCCACATCGGTCCATCGAATCTCAGAATTTGAAAAACTCATCATATTGGTGGACTATGATGGAGTTGAACCTGGCAATAAAAGCCTATGAGAACTACATAACTAGGAGACTTGTCATGGGGGTGGGTCAGTCCATGGTGATATAAACTTTGGGCACCTCTGGCTCGAGTTCAGAACTCAAGACAACCTAGCTCAAAATAGCCACCAACGGGACCATATAGAGGAACTTCTTCATTTGCAAGGATCACCAATGTGGTCGCAAGGCCTTAAGGACCTACAAAATGTGATCAATGAGCTCCACCTCCAAATAGATGTATATCAAGATGTCAACAAAGAAAACTACAAGAAAAAGGCCCAAAAAAGGGTCATTATATTTGTGTCATCACGCAATAAAGGTAGACAGGTCCTTAAGTCGAAACGCATAAAGGGCATTGATGATAGTTGTCTTCTTGTCTTTTGGCCTCATCCAAATCCGGTGATATCCACTCTTCAAATCTATAACTTGGAGAAAATGCAAGCTCTCAAGCATATACTCCAAATGACAATAGAAAAATATAACTATAATCTTGTTGATAACGCGGCTATAACCACACATCAGCCAATCATCTTCCTTCTAACATTCTCTCACAAAGTAATCCTTGCTCATGAAGTTAGGGATAGCTCTCGGGAGGTCAGCTAACTTCGGAGAAAGAATTGAGGAGTGCCTAGTGTAAAGACAAGAGAATAACATATACCCTCGGCTCGATCCTCTACTAATAACGTGGCACTAGAAATTATGGTCGCGGTTAAGGGACCGGGCGTACCCCGTGCACAATTGTTATTAAAGGCGTGTCTAGGCACTCACCTAACTCCAGGATGAACTATGCACAGAATCGGTGCCTTGTCTCACTCAGGCGAGGCGCCTTTAATAAGGCACGCACCTTGTGCGCCAGGAACCAAGCTCAAGGCACGGCTCAAACACGCCTCGTTAACTTTTTTAAATAACGCCCTCAATATAAGAATGGACCAATTAATATGGTGATTTTACATATTTTCCAATAGAATATGGAAGACGACAATCCCGACTCCAAAACTAACCAAAGTAAATCCTCGATTTCTAATGAAACCTTATATTTCTCACTAGGCGTTACTTAGGCAAAACTAAAAAACAAAATTAAACTCCAATAATGTTGCATCATTTTTTTTCACATATTCGAGTATCTTTTTTTCAAATATATCAATATTTTTTCTTTTGTTGATTATTAGAAATTGAAATTGGTATATAAATTTGATATTTAAATATTTATTTTTTCATATGGTGATAGAAGATCTATCTTCTTCTCATGTGTTTCTTCACAATCGTCTATAACAGGAATATATGCTACATATTTCAAGTTTTAGATTAAAATGATTTGATGATTATAAATATATAAATTTTGCTTATTGTATAGACTTTGCGTCTCACTTCTCGCCTTGCGCCTAGGCTTCACGGGGATCTTGGCGCCTTAGTGCACCTTTGTCTCTGACTACTATGCTCGCGCATATGCTGGATGTGGAGGTATGCATGTTGGTCTGATTATCGTGGTGCATGATAAATTTGTCAAACTTCCACGAGCGCCTAATATTATTAATCGAGCACCATGGGGCCCTACTCCACCCAACCAACATTGACAAGGAAATCAAATCAGCTCCGTAGGTAGCCCGAGCTTTTCAACCAATTCCTTACCGGCATGTTGCTAATTACACCAGCGATAATCATGATATACAACTTTCCTTTGAATGGTAACGACTATAAAAGGATGCGAACATTCGTTCAAGACGGGAGGGAAGTAAGAGAAACTAGAGTGTGAGACGTAATAAGGAGATTAAGGTTTTAAATGGTGGTGTTGTTCGAGTTACAAAGGAAGAAGGGGTTTGCAAATTCAGTTGACTCTGGGCTAGGGTTTTGGTTAGGGTCAGTTTGAAGTGAATAAGACTTGGATTTGAGTAAAAAGAAACGACGAAGGGAGATCTGGCATGAAATTTTTCCAGAGGAAGTATTAGTGGAGGAGATGTGGACGAGGCACGATGGTCAGGGAAGTGCCGACAGCAGCACGGGAGGTCATCGTAGCTAAATAGAATATAATGAAAAAATAGGATTCTGGTAGCCGACCCAAATAATTGAGAAAAGACTCTGTTGAGTTGAGAACTAGTCGTCACAAAATATGGGATGCCTCAACAGGAGAGGTCGTAGATGGGAATGGGTTGATAACGAGGGTCGGTGAATCTCGCAAGAGGGAGGCAAAATTGTTCGAAATCGGGATTTCACTATCAGGAGGTGAGATCGGCAGCGGAGGGGCTACAATAGTCCCCACTGATGTACCAAGCTGACTGCTAAGGCTTCTTTCATTGTCGGTAGTAAATGTGGAGGAAAGAGGTGGCAACGAACTACTAGAGTGGCACCATCTCGTGCTCTACTCATTGACGTCCATACGGTATCCCAATAGAACCACCGCTATATATAAATTTGATGTAAATTCAGCAGAATTAACACAAATAAATATATGAAATTAGGGATGTTAAGTATTTAGTCCTATTTTTTAAAATTTAATTGTACCAATTTCCATGTATTTATTTTTTTAGTTGTTGGTCCTATTATAATCACTATGGGACATGTGTCATTCTCTGCGAAAAATAAGAGAGGCAGTTACATAGTAGTTATGGACGATTTTGGGTGGTTATGGAACTTACAACAATTTTAAAAACACATGGGATGGGAGACTAACAAATATTAATATATGAAACTAAAGCCAAAAAAACTAATGAAATTATATCTACATCCTCACAATATCATACTCTTGAGAGCACAAAGGGGAATATTCTCGTTGTATGCTAACCTAATGGGTAAAGTTCTAGCAGAAGATGATGTCATGATTAATGTCACAATAAAGTGGCATAAGCCAAGACACCACTAAAGAAATAATCTAGAATCCCAAAAAACATCTACGAAAACAAAGTACAAAAGTATACTCTAGCTCCTATGCTTTCAAATTAATAACATTGTTAGAACAGACGATCACTAATAATTTTTCGTTTAAAAGAAAACCTATTTGGATATTCATGACTAATGTTTGCAAATCCGTAAGCCGATAGATTTGGTACTGATATACCTATCACCCTCTCAACTACCACCATAAGAGAACTCTTGAATAAAGATAGTGCACATTAAAGGTTTGTACACTTTTAACACCTTTTCCTGAAGAATGAATTTTCTTTTTCAGTGGTAAGCTATAGTAAAATACTTCATCTTATTTATTTGTTATGTAAAAGATATTTTTGTTAAATTTTATCTTATCTATATTATACATCTAATACGATAGTATTAGAGGTTTAATAAGCCTTTAACGCAATTAATCATCTCTCTCAATCGTCAAATCTAGAGCCTCTCACAAACCAAAGTATTTAAAGCTTGGAAAAAGAAGAAAAAAAAAGACTGCTTGATGGTTCACATTGACTCTCCCCCCAAAAAACTCTTAAACTTCATAGACGGTTCATATTGATCCATGGTTTTAAAGCAAGTCCGTGGTAAGCGTTGAGAGGCATTTCTCAAAAGGAGGTCAAATCCAAAAAAAAAATATGTTTGAATCGGACACCACTCGACCATATAACGTCAGAGATTCGTCGGAGATTATAAAAAGGTTGATCGGATTTCATTTTTTTAACCTGATTGGATCGATTTGTCACCGGAGTTTCATTGGAGAGTACCTCAAACGGATTGGGTTGAAAAAAAAACAAGGTTGGAGGTTCTTTGTTTGTTAATGATCATGGTGGATCAATGATTTGATTTTTTTAACAGACTTGGTGGACTGATTGGGATATATATCTCAGCTAAATGGTCCTTGAACTTCAACCATAGGAGGAATTAATGATTGAAAACCTCTCAATTTTTGAAGGCTCAACCAACCACTCACCCAAGTACAAAATATCAATGAAAAAATTACTTTGAGAAACTGAAATTACAATTTTTTTTTGTAAAAAATGCAAACATGTGATCCATAAGCAAACAAAATGGGGGAAACTCAATTATCTTTTAGATCAGATTTACACATTCAAATAAAATAGATATGAAAAAAGTTCATGTTCACCAGATTGATATTATGAAAAGGAACAATTTGCATATCAGAAGCCCACTCCTAAGAATATTACCATATTTCTCTAACCCATCCATTTTTCATAAACCCACAGATATTACAAGGGAAAATTTAAAATAAGAAAAGAAACCACATTGAAGATATGGCGAAGAAAACGTGAAAAGAAAGAACCCCAAAATCTGTCTACACGAATATACCACAAAAAACATAAACATAACCAAATTAAAATTTAAAATTATATGGGATTTCTAAAAGTGAAAAATGGTTGAGAAAATACCTTTGTGAAGTGAATAACTTCGAGAGATCCGAGGCCGTAAGGAGAGAGAATGAGAAATGGGAGAACAATATATGAATAAGGTAGAAATAACACTGAAACCTGACTTGAATGGTACGAGGCAAGGAGCCTCTTCACGTTTTATAATAGTGCCGATACAAAATTAAAATTATTTTATTTTAAAGAAGTTTTTTTATTAGTGGCATATACCAGATTGAAACACCCTAAATCTTTGACTTACTTGAGTCTATATTATTTAGGCGTTTCAACTAATTTGGATATTGTGTCAAAACATATTTTTAGTTCGAGCCTTCTCCTTGGTACATCTTGCAACGTTACTCGACGACTCAACATGCCTCGACTCTACTGACCGACATATTCGAGTAAAGGTATTCACGTATATTGCACATTTGCACTTGACACATTAGGCACACATGCATATTTCTTGATCTATGATTTTTAATTGTGTGACTAATTAATTGTGAGCCTAAAATTTTCTAAAAGAAATTATATTATTTTTTCTGAAAATAATTTTTTAGTAAAATTGGTGCAACTTTGTTTAAAATGAATTTCTTATTCTAAAATAATTTTCGAAATTATTTTTCAAATTAAAATGAATTTGTGAAAAAATGTTTTGTTTATTAAAATGTCATTAGTTCTTTTAAGTTTTAGATTTCGTCCTTTATGAGATTATCTTTGGTCATTGGTTTCCTACATTGGACCTGCTACTGACTTTGGCCGAGTAGGACCTTACCTTTTCATGTAGTTTTTGACCTATTATTTTAGGGAGATTTCGTTCTATTACTTTTAGAATATTAACTATATAGGATTGATTAGGAGCCTTTATATATTATAACCTTTAGTCATGACTTAGACCTGCTATGGTACCTATTTCTTCCTTGGCCATAAGTTGTTAGGTTTATTTTTTAAACCTTGTTCTTTTCGTCTAGTATCTGATCACTAGTATTCATGACCTGACCATATAGGAGGTTTTAGATGTTATGTGTTAGCATTTGGTGGTGGCTATATCCTTTTAGCCTTAAGTAGATTTCGGCCCTAGGTGTACTTAGTGTACCTGTTCATTATTCCTCACGATTTGGCCTTATACTCTTAAGATGTCACCTAACTGTGATTTTCGGCCATAGCTCATAACTGTTTCATTTGTAGAGTTTGATTTGAACCTTAGAACTGCTATAACCGAGGTTCAATACCTGCTACCGATTTGACCCAAGTCTGAACATATGTTATTTTATTTGGCCGTATAAGACCTTCTTGGTGTTTAGTTCTTTAAACCGAGATTTTTTATACCTGTAGCTTTCGGCCATACCTGTTGCAAATCTGTCTTAGTTGGACCTGCTAGATTTTATTCTAGCATTGGATTTTGATTCATCCGTACATATATCTTACAAGCCATTAATATTTTGTCCCAGACTTAGGACATGCATGCAGATATTGGTTCGATTGATCTGGCCGTATAATATTAGCTGTACACGATTTGACAATACCATACCTGCTACCCACTTGCTTATTGGTTACCAGTTTTTCGTTCCTAAACTGTTAGTATTAGAGCTGAGCTGTACGAATTCGTTATAGACCTGTGATATAGGTTTTGTTTTCTAAACCTTGGTTGTTAGTTTTATAATAGGTGTTAGCATTTTGACTGCTCAAAACCTGCTTGACCTATTGGATAGCTAGTTACCTTACCTGACTTGATTGGTTGGAAGCCTCAGATTTCGTACACTATTGGTGATTTAACCGTAGGTATCATTATTGTACCTGTTCTATTTGACCATTAGAAGTGTGCCACCTATACCATTTCGGTTATATCTTTTAACCGCTAGTTATTTTAAATCTCATTGGATATGCGATTGAGTGTTCTGATTGTATGCCACCTGTCATTATTATATCCGTTGGAGAGTTTTTTAGAACTAAAACCCTATAACAGCCTGGATTGTATCTGTTTAGTGGTTTTAGGTTCTTGAATCTTTTATAACCGACTGAGTTTGTGGCATCAGTTTAAGCTGTTAATTAATTTTAACTTGATTTAATCACAACCTTTGATTAATATCTTTTAATCTGTTGATTTAAAAGTTTCTAGAATATTGTTTTCTCACCTATATAAACGTCATTAGAGAGCTTATTTGTGTTAGCTATTCAGATTATATTTTCTAGAGTGAGAAACACAAGAGGGTTTAATATTTTTATAGTGAAAAATATAGAGAATTAGAGAGAGATCTAAGAGAGAAGAAAGTATTTTTTTACACACATTGTGTTCATTCTACTTCATCTTTATTCTGTTTTTGTTTTTAAATTCTCAATGATCTTGCACATCATCTCATATGTTAGAGATTGAAATATTGTGTTACTGTAGAGAGAATTTAAGTGCTTTCATGCTGAAATAATTTTTTTTTACAAAAACTAGAATTCCTTATATTTTTAGATCCGAATTTTATTGAATATTTTTATGATCTTAATATTCTGATTTTGTGTTAAATGCCATATGATGTTTAAATCAGAATTTCTACGGATCTTGCATGTTTATTGAAAATCTTTTCAAAGATCTGTTTTCTCATATTTGTGAAATTATTGGAAAAACACTTTCCTCATAAAATTGAAAATAAATTTTTGAGAGATTGAGAACACATATTTCTTAATTGATTGAATAATCTTGTTGTGTGTTCATGATAAGTGTTGTATGTATTTCTTATAAAGAATGTTTATATGAATTTTGATTGAAAATTTATTTTGTAAGTTTTTGTAGAAAACTTAATTAATTGTTAATTGAAAATGAATTTTTCTTAAGTTTTTATAGAAAACTTATTTTCTTGATTACAAATATATTTTTGTTAAGTTTTTGAAGAAAACTTATATGCTTGTGATTTGAATTAAGTTCTTGCATGGTTTGCATTTAGAACATATTCACTTACACGTTTTGCACAACTAGTATGTTGTTGAGAGATCAGTTTTTGACTGAGTTGGAATTTGCTAAATAAGAAGAACGGAGTTACGAAGTTGAGAGAACAACTACAACAATCAGAACTGCAGAGAAGTTAGAAGGATACCAGTGGGTACATTACTAAACTTGTATAGGTTTGATTTTTGTGTTTAGTTTGTTATATAGCTTGTAACCGATAATTCTTTTTAGTGAAATTTTTGGTTTACTCCGTAGAGGGAGTCGTGGATGTTTTCCCTAGTTTGTGTTTTTACCATGTTAAAAACTCATACTTGTTATCTTCTTATCCTCATCTTATTCTATGTATGATTTAGAATTAAAATTGTTACATGATTTGAATTGGAATAATTCTTCATATTTTCGCATGTATTAAAATCTAATTAGTTAGATAGTAAAGTTTTTCTTGATTTGATCATATATATGTTATTAGAAAAACTTGCATGAAATCAGAGTATGTTTATGTGTGTGTATGGATATTGTTTCAAGGGCGCATCTCAAGAAATGTTTCCTCATCCCTTGGGGAAATTTTTCACAGATAGTCCCTCGAACTTTTTTTAATATACGTTTAGTTCAAGTCTTTTTATTTTGCACCAAAAAGTCATTCACCATGCCAAAAAGGCTTTACCATGCCGTTGGCGCGGACCTTTAAAGATAAGAGAATAAGGGACTTTTTGGTACAAAATAAAAGGCTTGGACTAAATGTGTAATAAAAAATGTTTGAGCATCTTTTTGGTATTTGACCCTTTTTTATTTATTAAAGGAGAAGAAGATATTCTTATAGCAGTTTTAGTTTCAAGACTTTCAAATAAAATATTTTAAAAAAAAGGTAGGTTGCGTTCTTTAATGAAAAATATTCTGCTTATAATTGGGGATTGGGATCTAAAGTAGTCCCATTTCTGGATAATTTGAATTTTGGCTCTCAAAAGTTTTAGGATTTAGTTATTTACCTCACCTGTTTGAATGTTTGGGGATTGGTGGACCCTAATTTCATATGAAAAACTATTAGTTAAATAAGTAGTGGTTAGTAAAAAAAATTAAAGGGTTTTTTGGAGAAAGGTCCAATATAACTCAAACTGTATAAAAATAAAACACGTCACATGATTTTATAAATTTAGTCTCTGTACTAAAAAAAAACATGAAAAATGACGAATATACCATTTGACACCTCATAGAAAAAAAAATTAAAAGTTCATAACTTCGTATCTACAAATCTAAAATTCACAAAATCTGTATATTTGAAATCTACTCGTCGAGATCTATCCAACAACACCCGTATTTGATATTATTTGACAAAACAATCGAAATCGATAAATTTACTATTTCACTAAAGCCTCTATTTTTTCGGGTGAAAAACCTTCTTTTCCAGCGCTAACAATGGTGTCGCTAACGCGGACCAAAAAAATTATAGAAATATATATAGAGAGAGATAGAGAGAGAGAGAGAGATGGGGAGAGATAAATAATTCGGCGAGGATTCCGGTGGGTAGGGTGGAGGTGAGGTTATGTGTTTATTTTTAGAATGATTTTTAAATGAGTATGAATAAGGGTATAAATATAAATACCTCTTTAACTAAAACAAATAAAATTACTTATTTTGTGTACTCCTAACTTTAAAGGGGACACACAAATAAATGTTATTGTGGTACATGGACTAGATTTATAAACCTGAAAACCTTTGTCCTAAAAATCCAAATATAGGAAAGAACAAGACCTTGATCTTAATTATCTAAAAATTAAAATATCATTGTACCCTCGTTTCTCACTCTCACCCATGGAATCCATTGTAAATGCTTCAATAAAATTTAATTTTTTGCTTTTCAGCGCTAGTGAATTCCAACAAACAATTTGTAATATTTATATTTTCCAACCAATCCTACAAAGTATAGATCAAGTAATATGAAGTTTTCAAAATCTCAACAAATTACAATACTTCTTAAGATACAATCTTGATTTTATGTAAATTTGTGTTCAAATACAAAACTCACCAAATATTTTAATTTTCTAGGAAAATCATGCAATCTAAGGGCGTAATGCATATTTTTTCTTAACATAATTTTTTTATAAGAAAACAAAATCTAATTATCGCCGCCCCAACCACTAAAAAATGGCACAGCGACTAATACTCTCTCTCTCTCTCTCTCTCTCTCTCTCTCACACACACACACACACACACACACACACAGAGAGAGAAGGTCTCCGATGAGTCTCCCAAAACGGGTGCCCCAAAAGTTTTTTTTAAATACCAAAATTCTCCTTTTAGACTTCATTGCCATAATCTCTTCATTTCAGATTCCCTCTCCATCAATGGTAGTTTTAATCACTTTGTACAACTGACTCATTATCTTCACCTCCCTCATACTCGATAAAAATGATTTACATCCCTAGCGCAATCACCTCACACAATCTCTCAATCCCAATCTTGCATCCAGGGAATATTAGTTTCATATTAATATCCCTAATTTCTTATGATGATAATCATTTGTAATGTGAAATTAGGAATTTGATATTTTTATTTATATTTGTCAAATTTTAGCATATGGGTAGCTTTGTGTTTCTTTGTATTTTGGGTTGTGTTTGGATAGTTTTTATGTAGTGACACAAGATGTATACACAAAACCACTACACAACCATCGTCTTGTTAATTATTAAACTCTCCAATTTATGAATAGTGACACAAAAATATTTTTAATTAAATAACCACTCACTTGGATGACCTCCCACATACTCGCTTGAATTCGTAAAAATTCCCCAAATGCTTCCCTACCCTGACCCAAGTCCAGGAGCCTAATCGATTCGCCTCTAGGGCCGAATTAATTCGCCTCAGAACTAATCGATTCTCCTGGAAGGCCGAATCGATTCGAATTATGGCAGAATTCAGAACTGTTGTGTTTTTCTTATATGAGTTTCCTACTTAAAACCCCAATTTCTTTTTTAATATTCTATACTCTGCAATTTCAAGAATTATAATTCCATTATGATCAAGAAACACAATTTATATGGTAATCTAAACCATCTATCTAAGATCAAGTCCCAATAATTCAAGAATTCGGATATAACACTAGAGTTCATCTAACCCAGTTTTAATTTATAATTTTTATCTAAACATTTTCAGATTTAAAGATATTAACACATGAATTCTAATATCCAACTTCCCAATAACACGACACTGATTTCGGTTTTGTCACCAAAATGTTTAACTCTTAAACATCATTATTTCTAAATTTGTTTCTAAGAAAACCTATAGTTCATTCTAATTGTTCATTGTCACCAATTAAACTATTTAACCCGGAATTGTTATGAGAAAATGTGTAAATGAATTAAGAAACAAAATTATAATTGATTTAGCAAGAGAATTCTCGCCTTAAACCGATGATCTGAGCCTCCCCTCTTGAATCCTTGCTCCTCCTCTCCTCTTTAGACTTGGTAAATTCTCCAAAGGATGTGGGGATGCTAGGGCTACTCTTTTATGGATGGAAATGAGTGTATAGGTTGGTTATTAGCTTATTTAACCCCTAATACCGTATTACACCTAAATCCCCAATTTAGGGACCCCAAACAAGCCCAAAATATTACTCGGATTGATCCAATAACTCCCCCAGGCGTATACCTATGCCCCATGCCCAACTTAAGATGTTTAAAACACTTAAACGAGTTCCTAATTCACTTTGAAATGCACCTAAACCATATGTACACAAGTTACACATTTTATTATGTTTAATAACAACATAATAATAATTTAATTAACATGTAATTTATATTTCATCAGTAGATACAATTTGCATAAGTGAATCATATAAACATGCATATCACGTTCAAGCATTTTATTCACGAATTTTAGTTATTAAGTAATTCCAAAATAATTATTATGAAAATGCGGGGAGTTACATTCTTCCCCTAATAATGGAATTTCGTCCTCGAAATTTGAATGTACTTGACTAGAAGAGTTTCGAATACTTCTCTCACATGTCGTCCTTTCTATCCCATGCCGAATCATCCTCGTTGTAGTGCCCCCATTGCATGAGTACTAAAGGAACAACTTTGGAATGAAGTCTACGCTCCCTACGATCCAGAATAGCTACGGGTCTCTCCTCGTAACTCGCATCAGGATGAAGCTCTATCTCGTCAAGATCTATGTTCTGGTAAGCTACCTCATCTCTAAGAAATCTATATAAGGTCAAAATATGGAAAATTTCATTCATCCTCTATAAATAATCTAGTAAAGGAAATCGATATGCCACTGGTCCACTCTTCTCAATAATAGGGAATAGTCCCACATATCGAGGAGCCAACTTCCATTTCTTACCAAATTGCATCACTCCCTTCATGGGAAAAACCTTAATTAGCACCTGATTACCAACCTTAAAATCCAAGTGCCTTATGTATGCATCAACATAACTCTTATGTCTATCATGGGCAATCCGAATCTGAGCTCGAATCCGTGGCCATCCCGAGAGGGGTCCGAAGAGAGATTCCCCCTTTTTTGGGGTGCACAGGAGATTGTGCCCTTTATCAGGGCGCTCTATTGTCGTCGATGTGGGGTAATACATAGAGATAGAGTCACCAACCTATTTTTCACAAAGTAGGCACAAGAAATGTTGTTGCCTTGAGAGACTGACATCAAGGACAATACTGATGCTTGTGAAACCAAGTAGTTCAAAGGTCCGGGGAATAAGTTACGGAATGGGAAGGTGTTAGGGAACCATCCTTCCCTTTCGGTCTCTCATGAGCATGTGTTACTATTCTCTTATTAAACTCCGTGAAGTGTGTGCTTATGTGCATAATATAAATGGAGAATGGAATCGCTCAACTCATGTAATGGAAAAGGACGGAGTGAGATCATCCTTATGAGTGTTCCCAAAATAATAATTCAAAATATTATACAAGTGTTTGCCGATTCACAAGTCTTCATAGAAACACGAATGTATACATTGGACAAGATACAAGCATGCAAGCATATAAAATCCATTAAGAATATATATAATAAAAATAAGATAGTAGATGTGTATAAGGGAGGACTCGAGTCTAGGGATTTACCCAAGATGCCTACGTAGCCCAAGGGGTATCAAAGTCCACATAGTTCAAAAATAACATTGGGTGGGGTTTAACCTATAAATCCAAACATGGGATTTCTATTATATATGTGTAGAGATAAACATGCTATAAATGTGAGAATGTGCAGTGAGAATCCCTCTTGGAATTTATAGGTAAACCCTATTTTTCTTGTTTTGGGCTTATTATATGAAAATAAAGTATTTGCAAATGCTAATAATAAAGGTTTGACATTAAGGTATGTGATGTAATAAAGCGTTAAAGTAGAAATGAAGCAAATAATGCTAAAATAAGAGAATTTAAAGACAGGGGTGGAGATTTGGACCTCCTTATGAAAACTTAAAGTGGATCTTAATTATAGAAGCGCTGATCTCACAATGAGGTGATGGGGGTATGAGGAGATTGTTAAGAATTTACTAAATGGAGTATGAAAAGGATGGAAGGAATGTGGGTAATGGGCATTTTAAGAGGGGAGCAGCTCGGAATTCGAGAGAATATTCTTTGAATTGCTGAGAGGGATGTTTTGTTTATAAGGCTAGGGGGTACCGATTGACGAGGTCCTTAACCTGCCTATCAGCATAGAACTCTAGACACACTACTGATAGGTAGGGTACTAGGGGTGCCATTCGATAATCTGAGATAGATTTTTAGAAAAAATGGTCGTAAAATGCGAATCGTAAGTCAAAATGGTGCACGGGACAGCGGCACCCGTCCTAATAAAATACCGGGTGATCAGTCCTATACCAAATTAAAACAGGAATCCCAGTTGGTTCATCCTTAGCATCACTTTCGAAAACCTTTTTAAAACTTACTAACCACCTAGTATTCCAAAAAAGCTGGTGCCAAATTTTATCTTTTAATTAAACAACCAATAACATGCGGAAATATAATATGAGTCACACACCATGACTGAATTAAATCAACTAAATAAATGAATTAAATTACATGCCGAATAAACCATCGGCCACCAAAGTAAATAGTCCAATACAACCATCCAACACCTGAATAAATAAATTTGACAACTGTACTGAAAAGTGTGGGCGACAAGCCCTAAATAAAACTGAAACGAATAAATAATTTCTGCTCTAGGAAGGAATGAACGATGCATCTAAACCAAACTCCTGCTAGCATCCACACGTGCCGTAGCTCCGTGTCCCTGGAATAGAATATCAAGTCTGGCGTCCCGGTAGCTGGACACCTAAAAGGCTATGAAAATAATTTTTATAGCAAGAATTAGAACCCAAAATATTTTGAAAATATTTAGCAAGTGCAGTAATTAAAAATATATGAATGCGCTTCATATTTAAGTTAGCGTCGCACTCTCTTGAGGACATACTCACCCCTCCACTATTGTGCACACCTAATGGCTTCCTTAACCCCACCCAGTTGTACTACCCCGCCCAACTAGTCCTGGTATAACCTCCCCTTGCCATTATATTCTAAACCGAGTATTGTTATTAATGGGTTATAAGTCATCTCACCAATTAGCTTAATTAATTCCTTTAAAATAATATCATATAACTGTGACATAAGTTATATAAAACAAATACATCACACACTGTATTATTACCCGCATATAACATTTACTAACATATATATACGTACCTTTACTACAATAACCACACATATATCATATGTATATCAATCCCTCCTAGTATACCCTCTCTGGATGATTCCCTCTAAAGTCACATAACCTAGTTCCCCAAGATGGAATCGCTCACCAACCTGGCTTAAAATATAAACGTAGTGGAGGCGGTCATATTCCTTACCTGAAAGCGAGATAAACCCCTCACCCATATACCAGACGCTATGACCTGGGGGTATACTCACCCTACTCCTCAAGCTAGGGGATTCACCCACATCGCGCAACCTCCCATGATAGCACTAGAGTATATAAATTAAATAGATATCTTGTCCCTGATATTTAATAGCACACACAAAGTACACACACACACACACACACACACACACACACACACACACACACATATATATATATACTATCACCGCACCATATATATATAATATAAATCCCGACTTTACCGTGTACTAAAACCCGTCACACTAGCCTGTATATTCCCGAGTCTATGGTCCGACTCAATTTAATTAGTTTTCTCTTTAATTAATTTAGTACCGTTCCGAGTCTACAGTACGACTCTAATTTAATTAATTTCTCATTAATAAATTCATTACTTTCCCGAGTCTACAGTCCGACTCTAATTTAATTAATTTACACATCAATCAATTTAATACTTGGTGTCGCCCAAACAATATACCCGGACTCGCTCCCTTGGCTTGTACCATCGTTAATACCTGATTCCATATTTCACCCCATAATTAATTAATTACACCCCAATTCCTTTAATAATGTAGTGCCACTCAACTACAATACCCGAACATTTTCCCTCGGTCCAAAAATCAATACCTACAAATTATTTTCCAAAATTTATTCATCTCATGGCATACAATTATCACCCTCCTAAACCGAATTATATCACCTTATAATTGCTAAGGAATATGTGCTACATATGAATTTATCACTAAAAAAAAAGTAGGGGAAAAACCTTAATTTAATTTCCCTTTATATATAAAACAAGCCGAACTGCCAAAAATCTGGGACCATCGATCGATCGATCCCCTGGGTCGATCGATCGATCGAACATGTCCTTTTCTTCTCCGCTGTTCTGTATAGCCGTTAACGATTTCTCCAAGGTTTTATTGTGACACCCCGACTAATTAAATACCGGGTAGCTACTCCTTTATTAAATTAATTCAAAATGCCAAGTTGGCTCAGTTAATAGCATCACTGTCGAAAACATTTTATTATTACTAACCACCTAGTATTTAAAAAGTAAGTTGCCAAATTTTAATTTAAGCCTGATTAACATGCAACAAGTGTAATAAAGAATAACAACACCATTCACCATACTGAAGTAAAACGATTAACCATCACATAGTGTAAATAAAGTCTGGAGGAAAACTCCTCACTACAAATCCCACAACTGAAACAACTAAACTGAATACTGAAATAATACATGCCAAAGTCTGAAAAACTGAAATGTAAAAAGGTGTCTCTAAATAGAAATGGGCAACATGCCCTACAACTGATAGATAGTGACTCTGGAATCCAAAAGATAGAAGCGTCTACATGAAAATCCCTGTAGCTTCCACAAACAGCTACAGCTCATCACCTGAATGAGTATCCTATGCTTGGTGTCCCTGTGGCTGGGCACCTAAAATGGTTTTACAAGAAAAAGATTTGAAAAGCAAACGGGTCAGAGCCCGAATGTGGAGTTATATTTTAAAACCTGCAAGTGCTTTAAAAACATTTAAAACATTAAATGCAAAGTACATGTTAGGTCGTGCACTCACATGATATTCTCACCTCTCGTCTAACTGTGCACTCCTAACGTAAGTACCCATCTATAACGATATAAACCACTAGCTAAGTGACATCATAACTAGCTAGACTGTAATAGTTCCTGCCCTTATTACCCGGTCCTATTAACATATAACGCTCGTGATTAGATAGGGATTTAATGTAAACTCAGATGCTCAATACGCAATATATTTCTCTATCAGCTAACTCCTTATGTTTCTCGAAACAATACCGTAATTATTTATACAACATTAACATGAATGTTCTCATTAATTAAGTGTATATTATTCACATCATAAATATACAATACAAGCACCCTGAGAACTAAGCTGCGGTGCACACATACTCTGCTATCCATCCCGGTACATCACGTACATAAGGATCACATATTCCGAATCTCTCAGGAATAGTTCAGATAACACAAATCACAAATAGTGGAGACGAACACAGTCACATCACATGGGTCACGTACATACCTACGCTCCCACGATCAGTGGACTTATTAACATCCCAATAAGTCTTTCTCTGACCTATGTTCATCGAGGTACCAGTCTATATCCCCCCCGTAGGCACACAAGGATTAGAGGGTCCTAAGCGAACGTAACCTCCCGTGATAGCAAGTATGGTAGGTATGTCATACACACAATTCATATACCAATACTAAGTAAACACACGTCTTAGTAATACCGTATTTTAATCGTAGTACATATCGCATTCTCGTACTAACTTATACTTATCACAATTTATACTATTCCGGTTTGTAATCCTACGCGCCATAATTTACTCTCGTAGTAGACACTCACGTCTCAACCCAAACCGTCCATTGAATTAAATCTCTCGTATATAAATTTATTCCTCGTAATAAGCCAAAAGTCCCAATTCTATCCTTACATCATCATCGGAATGTTATCTATATCCTCGAACAAGCTTACGGGACTCCAAAAATCAAAACAGTCCAAAAAGGACCAAACTGTCAACTCGTTAGAAGTCTCGTTCGAACGAGACTGTTCGAACGAGATTCCTCTGCCAACTCATTAGAAGTCTCATTCGAACGAGGCTGTTCGAACGAGGTCCCAGTTCGTTTGAACGAACTGTACCTTCTAACGATATCTCGTTCGAACGAGATATCGAACGAAATCCATTCTCGTTAGTAGCGACTGGTCAACTCGTTAGAAGCTCGTTCGAACGAGTTCGTTCGAACAACCTGGGTAGGGGCTTCTAACGAGCTACCAGATTCGGCCCAGATTTTTCCCCAATTCGTTTTTCATCCATTTTAACACCTCAAATCTTCTAAACTAAGTCCCAACAATCGTTTAAAGGTCTATAATCAATACTAGACATATATAGTCACATCCTAACATGTTTTTAAGGGATCAATCCATCCTAACATCAATTAAATTTACAAATTTCTACCCTTTTCCCCAATATCTCAAGAACATGAACCCTAACTTTATATCATCATCAAATCCCAGAATTTAATTCATTTTAATTTCTCCTAATCACAGTTATTATGAGAGAAATCATCTACCTATCATTCTACATGCAATTCTCTTCAAAATTTTCAAGTTCTAAACTCCAACTACATGGGTTTTCATTCAATCTTTCAAGAACAATCAAAATTCTTCAATTTCTAACATGGAAAGGACATTCTCTGAATTTAAATGGAATAAAGTGACTTGCCTTGATTGTCTCTGAGTTTGGTGTAGGTTTGGTAGAACTTTTCTGCAGAATTTCTTCTCTCCAAGCTCCTTCTCCAATGGTAGCTTAAGGTGGCTAGGGTTTGATTTGGGGAACTTAGAAAACCTAAATGATAACCTACGTAGCCTTCTAGGTTAATATGGGTTGGTTATGGGCTTAGTGGGTCAAATCCACATCAGATTTAATTAACCAATTTTCGTCACTTTTAATTCCTCAAAATGTAAAATTACCAAAATACCCTTTAAGTTGTCGGTATTGCTTAAAAATACCCCGGGACCCAAACTATACCCCCGGCTAGTGTTTTCTGACTATCTCGACCCTTCCGGACGCGTTGGCGCACTCAAAACGACCATACGGATTATAGATTTTAAATTCACTTTTATTATCAAAATATTACACCGTGACGCGGCGGTCCCACGCGTCTCAATAAAATTTCCAAATTGCCGTATATAAATCTCACGACAAATTTCATAATTCCAAATTCATATATATAATCATATATGCACATAATCAAATACCAACTCGCATCTCATTAGTATTTATAACCCGGATTAATTTCCAATTAATACACATTTAATTAATTAATCCCAAAAATAAATATAGCCAAAAGTACGGGGTATTACATTTATCTCCTCCCCTGTTCCAACCCAAGCACAACTAACGATACCTCCACATACGAAAAAGGTTCTACAACCTAGAGACCTTAATTCCTCATCAAATTTATATAAAATTCCGGGTATATCCGATTTGAGTTTTTCACCCGGGTCTCGTTTTTATCGAATTCGACCTCATCATTCTCAGTCAATTTAATCACTAACACCTACTATAATTCACCCTACAATTCAATCTTAACATTCCCAAATCATAACTTAACATCCATTGAGTAATTAAATCTATCCATTACTCTAAATTTAGAAAAACCCTATTTTAATTATGGTTACACACCGAAAATGAATTTTCATATACACATACTATAATATGAGTTGGTTATCACTTATTTTACGAATCACAACAGTTAACCACTTGCCTAGAATTGTTCGTAGAGTCTGATCCGTTGGTGTAGAGAATGGTTGATGAAGAACACCCAATTGGTCCCTCGATTTGTCTCCAAAAAGATCCCCAATTTGCTTCTTGATTTGTTTCCTCTGTGTCTCTCTCAAACCCTAGGTTTAGAGTTGTTAACTGCCGTTCAACACTTCCCCAATTAGGTTTAAAACACCTAATCCCGTTTTTGGGCACATGGACCTAATAAAAATGGCCCGAAATACTCCGTGTGGCCCCGACTATGCCCAAAATACCCCGAGACCCGATCACTACCCCGGGTACTCTTTTTTGACTATCTCGACCCATGCGGACTCAACCGCGCACTCAAAATTGTCATCCAAAATAATTTATAAAATTTGACCTCAAAATACGACACACAAAATATCGAACAATTAAACTTAAAGTCGCTAAATATAAATAATTCTTCCCACTCAAATAAATTCTCCAAATTATAAATTTAAGTTTCTCCAATTTAAATATTTTTTATATCTCACAAGATAATTAAATTTTTAATTCTCAAAATTACGGGGTGTTACAGGGACAAACTATTAGAAAGGATATTGAGATCCTTTTAAGAATCCATTGAGTCACTCTCGAGTTCAGGTTTTGACCAAAGTCAAAAGGGTCCCATAAGTGCCCGTTGGTCACTAAATAAGAAATTTTTAGAAGAAAACGGATCATTCGTCTGAAGTGTAATGCCAATTTGCATACATGATGGACCGTTGGAAAGGTTATTTAGAGCTCTTTGACATTTCATCAGTTTCATTCAGTTTGGAGAGTTGACCAAGGTCAAACGGGCCCCGTAAGTGCTCGATGACCCTTTAGAGTAAAAGGGGTCATTCATCCATACCGTTAGGCTGATTCGCTCATGAGATCATTAAAAAGGGTATTTAGAGACCTTCAAAGATTAATTCAACTTTATTTAAGATGGAGAGTTAATTAGGGTCAAACGGGGCTCAAGAGCGCTCGGTGGCCTTTAGATAATTTTTTGGGGTAAAATGAATCGTTCATCCGTACCATAAAGCCGATTTGCACACGGGATAGACTCTTGGAAAAGAGATTCAGGGCCCTTCAAAGATTAATTAAGCTTTCACTCAGGCAAAAAGTTAATTGGAGTTAAACGCAATTTTAAAGCACCCGATGGCCTCTAGATCGGTACTGAGAGTATGGCCTAGGGTTTGCGATGAATGAGTGAATGTTAGGGACCCAAGGAGGTGCTTAAAGGGGTCCTAAGATGGGTTGTCTATAGATAGCCCGTCAATGGGCGAGCTTGGAACACGTGAAGGTCATCGAATAATAGACACCGCATCGATGTTAGGAAGAGCATTTTTGGTAAATTATGTGAACCTAGAGGTTGATCGATTCAGAGGGTCGAGGTCAGTTTCGAGGACCTAAGGAGTCAAAGATGATCGATTCAGCGAGTCGAGGTCAGTTTAAAGGATCTAAGGAGACGAGTATGATCGATTCAATGGATCGAGGTTAGTTATGAGGACCTAAGAAGATTAGGATAACCAATTCTAGGGGTCGAAGATGTGTTAAGATTTATTCTAAGGAGCTAGGGTGACCAATTCAGCAGGTCAAGGTCAATTTTGTGGACCTAAAGTTCTGATGACCAATTTTACGGGTCGAGGTTAATTCTGAGGACCTAGAGTTGTGAGGACCAATTTTGCGGGTCGATGTCAATTCTGAAAACCTTGAGTTGTGACGATCAATTCTAAGGGCCAGGGTCAATTATAAAGAACTAAAATTGTGCCGACAAATTCTGAAAGTCAAGGTCAATTATGAGGACCTTGAGTTATGACGACCAATTCTGAGGACCTTAAGTTGTGACGATCAATTATAAGGATTGAGGTCAATTCTAAGGATCTAAAGTTATGACGAACAATTTTGAGGACCTAAAGTTGGGATGACCATTTCTGTAAGCCAAGGTCAATTTTAGGGACCCTAAGTTGTGACGACCAATTCTAAAGGTCAAGGTTTATTATGAGGACCTAAAGTTGTAGCACGGGGAATTTCTCTCCTATGAAAATTTAAATTAGTTTAGGGGTGTAAGAGAACTTGTAGTTCTGCTGAGAATTATGTTGCATTGAAACTCCACTGGGCGGAGGATTGTGTTGCCTTGAAACTCCACTGAGGGGATGTTTAATTTTAGGATTCCAACTGGGAGTTGTAGTAGACTTGGATGCGAGTGCATCATTAGTTTTGTTGTGGAGTATGCTGAGGGAAAGAGTGTAAAATTAATCCCGCTACAGATTTTAAGAGTTTGTAAGGGGCTTAGTACTCCAAGGATGATTTTCTTAGGGAAAATAATGTTCCATATTTTTCAGGGATGTTTGGAATTTTTTTGGGCAATTTCTGGATTTTTTTCGACATTACCTGTACAAAACATGAAAGGCACTATCAATAGGTAGGTTTGAGGTGGTTCCAATCAACAATGGCATGAACTCCTGGGCTTCCTTGGGAAGACAAAAAGGTGGTGGTCGATCGGTATGGGCTGAGACTTTAGAACTTTACTTCTGGGCAGATTGCTGAATCTTTATTGAGGACATAGGTGACCTTATACCCTTGGAGTCTTCCTTTGGGGGCTACAGGCATACAGGTGTAGATAAAGATTTTTCTAGCGCATGAGTTTTGGGTACGTCGAGTACCTTGGAGAGAGAGTGGTACGACGGATGAGGTGACGTCCATTTCCGGTTCTTTCCTTTTTGAGATTTTCTTGTAGACTATTGCTGTGATCGAAAGATCTCAGTGTTGACCGTGCGGTATGCTTGATTTAGTGGCTTTGTACTTGAAAATAGACTAAAAAATATAGGAAGAGATGCATTTTTTAAATTAAATTATCGTGATTTAGTGTCTTACTCTACATGCACTTTAATTTGCTGCTGAGATTTTATTTTGAGAAAGAGTAGGAAAAGTTTCTTTTTTTGGAATTTCTGAGTAAAGGAAGGCCTTGGAGGCTTTCTTGTGAAAATCTTCCCTTTGAAGGGTGTATTTTGCAAAAAATGAGTTTTTTGGAAAATTATGGAAAGAGGAAGGCCTTGGAGGCTCGGTTGATATATGGATAAGGATATATAAACCTTAATATAAAGTGGAGCTTGTCGTCTTTGTTAGGTTGTGTTGATTTCGGTGTTTTAAAAATGCTTATCGAATGATGATTTGGTCAGAGCCGTAGACTAGAATCTGCTGGCAATAGAGGTACAATGCTAGTATTCTAAGGACTACATCTTTCATTTTGGCCTTGATGATGTCTGTCCTACCTATGAGGAATTATCAGCCATGTTGGGGGTTAGTCCCAATATTGCGGAGGCTATACCGAATGTTCTTATTCTCCCCAGACATTTTTGGCGAATTTACTCCATATTTTTCCTTCGAGGGCTCGACTATTGGTTACTGGAGGGACTATTTCTCTTCAGACGGTTATGTATTAAGTGCGCCTGAAAGGATTTGAGGATGTTAGTTTTGCTAGAGTTGTTGCTTTGGTCCATAATACAAGGATTTTACTAGTGATAGGGGACTTGAGGGTTGATCCCTAAGTGGCTGCGATAGCGACATGGATGTCTAGCTACCATAATCCTGCATCGGTGGTACTGGTTGAGACCTTGAACGGTATTGATGCGTGGAAGGAGGGTCATTTCATCTTTTTAAAGAGGAGCCTAGTAATCCTGTTCATATGGCTTGCAGAGAGGTTTCGTCTAGAGACCCCTCCTAAGTATCCGTTGGTGGGTGTGCCTAATGTTTTTGTCCTGTCTTTCTTCAATTTTGGCCTATCTGTAGAGAACTGGGTCAACTAATTTATGGAGCACGGAGAATGATGTCCTCATTGGTTAGTGCCATGGAAGGGAGACTTGTAGTCTGTTTTATAACTTAAAGAGTGCCGGTATGTGTGGTTAGTTAGCCTTTTCCAGACTTCCTTTTATTTCCCCTAGCAGCTTTTGTGCCAATTTGTATGGGAACAAATTGTGCCTCCTCACATAACGAACTTCTGTTCGATGGAAGACCTAACCGAATCATTGTGGATGATGTTGGGCTCCTTGTGGAAGCACTATAAAACGTTTGGCAGTCCGCTATAATCTATAGGAGGATCTTAGCATGTGCCTGGGAACTACTTGAAGTGTTTGTGGAAACGGGTAGTGGAGAAGATCATGGAGGAAGATACTGGTCAAAGGTGGCCCATCGCCTTCGACACCATGGAGGAAGGTGTTGTGATTCTGTTCAGGATTGTCAGGGCGTACCACTCCATGGAGCGCTTACGGAGTGTTAACCAAGAATGAGAGATTTGAGGACCTTCGGGAGACAAAAATTATGACGGGGTGGGGTTGTCTGGTAGTTGAAGGCAATGACTTGTGAATCTTGGGTGATTTTTTTTTTGTGAAGCTAGAGTAACTCTGGGTATTTTTATATTTGTGTTTTTGGGGTTTGGATTAATTTTTGTGTAGCTTGGTAAGGGTTAGGTTTGTTTAAAGATGGCTTATTCAGTGGAATGGGGTGGTTTGTTTAACTCCCTTCTCTGATACTTCACGTAACAGTGTTGTATTACTTAATTAGAAATAAAAATGATTTGATCATATTTCGTTGTGCCTTTTAATGATCTTTTCTTTTGACACTTATCTATACCAATCGCTAAGGCTTACATAATACTTTTGTTCATGTAAATGATAAAATGGATCGTCGCTCTCGGGGGTTAGAAAAAAAGGGAACCGTGCCCATGTATGACATATGGACTACCTACGTGCCTCTAGGGGTTTTGAAAATTTTCATGGGTCTCATTTTAAAAAGAAAATGTTTTTTAAAGGATCAGATCCCACGTAGTTTTGGGTAGGGGAAAATGAAGATTTGTTTTAGAGTATAAGGGGGATGAGAAGAGTCATAGCACGCCAAGATTTTGGACGAAGGGTATAATTTCTTAAGACGATCCAGGTTTACTGGATGCACCATCTCTTTTTCGTCGAGGTTTGTGAGTATAGCGGCGCCTCATGAGAGAATTTTATTCACAATATAAGTGTTATTCCAATTTGGTTTGAATTTCCCTCTGGGATCCCAAACGTTTCTATGATTTCCTTGAGGGAAAGGTCACCTTCCCGACACCGTGTTCCTTTACTTTCAGTTGAATGATCGTGCAATCTGGCAATGATACCCCTGTATATGATATTGAGCCTTAAGCCTCTTTTTAACCAAGAGTGATAGTTCGTCAAAGCGGCTCTGATTCATTTTTCTTCGCTAACTTTGCTTTCGAGCATGACTCGTTGGGATGGTATTTCTAGCTCAATGGGTAGGACTTCTTCCACGTCGTACACTAGAGAATAAGAAGTATCCCCTATAGACTTTCTAATTGAAGTGTGGTAGCCCTAGAGGGCATAAGGGATCAAGAATCCCAATCTCTACAACTCTTAGTCATTTTTTTATTATGTTTTTGAGGCTTTCGTTGGTAGCTTCGACAACACTATTGGTTTGGTGGCGATTAGAAGAATATTTATGTCTCTAAATCCCGTACTTGTTGACCAGTTCTATAACATCGGCTTTGATGTGGAGTCCATTATCTAATACTAACTCATAGGGAACTCCGTATTGGTAGATGATGTTTTTTATAAACTTGGCCACTTTCATAGAATTCGATACTACTTATGACTCAGATTCGACGCATTTAGTGAAGTAATCAATGGCGAACAGGATGAATTTATGACCAATTAAAGCTTTTAACCTTCCTTATGATGTGAACGCCCCAGGTGGAGAAGGGCGAGGGAGAGATCATGTTATATAGTTCTCGAGGAAGTAAGTGTTGGAGGTTGGAAAACTACTGGCATTTTAGTCATCTTCGGACATAGGCAGTGCAATCTTGAACCATGGTGGTCCAATAGTACACATGACGGATGATCTTCTCAGCAAGCATATGACCATTCATGTGGGGCTCCCATTCCCTACTGTGGATTTTCTGCATTATTTCTTCAACATCAGCCCCAGTTATTCATGCAAATGGGTTCCGTCGGAGTTTCTATTGAAAAGTGCTTTATCATAGATTATATACTGGGCAACCAATTTACAAAGGGTTGCATGGTCTTTCTTATCTGTTTCTTGGGAAAACTACCATGTTTGAGGAGGCACCATATGTCATAGTACCATAAATCGGCCATATTATAATCTTCTTTAGTGACGCGCTCAATGTGGTATCAGTGGGTGGGCATAGCTTATTTCTGAATAGGAAAGGTGTAATACCCCGTAATTTGATTGATTTTTATTTAAGGGATTAATTAAATTAAATGAGAATTAATTGGAAATTAATCCAGGTATAAACACTAACGAGATGTGAGTTGGTATTTGATTATGATGTTAAAATTGAAAATTTCCTGAGTATTGAAAATGTTAAAAATTATCGCGAGGCAGAAATACGACAATTTAGAAATTTAGTTGGGACGCGCGTGTCAGTCGCGTCAGGAATGAAATTATTTGAATTAAAAAGTGAATTCTATTTTTATCAACCGAATGGTCATTTTGAGTGAGCCAACATGTACGAAAGGGTCGAAATAGTCAGAAAACACTAGCCGGGGGTTTAATTTGGGTCCCGGGGCATTTTTGGGCCATACCGGCAACTTAGAAGGGTATTTTGGTAATTTTAAAAATAGGAGAATTAAAACCCACGAATTATAGAGGTTAATTTTATATTAGAAATAAACCCACTAAGTCCAATATCAGCATTTAACAAGTAGTGGTCTACAGGAGTTATAGGGAGAGTCTTAAGAGGTTCCAAAAGAACCCCTAGCCACCATCACCATCTTTGGGAGAAATCTGAAGAGAGAAAGAGGAGAATCAACTTTCACCCTTCAACATCAAATCATAACATCTAAGGCAAGTGGTTTAATTACAGAATGTCAAGCGAATGTTTCCTCCATGCTTAGGATTGAATATATGTCTTATATTGAAAGTTTGATGAAAAACCCATGAAATTGGAGATTGAACTCATAATCTTATATAGGGATTGCACGTAGAATGGTAATGAATGAATTCCATATCCAAAATGTATCTTTTGATGATTTAAAAACGGATTTATAAGGAGAAATTGTAGACATTAAAATTCTGGCTTTATATTTATAGGGTTTGGGACAAGGTTTGGAAATTATGATGATTACATGTTAATTTAGGAGGTATTGACCCCAAATATATGTTAAAGAGTGACCTAGGAGGACTTAGAGTAGTTTATTAACGTTAAAACTCAATTGTGATGATCTTAGTATGGATTTAGGGAAGAGAAATTGAAGAAAAACGAATTGGGGAACTTTCTGGGTGAAAACTGCCATCTCGTTAGAAGACTTGCCCAGGTCGTTCGAACGACCTCGTTCGAACGAGTTTCTAAAGAGATAACAGTATCCCTTCTAACGAGTTGGTAGTTCGTTCGAAGCCATTCGTTCGAACGACACTCGTTCGAACGACCTTGTTCGAACGAGACTTCTAATGAGTTGATAGAATGGCCTTTTTGGCCTGATTTTATTTCAAATGTCCCGTAGACTTAAGTAATTGAGAATTAACCTTCCCTTATTGACTAGTGGGTATAATTGTGAGAATTGGGGTACGTTGAGGAGTAGAACTTAGAACCTTATAGTAATCCGGATGACATTTGTGGAATAGGAAACGAATACCTAATTACGACGTGAGAAGGGTTGACAATGTTAATATACAAATCGGGGACTTGTAAACGTATAACATTAAATGACGGTATAAGAACGAGAAGCATACCTATATTAATAATTCGAGATATCTAAGATGTGCGAATGCTTAGTATATGTGGTTTTATGTGTAAAACATACCTATCATACTTGCTATCATGGGAGGTCTGCATTCGATTAGGGCCATCTAATCTTTTTATGCCTACGGGGGGATTTAGATTGATACCTCGAGGACATAGGTCAGAGAAGGACTTATTGAGAAGTTAATAAGTCTGCTGATCATGGGAGTGTAGGTATGTGCGTGACCCATGTGATGTGAACTATGTTAGCCTCCATTTTGTGTGATTGTTGTTATTTGAGAATGATTCCTGAGAGATTCGGAATGCGTGGTCCTTATGTACGTGATGTACCGGGATTGGATAGCAGAGTATGTGTGCACCGCAACTTAGTGTCGGGTGCTAGTATTGTATATTTATGATGAGAATAATATATTATTAATTGAAATGAACTATAATGTATAAATGTGAGTATCTATAATATCAACATTTTGTAAAAGATAAAAATGGAAGATCTCTAGTGATTAGTAGTACTAAAATGGGAAACTGTGTAGAAGAGTAAAACACTCTGTGTAAAATAAGGGTCGAGAATTAAATCGTGAATCGTATAGTAACGTTAGGTTTTATATTGGACCAGTTAGATACGGGCATAACTAGATTCGATTACGGATACGTTAGGAGTGCACAGATAGTCGAGAGGTGAGTATTTCATGTGAGAGCACGTCCTAACATGTATTTTGCATTCATTGTTTTATGTCATTAAAACACTTGCTATATTTTAAACTATTTTCACCATCGGGCTCTGACCCGTTTGCTTCCAAATCTATTTTTTTGTAAAACCTTTTAGGTGCCCAGCCACAAGGACACCATGCATAATAGTTCCATTCAGGTGACGTACTGTAGCTGCTGTGGAAGTTACAGGACCTTGATAGTATACGCCTCCACTTTCGATCTTGACTCTATGTTATCAGATTTTTCTCATCTGTTGGGCATGTCGCCCCATTTCTCTTAGACACTTTATTTATCCAGTTATATCAGATTTTGGGTTATAATTAATATAGTGATGCAGACTTAGTATTGGTTTATTCCTGTATTTGGATTGTTATGAGGAGTATTCCTCCAGACTCATTACTATTCTATGGTTATTCTATTGTCATTATGTTGTGGTGGTTATGTTAGCAATTCATAATCTTCTTATTGCATGTTAATTAGATTTAATTAAAAATTGACAACTCACTTTTTAAATATTAGGTGGCTAGTAATTGTTAAAACGTTTTTCGACAGTGATGCTATGAACTGAACCAACTTGGCATTTTGTATTAATTTAATAAAGGAATAGCTACCGGTATTTAATTAGTCGGGGTGTCACAAAAGGGGCCATTGTTATTCCCTCTAGCATGTCGAGCGTAGATGCTAGGGTAGCAAGGGAAAAGGTTAGGATGTTCGTTGCACGAGGAAGGTAGTGAAAGGTGACATATTTTAACTGGGAGGCCAACTCTTATAGGTGAGCGTGGAAAGGTAGGAGTTTCTTATATTTGACTTTCCATTTCCTTAGGATTTGAACGACGATTAAGGTAGAGTCTTCGTAGACATCTAGGTGTCTAATTCTTTTCTTGAGGGCGATCTTGAGTCCTGCAGTGCATGCCTCATACTCAGTCATGTTGTTGGTTCTAGGGAACTCTAGTTTGATGGTAATGGGGGTGTGAGAGTCATTAGGAAAAATCAGGAGTACCCCAATGTCGTATCCTTTCTTCTTGTCTGCTCCATCAAAGAACATTTGCCATCTAAAGTCCTCCTCATAGGTGTAGAGAATATCCTCATTTGGGAATTAATAGACCCAAACATCGGTCCCTTCCATGGGGTAATTGATAATCACCCAAAAGTGTATATTTTATGCCCCGAATAGAGGCATTTGAGTAACTTGTTTTTAATAAAAATGGCCTTATGTTTGTATTTGTTTATTTCTCATGTCAATACGTAATTACGGTACAAATAATGCTAAATCAGTATAATTGCGACACAATAGCGGTCAAAAGCATGCATCAAAGAAATCAAAGAGACCACGAAGTCTAAAGTCCCTATGAGCTATGAGTTCTGATGTCCCAAACCCTATCCCCGAACAAAACCTAAGCCTAAACTGAGCCCAGTCCATCTCCCGAGTCTGTGGGTTGAGTTTGTACCTTTATTATTTTTCTAGATTTTTATTTTGAGTCGTTTTATTTTTAGGATTTATTTTTATTTTTATTAGTTTTTAGTTTTATTTTATTAAAATAGTTTTCTTTAAGAATTAATCAATTTTTTACACTGTTCTAAAAAACCCGCCTAGGCTCCGCCTAGGCACGCCTAGGCTTAAGGCTTGGGAGAAACGCCTCGCCTTAAGTTTTTCACGCCTTATTCTTTGTAAAACCCTTAAGGCGCACTTTTTCCTAAAAATAACAATGCTTTAGTGAAACGATATCGCCTTTTAAAGAATTTTTTTAATAACCGGACCATTATTTCATCCAAAATAATCCAATAGTATTTTAATTTGCATATATTCGGACATATTTTTATAATATGTACAATTTTAGTATTTCAATAGCCTTGTTATGGTTTAAAAATATTAAAATATATTAAGAAGGCCTAAACGCCTTTTCACGCCTTTTTACGCCAAGGCCCGCCTAGGCTTCTAAGGCTTAAGGCTTGGCCTCCACGCCTCGACTACGCCCCGCGTTTTTTAGAACCTTGATTTTTTAGTTTTACTAGATTGTGTTTTTATTAGGATTTTAGTTTTTATTTTTTTATTTTTTTATTAGATTTTTAGTTTTTATTTCTTCCATTTTTATTATTTGAGTTTTTTTATATAGATTAGGATTTTAATTTTAGTTAACTTTAATTTTTTTTAGTTTGCTAGTTTCATTTTTTTAGTTAGGTTGTTTCTATTTTATTTTATTTTTTTGTTACAAATTAAACACACATTTAATCCACTCACACCTAACTAACCTACACACACCACACCTAAACTACTCCTCACCCTCACACACTCTTCCCTTCCCACATACCCCCCCCCCCCCCCCCCCCACAAACCCCCTACCATCTTCAACCTCCATCACCCCAATATTCTTCTCTCTCCTCAAACCCCCATTAAACAACCATAACACCATAACCCCAACACCATTCCAACAATACCCATCTCCTCGCACCATAACCAACCAAAACTCCAATCCCCCAAACTCATTCAACTTCGGATCTGCTATGAACTCGGCTCGGACCAACCCAAACCACTACGTGTCAACCCGAGAAACTCTCAAGCTATTCATGGAGGCCTGATCAGCCTTCTATGAAATTTTAATCCCAATGTCATGTTGTGGATCCTTATGGTTTCCAACAGTCATCATCGCCACCTTGTGCACCCATTCACGATTAGTTCTTTCACTACTTACCCCATGAGCATCAATCATTTGTCCATCACGAAGGCGCTCGTTTAGTGTATAATGAACTTGGCCCCACTCCACACAATTCATTCGAGTATTCTCCATATCGTCCTGTCCATTGCGAGTTGTGTCCACCTCAACCACCGTTGCCACCCGCCACCACTTCAATACCATCTTGCACATCCTCTCTTGAAAGTCTCTTGCACAAGTTCCCGCACACTCTTTAATATCAAACTGAATCACTTCAAAGGCTTGAACAACGATTATGTGATTTTGAGTGTGCGAACGAGACAGATTCCACCCTAAGTCGACCCATTATTACACCTACGTGGGACAATGATGTGTCGTCTTGTGCCACGGATTTTGAGTGTGACCAACCCTTTCTTCCCAAGAATCTCGACGTTGAGACCCCCCAGTGGTCGGGGACCTAAGTTGATTATAGTGTTGACATTTCCATTGACTGTGAGACTAATCCCACACTGCTTTACCCTCTCGAAGCCACCATTGAGGTTCGCCTTTCCCTTCCATATAAGCCTTATTTATGCCCAAGCCTACACCTATTGAGTCCTCTACGTGTGTTCCCGAGGAACCACTTCATCCTAGGTTAGCTCCATCTACGAGTGCTCATAATTTTCTTGATATTGAATCCAAAATGGTTTCTATCGCTCTAGATATGGATCCTATACCACCATGCTTGGCTCCTGTTGAGTCAGATATTTATGTTCATTCTTCTATCTCGAATTTAGATGCCTCGTCAGATTTTTCCACCACTTCGGGTGGTGCCTCTCGGATGGATAAGTTGATCACTCCATCGTTCATGTTCACACCTCCTCCTACGAGTGCCCTTGAAGATCATTCCGAGCCTCGTGAGGAGTGTGTCTCTCCTACTCTCGAGTTAGATCTTCTTCCTCCACACTTTATCCCACCCGAACCTCCTATTATCCATACCACACCACCACTTGGTTTGGACCTTGTTATTGTACCTCACCTGTTCACATCTAAGCATTTAGGTCCTCACCTAGTGCTCCACGATCCCATTTGTGCGTTTTTCTTCCACCTCGATATCCATGAGAGTATATGTGGTGATACTCTCCACTTCCGTGACATCGATCTTGTTACCCCATGCCTGCCACTCTCTCGTGGTGTTGATTTTTGTTCTCAACAGCTCCCTGGCGTGTCACGGCGCGACCACTATCATTGTCCATTTATAGAACGGTTGTGCGATTTCCATGAGCCCCACCTATTACAATTTCTAAACCATTTTTCTTCTCTATACAACTAGAGCACCATGCTTATAAGGCCCTAGTTGCTCTCACCTTTCGGCTCCATAAGGCCCATGATTGGTGCCTATTCACCCTGACCCTTGCCCATATTCGCCTTACCCTAGTACCCACCCAGCCATGGTCCACCGATGCTTTTCATCGAGTGATGCTCTTTTCCATACAAGTGCATTGACCCATTTTTGCCTTTATCCAACAAGACTGACGCTTCAGTCTTGTTTGGTGGCGATTCTCATCACCCAATTTTTTTGTCGCCCCCTGCTTTCCTAGTTCTTATCCTTAGGGTGAGTTCCGATCGGTCTGGCTGAAGACCATAAACTTAGCGCTATTGGGAGGCAACCTGTCGTTCATTGTTTGTGAGTATGAGTCTTATCCTGTTTGGGGGTGGTGTTTCACATCACCCACTGATTTTCACATGCTTTATAGACTTGTACGTATTTGTGTCGTATCTGTTCTTCAGGTTCTATCTCTACTCCACCATGCGGTACATTTTCATTTGCGGTTCCTTATGGTAATATCTTTCCTCCCTTGTGCTTTTATTTTTATATATGGATTTAAACATCGAGGACGATGTTCTCTTTTGTTTGGGGGTGGGAAATTTATCAAAATCGTACCAATTTTGAAATTTTTTCAGAAACTAGTAATTTTAAACTTTTTGTGCAGTTAAAAATAAATTTTTATGACATGAATTGTCTATCAGTCCGCTGTTAGAAATCTCGAAATACCCGTGTTCGACTTAAATTTGCGTTTTTTACAATAAATTAATTAATACCTATTTAAGCGTACTTGCACCATAAATTCCTAAACTCAGTAATTTTGCACTATCACGTTTACAATCAAAAGTTGAAGAGTAATTATATTCTCAAGAGAACCTTAAAAGATCACTAGTGGCGACTTAAACCTGTGAGATTTGAGATTTTCACCTTTTTGAGGGTTTTTACGTATCTCCGAGTCATGAGTTGACTCAACTTTCTTTGGGTACCACACTTAGTCGTTGCATGATCTCATTATTGTTTTAAAATTTGGCTTAATCACTGAGAATGGCATTACTTTCGAGTTGTAAGAAACATGTGTCTTGTAGTTTGTCCCGAGCACTAAACTGAATTTGCCATACATTTACCATTTTTACCCTTCACTCCACCTATTATGATCTCTTGTTTTCCTTACCCATATATGTCCCAGATACCATCCACACATCAATTCCCATCACTGCCATAGTTTTTGAGAAAACAAGAGTGTTTTAAATTTTCAATGTAAATTGTCTTCATTTTTGTTATGCAAAGAAAAATGCATCGTAATAAAAAATAAAAATAAAAGAAAAAAGAAAAAGAAAATAATAGAAAAAGGAAGAAAGAGAAAGCATGTGATCATAGATTCAAAAGATGAAGACATTATTCAGTCAAAAGGTGTCACACTCTTTTAAAAAAAAACTACATCATCTTCTTCATCCCCTCACACCTTTCATAAACCACAGTTTTCACCCTTGGTAAAGTGTTTGGGCAAACGAGAAGTCTATATAGTGCATAACTCGACCTTCTCGACATTGTGGTTAGCATTCCTTCATGAGATTAGATTTTTTTTCATGTACCCGTCCTTTTTTATAAAGTGCGTGAGACGTTTTAACTTGTTTACATTTACTCACATCCTCACACACTAAAGAGATACACTTACCCAATTCTCAGAGAGTTCGATTCAGAGAGATATATCCAATGAGAATTGAGGTCAAAGCGTTGATTCTTAAAATACGATCTTGGAAAAACTCTAATGATACTTAAGATTATTTCACACTACACACTCTGAGTTTTAGGAAGGATTATGCTTTTTGGTATTAAATAATTTCATAATTGATAGTTGAATACGACGTTCTTTGATATCCTTTTAAAGATGGGTTGTATAGCATTTCATCATCTACTCAGATACTGCATTTAAATAAGTTTTCGAATTTTGTGGTTACATTCACTGCAAACCCTCACGAGACACCACTTGTCCTATTGGGCAACCTATAGGTTTAACGGCTTATTGCACATGCTAAGTGCAATCGCCAGTGCCTGCGAAAGTGGCACACTTTTGGTCACTTATCTCCATTTTCTCTCTATTTTTGCTCGAGGACTAACAATGTTCTGTTTATTGGTGGTGTGATAAGCACCCAAAAGTGTCTTTTTTTACCCCTAATAGAGGCATTTTAGTCACTCGTTTTAATTAAAATTGGCCTTATGTCGTATTTTATTATTTTTCAGGTCAATCATCAGTCGTAACATCAAATAATGCTAAATCAAGTTAATTGCGACTCAATAGTGGCCAAAAGCGTTAAATGAAGAAATTCAAAGAGGTCGCGAAATCTGAGTCCACATTGAGCTTGGCCAGAAGAGTTCTGATGTCCCAAACCAAATCTAAGCCTAGACCGAGCCCAGTCCATACCCCGAGCCCGGTGTGTGTTGAGTTTATGCCTTTCTAGATTTTCTTAGATTTTTATTTTGAGTTATTTTATTTTTAGGATTTATTTTAGATTTATTTAGGATTTTCAGATTTTTTTTGCATATTTTTATATTTTATTTTTATTAGTGTATTTTGATTTTGATTTTGATTAGTTTTTAGTTATTTATTTTTTTAGGATTAGTTTTTTTTACAAATTCATTTATTTTTAGTTTTATTAGATTTTATATTTTTTAGAACTTTAGTTTTATTTTTTTAGGATTTAAATTTTTAGTTTTATAGTTTTTGATTTTTTATTGTTTTGTTAATTTTATTTTTTAGTTAGTTTATTTTTTAATTTTTAGGGGTACAAATGACAGACACACAAAACCCAAATAAACCCTCACCACCTAGCTTATACCCTCGCACACACAAACATGCCCTCATCTTTAACCTCACCCTAAGTCTCCCACACACTCGCCACACCTAACCCCACACCCCACCATCTTCCCTACCAACACACCTACTCTCTCACCTCCATTGAACCAAACAACCCATCTCCATACATTTCCCCAAATTCGAGTTCGATTCCACAACCCGACCTCCCTTAGCCTCCACCCATCCTAACTCGAGATCGACCTCCAGCATCAACCCGCCGGCGCTGCCCTTACCCGGGTAGACCTCCATAACCCTCCGACCCCATCTCGACCTCATGTCCATATCCAAAACCCATTTTCGATCCTACTCCTAGCAAAACCCGAACTTGAACCAAAACCCGAACTTGACCCATATCAAATCCAAACCTTCCATCTGTCAAACCCAATCCCTTTATAGTAGGGATAAAAATTCAAACAAAAAAAATGCCAACAAAATCTCCATCAAAATAATCAATCGTGGGATTCTAAAAGAAGAGCAAGGCATATCATATATAAGAAAAATGACTATCAGATACAAGAAAGAGAGAGACGCATAGAGAGAAAAAAAGTGTGTATGTTATGTACAATTTAGGTCATGATTTTTTTTTAGAAAAACGCAAAACAAAATTAGTTTTTCTTTAGAATAATTTTTAGGTTTAGTTTTTAGTCTTCTTTTTGTAATCAAGTGCTGAAAATTGTGAAGAAGTTGGACCATGTCAAGGCGCATTTCAAGACAAATTTGTGAAAAAAATTGCGTATTGTATTTCTACATTCTCTTTTCAATTTATATCCTTCTCGACATATTATTGATTGTTGTTTATGCATACGTGAGAATGTTTGGCTAAATATCCCGTTCAAGGGGTGGGATGCACTACGAATGATGTTAGTTTAATTAATCAATTTCATTAATGCTATAATTCTAGGAAAATTATTTTTAACTGCCACCAATTAATTTATGTAACGAGAGTTAGTAAATTAATTGAACAAATTAATGTTTGAATTTAGTAATCGAACTAGAGATAGGTTTTTCCAATATTTGAATATTAATCCGGTATTGAAATTTGAGGATTGATATTATTTTCTTTAAATTGATCCTAGCGGGTAATTTTCTGAAAATAATATGATTCTTAACTTTTCATTGTGTGACATTTCTAAATTAATTTTCTGAAAAAGATTTTATTAAATTTATAATTTTAATGAGAGTTAGATTATCGATTTAATATTATCTCGAACTATTTCAAATTAATAAATTAAGAAATTAAAATAATTAAAAATGCAGTGTAATCCCATCTCTTGACCTTCTCACAATATTGCGCACTCGGTTGCACATTCTTTTTCATTATTTAGTCATTTCATAATTTTAGCATTTAGTAGTAAAATTTTCAATTGAAATTGTTTAAAAAAAACCAAAAAAAAATATTTTAATAAATAAATTGAATTGTATGATTTCACATTAATTGTTTCACCTTGAAAGTTGGATTGATACCCGTCCTTACCATAATATGAGTTATTTTTAGACAAGTTTGGTAGGTACTTAAGGGAATTTTGAAATTGTCTTTTGAAGACAATGACCGTACGCAGAACGCTATTTATCAGTAATCAACAAGGTAGTCGGAGATAGCTCTCCCTTTCATAGCTTTCTGAATGATGTCGACTAATAGCATCAACCAATGGGCCATTCGGCTGGACAGAGAGGGCTTTTCTAGTAAGTATTTGATGGGGTTCATTTGGGATACTGATAGAATGGGGAAGGCAAGCATGTAGTGTCATAACTTCTGCGTGACCCAGACCAGAGTAACATATGCTTTCTCGAAAGCAGTGCAGTTGATTTCATGCCCAGTTAGTTTTCGATAGGCATAATAAATGACTCTTCCCTTGCAGGATTCTTTAATGTACTGGACTAGGAAATCCCTTGTTGCTGTATCTGTGATGGTTAAGTATAGGAGGAGGGGGAGACCTGGCTGCATAGGCATCAACTCCAGAGGTCGGGTGGGGTATCGTTTGATTCGATGAAAGGTTTCTTGGCAGGCCTCTTTATGAACTTTGGTTGAATCCTTTCAGAGAAGTTTAAAAATGGGTTTGTATATAGAGGTCAGTTGGCTGATGAACCGACTGATGTATTATAGTTTACCCATGAATCCTCTGACTTCCTTCTCCGTCCGTGGTGGTGGCATCTTAAGTATAACTTTCACCTTGGCAGGGTCTACTTCGATTCCCCTCTCACTGACCATGAATACTAAGAGTTTTCCTTTCGTGATGTCGATATAACATTTCTACGGATTTAGCTGCATCTGGTATCGTCGCAGTTATTCGAAGAACTTTTAGAGGGCAAGAATATAATCTTCCCAATATTAAATTTAATAAGCATGTCATCTACGTAGACTTCGACCTCCTTATGAATAAGGTCGTGCAAGATGGTTGTGGCAGCCCTTTAGTAGGTAGCCTCGACATTCTTGAGTCCGAATGGCATGTCAGTATAACAGAAGGTTCCCCATGGGGTTATTAAGGCGATTTTCTCTTAATGGTCAAGGTGTATCTTGACCTGATTATATTCAGTGAATCCATCAACAAACAATTTGAGAGTGTGTCTAGTCGTATTGTCCATAATCATGTATATATCGGGTAATCATCATTTAGGGATGCTTTATTCAAATCTCGATAGTCGACACACATGCGGACGTTTCCTCCTGACTTCATCATAAGAATGATATTAGTCAGCCATGTTGGGTATTCATCTACGTGAATGAAACCTATGTTTAATTTTTTGACCATTTCCTCTTTGACTTTGAGCGACTATTAGGTGCAGAGTTTCCTTAGTTTCTGTTTGACTCGCTTGCATTCTGGGAATTTCGGGATCTCATGTTGAGTTATTTCTGGGTCAATGTCGGGCATGTCATCATAGGACTATGCAAAGACGTACACACATTCTTTTAGTAGTTCTATAAATTATGCACACTAATGCTCGTTAAGGGTGGGCCCTATCCTAATCTCGTGCTGATGGCTACTAGAACCGAGATTAATAACAACAGTCTCATCATCATTAACTTGAACGTGGTTATAGTATTTGTTATTCTCCTCATTAATATTAGTTAAGAATTATTCATTTACAAAATCATCATCATCAAAGGTTTGATTAGAATAAAGACAATTAATGTAAGGCACATTAAGATACTCAAAACCCTCGTTTATTTCATTTATGGGGAAAATTACAATGAGAGCCTCGTCAAAAGAGGTCTCCATTAAATTGATATTAGAAAAAGGAAAAACAACAATCGGTGGAGAGACTTGGATCAGGTAAACAAGAGGGTTAGCTTTGAATCTGAGTAGGGTAGACTAGTACGACATTTCGGTCGAGGAGAGGCATATTAGCAGCTTTTATTTGAGCGGATGAGTTCGATGGTGCGACATCCGAGCGGATCATGCCGAGACTCAACCCCAATTTCTGCAGGTCGAATGAGTATTGAAATCACTTTCCTTAAAGTCTTTGATAACTGTTACAACTTTCTCGGTGAGAGGTTGCACTTCATGTTTTTAGTCTTCGGACCAAGAGTTACTGTATTTAAAGAAGATTTCTAGCCCTGGTTTCATCCTTTTCTCCCTCCTTGACAAATCTTCCGTTCAAAAACTCTCTTAAAATAGTATTTTCATCTCTTAAGCCTCTTTTTGGTCTTAATTAATGGAGTGCTTTGAGCTCATCGGATGAAGCCACACGGGGGAAAGGTCTCCTTCAGAACCATAGGCTCTAGGATCCCCTGCTGGCATCGCCCCAGCCCTATTCCAGGCATGAAGTGAATGTTCTTGAATATCTGAATCATATTGACATTACCATAAGGGTTATGTTCTAATTATACTTGGTCTTTGAAATTATATCCTTATGGGAGGGGAAGTGGACCAACTCTGAAGCTAGAGAGGAGCATGTCATTCGTCCAATGTTGGATTTCCAATACTGGATTGCTAGTGCTAGAATTTTTTGTATTTTCTCCATCCCCTAAAATGGCTATAACCTGACCTTTGGCGAAGAACTTCAATTTCTGATGAAGAGAAGAAGATATCCTTCAGATGTTGTCGAGCCATGGACGACCAGGGAGTAGATTAAAGCATTCAGGAATGTCGATGACTTGAAACTCGATAACATAATCGATAGGGCCAACCCCTGGTGGACCCCACTACTTCTCAACGAATATTATCAGAAGCACGCACGACATGGAAGTGGGGTGAGATCACTGACTTTCAATCCCAAATAGTTAAAGGTTCTGAGAGGACAAACATTAAGGGCAGATCCGTGGTCAACAAGTGAAAGTGGAACTGTCTTTACCAAGACTTCAATGGAGATGTTGAGGGAATAATTGTGATCATGGCCAAAGTTTGATATCTCTTCTTCAAAAAAGGAGAAGAGTTTGTAAGAGGTCAGGGACCCAACCATATTTACGGCTTCTTTAGGAGTAGTGGAAGGAGGGAATATGGGTCCAGTGAGGAGCTTTATCAAGTCATTCTGGTGCAATTGAGAAGACATGGAAAGCCCCCATAGGGTGATATTGGCTTGGGCCTTCTTAAGCTGGTCAAGGACTTTATTTTCTTCGATAGTCATTTTTGGCATGAGAAATTCTTCCGTAACTTCCTTTCCTTTATCTGTTTTGGTTGTACAAGGAATCAACTCTTTGTAGTGTCTCCCAGGCCTAGTTACATGGTTCACTGAGTCTGAGGCAGGGAAGAACAAGAATCTCGTGTCTTTATATATCTCAATCTAAACGAACACCTTATTGATTTCTCCCCATAAATCTTCAAAGGATATCATTTAACATAGGTTGGCTACTGGACTGAACTCTTTTTAACTTGGTTCATCATTTGAATGTTAAAATCATACCCCATATGGTGGCGACTATGTCCTATTTCTAAAAGCAATTAATACATTCAACAACCTCAACGACTTCATCGTACATATATTCCCACTCACCGAGAAGGTGCAAGAGTGAAGGGACCAACATACCTGAAGCTTCAAATCCGTGAGTAACTCAAAAATGCTGTAAATTTCATTTGTCTATCAAAACATATCATCCATGGTCTGTACCACAACATCCATATTGTCTTCTTCAATACGTATTACCTATTCATCTGATTCTTGAGCCCACTTTTCGGCTTCCATGAACAAGCCACTGAATTTTTTACAACCAACGATCATCGATAATTTCAGCCTAAAATCTAAGAGTTGGTTCAACACAGGTTGTCTCCATGTCCCCCCCTCAGATTGGGTGTGGACGATGATACATGCCCTTATTAGGAGTGAAAAAGCTTGATCAGTGAAGAAAGTAGGGTGTAAGAGAAAGTATGGTAAACCTTTGGTGATTTGGGTGAGATCATAGGGATGATGGGTGCTTTGATGGGCACTATTTGAGTAGATGGGTCAGATTCTGGGTCATTTTTTAGGAAGATAGAATTTGTATATGCTGGAAGTGGGTTATGAGTGGTGTTGGGTTTAGGTGCTGGTGGGGCAATAATACCATGGGCAATTAGGCCTTGGATCACATTTCTAATGTGGAAGCATTATTCGGTGGTATAACCCGCAGATTGGTGGAAATCACAACGGGCATCGAGTTTAAAGTTTTTAGGTAGTGGATTTAGTAATGGTCGAGGGTATAAAGGTTTGATGAGGTTTCAGCTTAATAGGACTTGGTAGACTTTAGACAGAAGATCACGGAGCTCAGTGTATTCTTTCTTAGCAGGATTAGGGCAACTTTTCTATGCCCAAAAGGTAGTAGGTTGTGAAATGTTATTGATCGTTGAGACTGTAGCATTGACAAACTTCTCATACTTTGGGGGAGTGAACTGTCCGTCACTTTGTTTGATTCATATTCGACTTTGGTAACGCCTTCCTCGATTTATACTCCAGCTTCTCGAAGGGCTCGAAAGTGTGGGAAATATTGTCTTCCCATGGATGCTCGAATACGAGGCAATAAGTTCTTCTTCACAATACCGACTTGTTCTTCCTCGGAGGGTCTGTTGATCATGGTAGCAACTTTCTTTCTCCACTTTCCTATGAAGTTAGTGACTATTTCCCTAAGGTTTTGCTTAAGAAGCTCTAGATCTCGGTGCGTAACTTCTAGTTCCACATTATACTTGTACTGAGATATAAATTCTCGAGCGATGTCCTCCCAATCGAGAGATAAAAACCATTGGAGGGAACTTTCTTTGAAAGTCTACTGAAATATTTGGGCCATTAGCTCTTCGAAATCACTAAAGAGGGTCTTGGCTTGGTGATAGATTTGAAGGTGAACAATTAGGGGTTTGCTTCCCCCGAAATTCTCGATGTCTGGCATCTTGAACTTTTTTGGTAGTTTAGCTTTGGTATAGGGGGACATATGGGTTTAGTCTATGTAGTTCCCGGATATCTTGACTTGGTCAACTTTTTTTACAGTAATCTGAGCTCTTCCATGACTTTGTTCAGTTCCTCCTCTTTGGGATCCACGAGTACTGGTAGATTAGCCCCTGATTGGGCGAGGTTAGTAATTAGGAATTGAGCTGGCGGTGGCCCATTGATATGCAGAGCATGTTGGTACTCTTATGAGACCCAAATAGACTCAAAAGCAGGTAAACCCAGGGCACGAGGAAAGAGAATGTCATGTTCTTCGAGAATCTAGGCCCGATGGCGCTACATTTCATAGGCCCGATCTTTGTGTGTTCTTGCGAGAATCCACTCTTAAAGAAGATGAAGGTCACCCGTGGGAGATTCGTCGGGCTATATTTCACTTGTAAGGTTGTAAGTTGCGATTTACAAACTGTATTAGCAAAATGAAAGGTTTTTCCCCTTTGGGGATTTTTCCTGAAACTGTATCTTCATTACAGACTTGTTTAATTTATGTTTTGAATCACATAGTTGCACATTTTAGGATTTAAGAAAATTAAAATTTATTTGTGGGATTGACATCTAATTATTTAAGTTACACCATTAGAGAATTGCGCACTCTCAAATTGGTATCAGAGCAGGTTTCACCAAGTTATCATGTGATCCTAATTTTCCCAAGAGTTATTCCCGCTGATACCATTTCTCTCAAATTGGTATCCAAGTCAGTTACACAACTTTATCATGTAATTTATTTTTCGCAAAATTTTTCTTTGATATCAATTGTTTTGAAAAATCAAAAATTTTCTGATGGAGAACTTATATAATAGGATGCCAATTTTTGATGGATCAAAATATGACTATTGGAAAGCCCGTTTGAGATCCACTTTAAAAAACATAGATGATAGGGTATTGTAAGTATGTAAAAGAGGTTAGACTCTTCCCACGATCGCGGTTGATAATGTCACAAATCCTAAACCTCACAGTGGACATATGACGAGTATAAGTGTAGTACCTACAACTCCCGCGGCCTTAGTGCTATTTTTGGAGTCATTAGCTCTGATGAGTTTTAATGCATCATGACCTGCACTATGTCTAAGGAAGAATGGGATACCCTCCATCTCACTTGCGAGGGTACCAATGCTGTAAAAGCATAAAAGCTTCAGAATTTGCTTGTCTAATTTGAGACCATCACTATGTTAGACTTCAAGAGTTTTGATAAATTTTATTCTAGGTTGTCAGACATCATTAACACTAATTTTAATTTGGTTGAGAAAATTGAGGAATCAAGAGTCATGAAAAAGATTTTAAGATCCCTACCTTCCCGTTTTATTCCTAAGGTCACTGTTTTGAACTCATTGGGGATAATATATACACTTATGTTAGAAAAACTCATAGGACACCTTCAAACTTATGAGATCGACATGTTTCTCGAAGCCATTAAGCCTAAGGATAGGGGGGGGGGGGTATCTTTAAAGACTCAAATTAAATGAGTCTCAATCTGAGGGAGAGTTTAATGTTGATGACTTGGCTTTTTTTGCGAAAAATATTAAAAAGTTCTCAAATTTTCCAAAAATAATTCTTCCAATAAAAAGGTTTTTGAGAAAAAAAAAAAGATGAGGTCAAGGATAGTGGTGAGAAAAAGCAAAAGATAAGGTGTTTTGAGTGCGATGGTAAAAGGCACGAGTCATTTGAGTGTTCCACTATGCTAAAGAGAAAAAACATGAACGTTGATAATATGGCCACTCTTAGCGATAGTGACATCGAGTCGGTTGATTCAGCGGGAGAATCACCATATGTAAAGTGTGTTGCTTTTATGGCTAGTCACTAAGCACTTCTAGTTTATCCCACGACAATGACGACACTTGTAAACGTGAGAACCTCGATGATGTTTCGAGACATTCGAGTAAATGTGAGGATGAGATAACAAGTGAGGGAAAAGGGGATCTCCAAAAAGCCTTTAATGATCTGTACACCTAGACGTTGAAAACCAAAAAGTTGAATAAAGATTTGAGTCTTTGGGTGTTAGATTTGGAGAAAAAAGTGGAAGCGTTGAGAGTGTGTGAGGCATCGGTGAGTCAACTCGACAAGGTGAAGGTTTCTTTATGTGAGCAGTTGATCGTTTTAGGTCGGGAAAATAGTGAATTGACCTACACCGTGGCCAGTCTTACGGTAGATCTTCAATCTTCATTGGAGACTTGTGAGAAACTTGAAGCCCGTGTATCCCAGCTCGAGAGAGATCTCGAATGTGACCGGGAGGTCAAAGTTACTTTAGAGGACACATCTAAGAGGGTTAAAAAGATGTTCCTCAGTCCCGCTTTGGGTAATTTTGAGAGGTTAGGAATAGGTTATGACGGTGCGTCCACTTTCCATGTTCCACCCGAAATGATTCTCGAGTTTGTAGTAGATCCATATGGATCTCAACCTAATCCACCTAGGCGTACGATTCCCAGTAGGATAATGCTTCCTAGACGTTTTGAGATAGGTGTTCTTAAGCCCGTGTATGTTTGTTCCCATTTCAAGCAAACAGTTCACCTTAGGGAATTTTGTTTTAAGTTGGGTAGTGTGTGTCATAGGTATCTTTCATGATATGCTACTATACGTGTTCCCACACGCACTCTCACACATGTTACCCCACATGCTTCTGTGCATCACATTAGAGATTTTGAGTATTTTCGAGAGCAAGTTGAGTATTTGGTCAAAACTTCACATGATTCGATGGATTTTTTCATAGGATGATATTCACTTTGGAGAACTCCTCTTGGCCTAATGATTGAGGTTGAGACTTGTTTGCTAGCACGAGATGCTGTTCATGTCTATATAATTCATGCTTATTGCTAGATTGTATTATCATTGTAACTTATCTTTTTCCATTTTTGATATATTGTTCGAAAAAATTCAAAAAGAGTTTTGTTTTTCTTGAAAAATTTTGGAAAAATAAATAAAGATTTTAGATTTCTTTTTAAGAAAAATTAAAAAAGCCAAAAAGATTTTAGTTTTTGATAAAATTTTTGAAAAATTCAAAAAGTGTTTTGTATCTTTTTTTCACCATATGTGGATGGGCATTAAAGATGTCCGAGTTATCCATTCATTCCATATCCATGTGACCATTTTGTAGTGTTTTGAGACGTGACATAATTACATTATTGTGCTTTATAATGTGTGGAGTCATTAAGATGTAATATGATGACTACTCGCTACATGTTTGACTCCTTGTCACCTTTAATGCACACGACCATGAACTTATTTGAGTATTGCACTTATTTTTCATGTGTCGATTGTTGTGTTTTCGTCTCAATCCTGCTTTTAAAACGAACCAAATGCGAAAAAAATGAGACAATGAAAGTAGTTCTTGTAAAAACCATTGCCCCAATCGGAAAAATTGAAAATCATATCTCCGTTTACCTCATTCGGTTATTTTTTAGTTTCTCCATGGTGTGTTGTTTATGTAAAAAAAATTTCCCTTGAAAAAATTTAAAAAATAAAAAATAGTTGTTTTGCTTAGTTTATCATTAGTTGATTCTCATTTCCTTTTATTTGTGATGATAATCAATGATTATTGTGACACAATCCGATTTATTATTTTTGTTTATTTTCCTTGTCTATTTCGAACAAATAAAAATGAGGAGAGGAAATTATGGGGGCTAATTTATTTATGAGTTTTATTTTATTTCAAACTTGATATGTCACGAGGTATATTTCTTTGTTTATTGTGCGCATATACACTTTGATGAGCACATGCAAAGTAAACATAAGACAAATCTCCCAAAAAGAAGATAAAGAGATTTGAAGATTTGGATAGTCGAAAATTTTGAAGACTTGTATATTTTTAGTATCTTTCCATTTGTGGGTTTCTGAGAGGGTATTATATTTATGTAGGATTTTTGTATGTTTGGATAATTCATATTTTTTTATTTTGTACTGGAATAGACATAGGGGGAGATTTATAAGGGCAACTTTTCTGTCATTTCCCCCAGTAATTCGGACTTCTCCATAAAATCTAGGTTACATCGAGTATAGCATATTCCGTTACATCCGTCATGGTACTCCACGTTCACATGTTCAAGAAGACGGATCCGATTATCAAGCATTACGAAGTGCATCTCCAACATGTGCCATTTTTTCTTCAACATGGTCCACGACGTCACGTAATATTAGTATAGTTGTTGCTTTGGGTTTCGTGGATTTTTTTACACAGTATTGGGAGATTTTTTATACAATTTTTTTTACAAATGAGGCAGTTGAACTTAAAAATATTTTAATTTTAGCTTAGCTTCATTCAAATGAGATGGCAATCGCGTTATAATGACTTTGCATGTTGTTCGAAGGCCGTTGGATGTATTGTTCAAACAAAGTTCGAACGAGGGCGTAGTGTTTTAATTTTTTTAGGGGTCGTTAGAAGCGAGACTTATGTCATTCGAACGACATCATCATGTTGTTAGAACAAAGCCATAGTCTCATTCAAACGATCCTAAGCTTCCTCGATTTCCGTATTTTCCTATCGATACCTATTTTGTGCAAGTTTTTTTATATAAGACTTTTCATTTACGCAAACTGTAGACCTACTACAAAAAGTCTTCACTTTTAAAAGGGAAAATACATTTTTTGATTCAAACATTCTCCTATATATTTTTGTGAATCTTCTTTGAAACCCTAAGCCTCTTCTATATTGAGTTACTATTGTGGAGAAGGCGTCTCCACTGCTGATCTTATAGAGAATGAGTTTCTACTACTGCCTTTGTGATTCTTGCGAAAATCATTACTGAAGGAAGGCTCCGGTCTTTGTGTGTTCTTATGGGAATCCACCGCTGAAGAAGACGAAGGTCACTCGCGGGAGATTCGTCGGGCTGTATTTTACATGTAAGGTTGTAAGTTGCGATTTACAAACTGCATTAGTGAAAAAAAGGTTTTTCCTCTTTGGGAATTTTTCCTAAAATTGCGTCTTCATTACATGCTTGTTTGATTTATGTTTTGAATCACATACTTGCATGTTTTAGGAGTTAAAGGAATTAAAATTTATTTGTGGGATTGACATCTAATTAAATAAGTTACACGATTTGAGAATCGCTCACTCTCACAATTCGATTTTATTTTTGAAAGAAAATGGAGAAAACTTTTGGTATTTTGGAAAGAGGAGAAAAAATGCTTTTGTTATTTTTGATCTTTCAAAAAGGACGGAACAAGGAGAGGAATCTCAGCATTATTATTATTATTATTATTATTATTATTATTATTATTATTATTATTATTATTATTATTATTATTATTATTATTATTATTATTATTATTATTATTATTATTATTATTATTATTATTATTATTAGTAGTAGTAGTAGTAGTAGTAGTAGTAGTAGTAGTAGTAGTAGTAGTAGTAGTAGTAGTAGTAGTAGTAGTAGTAGTAGTAGTAGTAGTAGTAGTAGTGTTATTGAAAATGCGAAAACAAATGGGCTCATCAAGGATGGTCACAAACATAAATTCTATTTTCGCATTTTTCTCAATTTAAAAGTCCAATCATACAAAACCACTTTTAAACAAATTTCAATCTTTGATTAAATTAGTTATGAAGGCAAATATTTGTTCAAAACAATATGACTATGCTACGTATTTAAGAACACAACGATTGAGGAAAAATCCCTTTCGGGGAAAACCCTTTATTCTACACCTCAGAAATATTACAAGACAGTCGACTTACATTACTACTTGATAACTTCCACAAACATAACACGCTAGTCTTTAAATCTATAAAGAATACTACTTGTCTCCAAGCAGTCCACAAGCAACAGATTCGCTCTCGGTATCTACCGATCAGCCTCAGCCTTCTTCTTCAGCCGTGATCCCCCCAGATTCACAAGTTAGCCATGAAGTACTTCTCCACAAGGTGTATGTAAGAATACACATATTTCTAGGGTTTAAACCGATTCACAAAAACTATTTTGGGAATGCAAAGTGTGAATCTAAAAGTGTTTTGGTAACACAAAAGGTGAAAACTTTTGAAACAGATATTCAGAAAGCGTTCCTTCAAAAGTATTAAAAAATCTGAACACGAAACAGGTATTTATAAGGTGTTCACAAGTTTTGAGGTGCGTGACTCGTTCGAACGAATTTGAAGCTTGTTCAAACTAGAATAGTAATTCGTTTGAATGAAAACGGATCTCGTTCGAACGAATGTGCCATATCATTTAAACAAAGTTCAAATGACCTTCAAACGACCTATAACAGTACGTCCTCGTTCGATACGCATTCAATGTAAAATTCGAACATGTCTTCGAACGAAAAGGTTATCTTGTTCAAATGAGAACATGATCTCGTTTGAACGAGTTTAGAGAACTTTGAAGAAAAAAATGAATAAAAAATATGCCTCCATTTTTGAAGAAAAAATCCCATTTCGGTTTAAATAAAATTCAATAACCCAAAATAAATCTTATGAATAAATTTAAAAACCTAAAAGCATTTTACCTTTATTGGATATATGAAAGTTTTCAAACTTAAAGATGATTGAGTTCGGTTTACCGTGACGGTGCGTGACGATTTGTAACAAGATACACCAAACTAGCCTAAAATATAAAAAACCTATACTATGAACAATATCAGAAAAATTGTTCTTACAAATCTCTCCCTTTGGCTACTCTAGTACAAAAAAAAACATAATCGAACCTCAAATGAAAATACCCTTACGATAAAAATCCTACTACCTTCCCAAACCCTAGAAATGGAATGGAATAAGACACTATCTTCAAATTTACACTTGTTCTTCCATTTGGCAACTTTGTCTTCATCCCGTGTCTCTTGTTTTCTGCTTTAAGTACCTAAACATACGAGACAAAGAAATATACCTCGTAACGCATCGCATTTTAAACAAACACAAAAACTCCCCCATAAACCAAATCTCACTTTTAATTTTCTCTTGCACTTTGTTTTCATCCGAAATAGACAAGGGAGTATAAACATAAACTTTAAACCAGAGCATCACGAATATGAAGAAGATATCACCACAAAATATATAAATCAATTGTATGTAGTGATAATCTCAAAGGCCATCAATACCAACTATTCCCGGAATTTTTCAAGTTTTTCAGAAGTTGTAAAAGAAATTAAATATTACTAATACAACACTATACCATATATAATTTATGCGAAATATATCAAAGAAAATTTGGCACACATATATAGGTATAAATGACCACAAAATATGGTATAAAACACATAAGCTTTAAACACTAGCATAGTATCGATGTGTCTAAACATGTGGAATGGAATGAATGGGCGTGAACTAGATACAAATAAAATATAATCCAAACACTCAAATATGTTCAAGAAGTTCTAAATGACCGCAAAACTTTATCAAACTAAGCTTTAGCCTCAAGTAACAAATAAATTTGAACTTAATGAACAGAACAAGAACAATGCACACAATCCTGGAATATTGTTGATTCTATAAATCAATAGTAGCATGACAAAATAAGCATACTAGAATTCATTGTGGAAACCCATTGATCTTCAAATAAGCTCCCTCAAAAGATAAACAAATCTCATATTTTATATTATTTTATTTTTATTTTCTTTTGAAGTTATTTCTTTTTGAATGATCAAACAAACTAAACTATGTTAGCCCCTTTTATGAAGTTTTTTCTTGAGCTCTTTTCAACGGTAGCTTTTACGCAAAGTCAACCTATCTTTCGCTGCACTTCCCTGTGTACACTCATATTTTTCAATACTAAAAAAAAATCTCTCACTGACAACGGTTCTTACATACACAAATCTCCCATAGTCACAAAACATTTAGATCACAAAATTAATGGGAGAACATATCACCAAGCTCAAATATACATAGTGAAGCTAAAATCGCATGTGTGTGTGGAGGCATATACAAAGTCAAATCCATAAAGCAAAGTTGGAAACAATTCCATAAACATGGTTAAGATTAATTTAAGTATGCAAAGTCATAACTAAATGTCGTATCCACATGGAAGTTGCGGAGTGAATTGGATTCAAACATACCAATATGCCATACCAGATGTGTAATACTAAAATACACAAAACCAAAAATCTTTTTGTAATTTTCAAAAATTTTATCAAAATAAAATCTTTTCGTATTTTCAAAAATTTTATCAAAATAAATTCTTTTTGTAATTTTCCAATATGACTTAATAAAAGAAAATTATAATACACAAGATACACATGTCATAACACTAGCAAACATATGTAATGAAGAACAACTAGAATATGCCAAATAAAATCATATAAGCAATCATCAATAAGATATAGCATGTGAATAAGCATGTGCCAGTATGCGAGAATCAACTAGTCTAACATCTAGCGTCTCTAATAAAGATTTTTGAAACCAAATAGATGTATACTTAATGCGTGAGATATTAGTTACCAATAGGACACTAGACTTCAACTTCCTAGGACCTCTTCCAAGATCATAACAAAAACGCCTAAGGTGACTTTTCCTACCACAATGTGTGCACGTGTAAATGCGAGGAATGTTACCTAAGGTTTGACCTTTTTCTAACGTTCTTGGATGCAGTTGACCCTCTAAAGCAAACAATGGTCTAGGCTTTGACACTGGAAGCATTGAAATATGGGATCCATTTCCATTTCCATGACTACCAACACTACTCGAATCTTTTGAATCATTTTTAAACTTCAAAATTTTAGACTCAAGCAAAGAATTTGACTATTCCGACTTTTAGGACTCCTTCTTCAAATTTTCAATCATTCTAAGAAGGTTATCTCGCTCCCCCTTAATGCAAGCAGACTTATCCCTAAGAGTCTTCTCACATATCTTTAAATCTAAAATTAATTTTTCACTATCCTCATTAGAGCGTAAACTAACCCTAACAATTGAGAGCCTTCTAATTCTTTCTCTAAAAACCGAAATCTATTATCAATCTCTTTCTTTGACAATTCTAAAATTTTAAAATCACGGTTCATTTCCATAAGTTTTCCACGAAAGAAATCTCTTTTAGTTTGAATAGTTTGCAAACGTTTCATTGCAGCATTAAAATGATTTTTTTTTTAAAAACTTCAACTCTTATAGAAAACTTGAAATTGAAACGATTTAAGTCGTCAAAACTATGTCTATCCATGGAGAGAAAAACAAATAAAACAGCACAAGAGAGAGATAAACAACTATCTTAAAACAACACTAAATAAGGATCTACACTATAAATTAGAGCGACCCGCTCTGATACCAATTTAGGAATGCAAAAACAAATGTGTTCGGCAGGGATGGTCACAAACATAATTTTTTATTTTCGTATGTTTCTCAATTTAAATGTCCAATCATATAAAATCAATTTTAAACATATTATAATATTAGATTAAATTAGTTATGAAGGCGCATATGTGTTCAAAACAATATGGCTATGTTACGCATTTAACAACACAACGATTGAGGAAAAATCCCTTTCAGAAAAATCCTTTTATTTAGAGCTTTAGAAGTATTATAAGACAGTTGACTTACAATACTACTTGATAACCGCCATAAGCATTACATGCTACTCTTCATAAATCTCTAAAGAATATTACTTGTCTCCAAGCAGTTCACAAGCGATAGATTCGCTCTAGGTATCCACCGATCAGCCTCAACTTTCTTCTTCAGTTGTGATCCCTCCGGGTTCACAAGTCAGCCATGGAGTACCTCTCCACAAGGTTTATGCAAAGATACAAATCTCTTTAAGGTTTAAACCGATTCACAAAAACTATTTTGGGAATGCAAAGTATGAATCTAAAAGTGTCTTGGTAACATAAAAATAGAAATTTTTTGAAACAGATATTCGTAAAGTGTTCCTTTAAAAGTCTTAAAAAAATTGAGCACAAAATAGGCATTTATAATGCGTTCACAAATTTTGAGACAGCGACTCACTCGAATGAATTTGAAGCTCGTTTAAATGAGAATATCAATTGGTTTAAATGAAATAGGATCTCATTCGAGCGAATGTACCATCTCGTTTGAACGAAGTTTAGACAACCTAAAATAGTATGCCCTAGTTCGATACTCATTCGATGTAAACTTCAAATGATCCTTTGAATGAAAATGTGATCTCGTTCGAATGAGAACCTATTCTCGTTTGAACGAGTTCACTGAACTTTGAAAAAAAATTAAATAAAAAATATGCCTCTCCCATTTGAGTTTAAATAAAATTCAACATCCCAAAATAAATCTTATGAATAAATTCAATCACCCAAAAGCTTTATACCTTTATGGGATGTAGGTAAGTCTTTAAACTTGGAGATGCTTGAGTTTAGTTCGTCGTGACGGTGCGTGAAGGTTTGTAATGGGATACGCCAAACTAACATAAAATATAAAAAGATCTATATTATGAACAATCATAAGGTTTTCACTTGGATTCGGTTTGCCTAAATGTAGAAAAATGCCGAAAAGGACCCGATCCAAGGAAAATAGGGTTTGAAAATATGTAAGACACGATTTGACTTGTTTTCAGGCTCATGGATAGGATTCTGTTTTGAAAAATGGCGAAATAGCATGAAAATTAGGGTAGTATGCCGAACCAAAATTTCGATAGAGTTTCGCATGGTAATCGAAAACTAAATATGAGTGCCTTGGGTTTGACACCTATATGATATTTATAGACTTGTTGGGTTATTGGAAGAGTTCCTCTCTTTAGCATGACTTCCATGATATACCTCTTACCTATAAGGGAAATTATTCATCGATATGTGTGGACAAGCCATTTGATAAACCCGAGAGTACTTGAATTGCCTCACTATATACCTCACGGGGACAATTCGTGTGAGAGCAAATTCAATATACTCCTGCTATATACCTCTCGTTGTGAGTTCGGTCAAGCGGTACGATGCGGAGGGAACTGTTTGATATACGTCAAAGGTACAAGGCCATGGAAGGTGAGATTCATATCGCTTAGGCTACTGTGACCCGTAGAACCAACACCCATCACAAAGTGACCCCCTATTATGGGACAAAATTTTGGTCAGTATTGTCATGCTCTTGGTGCTGTAGTGTGCAAAAATACACGAGTCTTAATTAGCATATTATGGAGAGAGAGTGTTTTTTATTATTTTTTTGCATGATGAGTAAAGGGAGCACTACACTAATAAGGGATCATATAAAAGTATCATGAAAAGTAAATCTATCATGGAGACTATACTACGTATGGATGTACGTGAGTAAGTGACATTGGAATATATACAAGTGAATGTGTGTGATAGTAAGACTACGCATGGATCAACTACAAGTGGTGTGTGATATGTGTATGTGAGCATGGAGATATATACAAGTGTGAAAAGTGTGGGTGTGTGCTAGTGAAGCCTAATCATGGATATTCTAAGTGGTGTGTGAATAGTAAAAAGTGAAGCTAAGCGTAACCGTGTGAAGTGTACATATAGAGTATATATAAGTGTATGAAGTGTACAAGTGAGTGAAAAGTGATATATACATGAAACTAATATACACATAAGGTAAACATAGGAGAAAAGGGAACATACAGGTAGGTGCATACGCACACATGCAGAAAAGAATAACACCCATCCAGGAATAGAGTCTAGTCCACCACTATGGCCATCCGGGGGGGGGGGGGGGGGTTGAGAAGAGCTTCCCCCCTTTTCTGTCTTGCCTACGGGATTACACCCTTTCTTGGGGCGCTCGATTGTTGTCGATGTGGGGTAATATGTAAAGATGGAGTCACCAACCAATTTTTCATATAACAAGCAAAAGAAATGTTGCCGCCTCGAGAGAACGACATCAAGGAAAATACCGATGCTTGCGAAAGTAAGTAGTTCAAAGGTCTGGGGACTAAGTTATGGAATGGGGAGGTGTTAGGCACCCATATTTCCCTTTCAATCTCTCATAGGCATATGTTAATCTTCTCCTGTTAAACTTCGTGAAGTGTGTGCTTATGTGCATAATATAAATGGAGAATGAAATCGCTCAACTCGCGTTATGGCAAAGGACGGAGTGAGCTCATCCTTAGGAATGTTCCCAAAATAATAAATAAAAATATAATGTAAGTGTTCGTGGATTCACAAGTCGTTATAGAAGAACGAATGTATACATCAGATAAGACACAAGCATGCAAGCGTATAAAATCCATTAAGAATATATATAATAAAAATAAGGTAATAAATGAGTATAAGGGAGGACTCGAGTTTAGGGATTTACCCAACATGCCTACGTAGCCCAAGGGGCATCAAAGTTCACGTAGTTAAAAAAAACGTAGGGTGGGGTTTAACCCATAAATCCAAACGAGGGATTTATCTTATATGTGTGTAGAGATAAACATGCTTTAAATGTAAGAATGTGTAGTTAAAATCGCTCTTTTGGAATTTATAGGTAAACCCTCTTTTTCTTGTTTTTGGGTTTACTGTATGAAAATAAAGTATTTACAAATACTAATAATAAAGGTTTGAGATTAAGGTATGTGATGTAGTAAAGCGTTAAAGTAGAAATGAAGCAACTAATGCTAAAATAAGAGAATTTAAAGACAAGGATGGAGATTTGGACCTCCTTATAAAGACTTGACGTGGATCTTGATAGTAGATACGCCGATCTCACAGTGAGGTGAAGGTGGTATGAGGATATAGGTGAGAATTTACTAAATGGAGTATGAAAATGATGGAAGGAGTGTGAGAAATGGACTTTTTAAGAGGGGAGCATGTCTGAATTCGAGAGAATGTTCTCTGTATAATTGAGAGAGAGATTTTGGGGTCCTTTTCAAAGTGAGTTCATGGCCTATATTTATAGATACAAGGGTGTTCTGAAAGGTAGGGTACTTGACCCGCCTATCGGCATAGATTCCCAGACACAGTGTCAATAGGCAGGGTTCTGGGATGCCATTCGACAGTCTGAGATAATTTTTTTTGGAAAAACGATCATAAAATGCAAACTTAGACTGGGTGGACCATTGAAAAGGGTATTCAGATCCCTTTAATAATCCACTGAGCTAATCCCGAGTTCTGGAGTTGACCGAAGTCAAATGGGGCTCAAAAGCGCTTGTTGGTCACTAAACAGTAAATTATCGAAAGAAAATGGATCATTTGTCCGAGCCATAAGGATGATTCGCGCACCGAATAAACCATTGGAAAGGGTATTCAAAGACCTTTAAAATTTCATTTAGCTTCATTTGGCTATAAGAGTTAACCAAAGTCAAATAAGGCCCGAAAATGTTCAGCATTCAGAGTGAAGTGGGTCTCTCGTCCGTACTGTAAGGTTGATTCGTGCACGAGACAGACCATTGGAAAGGGAATTCAGATCCCTTCGAAGATTCATTTAACTTCATTCAAGATGGAAAGTTGAATAGGGTCAAATGGAGCTCTGGATTTCCCAGTGGCTTCCCAATCAATTTTCGAGCTAAAATAAATCATTCGTCCATACCGTAAGGTCGATTCGTGCAGGGGCATAATATTGGAAAGGGGATTCAGAGCTCTTCTAAGATTCATTGAGCTTTATCTCAGGCAAGGAAGTTAATTAGAGTCAAACGGGACTCGGGAGCACCCGGTGGCCTCTAAATAGGTACTTGGAGTATGACCTAGGGTTTGAGATGAACGAGTGAGTGCTAGGGACCTAAGGATGTGCTTGGGGGGTTATGATGGTCTATCTACAAAGTCATTTCCAACTTTCATGAAGTATCCTGAATGAACTCTGGTCGGAGAAGTTTATTCTCCCCCACTTTTAACCAACACGAGGGTGAACGACAAGGCCTCCTATACAATGAATCGAAAGGTATCATCCCAATAGTAAACTGCTAAGTATTGTTATAAGAAAACTCCACCAGTGGTAAATACTTCTCCCAATTACCTTTGAAATCCAAGATTCACATCGGCAACATGTCCTCCAACTCAAATTTACCCTCTTTGTCTGACCATCCATCTGTGGGTGATACGAGGTACTCAACCTCAATTCCACCCCAATGCCTGTTGGAAACTCCTCCAAAAGTGGGACACAAATGTATTGTCCCTATCCAAAATACTCTTGAGCAGTACACAAGGCAACTTCATAATCTCTGCAAGAAAACGCTTAGCGTACTGCTCCGAAGTATAATATGTCCGAACTGGTAAAAAGTGAGCCATCTTTGTTAAACGGTCAACAATCACCCATATATAATCGTGTCCCCGCTGTAAACCTATAATAAGGTCCATAGATATGCTCCCCCATTTCCACATCAGAATCTCGAGAGGCCGTAGAACACCTGTTAGTTGTTAATGGTCCAACTTCACCATCTGGCATGTGGCACACTTGGATACAAAAATGGTTATGTCCTTTTTCATGCATTCTCACCAATATTGGAGCCTCATATCCTGGTATATCTTATTCCCACCAGAATGTACCAAAAAATGTGACCCATGTGCTTCTGTCATAATTAGTCACCATAATTCCTCGTCCTCTAATATTACCAACCTGCCTTTGAATCTCAATTCCCCATCTGAGCCAATTGAATAGTGCTCTGCCCCCTCTGCTAATTACCGCCTAACCTTCTTCTGTAAAAGATGGTCCCCTGCCTATACCTTCGTAATGCAAATGATGATCTCGGGTGTGATGGTAAGAATTGCCATAAAAGCACGTGATAACTCATCGTCAGTACGAAGCAAACTACACTTCGCCTTTCCAACCACTGCTAACTTAACTTTTGGCTTACGACTCAAGACGTCCACCACTAGATTTTCCTTTCTCAGATGATACTGGATATCAAACTGGTTGTATTTCACAAACTCAAGCCACCGTCACTTCCTCATGTCCAACTCCCTCTGCATGAATAAATACTGAAAGATTTTATGGTCTGTGAACAACTGAAATTTCTCCCCATGAGATAATGCCTCCAAATACGTAATGCAAACACCATGGCGACTAAATCCAAGTCATGGGTGGGGTAATTCCCCTCATAAGGCTTAAGCTTTTGGGAAGCGCAAGCTATCAACCTCTCCTCCTGCATCAATACCCCTCAAAGTCCTCCCAAGGACGCATCTGTAAAGACCTTATAGTTAACCCCTCCACGAGACAAAGAAAGTACCGGAGCCGAAGTTAATCTGAGCTTCGGCTCATCAAAAGCCTACTAAATGGCATCATCACAAATACATGGTACATACTTCCTCGTCGAATTCGTTAGAGGTTAGACTAAATGAATCGACAGTATTATCCTGCTAATCCTAGAAAACTACGCACCTACGTAGGTGTAGTGGGTTATCCCCACTCCATCACTACTGAAACCTTTCCTAAATCCATTGATATCCCCATCTCAGATACAACATGGTCTAATAATTGAACCTACCGCAATTAGAATCCGTATTTCTTGAACTTAGCATAGAGTTGATGGTCCTATGACATTTACAGGACTGTATGCAAGTGTTGTGCATGCTCGTATGCGGTTCGAGAATAAATCAATATGTAATTTACGAACACGATGACAAACTGATCTAAAGTGTCCATGAACCCCATATTCATCAGGTCCATAAACACTGCCAGTGTATTGGTCAGGCCAAATGGCATAACCAAGAACTCATACGATCCCTATCTCGTAAAAATGTTATCTTTTGAACATCCTGCTCTTAAATCCTTAACTAATGGTACCCTGACCTCAAATTGATCTTAGAAAAATACACTACACCCCTCAACTGGTCGAACAGGTCATCAATATGGGGCAACAGATACTTGTTTCATATAGTGACCTTGTTCAACTCCCTATAATCGTTGTAAAGTCTCAGTGATTCATTCTTTTTCTTAACGAATAGTTAGGGAGCACCCCAAGGTGAAGTAATCCATTAAATAATTTATGATATAGTAATTGCTGAATCTGATCTCTAATCTCAAAAGTAGCCATGTGACACGGTGCACGTGCGATAGGTCTCATACCCAAAATCAAGTCAATAACAAACTCGATCTACCTACTTGGTGGTAATCCTAAAATCTCTCTGAGCACATAATAAAACTCTCTAAAAATAGGGATGGTGTCTAGCAACCCAATGACCTCCTCAGAAGTCTCCTTCTCAATTAATATAAATGCGTGCTTGACCCTCCTCCCCCGGTGCGGCATGGAAACTAAGTTTATCTCTTATCCCGAAATTTCTAAGACGATGGACCTACCGTAACAATCAATGCAAACTTTATATGTAGCTAACCAATCCATCCTCAGGATAACGTCGTTCTCGAGAAAATATAACACAAGTAGGTTTTCCATGAACCTAAGCCTCCCAATATCAATCCCTATACCTCTACACACTGAACGTATAGGTGCCCGTTTACCCATGGGTGAATCAATATAAAGTACTAAATCAGATGCAAAATCTATCATCCCCGATGCATGAGTAAAACTAGTACTAACAAATGAAGGTGATGCACCTGTGTTAAATAAAATGCACCCCACATGCCCAAAAATAGGGAACATACGCTCCACAACCTATATTGGCGTTGGTCCGTCTACAGGTGCGACATGGTACACTCACCATATTGTAACTGTGGCTGCTGCCCCCGAGGTGGAGCGATTGAAACTGGTAGTGCTGACAGTGCAATTCTTGGAGGGATTGGAAACTACTAACACTGCCTATGTGGTTCCTGATAACCATGTTTTCCTCTCTGCTCACGTGCTCCCCGATTTCCCTGAGGGAACTTCCTCTATATATGTGCCTTCTCTCCATAAATGTATCAACTCCTCAAAAATTAACGTCTATCCTTCTGCTGGCCTTGCTGCCACTGGCCCTGATGGCCTTTCTGCTGCTGTTCCTGCTTATTCCAATCACCAGAACCTATATGAGTCTTATACTGATCACCTGCCTAGGACCACTTAAACGTTTGGGCCCCATAACTACCGTTCTCATTCATCTTACCCTACTGGCTCGACATCTTTGAACTGGATCTCTTCTCCCCGTTACTTTTTTTAAACGACCCGTAATCCTGATAATGCAGTAAAGCAACAATCACCATCTGAGTGTATATGGTATAAACTAGATTCTCTAACAAAGATTTCCCAGTGTGCTAAGTGTTTGCCTCATCTTAAATAAATAGGGACAATGGGGTAAACTCCTACTCATACTCTGTTATAATGCGACCATCATGCTTAAGGTCCATAAACTTCCTGATCATCTCTAATTTCATAGCAGGTGGGAAATACCTCCCCTCAAACTTAACCCATAACTCATCAATTGTCAATCGATCCCGCTTCTCCAGTGTGGTGACAGACTCCTATCACTGTAAGGCTGCTCATATCAGTAGAAATGAAGCTAACATCTGTTTGTGCACTGCCGTGCACTCAACTATCTTTAGGTGTCACTGAATGTCTTTCATCCACTGATTGGACACCAAGATATTCGGACTCCCAAAAAACTCTGGCGGGTGGCCTTTAGTGAAGGCCTCCCTAGATCTCTCCCAAACCGAGCCATGTGCCTAAATGGTTAGCACACTCCTCTGTAGCCTCGGTGGTAACATGTTGTGGTCTACCGCCCCTATCGTTTTCTATCGTAAAGCAAACAACGTTCATATTAGTAACAGATCATAAAGAGTAAAATGATTACTAATCATCGCATCTACATATCAAAGAAATGAAACACAAAACGTAACAAATGCAAACATAGATCCTAAGGATGTAAGAATCTAAATGCTCTGATACCCACTATAACAACTTCCATTTTCCACGTCAAGGTTGGATAGACACAATATGCCAAAGACGGGGCTTGTCTAAAAATCTATACCATTCTCAGCATCAAACCATAATATGACATTTTTTATTTAGACAAAACACGCACAATGAAATCATTTGAAATGATAATTGACAATAAATAAATCCAAACACCCATAAGTTATGAAACATCCAACTTTAGTATAACTAAAAACTAAAATGACTGAATAATAAATCTTGGGCTGATGCCTATATAATCTCTGAAAGCATAAAATAATTGAAATAAAAATAGCTATATATGCTAGAGTCAATCAAATTGAAGCAGCTAATGATCAAGTGCGACCACAAGTCTGATCTTCGGTCAGCCTTGCTGCCCCTGTTTAGGCAAACTGGGGGGGGGGGATATTTTATAATTTGGATCAGCGCCCTAAAATTGCAATAATTAACTTGAAAAACCAATATATAATTATGCAATTAATTCACATTAGAGAGTGCCCATCGACACTCGCATGTAGTAAGTATATCACCCCTCATCTAAGTGCAATGCTATACCCATTCTAACCCAAGTCCCCAATAGGATAATATTTAAGGCATCTAGGACAACTAATAAATGTGAGTTAGGAATCTAAACATATGATTCTAGTCCCAAGAATATCCCCACAATACTACCTCTAAGAAATATCATATCATCACATAATGTATTTTACGTAGCATTATGTTCAGTAATAGTTGTCTACATCATGATACTATATGGATTTGTTCTCAATTAATTTATATTAATATATACGTCCTTACATATATGCGACACACAAAGGCATCTACCTTCAGTGTCTTGTTTGTGCTCTGTGGGTACGTTCGGGGGAGTTACTCACCAAGCAGACATAACAAAACACACATAAGTGGGGCGGTCTCTACGCAGTACACCATTGCACAGTCAATACCTTTGACGATGATAATGGATTTCGACTATCCCACCTACCTCATCATAAGTGGTGTTGCCACATAGGACCTAAGATAACGACTGGTAGTGCACATGGGTCGGGTTGGTTCAGTTCCACTACGTAATGAGAACCAAAATTAGAACCAAAACTAGAACTAGAAAAAGAACCAGAACCAGAACCGAAGTTGGTCAGTTACAAGGTTTTGGAACCAGAACTGAACCGATACCCTACCAGAACCGAATCAAATGGAAAGGAACCATCGATTTGTTATAGGTTTGCGGTTTTGGTTCGTGGTTTTGGTTCATGTTTCTAGTTCATAGTTCTAGTTCACGATTTTGCATTATTTTTGCAATTAATAATTGTTCGCTAAAATCATTTTTTAATAAATAAATAAAATACGTAAAAGTTGGAAAATATTAATTATTCAAGGTTATTACATCTTAACCAAATCATCAAATATTAATGTGCTTTATTTTTCTCAATTTACATATTTCACTCAAATAATTTATTTATAAAAATATCACGCACACGAACATAATTTGGAAAAAAGTAATCATTTGATTTCATCACATCATAACTAAAATATCAAATACAAATAAAAATATAAGCAGTTTTCAAGTAAATTATAGATACCGAACATAAATTATAAAATATCTAAGCCACAATTCGGGTCGAATCTCGAGTTAGTTCTATGGTATCGGTTATTGATTCGGTTCTATAGGTCGATTCTCTATTCGGATCGGGTTGGTTCAGGTGTAAAATCGAGAACTGAGCTGAACACTTCGGTACTCAATTTTTTGGAACCATAACCAATCCATGGAAAAAAAATCGAACAAACCCAACCCACGAAGGTCAGTTTGGATCGGTTCTTTGGGTTGTCGGTTCTAAAGCACACCCCTAATAATGACCTACACAATCCCCAACCCACCTATGCCAATGCGTGCTACGATCTCGAAGATGTACGTAACCCTAACCGATAGGCCGTCCACGAACACGGGTATGTTCACACAAATAATAAATACAGATCATTAGCCCATTATATGTGTAGGTAATTATCACCATAATTACCCTATAGTTAGTTTCATCATTCCCCAAGTAATTCCCTTAACTTAAGAATTAACCATCTAGTTAATTATTAAATTATTCAATTTGTGAATAGTGACATAAAATTATTTTTTAGCTAAATAACCACTCACTTGGATGACCTCCCATATACTCACTTGAGTTCGTAAAAATTCCCCTAAAATATCCTCTGTTCATCCCTGACCCAAGCCCAGGAGCTGAATCGATTTGCCACTAGGGCTGAATCGATTCACTCCAAGCTGAATCGATTCGCCTGGAAGGTCGAATCGATTCGAATTCTGGCATAACCCAGAACTATTGTGTTTTCGCTATATGAATTTCCTACTTGAAACCCTAATTTATTCGTAATGTTATACACTGTTCTATTTTAAGAATTATAATTCCATCATGATCAAGAAACTCAATTTATTTGGTCATCTAAACCATTTATCTAAAATCAAGCCCCAAGAATTCAAGAATTTGGATCTAACATTAGAGTTCATCAAACCCAGTTTTAATTCATAATTTTTATCTAAACATTTTCAAATTTAAAGGGATTAACACATGAATTTTAATATCCAATTTTCAATAACACAACATCAATTTCGAGTTTGTTATAAAAAATGTTTAACTCTTAAACATTATTATTTTCATATTTCTTTTAAGAAATCCTAGAGTTCATTCCAATTGTTCATGGTCATCAATTAAACCATTGAACCCATAATTGTTATGAGAAAATGTATAAGTAAATTAAGAAACAAAATTACAATTGATTTAGCGAGAGAATTCTTGCCTGAAACTGATGATCTGAGCCTCCCCTCTTGAATTCTTGCTCTTCCTCTCATCTCCAGATTTGGTAACTTCTCCAAAGGAGTATGGGGTTGCTAAGGCTACTCTTTTGTGGATGGAAATGAGCGTTTGGGTTGGTTATTAACATATTTCAACCTCTAATCCCATATTACACCTAAACCCCCAATTTTGTGCTGATAAACAAGCCCGAAATATTACCTGGCTTAATCCAATAACTCCTCTAAGGGTATACCTATGCCCCGGGCCCAACTTAAGATGTCTAAAACACTTAAACAAGTTCCCACCGGAACGCGCCTAAACCATATCTACCCAAGTTACACATTTTATTATGTTTACTCACAACATAATAATAATTTAATTAACATGCAATTTATTTTTCTACGAGTAGACTCATTTTGCATAAGTGAATCATATAACATGCATATCACATTCAAGCAATTTATTCACGAAATTTATTTAATTAAATTATTTCAAAATAATTATTATGAAAACATGGGGCGCTACATGTTGGTGGTGGGTGCTGTGTTGGTGTTAGGTTGTGGGTGTTGGTTAAGTGGTGTTGGTGGTGGTTGAAAAGAAGGGTTTGGGGATTTAAATTTGTTTTTTTGTTGGGTTTTATAATTGGTTGCCAAAAATGGGTTTTCGATCTACGGTTTTTTGATTGGAAACTTTGTCTAATGATGTGTAGATCGATTGTATAACATGAAGTTATACTTCAAGTTTTCATTTATGTATTTTTAGGTTCAATGTATTATGTTTCTTATTACGTTGAGTAATTTGATTTTATATAATCATAACTTTATCTTTTTTGTTCTTCATTTTTTATCAATATCTTTTTTCCATCTGGAATGGAGTTTCACACTCCTTAAATGGACATTTCGTGTAATGAAGTATTTCTTCATAAACCTTTATTGTCTTATTAAGTGTTATTGGATGCATTTACACAACAAAAGTAATTTTGTTCAACATGAATTCTGAATTGAAACATTAGTGATACAAATCTTTTGACATTTCTTTTAACATGTCATGTGGTTGCGAAATAAAAAAATGGCATAGAGTAGTGGACATTTCTTTATTTTATGCCCAACAATACAAAATGTCCAGGTAGGCGATTTAATTTATTTGGAAAGTTTTCTAGCTAAATGCCAATTATCATAGTTGTGAAAGTTGAATATGGTTTCAGTTTCAGAATATTTTTTTCTTAAGGGTTAATTACACTTTGAACTCTTGAACTCTGCGACTTTTCACTTCACCACCCATACTTCTATTTCCTACACTAAACCCCTTGAACTTTTTGAAATGGATTAAATTACCCCAAATCCTAAAGATGTTATGCTCAAGATGGGAAATTGGTCATTTGCATGGCACGTGCAGATATTTTCGTAAAAAAATCATCATGTACGACATAGATGACCAATATTTTCGTCTAGAACATAACACCGTTAGGAATTTTTAAAAAGTTCAAGGGGTAGTGTAAAAAATAAAAGTAAAGGTGGTGAAGTGAAAATGAGGGTAAAGTTCGAGGGATAAAAGTGTAACTAACCCATTTTCTAATCTTTTAGTTAGTTGGATACACTGTAAAATCATTATGTGCCAACAATCTATAGTAGGTTAGATTAATAAAATTGAATAATTTAGAAAATTTTTGGTATTTGATATATTTTGGTTTGTGTGTTCATTTAACTTGGAGGCCTAATATTAAATATGAACTTGATGTACTATTTTCTTAGATTTAAACATGAGGAATACTTATATTTCATGAGTTGCTTACTTGAAATCATGGCCAAATTTGGATTGTTTAGTATGTTAGATTATTACATTAAAAAATTCTATCATTAGTAACTACATACGGGTAGGGTTGTAATAAAATAACAATTACACACATTACATTTACTAACACTAATCTTTTAAAAATGTGATTTTTTTATTTATTTATTTATTATTATTAACCCATGCAACTCTTACCACCAAGTAATATGTTTCTCTCTGACCCTTTGAATAATATAATTTTCAAATTAAACTTTGTCATATCACGAATTTTTTCGATTGATGTTCCCATTTTAGTTGTTATAACCACTGTCTTATGTATTAAAATGTATATGGGATCATTATGTTACGTAATGAACACATATATTTACTCCGTGGCAACTTAATGTTTATAAAAATGGAAGTGATTGATATTAACAATCCACCTGAAAGGGATAAAAGAGTTGAGTCTAGAAGATGCAAGCAATAAATGTTCGAATTTGAAGAGATAAAAAAAGGCTTTGATATGATACTACTACATAACTCCATTAATATTCTCTCATTCAATTCCTTTATTATACTTAACTAAATACATAAACATATTATGACTATTGAATAACAAATCAATATTCATATGCAATTTCTTAATGTCAATTAACTCCAATATCATTCGCGTACCTATTTGCATACGCATCCATTCAATGTGTGTTACATGTGCAACGCACGTGAGTGCATACTCGTATAAAAAATGAACCTACTAAAAGCACTACCAATTTTGAACTGAGAAAATTGTTAACTTAAAAATACCACATAAGTGTTTTTATTACTTTAGGCACTACATTTCAAACATTAAAACTCTACTTACATAATCACCCTAACTTAACCTAATTACTCAAACCTCCTATCACACACTCCACCACGACCTTGGTTTCCGAAACATCCTGCCTCACTATATATATCAATATCAATATTGTACATCAAAATATATAGCCCAACGTATGCAAATATAAATTTAAAATCACAAAAAATATTTTAAAATATCTAGACATTCAGTTAGATAGAGTTCAAAGTCCTACAAAAATATGTAGCACTCTGTCACCGAGTATGGTATAATTTTTATGCACCTAAGAATAAAGGGAATAAAGTTACTGGATATATATTGACTCTTACATGGCGGTTTATTGTTGAATGTCCTTCCACACACTATGAAAAATCATCGAGAGTCCTTTAGTACATTTAATGGAAAAAATCAAGTTAGTAGAAATTTGGCAAATTACATACACAATCGTTATTGTTGATTTTTGCATCGAATTTTTTGATAGGGTGTTTCATTACGTGAAGTTCGACACTCATCGGTAGAGCGCCTCGAGAAAAAAATTCAATTTTTTTTGGTATTGAGTTTGTTGTTCCATATATTAAAGTATGGATTTCATCTTTAATGGATTTTTTGACAAACTCTCTCTCTCTCTCTCTGGGTATATATACACACATTTATAAGCGTGTGTGTGTGTGCATGCGCACATGTGTATATATGTGAGTGGAGCGCGGGGGGGAGGGGGGGGGGGGGAGGGGGGGGGGGAGAGAGAGAGAAGGTGCTCGTGTGTGTAGTGGTTGAGTGAGGATTTTTTTTGGGCGGGGAACCCCTGTTTGCATTATTGATCAAGGTGTTCAAGGATTGGAGGCCCCAAGATGAATTTTTTAGGAGTTATTTATTTATTTATATTTTTATAAATATTCAATTTAAAAACCACAATTTTACGTAATTCTAAGGCAAAGATAGCAATGTTACATCACAATAATACAAATTTACCATCAATAAACATGATAGTTGATAAAAAATTCTAAACAACACTAATATAAAATTACATAAAATACCGATCAAGGGTAAATATAGGTTTAAAACAAATTCTCAGTGGGGCACTATTACATATTATATTACCTTATAATTACGTTATTTTACACATTCTTTTCTAGATATTAAAAATGTTAATACAAATGTTTTTAACAAAATTCTCGTTAGGATACTTGATCCCCAGCTACCAAGTAGCTCTTGCACCATTCTCCGTCTGTATCAACAGGATTGTAAGTGAGGAGTACGGTTGGGGTGGTGGAAATGTGGGGGAGGAGAGAAATGTGCTGAGGTGATGGTGGTGGAACGGGGTCATAATACTTATAATAAATTATTTTTAATAAAATTGGAATAAAAAAATTGGGTATATAATGTTTAGCCCCAAGGAACTAAGTGGATTTTTAGTTTAGATGACCTCATTTTTTATGTTCCAAAATATATCTCGCGGAGTTTTTTTTACGGGAGAAAGGTTTTAATGTTTAAGGATTTAGGTTTTATGGTTTATGATTTAATTTAATTAGGTTATATGGGTTTTTGGTCTAAAGTTGATGGTTTAGATTTTTTAGGATTTAGGGTTTATGTTATTTATTGGTTTAATTACACTTGGGCCTCCTAAACTTTGCCCCTACTAACATTTCACCTTCAATTTTTTCACTTTTTTAAAATTGAATCCTTAACTTCGAAAATGGTTACAATTCACCCCCGCCGTCAAAGACCGTTAACTATTGGTGGGAAATGTTAGACATATGTGCATGACACATGACTTTAAGCAAGGGTATTTTTTCCAAAACCTAATTGTATTTTTAAAAAAATCTATAAATAACAGTAAATTTTTTTAAAATATTAAAAACATTGGAAAAATTATGAAATTCCGAACATATATTTTAAAATTCTAAAAACACCAAAAAAATATTTAAAATTTACAAAATTCAATAAAGTAATTACTGAAAAATTATTTCCCTTAAAAAGAAATTATCACAGAAAATAATTATAAAAAATCATTACATAAAAAATTATTTACCACAAAAATAATAAAAAAAATGATTTTCATCAATATAAATTATTTTCAGCATATAAAATATGATTTAGCATACGAAATTCTAAAAAATAATTCAAAAAAGGATATTTATTTCGAACAAATAAAAATTATATCAGAAAAATAATTTAGTAAATAAAAAATTATTTCGAGCAATAATAAATTATTTCGAGCAATAAAAATGACTTCGAGCACTAAAAAAATTATTTTCAGCAATATAAATTTATTTTCAGCATATAAAAATGATTTCCATTAGAAATAAATTATTCCCATCAAATAAAAATTATTTCCATCAATAAAAAAATGATTTTCAGCAATATAAAAGCATTTTCAGCAATATAAATTTATTTTCAGCAATATAAATTTATTTTCAGCATATAAAAAATGATTTCCAATAGCAATAAATGATTTTCATCAAATAAAAATTATTTTCAGCAATAATTTCTTTTTCCAGCAATATAAAAGCATTTTCGGCATACAAAATTAATTCCAACAAATAAAAAGTGATTTTCAGATCCAAATAAAATAAAAAACGTATCCAAAGAGTTTTTGGATTCAAATAATTCCAACAAATATAAAAAAAATAGATCCAAAAACATCAAACCTCTAAAAAAAAGAAACAATACACTATTTAAAAAAAAAACTACAAAAGAAATCTAACCAGGGTGAGGAGGGGCAAGGGGTTGGATCAGGGTGGGGTGGGGGGTAAGGGGGCAAGGGGTGGGGAATATTGTTAGCAGGTGTGGGCGAGTGGTGGGTGGTGGGGGTGGGAGGAGTGAGGGGGAGAAGGGGCACATGTGGGGGTGGGAGGAGTCAGGAGTGAGGCGGAGGGCTGGCAGCCATGGCTGGGGAGGTGGGGAGGAGAAGAAAGAGGAGAGAGAGAGAGAGAGAGAAGAAAATAGATTTAGGGTATGTAAATTAGTTTAAATGACTAAAATACCCTTTAAGAAGTCTTTTGCCACGCATATGTCTAATGTTTCCCACCAAAGTTAACGGTCTTTGACGGCGGGGGGTGAATTGTAACTATTTTCAAAGTTAAGTATGCAATTTGAAAAAAGTGAAAGAATTGGAGGTGGAGTGTTAGTAGGGCAAAGTTCAGGGGGGGGGGGGAGTAATTAACACTTATTTATTTTTGTGTAAAGTTTAGGGTTTTGTTTTTCTTAGGTTTAGTTTTCTTTTTTTAGGGGGTTTAGTGTTTAGCGTCTTTTTGGTTTAGGGTTTATTTTTATTTTTTTAATTAGGAATTAAGATTTTGGTTTTATGATTTTTCAGGTTTTAAGGTTAGGATTTTAGAAAATTTGGTGTTTCTAAGTGTTTTTTTTATTCAGAACTGGCTCACCCTTGGGACAAGATAGGCAATGGCCTAAATCCCCCAGGTGGGTGGGTTCCCAAAATCTTATACACAAAATTTCAGTGACATCTACCGAGAACCAAAAAAACGATAGTAAAACTTCAAAAAGAATGGGGGAATCCTTGGGGACTTTTTAGGCATTAAATAGTGCCACTTGATATACTTTTTATCTTTGAACTCAAAATCATATCACACGTAGGGCGTGTTTGATTTAAATATGCAAAATGTGTGAAAAATAGTTCATTTGGATGAGAAGTTGGAAAATAAACGAAAAAAATATATTATTAGTCTTGCTTTTTTCTATTTGCTTTGGAAATCAATTATTTGGTGGGTAGATAAGAAATATTTTTGACTAAAATTAAGTTTTATATAGAGCACTTATCATGTGAATGAGTGTTGTCCTTATATGAAGTATTTGTAATAAAGGTACTACAAAGGCAAAATGTGAGTCAATACAACTATTTTTCATGAAATTTTTTTCCATGTCAATCAAACACACTCTTATTGTATTTCCTAGATATATTAGGAGATTATGAATTTTGAGACCCATCATTAAGATTTGACATAAAAATTTTACAGTCGGCTGTCAACCTGACTGTTGATGCAAAAAACTAGACTAGGATAATTAATTGATAACAGATCAATAGAAATAAAAGAGACAAGAGATTTTTAAAGTGGTTCGGCTTAAAGGAAGAGTCTACGTCCACTGTTGTGTATTGCTTTGGGATTGTTTAATTGCATTTCTTTTCGTGTCCCTTGGATGTAGGGTTTAAAATGTATTTATATCCCTCAGGGGGTGTACAAGGGCTGGAATATCGAATGATGGAATGTCTTTATATCGTAGACATTTACACATGTATAATCATTTATGTATACTGTTTTCCCGTCATCGTTGGTCGGTCATCCTGGTATTGGTCGGCATCCCTGGTGATGGTCGGTCTCCATAGTGTAGGTCGGCATTTCATCCTTGCTGACTAGGATTAATCTTTCACTGTACAACACATATCAGTATCTGGATGGTCCACATAGATGGACAATTTTTGGTATCAACATAAGCCCCCAATGTTTCATGCTTGAAGTTTGTACAAGAGTATGGAGAATTTATCTCTTAAATTTGATCGGGCAATAATTTTAGGCCTGGTCGGTTGTTGACTTCCCTTACTTGTAAAAAAATTATGGTTTAATTATGGAAATATAATGCGCGTGGCATTTTTGATGCGTTAGAGGATTGGTGAGGAGCACATTAGGTCTTCATATTATTTTCTGCAGTACAAGAACACAATTTCCTCCTTTGTTGCTCATCCTACTCCTTCCCCTATAATTGACCATGAGCAAGAACCTCCTTCTACTTCCTCAACTGCTGCATCTGACAGTAGTGATCCTGCTGCCCTTTCCCTTTCTTCCTTAGATTTAAATTTTCCCCTTGCCGTAGCCATGGGAAAGATAAAGTTTCCTAATATTTTGGGAGACATAACTGCCAATACCCCTTCCAAATAAGCTGATGAAGGGGTGAAAAATAGAGATGAGACTGGGAAAAAAACCCCAGCTAAGAAAATTGAAGAAAGGGATTTCTTTAAAGTTAGCAGAAGGTTCTTATGCTCTTCCTGACCAGCGTGAGTTGGTCGACATATCTTCTTCTACCTCTCCAGTGGTCCTTAGCCCTGGATTGGCAAGACAACTAATAAACTCTGGGACTTTGCCAGACCATAGGAGTGCTACAGCTGCATTACCTTGTTCCAAAAGTCCTGATAGGGTTGCTTAAAGCCTTGCTCTGGTTTTTTTAATTCTTTTGCATTATTTAGTTTTTTATCTCTTGATTTGTTCTTCATAATACTGACTTTCCTTATTATTCTTGTGCAGTTCATCGTTGACTTCAATAATATGTTGGAGAAAGATGAGGCTTTGAGAGATTCTTTTAGTGAAGTTGAAGAAAATTTTAATGAGCTAATAAAGTCAGTGCTTGATTCCCAACAAGTATTGGCTAGTGAACAAAATAAATGGGAGCTGCTTAAACTGCTTGGGGTCTGGTTGAGAAGTTGCAAAAAGACTTAGATGCCGAGAAAGTTAAGTTTGCCCATCAACAGAAGGACTTGGGTGTTGAGAAGGTGAAGAGGACTAAGGCTAGGGAGGCTGACTTCAACAGAGGTTGGGGTAGATCCATTGGAGCAACTTATTTGCAAATTGAGTTTGCAAAGAAGAAATGATTTATGGATGGATGGTATGCTACCCTAGTGGAGGTCGGCACTCCAAAAGATTCCAAGTTGTTCTTACGACATGATCCAGGGGGCCTTCCAAACCTAGACGAGGAAGTTGATGATGATGGGGGTTCCAGTGAATCCTTAATAGCAGTGGGGTCTGTCGATCAACAGCAGGATGTTGATTCTGCTGTTCCCTCCACAGTTAATCCTCCTCTTCTTTCTGCACCTTCTTCTACTTCAGCTAATCCTGAGGCAGATAAGAAGAAGGTGTAGAGCCGACCAACTTTTTATTTTCCTTTTTTAGCAGTTGTACATTTTCTTTTCTTTTTGAAGATGTATATGTACTTTCCCTTTTTTATTAATGAAAAGAGAAATGCTTTGGTTTCTCTGCTTGTGTTTTTCTATGCTCTGCACCTTATTGAATGATAACTTTCTTCTTCTTAATAGTTCATGGATAAACTGGAATAATTTTCATCCACTGACTCTAAGCTACTCTAGAGGTGTAATGAGCTTTTCAAAGCTGGTCACTTATGTCTGACTGATGGCGACCTACTGGAGTTGCTCGGGGAAGAGGTCCGAGTAAGCCAAAGAATCCTATGTTCACCTGAGTGTCTTCTTGATCGGGCAGTGGATAATAACGTTGCCTACTATAAAATAATTGAAGAGATGTAGGAGGAGCATAATGAAGCTAAGGCACTTTTGCATGAGGATTATGAGAAGAGATTCCAGGCCCTTTAACGAAGGTTGGGGCTTTAAGCAAAAGTTGGATAAATTTGCTTCTTATTTTTTAAGACAAGAATATTTGCTCAAACGTGAAGTGGATGAAGCAAAGGGCATTGCCAATCTTTTAGAGGAAGATAACAATAATTTGAGAAATGAACTTGATGCTTTGAAGTCAACCACTTCTGTTATTACTACTACGGATGAGGGTCATTCATTTTTGGACGCTGAGAACGTAAGGTTGAGTGAGGAGTTGGAGGCTCTGAAGAAATTTAAACCTTCTTCTTCATCTTCCCGAGCTAGAGTCAAACCTGGTCGAGGTACTACAGAGGAAGCCAGGACCCAATAGACCCTTACCAATTAAGCGACATAATCAAAGACAAAAAATTAAGCCATTTTAGAGATGTTGTAGAAACTACAGGCCTTGTTCGAGCAACTATCCACTCAATCTTCTCAGTTACAAGCTAAGGATGACGTATTAAAGAAACTACATTACCAAGATGACAGATTGACCTTTTAATTCCATAAGCAACCAAGGGAAGTGTGGATGGACGGGTACAATGAAGCTTTGGGGAATTTTGATGATAAGTTTTAACAAGCTAAGAATGAGAGCTATAAATGTGGTTAGATGAATGCTTTGACAGTGATGAAGGTGGATCAAAATAACCAATTATGGGACTTGTATGATCCAGGCTTTCTTGAGCTTGACAATCCCCCATTTAAATTAGATGTCAATTGGATTCCAGTCCATCATATTCATCAGTGCTTGATTTCAAAATTCTTGGGATATTATGAGCTTCATGATGAATTAGAAATCTTTCGACTTCCTCACCTGCTTGATCGTCCTTATAGAAGCAATACCAAAATCCTTCAGGATTTTAACTTCATTAATTCTCCTTACACTTTAGATGATCCTCCTGCTAGAATCGATTCTGTTTCCAAAGCTGAAGGGAAACGTCCTACAGAATGAAGCTTTGTATTTTGTTTTGTTAACACAGTAATGTAATCAATTTAATTAAATAAAATGGAAATTTGATCAACTTATCTTATGTTGAATGTTAATCCTTTCTTTATCATTAGTTCTATTGATACACTTTGATTAAGTTGAGTATCAATGACTAATGAGTGCAGATGTAATACTAGCATACTGAGATTAAAATATAAATTTAGAGCTAGTTAGATGAATACATAGGTTATACTAGCATACGTAGATTAAAATCTAAATTTAGAGCTAGTTAGCCGTGTGTCTCAAACGGTTTTGTTAACGCAGCCAAATGTTAGGGTTTTTTCATTAGATACAAGTGGTGTGATGAGGCGTTTGTGGAATATGTGCTTACATTCCTCTTGAGGAATATTTGCAACGTTCTTCCTATACTTTGCCCAGTAGGATAAATATCTTGTTTTATCCTTATGTTTGTAGACCAAGTTTCATGAGGATTTAACATCTTATTGACTTGGACTTTGTGTATCAACGACTAGGTTTGTGGCTGCTCCGAGCAACTTAATGCTTTTGTCAAGTAACTCGCTTGTATTCTTATGTTCTGTCGAGAAACTTTTAGGGCAATATTTGCTGAGCCGAGCACAAATTTATAACTTTTTGTCAATTAGCTATAGTAGTGCATACTCCCCAAAAAATTAAAAAAATGGAAAGAACTGAAGATTTTATTAATACTACAAGTTGATTTCAAACTGATTACAACATCATTGATAATATTTTTTGAGATGCTCTGCATGCCATAGGTTTTTTAATTCTTTGCCGTCCAAGGTTTCAATACGATAGGTTCCAGGTCGGATCACTGCTGAAATATGGTATGGCCCACGCCAATTGGCCTCAAGCTTGTTATTTTTCTGCAGCACTTTCTTTAGCACATAATCTCCTTCCTTCAAGTTGGTCGATTTCATCCTTTTATTATAAAACCACTGCTGAAATACAATATGGCCCATGCCAATTGGTCTCAAGCTTGTTATTTTTCTGCAACACTTTCTTCAGCACATAATCACCTTCCTTCAAGTTGGTTGATTTCATCCTTTGATTATAAAAATGAGTTTCTATCTGTTGGTAGGCTGCATTTCTTAGGGCAATAAAAATTTAAAACTCTATGGGATGGTAAGCCTAGCTTGACATGAATGATAGCTTCAGTGCCAAATGCTAACATATATAAGGATTCTCCAGTTGCTGTTCTTAGTGTTATTCAGTATGCCCACAAGACAAAATGTAGTTTGTTTATCCAATTTCCCTTGGCATCATCAAGCCTTTTCTTCAACCCATTAAGCAAAGTTATGTTCATAACTTCAATTTGTCCATTAAGCCGAGGATGTCCTAGAGTTGAATGCAAATTTTGAACATTGGACTAAGCATAGTAATTTGCGAATTCATCATTGCCAAACTGTGTTCCGTGGTCGATAATGAAAGCATAGGGCAACCCATACCTACATATGAGTTTTTTACATATAAACTGATAAAAGTTTTCATAAGGCATGTCTATCAAAGGCTCTGCCTCAACCCATTTTGTAAAATAATTCACGGTGATAAACAAGTATTTAAATCTTCCTCGGGTGGTTGGGCAGTGATCCGACCGAGTCTATACCCCATATGGAAAATGGCTATGGTGAAGTGATTGGAGTGAGAGTAGCCAGTGGAGTTTTTCAAATGGTGGAGAATCTTTGACATTTATCACACTTCTTGGAAAAAGTTGCACAATCTGCTCGCATTGTTGGCCAGTAATACCCTTGCATACTGATTCTTTGTAGAAGTGTTCTCCCTGATATATGAGCTCCACATGATCCCTCACGCACCTCCTGAATTATCTCTTGGACCTCTAATGAATGCAAGTAGCATTGTAAATTTTCTGTTAGTCCTCTCCTGTACAAAACACCTTTATCTAGTACATATCTTGCTGCTTTATACTTCAACTTCTTTGCTTTCACCATATCTATTGGTAGAGTTCCTTATTTAATGTATGCTCTGATGGGGTCCATCCATGATGGCCCCATATCCATGGCAATAAAATTGATAATCAAATCTTCATCTATGCTCCTATTGGCCAAAATCTCAATAGGGATAGTTCATCGGAGTTCAATTCTGGTAGCAGAGGCTAGCCGAGCAAGGGCATCATCTCGGGCATTTTCCAACCTTGGGATTCTGTTCCTCTGAACAACTGGTAATTTCGTAATGGCTTCTATCGCTTTAGATAAATACCTGGTTGCTAATTTTCCTTTAGCTCCATATAAACCCAGTGTTTGGTTCGCTACCAGCTGAGAGTCACTATGTACCACAACTTGCTCATCACTTAATGATTGGGATAAACTTAGGCGCATAATAAGAGCTTCATACTCTGCTTCATTGCTTGAAGCCTGGAATTGAAACGTAGTGCATATTCAATATCAATACCATCAGGAGTGTTAAGTATTGTACCTGCTCCACTTTCAGTTGAACAAGATGATCCATCAACATATAAGTTTCATATTGGGGCGTTGTTTTCAAATGCTTGGTCTGTCAAGCTCCCATAATGGAATATTTTCCCTTTGCTTCTTTATACTTCCTGGTCATCTCCTATGTTCGGGAAGAGGAATATGGTAAGTCGATAATCGCTTCTTTTGAAGAAAGTTCTTCGAGAGCTTTCTTATTAACATTACGTCCTCCTGATTCTTATTTCGCCTGTTCACTTTGTTGCTTGGGGACCTCAGAGTAGGTGAACTCCGCTATGAAATCTTCCACTGCTTGGCCTTTCAAAGAAGATCTTGGCTCATATATAATATCATACTCCCCTAATTCCACAGCCCAATACATTAATCTACCATATTTCTCCAATTTATGCAAAGCCTGCCTTAGAGGCATATCAGTGTAAACTACTATTGTATGGAATTGGAAATAGGGTTTCATATGTCTAGATTCTTTAATTAGTGATAAACTCAATTTCTCCAAATGAGGGTACCTGAATTCTTCTCCTCAAAAAGTCTTACTGGTATAGTAAATGGATTTTTAAACTCCATTCTCTTCTCAGATCAATGCGGAACTTACTGTCGGCTCAGAAACTGCTAAGTACAGGTATAATTTTTCACATGTGATTGGTCGGGAGAGTAATGGAGGTGGCCCTAAATACTTTTTTAATTCCAAAAAATATATTTCACATTCTTCGTTCCATTTAAAACTCTTTTTAGCACCTTGAAGAATGGCATGCACCTATCCGTAGCTTGAGACACGAATCTGTTCAATACTACTACTCGTCCAGTCAGTCTTTGTACGTTCTTCTTGTAAGTTGGGGATTGAATTTCAATTAATGCTTTGATTTTATCTAGATTTGATTCAATTCCCCTTTGATTTACTATGCACCCGAGGAACATTCCCTCCTGCACTCCAAAAAAGCACATGGTCGGATTCGGCATCATCTGGTGCTTTTCAAGTTGATCAAAAGTCTGGCTGAGGTCGATAATATAATCGGATGCCATTTTGCTTTTTGTAAGCATATCATCCACATAGACTTCCATATTCTTGCCTATTTGCTCCTCGAACACCTTATTGACCAACACCTGCATTTTTCAGACCAAAAAGCATAACATTATAATAGTATGTTCCTCGGGGAGTGATGGAAGAAGTTCTTTCTCTATCCTCAGGTTTCATTTTATCTGGTTATAACCAGAATAAGCATCCATAAAGCTGTGTATCTCATGTCCTGATATTGCATCCACAAGATGATCTATTCGGAGCAAAGGAAAATGATCCTTTGGGCATGCTTTATTAAAATCTGTGAAATCTACACACATTGTCCAATTGTTATTTTTTTTTACCATAACTACATTGTCCAACCAGTCTGGGTATTTAATTTCATTAATAAAATTTACTCTCTGAAGATTTTCGACTTCTTCCTGTATGGCTTGGTTCTTCTCGGGGTTGAACACTCATTATTTTTAATTTACTGGTTTAACTTTTTATTTACATTGATCTCATGATAAAGGAAATTGGGTTCTATCCCAGGTATATCTTCATGACTCCAGGTAAACACATGCTTTCTCTGTTTAAGGAAGCTCACTAGTTCCTGTTTAACAACAGGATCTGATGTTGTCCCTATTTGAGTGATGTGCTCTGATTTGTCATCTTCTAACACAATGCTTTCAGTTACTTCCACAATCTGTCCCTTTACTAACTCTGTTTCCTCCCTTGGATATAAGGTTTCAACCTCAGAGTCTTCATCAAGCTCAAGAGTATCCACTTGGTAGTAGGGGTGGCAATTCGGGTTAGTCGTGTCATTTTCGGGTCACGTTGATTTTTATTTGAGTATAAGTTTTGGGTAGTCTTAAATCTATATAAGCTAATCGGGTCAATTTCGGGTCGTTTCGGATTATTACCATAAACGGGTTATCGTGTCAAAAATTGCCAGCCCTACTTGGTAGGTAGTGCTTTTTCTCTTTATTTCTTCCAAATCTTCTTGCTCGGCAGAAGAGTAGTAACATTCCCGAGCTACTTTCTGATCACCTTTCACAATTCCTACACCAAAATTAGTAGGGAAATTTAAACACTGATGAACAATAGATGGTACTGCCTCGAACTTCTTTAGCCCGACTCTTTCTATGATTATATTGTAAGCTGAATAGACGTTTTTATTCATTACAAAGAAACGAATCTTCTCTATTCGGCTAGATGTCCAGGTGCCTATCATCACCTCCATTTTAATAGTTCCCAATGGAAAGACTTTCTCACCTGCAAAGCCTATTAGTGGTCGATGATAGGGCTCTAATTGGCTGAGTTTAAAATCCAAGTTGCTGAAACAAGGATAAAACATGATATCCGTCGAGCTACCATTATCTATTAACACTTTAGAGACAATGATTTCTTCCTTTCTGACTTTGATTACTAATGGATCGTTAATACTCCCGAAACGTCATTTTTAGAGAAACCAATTACTAGTTTCTCTTTGTTAACCTTCCTTGATCGATCTTCCTCTGTAATGTTGATCCTCTGTATGTACGAGCAAAGCTTGTGCCTCATTGAGGTAAGCTTTTCGCTTTGCTGTATGATCTCCTCCTCCTGCATCTCCACCTGTAATAATTTTTTCCAAGGACAAACACTGGTCTTTAAATTGTTGAACGTGATTCTTATCCCCTGTGGGAGTTATTTCCCAATAGAGAGAACTCAATGGGCTTCTTCTCGACTAACCCGACAGTTTCAGGAGCGGTGGGCGTATCTGTTGGATTAATGGGAGTACATTGCTTACTACAACTCAGAGTAGGGAAGTGAACCATTGGTGGAGTTGAGTATTGCTCACAAATTGGTGATGATAATTCTCCTTGTGATGGTGTCACGTCCTCGATTGGAGCGTTATTTCCATTACCGCCCGACATTATCTATAAAAATAATAAAAGTTCAATGTGTATTTATAATAATAGATGCATAATTTCAAAGTTCAATATGATATTATAACTAGCAAAATAAATTTTTTGACCATATATATCTACCTTTTCATGGTAAGACTTTAATAAAAGTTCAATGTGTCTAATCTCCAACCAGTCCGAATTTGTTTTTATAATCCTATGGATTTTTGCACGTAGCCAATTAGAAGGAAGCGTATTTATAATGGATGCATAGATGTCAGCGACATGAACTCGAAATTTCATCCTCTTCAGCCTATTAGCAAGACTGAGTTTGATGTGCGCGAGACATCACTGTCTTCAGCAATGCTCTTTGTACGTAATTCTATCCATAATGGGTGAATTTTTTTTCCTACCTTCTCTAAAAGCGTAAGCAAGGTCAGTGCTATATCAGGACTATGTTTGCGGAATATATATTGTACAGCTTGATGCCAACATTCTGGTAGGGAAAATAAAATACGATTGAACAAGTACTCTTGTTGGAGATGAACTCCACGGTTTACAAGGTAGTTAAATTGTTCGATCTTCCTATTCCCATACCAAAAAATTGGATTACCCACTGAATGAGGCTGATTAAGGAAAGAGGTATGAGTGATGGCTAATTACAAACATTCACACTCTTGTTGCCATTTTTTATCACCGTGACTCATTTTCCCTAAGAAAATTGAAGATGGCGTGAATCTCGAGCACACATACACACATAAATACACATACAGACCGGGGGTCCCGTGACTACGTGGTCGGTCCCTGCGGGTTACATTGGCCATTTTGTGTCTATATTACATAAAGATATATGAATGCGATTGTGGAGTCACTTCGGGTCGAATACTCCTAAAATAGACCTCACATTTTTGCGGTCGTTACGACCTTACTTTACACAACGGTCGTGAAAATCTTTGTGACCAGAACTTTTATTTCCTTTACACAACGGTTACTTTCTCGCTCATATTAAGTCTTCACTTTACAATAGAAATTCCCACCAACAATATGGCATTTGAGAAAAAGAGCGTGGAATCAAACTGTAGTTGCATAACAAGCCTTACTTCCCCTCACTCAACAAAATCGAACTCCACCATCTAAAATCAGTTGTAAAAAGCCAGGGCACTGGTCCAAAGACTGTCCAGACAAAACTCCAAAGAAACTAGCGAAGTCACATAGTCTTCCATGGGTGAATCTCGTGTATGTGTGTGTATCTCACTGTTAATTTATTAGGTTTTGAATACCTACTTTTGTCATTTAAGCCAACAATCCCTAAAATCAATCCTAACATCAACCCTAAAATTAACCCTTACAAACATTAGTCATAAAATTAACCCTTATAAACATTAGTCAAAAAGTTAATCCCCTACAAACATTACCCCTAAAATTAATCCCGAATTTAGAATCAATATTAATGAACACATATTTTTTTTATATTCAGCCCTAAACTTAAACCAACATTAGTCATATATTTATTTCTAGAATGCAAACACATACACAATACACACACACATATATAGTATACATATACATATACACACATATATAGTATACACACATACATACACACATAATACACACACACACAATATACATATACATATACACACATATACAGTATACACATATATATACATAATATATATACACACACACACATACACAATACATACATATACAGTATACAATATACCCAAATATATACACAATACACACACGTACACGCACATATACACATTAAAATGCACACACCCACACATAAATACACATATATATACACACACAAATACACAATGAAATACACACACACAAATGCATACAATATTACCTTTGAGATAGAAAGAGAGATTGAGATTGAGAGCCAAAATCTTTGGAGAAGAAACAAAATCGCCGGAGAGGGGGAAACTTTAGATGGTTTAGAAATTTTCGAGGGAAATGAAAAGTTCATCTAGGAATTAAGTATAAAGACACTGGTCACGGCCCTAAGCCGTGACCACATGATGTGACCCCTTTAATTTTTAACACGTCAGCGTGTCAATAATAAACTGGTCACGACCCAAAGCCGTGGCTCGATTCCCATTATGGTCACAGTCTAAAGCCGTGACCATCTTACAGTGGAATTGGGTTATTATCACGGTCGTAGACTGTGACCTCATCCGAGACCAAATTTGGAGGGAAACTTGGCACTATAATGGTCACGGATGGATCACGGCTCATATACGTGACCCATACGAGTCACGATCGTGGACCATGATGACATGAAAGATGATCCATGACCATAATGAATCATGGGCTTCTTCATGACCATTTTGGATATGGTGACGGCTATGGGCCATAACCCCAATACCATGACTATTTGCAAGATTTGGTGTAGTGTTTGTTGGGCTTGGTCTAAAATTTCTTATTGTATAAGCACAATTTTCTTATAACACTTTTGGTTGGTACACTTACATTATTTTTGTAAGGGTTTAGTTATTTCTTGAGCTTCTTTTTTATTTGTACGTCTAGGTCCACCATTTTCAGCTGAAGAACTCTGATAGGTTATAGGTATATAATTGGGTTTAACCTGCATAAGGTCAAAAGCAGTCTTGTGATCAATTAGAGGGGCTATAATATTAAATTCCTCTTTATCACTAAGTAGTATCTTATCGTTATACAAATTATAAGGATGGTACTTACTAATTAAATCTTGTCCTAAAACGATGTTTCATGTGAAACTAGAGCGGGGATCCATAATCCAAAACTGATGATTTACAGTTTTGTTAGTCTGACTTTTAATTTGAAGAAAATAGGAATAGTCTGAAAGTATAAGGTGAATGGTTATCCATTAGCTACCTTACCATGGATCTCTTGATTAGAGTCTTGAAAATATTCTCTGGGGAAGGCATTTGCCTTAAAAATACTCTGAGAGCATCCAGTATCCATAAAAGCTGAAAGTCATTTAGGATAATCTTTGTATTGTACAAATAATTCTACAAAACAATAATTCAGTTTAGTATAAATTCCTCAATTATTCTTTTCAAGAATTATTCCTTTATGATGTTATCTATGAAATCTAGGGTTGTTAAGTCTTTTGTACTACTTTCTGAGTGCTTGTCTTCCTGATCATAGGACATTCCTTTTATTTAACAGTCTTTATTTTCTTGTAATCTTTTTGCTATAATTTTATCAATGTCTTGATAGTAGAATTTAATATCTTGGTCTATTTGAGCATCGTACTGGGTATTACAGATTGCTCTAAATCTAGTTCTCCAACATCCTTCATGGTAGTGTAATTGGCAAATAACACAAATCATAAATTTTTTTGTGTGTATAGTCTCAAAATATTCTACACAACTAAAGTCTTTCTGGCTACATTTCATTTTGAATGTGCAGTAATGTTCTTCATCATAGTAACATCTAGGAATATATGTTAGCAATTTAGGATTACTAACTACCCATCTTTTCTTTAACAAGGGGCTTAATATACATTTATACCAAGCTTCTTTAAAGTCTATATAATCATCTTCATGATCAATTTGCATCATATAAAAGTCTAGAGTATCTTGGGAGTCTTCACACTCATCAGTATCACTACTATAGTCTTCTGAATTACTATTTGTATATGCACTATAGATGGCATTATCATCATTTTCCATATCTGATATTTCTATTGCATATAATATATCTAATTCTTCCTGATATGCAAAGTCTAATGTTTCTATTGCATATAATATATCTAATTCTTGTTGATTCCATCAACTCCTGAACAATTCCTGTATTAATTAATTAGGATTTGTCCAATAGCTGGTATTTTTCTAAAGTATTAATCTTTTAAAGTCTCACCAAATTCTTTAATTTGGTAATATAGTTGTTCATAATTGTTGATATATTCATTGATCTTATCTAATTTGCAAATACTAAAAAGAGCTAGCTTAGTTTTCGCTAAGTTTTGTTCATTAATTTGAGCTAAATGTCCAGTTCCACTGAATTCTGTTGTAAATAATTGAATATATTCTTCAATTGATCTTTCATATTGATTTTTTTCTCATTTCTCAACTTTAGCTATGGATTCTACATCTATAGCTTGTCTAAGTCTATCTAAATAATTCTTAGCAATTCCTCTAATGGACTGCTCAGCGTATTATTTACATGAACTTGCATCCCATTGTTCATTAGCTGTAAAACACATATTCACATTATTATGCCATTCAACTGAGGCTTTCTTTGTATCTTGAACATTATCTAAGTTAAGATATATTCCAACTGGGTTTATGGCTTGACTTGACATTGTCTTAACTGGAGTAAAACTCTTGTCCCAAGTTGGAAATTCTTTTATATAATCAAGTTTAGACTTTACTAGAGTATTTGAATAAATAGGAATATTTATTCCTATTGGTTTACTAAAGAGTCTAGGAGCATCATTCAGCCTACTACTTGTTCAAATTTTTTGGTTAGTAGAACCTACCTGTGTAGCTGACATTAATCTTTCTTCTCCTTCTTCCATTAATCTATGGTTTCTCAGAAGTTCTTTAATATTCTTAGATTCTTTTAATTTTAATATGTGGTATTGGGATATCATATTAAATATATCCTCGTCTTGGAATATATTAGAATGACTTCTTTTAAGATGTTCCTTAAATGCCTTCATGTCCAATTCTGAGGGTTCGTGCTCAAAGTTCTAGATTCTAGCTTTTTCTTTAACTAAATCTTTTTGTTCAAATGATCTTCTAGGTCTAATTACCGGAGCTTGTCCTAATAAGCTAGAGTTATCCAAACTACTACATTCTCCTTTTGAGGGATCACTAAATATAGCCTCTCTCATATTTCTAAATCTAATTTCATGTGTATGGAGACTTTTTCTAGTAGTCTTAGGAGGACCAAACTGGATGGTAACATTTTCAGTGACATCGTCTTGATTAATAAACAAGGCCCGTTTAGTTGTGGAAAACTGTTTTCTATTCTTAATTGTCACTTTTTGCTCTACATCTTTACCAATGGGTTTTACATGGGAAGGAGGAGTGGAAAATTATTTTTTAACTTAAGCAATTTTAGAAAACATGTATTTTATGATTTTCAGATTAGCTTAAGTTGGAAAACAATTTTCCATAAAATCACATTATTATTCCCATTTAGAGGGCATACTTTGTCGAATTATAACACAAAATATGAAAAATGGAAATAGAGAACTATTTTCCACAACTAAACTCACCCTTAGCTTTTTCTCTCATAGGTCCAGTATTCCAAATACTATAAGTATGATTATAGTCTGAATGATTGATCCTAACCAATATTTATTCATTAAATTTACCACTAGGAATTCCCGATTGCATTCTTTCATAAGAAAATTGAGAGAATTTCACATAACTTTGGAATTCTATGTTAATATTACCATATGAGATAATATAGTCTTCATATCCGCTAGAATATAGGATTAGCTTAAAAAGTTTGGATACGTCTGTGGTTACTGTAAATACTGGAGTGACATTAAAGCATCAAATATTGTCTGACATTTCTAATTGGGCTATCCCAATAAGACTTTTCTCAAAATATTTCCATCTATTATCTATTAAACAACATAATATGTTGATATTATTTTGGGGTTTATATAATCCTTAGATTCTTGCTTGAAAGCATCCAAAGGTTAGGAACTGAAATTTTCTATCAGTTCCTCTTGATCTTAGCCATTCTGAGTCAAAAACTTGAAGCTCAGTATAGGACTTGTCTAACACATGATTTCTACAATGATAATTCATGTTATAATTAGGAGTCTTGGGAGTGTCTCCTTCTTTAAACAAGTCTATGTATCTAACTATTGGAAGTTATCCATTATGTATGGAATCTTCTACGATTTTCCAGTCAACTTCACCCCATTTTTTCCATTGAAGAGGGTTGGTGGAATTTCTTTCTTTCCACCATGTTCTAACATTGGAGGATGAATCTTTAAGTTTTTGTATGATAAAATTATTATGTCCAATATTTAGTATATGACTAACTATCTTACTAGTCTTATCTAATCCATCGTTTTATAATCCTTCTAACTATGGTTTTTCTTTCCTTAGGTGATTATTTTAATTTATAGGTGATTATCTGTTTTTTAAGTCTTTTTTCAACTCTTTCCTTAGGTGGTTATTTTTAGTCTGAATAATCTTTGTCTTTTTATTTGATTAAGGATTTCTTCTTTAAAGAGATTATTTTCTCTTCTTGTATTTTCATTAATATCTTCATTACTCTTAGCAAGAGATTTATCAACTTTTGCAATATAGTCTATTACTTCATCATCTTTTTCTTATTATTGCACAGATTCTTGTGTCATTCTAGTATCTATAGATTCTATTGATTTTTCTATTTTATCTAAACGTGTTAGAATAATTGGAGAGTCTAATTCTGCTTGGGAAGGTTTATTATATATAAACTTATTTCCCTTCAAAATTTCTTCATATTTTTCTTCTACTTAAGCTCTATTCAGTCTAAGTTCATTAACAATACTATCCATTCTGGATAGGTCATGGCTTTCCGTATTGTTACAATAATTGGCTAAATTTTGCCGAAATTTAACAAAGTCTGTATAGAAGGTAGTCAACCCTTTTGTCTTAGCATTTAAATCTAATTGTACATCTTTAACAAAGCTACTATTACAATTTTGGGTGGCAGCTATAGATGTTGAGATTAAATTCAATTTTTCCAGTATAAGTCTTGATGCTTTAGCAGCATTTGCAATCTCATTTTCATTGATCTGGAAGTAAAATCTTTCGTCACTTATCTTTTCTAAAAGTCTTTGGTAAAAATTCGTCAAAGTCTGAATAAAGAGGTTTTCTGGTATCTCATTCCAGTCTGACTTAACTATTTCCATTAGGTAGATAATGGTCTAATCTTGGAATAAGTTTTTCTTATTCTTTAACAAGTTTGACTAACTCACTTTCTTGGTTCTTTGTAAAAATTTTAAGTTTTGAAATTTCCTTGTTAAGGACTTCTATGTGATTAGTCTTAGTGTTTATATCTTGTAATACTTGTACAAGATCTATGGGGATTTGGCTATCTATTTCTTGTATTTCCTTCGAGATATTTTTTTACTTCTGTTTCTAGAGATTTGAAGTCTGTGGGTAATTGTCTTCAAATAAGGAGGATACATTTATTTTGATCTAGCGTGTTTGACTGGAATGTGTTCAACGTGTGAACAACCGTCTATGTGTGTGGTTAAACAACCTTCTAGGCCAGTTACAAGGATGGACTAGTAGTCTGGACAGATTTCAAAAATATCTTTATGAATGTGTGGGATAAATCCTAAGGGAATTAAAGTCTTTTACTAATGTAGGTCTGAAAAGAGTATTTTGGCTCAAATACCAGAATTGGATTTGGGTCGAAATTCGGCGGGTTTCTTTACTTTCTTAATTTTTCGTGGTCTAAAATATAGATCTATAATATATTTAGTCTTAAAATATAATTTCACTAAAGAACATTAGCTTTTATCGTATTATGATCCTCATTTAAGGACCTCATAGGAGCCTCTCTGAGAGAGAGAGAAAGGCTCTTCAACATACCTCATTAAACATACTTATTTTTTTTAAATAGTAAAAAACAAAATTTGAGTTGATATTTTTTATATGGATTCATGATATTTCAGTCTACCCCTGTACAAATATTCCACTCAAGATAATATATTTTGTTACTTTTAAAAAATAGGTAAAAAATTGACAATTTTAAACGGTAAAACTATCAATTTTTGAACTATTTTTTAAAAATAACAAAAACATTATTTTCAGTTGATTTTTTTTAACAGGGACACACTGAAATATCATGACCCCATATAAAAATATCATCACAAAATTATTATTTTTACTATTTAAAAAAAAAGGGTATGTTCATAGGTATGTTGCTAGGAGGTATATTAGAGAGATTGATTGTGTGTGTGTGTGCGTCTCTCTCTCTCTCTCTCTCTCTCTCTCTATATATATATATATATATATATATATATATAGCTCAAGCTCGGCTCGAATAGAGTTCGGACTTTAAATTTTGACACGAGCTCAGCCTAGCTCAAACTCACTTAAAGCTCAGCGTGAATTTAGCGAGCCGAACGAACAAGCTTCGGGATTGCTTGGCTTAATTTTCAGGGCCATACACCAATTATCGTAGAAAAGAGGGAAATGTTCTTTATTTGACCTTAAAACAAGCAAAATTCAGCATTCTTTTGTAAGGAATTTATGAATGTCACCAACATACATCCTCTCATTAAAAGTTGATAGTATTCTTGTGAATTTGTAAATAAAGTGACTTTAAAATTCAACACTCCCTTGTATACAATAGAAAACTTTCTCCGCAAGTACAATTGTTCAAAGTTCATATTTTCAGAAAGTTCAATTTTATTACACTTGGGCTAAGGCTAAGCACTGCGTATAATTAATGATTTTAGAACTCTAAAAGAGATTTGTAAGCATTAAATCTTCAAATTAAACTCCACTACCCTCGGGTTGTTCAAGTCATGAATATGAACCAAAATGATGTTAATCCATAAATGACCGGCATATGACATCAAAAAGATCCACAGTTAAAACAAATTGAGTTTTAGTAAAACATACAACATATAATGTAACTATAACCATCTATACTATAAAATTTCCAGTGTTACACATTTATACATCTTACAAATGTGCTGATATACATAAATACATAATTATTGATTTGTGTGTCACTTGAAAATTGCTAAGGCCTATGTTAAACACATGCTAATCAAATGCATGATATCCTAGTTGAAGTGGAAAGAGTGATCTTGGCACCTTCCTGGAGTCATGGCAGACTTCTTAATCCTATGTTTAACAAGAAGCCTCCTTTCAACCTTCCTTCAAAGAATGATCTACAAAAGAGGCACTCCCTGAGGTCCATTATGTGCTCACTGCATATCATTTGGGATCAAACGATACAGTATTCAAGTAAGTTTCAGACAAGGAAACTAGCACCTGATGACAAGCTAAAGCTGATGCTGTGACAAACATGAGAAAAGAAGACCAACAAAACCTCATCATTAATATGGGTTCTTTTCTTGCGGAATTTATAACTTTTAAGAAAATCACTTTGAGGCATCGATCTTTCAGGATGGACTCATAATCAAGGACAGCTTTGGATGATCTCACTATGGAATTATATCGATTTATGGGAAAATATTTTCCTAAATATTTGCATACTGACTGATACAATGTCTTTGCAATTATTTGGTAAAATTGTTGGTGAAAGAGAATTGCCTCTTTAGAAACCATTGCTCGGATTAATGAAGCTCCATCCTGTTCATTACAATACATAATCAATTCTCAAGTACCAAATTTATAAATACTACCATAATGTTTATGCCACATGTGCTTCGTTTACCACTCATAACTATCATAGGACATGCACACGCAAGGCAAAATCAACCAGTCCCTATAAAACTAAAGCACTCAAAATGATGGTGAAGTTTTTAAAACACATAGAAAGTTTCATGTCTATTAGACAAGTATATTTCCCAAGGGTTTGAGCAAATAGTGAAATGCTGAGAACATCAAACGCTCAATATGCATACTATTGAAAAAAAGAAAGAAGTGTACTCAGGCAACTGTATTTGCCACATTATTTTAATTGATTTTGATGTCAAATTGGTCACAATAAAGATGAGAACAAATACATTATTCTTTTCTATTTTCATCAAAACAGTGTACTAAATACTTATTTAGGTAAATGAGCAGCCAAGGATATAGTAGAATTTTGACATGATGTGGAATGATATTTGCATAAGAGAGACGGAGACAACTTGGATTAGCACACAAAAAAAATTATAAGAAAAAAAGGAGGGGGTGGGGGGCATAATAATGAGTTATTAAAACAAAATGAGAAGAATATAATGCTACTCAAAATATCCTTTTAAATTAATGAACTTGTTTTCAATTAACTTTAGTTACATTCAATTAGAGCGGACAATTCTTAAACACAACACGATAACTAGGCACAGACATGACAGGAAGTTTGCGAATTTGGGTTTATTCTCAGTAGGTGACAAGATTTCAGCTATACGTGATATGAACCCGATACACATGACAAATAACCAATGTATACCATGAAATGATGACCAATACATCAAACGCCCAATACGAATTAATAAAAAAGTAGAATTTGTAAATGGCAAAAATCTATTCAAAAGATACTCACAGTAGTCATTAAGAGCCTTCTTGACACAACACCGTCTTTGGACAGTAAAAGTCTCATGACCAAGTTTGTGACATCAAATTCACTAGTGGTTCCATTTGAAAAATGATCAAGATAGATTTCACCGTTTGCTTTCTGAAGGCAGTGTCAAAATAAAAAAACATCACTAAATGTGGATACAAAAAAAATACATATATTGATATCAAGGAAATAAAAATCGTGATGCTACTATCAAGGAAATAAAAACCGTGATGCTACAAAAAGGCACATTTAAATTAATGCATATAGTAAATAAGAGCGTTCTTTGTAATTTCATTTTTATTGCATTTGCTTGTTGGGGCTAGTTAGGGGAATATTCCCTTTAGTCGTACTTTTATGTACTTTTGCCTTTTTTAGTAATTATTATATTCCCCAGGCAATATAATGATGTAATAGCCTCCATTTGAAGTATTGAATATATTGGAGAGACGTTTATCCTTTTGGGTATTTTGTGGGTGTTTATTGTAAATTCCGCTACATTTAATTTACATCAAATTGGTATCATTGCTTAACTCGTTCTTGGTGTGTGTAAGGTGTGTGTTTGTGAGAAAATCTGTGTATCCATTAGCATGTAAAAATATGCTGAAGGCTCACAAAACATTTGAATCGAATGATCGTTTTGAATATTAGAACAAAAGATTTAAGCGATGAATGAACGAGATGAGGGTTTCCATGAAGAATTAGCACGGATGAAGGAAATGATGTCTATATTCATCTCGAGGTGGGTTTAGTGGAAAAGTTACAAAACCATCCTCCTTCAATCAATGAACGAAAATTCTTGGGCTCAAATTGAGGGGTTGACATCAGCAGGAGACACCCCTAGTTTGGTCGGTGGCCTTTCCCCTGGCCCCTCCCATGACCTTCGCCTAACATAGGCGACCACTGGATGAGAAGGGTTCACTGTGATGGATGATATGGGTGGAAATTAAAGAAGGCCGCAGATTAGGGAGGTCTCAATAGGTGCATAGGAGGTATTTGGAGGTACTGAACCCAATTCTATGGGTTTCGCCCAACTGTTGTTGATGGTGTGCCCTTTAGGGCTCAATAAGTAAGAATTGAAGGTTCCCGTCCATACCTGTTTTACCCATCACCCATTTACTAAGTAACCCAAATATCACCCACCTGACTCACGATACCTTACCCAACAGCCCATAAGTTGAGACTTTAACCCCCCCCTCCGCATCATTAAACAAGCAAAATAGTTTACAAAATTATAGCCCCTTCCAACCTTTTACAAACCCAACCCCGAGTCTTTTAAAAATGTACCCAACTTTCAAAAATCAAGAAAACATCCCCCAAGTTCTACTTGATTACAAAAATTGCAATTCAGCCCCCTTAAATTTTCAACCAAGTTTTAAAAATTTCAAATCGACCACTGAAATCATTCCAGTCGAAGGTTTCCCTCCCCAAAAGGTCTTCAAACAACCCCAAGTAATATTACTGGAATAAGAATGGGGGCGGGTTTTTCCGAGTCCTTGCTCCGCCCCTAAAATGCTGGCACGTGATAATTGTTACTTGAGTGGGGCGGGTTTAGGGGAGGATTTTAAAAGCCCAGACAGGTCTAGGGTAGGACATTCCAAACCCATCCGATTATACTGGAAATCTAATTTAATATAAATCCGATCCTGACCCAATTAGCTTGAAAATCGAACTTAATACCCTCAACGTATTATGAATGTCTAATAAAATCATCCCATATAAAATAAAAACACAATTTAAGCTATCTCCAACAAACTTCTAAGATTCTGGATTTGTGAATTCCGGGGAATTCAACAGCGCACGTTTGCAAGGCTCATTTTGTATGGAACTGGTTCCTATATCACCTCATGTTTTTTCATGTTGTTATATGGACTGATGTGTGTGAACTAATTATACTGAACGCAGAGCACAATATGTTATCCTATATTTGGCTTGGTGGGCGGGGTTTAAGCAAGGGGAGGGTATCCATTCATGGGTGGGAGTCAGGGTCGGGTTGGGATCAGGGTATAAGTAGCTTAATACGCAAGGAGGGGCCCTTGGGTTGGGTAATTTAAGCATGATCGTGGTAGGGGAGGGTACCCCATATTATACCCATCCCGTTTCCTTCCTAGAGAACCACTAAATCTAATAGCACAAAAGGACATACAACTTAAGTGCACGGAGTTATTAAGAAGGCCCACCTCTCGCCTATGCCCTCTAGATTACAGTTTAGATAGGAGATCTACACAGAAAAAAGGAAACAATAAAGGGTATCTATAGAGTTTAATTATGAAGGTTTATGAGAGGAACATATGTAGAAGTTCAGACCACTAGTAAAACCATTTGCAAAAAAGTTTAAAGCCAATAGATTCTAGATGGGGTAAGTAACATGATAGATGAGATTCTGATAATTTTATTATCTATGTTACGCATTCTTGAACTGCTGAACTTTTAGAAAACAAATGAATGTCGAAGGATAACTTCAAAAGAGAGAGATAGGGGTAGTAAAGACAAAACCAACCTGTTTAACCAACCTAAGTCAACCCATCAATTAAAAACCAGACCCAACCTACTAAGTAAATGGGTCTTATTTCACCAAATCTGGGCTGAGATAGCATGTGGGTGGGTTTGGCACTAGACCAGCCGTTCCCTTTTCTCCAATCCAGATCTCTTAACATCCTTCAATGAGTTATTGAACTCGACATAACCCACGAAGTTGGAGTCAGCAACTACAGATGAAGACGGTAGAGTGTAGGGTTTGTTTAAGCTACTTTTTTGAATTTCTGGAAATCTTCACCTAACGACGCCGTCTTAGTCTTGCTCGCACAGTGCTTATCTCTTAGACAGGTCATTTCAAAGTGGGCAAAAATAAGAAAATCAATATCTACAAATGTTGGTCCAAGAGAGACATAGAGTTGCGGAACAGTGATGAGAAGTTGAGGGTTAAGCTATTTTTAGCTTCTGGGAGTAAAAAATGGGCAGAGACGGGTCAGGCTCAGACCATATTTTCTTTCATCATTTTGGTGTGTAGTTTAACAAATTGGGCCTCACGAGTAAAGATTTGGGCTGATGTGGGTCCTTTTGACCATTACAGGCTAGTTTTGCAAGTACACTACCCTCGAGCAAAATCTCCCCACAAATGTTTCCTTTTGCAGCTGTTTATGTGTTTTTATTTTAAGCATCAGAATGGAAAATTATGGAAAAGAGTGCAACGAGCTACATAACTTGGCAATAAAATTTCTAAAACTTAATGAAATGACTACGAAGCATATTATTTAAATGAATGCTTTGGAGTATGAAGAATCTCTCCACACAGGTTTACTTTTGCAGTTGTTTATGTCTTTTTTATTCTGAATGGAACATTATGGAAAAGAGTGCAAAGAGATACAAACCATGGCAATAAGAGTATTTATGGAATTTAATGGAAACTAAGGATATTTTTTATATCATGGTATGGAAACTAAGGATATTTTTTAAATGAATGATTTGAAATAGTATTTGTGGAATTTAATGTCTTTGGGTTGTTAATTTGGAATTTATTTGTGGGATGATGTGTTAAAGTTTACTATAAATATTAAATTATTGTTTGATATTTTTATATACATAAATGAAATACCCAGTTTGCTTATGCGATATTACATTGTACTCAAATTGCAACACAGCCTGAACTGCGGTTTCAAACTCCGTATGAACTTGAATGCTAGGAGGAAAGGAAAACCGGTTCGATAGGATTCTTCTTTTGCCTATGAATGTAGAAGAATTAAACGTTTAAAGATGTAATGATGTCCATTTGCCGCATTATATCAAATTGAAAATTCTTTTTTATTTAACGTATTCTTACTTTCCTCTTCCCTTTCATGTTGCGGCATTACCTCAAAGGCAAACTTCTCGCCATGAAACAATGCCATCATGTAATAAAATTTGTTTTAAACCATAATATGTTATATAATTAATTATAACATATTCTCTAAACATTCATTTAATTTTTACAAATAGTTTTTTCCGGCATCTCAAGGTTGATAATACATGATACGTATCCCAATTTGATAACTATGGGTTGGGTTGGGTTGTGTTCTTATTGTATTACCTATTGACCCAACATATATCATGTGGACTAACTCTATAGCTATAGTCTCATTCTATAATTACTTCTCTTGCTAAAATCTCACTTCTCTCTCTAAAATCTTAACCCCTTTCTCTCTTTAAAATTATAATTCTTTCTCTATACATTTTAATTTATTTCTTTTGTTAAAATTGTGATATATTTCTCTATCTAAACTAAATTCTCTGTACAATACTAAACATTTTGTCTAACAAAGTTTATCTATCTAAAATTGAAATTTATGGGAAGCAATTGGAATTTTGGAAAAAATATTTTAAAGAGGGAGAAAGGCTAAAACTTTGAAAGATTGAACATTGAGAGAGATTAACTAATTAAAATTTTGGAAAAAGAATTTGGAAAGAGGTTTACACTTTGCATAACAACCTTTTTTGGAGAGAGAAAGATGTTAGAGATTTCATACAAAGGCAGTTAGGATACAAAGGGTTCTTGTTTGTAAAAATTATAAAAGAGTTATAAAATGCTTTTTAAGAGACCTATTCATCCATTGGTAATTTTTCTAAGTTGTATGAACTTCAACAAGTGATTGAAACTTCAAGCAAGATGATCTTTCTCTTGCTACCTATTACCATACGTGGAAAGTGGGAAGAGGTTGACCACTACCAAGACTACATACTAGTTTGTGCACCTTATGTTAAAACATTTTGGGCTATGGTACAACAAAATCGTATCTCTGAGTTCTAGAGTGGTCTGCACCCACATTATGAGAATGTCAGGGTGCAAGTGTGTTGGGGAGATATCATGAACCAACTTCTGTTAGGGAAGTTTTTTTTATATCCAAACTGAGGAAAGCAGGAAGAAAGTCATGAATTCAAAGTCTTAGCAAGAAGTTCCTTTATTTGAGAGGTTTGCTCCTACCACCCAACAATGGACCAAACCTATCCCCTAAAGAGTGGAGAAGCAAGATGATAAGAGCAGGTTGAAGTGTGACCATTTTGGGCGTACTCAGTCATATCCGGGAAACCTGCTGGAATCTCCATGGCCAACCTCATGCAGCTCAGTCAAATATTAAGCCTCGATCTGCCCCATTTTGTGGTCTATTTGTGGCGCATACAACAGCTAATGCCTCCAGCACCTACTGGTCAGGTCCTTACCGGGCCACAACAATTCACTAACAAAGATGTCTCGTATATTCGACAAATGTTAGCTCAACTTGATTTTCATCACAGTTATGCCTCTAATTTTGCTCAGACATGTACTTCTCTTTCGGTAAATCATCTTTCCACTTCATTTGATGCACTTCCTTGGATAATTGATTTAGGGACTACTGATCACACAATTGGTAAGCAATGTTTAAAAAGGCGTTTAAGGCTTATGCCTCGAGGCTCGCCTAGAGGCGAGGAGGGAAAAAAATGCCTCGAGACTTAAGCCTCAAGGTTGAATTTGAGGCTTACGCCTCTGTGCGCCTCACGCCTTTTTGCTGAGGCGCGAAAAAAAAAACTCTTGTTCTTTTTTTCTTTTTTAAAACTTCACTTAAATTATACTATTTACTATTGTAACTTGAGAGAAATTTTTAAAAAATAACCAATATGTTAATGAAACTTAAAAAACTGATTTTGTCAATTTGATTTTGTTTGAAATAAATGTACTAAATTAACTTCAATATTACTTTTTTTAAAACTTTTCAGTTTTTTGGTTTTCAACTTAGATTAATATGTTATCTTTAACTAAACTGAATATATATTAAGAAACTAATATATTTGAAAGGTTGCTGTTTTTTTTAATAAACTTAGGTTGATATGTTTTATTATTTTTTTAATAAAATTGCTATTTTTTTAATCTTAGCTTGAAAACCAATGTATTTTAATAAATATGCTTGTTAAGTTGCATTGATTAATTTACTGTCATAATATAAAATAAGCAATATGTGAATGAAGCTAAAAAAATGATTTTTCCAATATGATTTTTCATTGATTAATTTATTGTCATATTGTAAAATAGCCAATATGTTAAAATTGATTTTCTCAAATTACCTTTTTTTTTAAAGTTATCTCGGGGGAACAAAAAAATGTCAAACTATGTGAGAAAGTCCTTAAGGATATTTTTTTAGTTTTATTTTATATTTCTTTGTTATTTTATTTTTATGATTTTATTAGTATTTCTTTAATATTATTTCTCTTTTTTTCCCTTTTCGATGAGGCTTACGCCTCAAACGCCTCGAGGTTTATGCTTCGCCTCGCCTTTCGCCTTTTTAAACATTGTTGGTATGGCATTCGATTTCTCCTCCTATAATATGTAATCTGGTTGGGATAAAAGATTAGAGTTGGGGATGGATCCTTCTCCTCCATTGCGAGGAAGGGCACAATTCATGTCTCTTCTAATATTACCCTATCATCTATTCTTCACGCTCCAAAACTTACCTATAATCTTCTCTATGTCAATCTCATTACCAATAGTTTGAATTGTAGTATATCTTTTTTTTTCGTCTTGTTATCTCTTTCAGGACTTACACGGGGAAAATGATTGGCAGTGGACGTGAAGACAATGGCTTGTATTTGTTGGACACACAACCATCTTCTTATGTTGCAAATCAAACTAGTGTTAGGGATAGTAGTAACAATCCAGATTTGTTCATGCGATGGCATAATAGACTAGGACATTTACCTATTCCTATTTTGAAACGTGTACTCCCTAAATTTGCATCTGTTACACTTTTTAAGCTTAATTGTGAAGCATGTGTTCTCGCTAAACAATATTGTGTTCCCTATCCTATTAGTATTAATGAAACTGCAACTCCGTTACAACTCTTTCATTCTGATGTGGGGGTCCTGAATAAAAAATTTCATTACTTTGTTTTAGATACTTTGTTGTGTTTGTTGACGACTTTAGTCATTATACGTGGCTTTATCTTATGAAAATTAAAAGTGAAGTTCATTCCATTTTTCAAACAATTCATAAGATGATGTGTAATCAGTTTGAGTATCATCTTATGATCCTTCGATCCGATAATGGAGGGAAATTTATATAAGGTTACCTTGCCTCCTTTTTTGCTAATAATGAGATTGTCCATCAAACATCATGTGTGACACCCTGCCTAATAAAATACCGGGTGATCAGTCCTATACCAAATTAAAACAGGAATCCCAGTTGGTTCATCCTTAGTATCATTGTCGAAAACCTTTTTAAAATTTACTAACCACCTAGTATTCCAAAAAGCTGGTGCCAAATTTTATCTTTTTAATTAAACAACCAATAACACGCGGAAAGATAATATGAGTCATACACCACGATTGAATTAAATCAAATGAATAAATAAAAAACTACATGTCGAATAAACCATTGGTCACCAAAGTAAAAAGTCCAATACAAACATCCAACACCTGAATAAATAAATCTGAAAACTATACTGAAAAGTCTGGGCGACAAGCCCGAAGTAAAACTGAAACTGATAAATGATTCCTACTATAGGAAGGAATGAACAATGCGTCTAATCCAAACTCCTACTAGCATCCACATGTGTCGCAGCTCCGTGTCCCTGGAATAGAATATCAAGTCTGGCGTCCCTTTGGCTGGACACCTAAAAAGTTTTAAAAATAATTTTATAGCAAGGGTTAAAAACCCAAACATTTTGAAAATATTTAGCAAGTGAATTAATTGCGGTAATTAACAATATTTGACTGCGCATCATATTTAAGTTAGTGTCGCACTCTCTTGAGGACATACTCACCCCTCCACTAATGTGCACACCTAACGGTTACTTTAACCCCACTCGTCCAACTAGTCCTGGTGTAATATCCCCTTGCCATACTACTCTAAACCGAGTATAATAATTTATGGGTTATAATTTATCTCACCAATTAACTTGACACAAGTTATATAAAGTAAGTACATTACACACTGTATTATGACCCGCATATAATATTACATCTCATTATATACGTACCTTTACTAAAACATCCACACATAATTCATATGTATATCCATCCCTCCGAGTATACCTTCACCGGATGATTCTCTCTAAAGTGATATCTCACTAGGTGTGCTCACATAACCTAGTTACCCAAGTTGGAATCGGTCACTAACCTGGCCCAAAAATATAAACGTAGTGGAGGTGGTCATATTCCTTCCTTGAAAGTGAGATAAGCCCCTCACCCATATAACGGATGCTATGACCTGGGGATATACTCACCCTACTCCTCAAGCTAGGGGATTCACCCACATCGCGCAACCTCCCTTGATAGCACTAGAGTATATAAATTAATTAAATATGTAGTCACTGATATTTAATAGCACACACAATACACACACACACACACACACATACACACACACACACACACACATATATATATATACATATATATATATATATATATATATATATATATATATATATATATATAATATAAACTCTGGTTTTACCGTGTACTCAAAAACCCGTAACACTAGCCTGAAATTTCCCGAGTCTTTGTCCCGACTCAACTTAATTAATTTTGTCACTTATTAATTTATCATCTTCCCGAGTCTATGGTCCGACTCTAATTTATTTAATTCACACATTAATTAATATAATATTTCCCCCGAGTCTATGGTCCGACTATAATATAAATACTTTACGCATTAATTTATATAATATTTGCCTGAGTCTATGATTCGACTCTAATTTAATTAATTTATTACTTAGTGTCACTCAACTCACATACTCGGACTCGCTCACTTGGCCCATATCTTAATATTTCCCAAAATTTATTCATAACTTGACCCTCATTACCTTCTCCCAAAACCCGATTATAATTACCCAAAAGTATCAAGAGTCATGCCCCTATTTAATTTTTATCATTTAAATCAACCCAAGACCCCTTTCCAATAAATATCTTCCCTGTAATTAAAAACTAGCGTCACTGCCAAAAATTCCGTAGCATTGATCGATCGATCCCCCGGGTCGATCGATCGATCGACCAAGTCATCGTCTTCTCCAGCCTTCTGTTCGGCCATAGATGAACCCTCAAGCTTTTATTTTCATTCCAAACCCTTAACCAATCACAACCAACATTTCATTTACATAGAAATATATTCTAAACTTCTTAGAAGACTTAAATCATTCATCAATTCATCAAAATCCCAAACTTTTCCCGAATTGGGTCTCACCCGGGTTTATCCTACGGAGATATGAATTCGTCCCATTGATTCAAAATTTGTCACCAATACTTACCAATTAGAATCCTACAATTGATTCCAGCAATCCCATATCCATATTCACCATTAATTTAGTCTAAAATCTACATATACTAATTAAATCCGGAAAACCCCTTTTTAGCTATATAATACATAACCAAAACAGATTTTTGATACACATACTATTATATGAATTGATCATCACAATTTAAAAAATCACAATAGGTAACCACTTTCCCTTGATTGTTCGTAGAGTTTGATCCGTTGGTGTAGAAAATGGTTTGATGACGAACACCCAATTTCTCCCTTAATTTATCTCCAAAAAGGTTCCCAATTTGCTTCTAGATTTGTTTCCTCTGTCTCTCTTTCAAACCCTAGGTTTAGAATTGTTAACTGCCGTTCAATAACTCCCTCAATTAGGTTAAAAACCCTAAATCCCGTTTTTGGCCACATGGACCTAATTAAAATGACCCGAATAATCCCGTGTGGGCCCGGCTGTGCCCAAAAATTCCACGAGACCCGATTACTAACCCCGAGTACTCTTTTCTAACTATCTCGATCCATCCGAACTAAACCGCACACTCAGAATTGTCATCCGAAATACTTTATAACATTTCCAAATTTCGACCTCAAAATGCGACACACATTAATTCGAACAATTTAACTTAAAATCGCCAATTATAAATAATTTTTCCCACTCAAATAAATTCTCCAAATAAAAAATTTAAGTTTCTCCAATTTAAATATTTTTATATCTCTCAAAAATAATTATATATTAAATCCTCAAAATTAGGGGGTGTTACATACTCCCCCCCTTACAAAGGAAATTCGTCCTCGAAATTAAGATAAGCCTAGTGCTCCAAGCTTCAAATATTACTCTCTAGTCATGTGCCTCTAAACTCGCTATATCTATCTCTCTCGCTTCTAACTATAAATTACACAAATATGCATTTTAATTAACCAGGGCGCGCATACACCCTGTACTCGTGCTTGACCGTACAAAAGTTGCCTTAATTAACCTGGGTGCCCATACACCCTACTCCCGTGCTTTACCGCACGAAAGTTACCCGACTATGCTAGTCGTGACCCATAATATAACTTTTAACATGTAGTCTATCACACACACACACACATATATATAATGGTCGGGGTAACTAACCCGTGTACTAACGACCAAACATTTCCCAACTTCCAACGTTGAGCTAAGTTTCATGCGTGGGACGTCTTGCAAAGCGAAATCCAAATAAGGACCCCCCCGATACACTATTACCTAACATTGTCGGTCATTGAGATCCGTTAGACCCTCAGTCCATAACACGTACCCCCAAATACTTGTCTCTTAACATAAAAGCATGAACGCCTACCCTTATGCTACAAAAGACAACATAAAATACCGCGCCCTTACTATCACTAGTTCTTGCGCAAAGTAAAACCTGAGCTATCTCTCCCTGCTAAAAAAAAAATCTAACCACCCTAATTCACTTCAGTAAACACCCCTACTTATCGGGATAAAATATGAGAACACAAGACCTCATTATGTGTCTATCGTACCAAGAAATACAACATATATACACACATATATATAGGCTAGATGCCCACTCAGGTGATACCCAGTAAAATTCATAGCCTAGTGTCGCGAACACCAAAACCTACCCCCACTATCCACAATAGTTCAAATCCATCGCTATCCAGTCGATATTTGGGAAAATCGTCAACCCTACTCCCATAGTTCTCAAAAGAGTGACCCCTCTCATAATTCAAACATTCTCTCAGTGTACACCTCCACTCTCTCGTGGTTAATACCAAAGGACTCCGCTACCCTACGAAAATATTTTATCTACATACTATGGCTGCTACAGCCAACGCACCCATTAAATCCGACTCACTCTTGAATTCTAGTGAAAAAATAATTTTATATTGTGACACATTCACTGTCACCCAAAACATACCCCATAACCATAGGATAAATGATAATTACCTCCATACTCTAGCTGCAATGGCTGATCCTCGGGTTCCTGAGCAGCTTCCCCCTGCCCGAACGCACCCATAACTTGTTGTAGTGACTGTACATCCAGGACCTCGTCCTGTCATTGACCCCTGCCTCGCTTAGGACAATATCTCTTCACGTGTCCCACTTCCCCACAAATGAAACACCTCCTAATAAATTCACCCTGCCACTGATCCCTTCCTTGCACGCCTTGTCGAAAGTCCTGACCATTCTGTCGATAGCCCCTAGATCTAAATTGCTTGGCCTGATTCCCCTGCCGGAAATCCTGCCCCTGATGTCCCCCTATCTGCTGCTGGGATACCCCACTGAAACTGTTCCCTCCTGCTTTATCCGACTGGATGGTTCCCACTCCCCTCCTGCTTCCTTTCATGTGGAAGTGATATTCCTAGCAGTTCAGGAGTGCTGCATTAACGACATATGTATAAGCTACTAATGCGGGATTACCAATCAAATGTTGTCTGATCCTCCATACTAACCCATCCATGAAACTTGCTTTCTTTCTTTCTTTCTTCATCACTTACCTTTTCCCGTACAATTCCAAACGAGTGAATTCTTCCTCGTAATCGGCCACTGAATGTTCCCCCTAAGTCACCTATCTAAATTTTCTCCTTATTTCGGTCTCTACTGCTGGCGAAAAATACTTGCGGTCGAACCGCACCCAAAACTCGGCAATAGCTAATGTATCCCTTTCCTCAACAGTGGTGATCGACTCCCACCACTGTAGCGCTGCTCCCACTAACCTAAAAGTGGTTAGCATTTGCTTCCGCACCTCATTGCAATCTACCATGCGTAGGTGATGCTGGATATCTCTCTTCCACTGACACGGTAGCACCACATCTGAACCCCCTCGAAACTCTGACGGATGCCCTTTTTGAAAAACCTCTCATACTTACTGCCACCTCGACGCCCCCGGGTGGGTCTGAACTTCCGGTTCCACTATTGCCTGTGGCTGATCTCGTGGAAAGTACCTTGCCATTGCGATCATCATTGCCTCAACTGCCTGCGCCACTAATTCAGTTACCCGTGCAATCGAAATCATCTCTGGAAGTTGCTGCGGTAACTATGGCTCCTGATGAGCCTCTTTAGTCTTATCTCCCCCTACTTCCCTAGCTTCTCTATCTCTCCTAGGTGGCATCTGAAATCAGAATCGAATCATATGAGTTCACCCTCAAATATAAAGTAATTGGCAGAAGAACGTAAATGCACATACGTATGAGAATACAACAATCCTATGACAGGGTTCTACATCAAAGAACGCTAAGCTGAAATGTGAAAAGCCGAACAGATCCTAAGGACACTAGAACCTGATGCTCTGATACCATCTGTGACATCTCGCCTAATAAAATACCGGGTGATTAGTCCTATACCAAATTAAAACAGGAATCCCAGTTGGTTCATCCTTAGCATCACTGTCGAAAACCTTTTTAAAACTTTTTAACCACCTAGTATTCAAAAAAGTTGGTGCCAAATTTTATCTTTTTAATTAAACAACTAATAACATGCGGAAAGATAATATGAGTCATACACCACGACTGAATTAAATCAACTGAATAAATAAAAAACTACATGACAAATAAACCATCGGTCACTAAAGTAAAAAGTCCAATACAAACATCCAACACCTGAATAAAAAAATCTGAAAACTGTAGTAAAAAGTCTGGGCAACAAGGCCGAAGTAAAACTAAAACTGGTAAATGATTCCTACTCTAGGAAGGAAAGAACGATGCGTCTAATCCAAACTCCTGCTAGCATCCACATGTGCCACAACTCCGTGTCCCTGGAATAGAATATCAAGTCTGGCGTCCCTGTGGCTGGACACCTAAAAGGTTTTAAAAATAATTTTATAGCAAGGGTTAGAACCCAAAACATTTTGAAAATATTTAGCAAGTGAATTAACTACAGTAATTAAAAATATATGAATGCGCTTCATATTTAAGTGTCGCACTCTCTTGAGGACATACTCACCCCTCCACTAATGTGCACAACTAATGGTTACCTTAACCCCACCTAGTTGTACTATCCCGTCCAACTAGTCCTGGTGTAATCTCCCCTTGCCATACTACTCTGACCCGAGTATAATAATTTATGGGTTATAATTTATCTCACCAATTAACTTGACACAAGTTATATAAAGTAAGTACATTACACACTGTATTATGACCCGCATATAATATTACATCTCATTATATACGTACCTTTACTAAAACGTCCACACATAATTCATATGTATATCCATCCCTCCGAGAATACCCTCACCGGATGATTCCTTCTAAAGTGCTATCTCACTAGGTGTGCTCACATAACCTAGTTACCCAAGTTGGAATCGCTCACCAACCTGGGCCAAAAATATAAACGTAGTGGTGGCGGTCATATTCTTTCCCTGAAAGTGAGATAAGCCCCTCACCCATATACCGAACGCTATGACCTAGGTATATACTCACCCTATTCCTCAGGCTAGGGGATTCACCCACATCGCGCAACCTCCCTTGATAGCCCTAGAGTATATAAATTAATTAAATATCTAGTCACTGATACTTAATAGCACACATAATACACACACACACACACACACACACACACACACACACACAGATATATATATATATATATATACTACCAACACTCCGTATATATATAATATAAACTCCGACTTTATCGTGTACTAAAAAGCCCGTAACACTAGCCTGAAATTTCCCGAGTCTCTGTCCCGACTCAACTTAATTAATTTTCTCACTTATTAATTTATCTTCTTCCCGAGTCTATGGTCCGACTCTAATTTATTTAATTCATACATCAATTAATATAATATTTCCCTCGAGTCTATGGTCCGACTCTAATATAAATACTTTACACATTAATTTATATAATATTTGCCCGAGTCTATGATTTGACTCTAATTTAATTAATTTACATATTAATTAATTTATTTCCTTGTGTCACTCAACCAACATACCCGGACTTGCTCACTTAGCCCATATCTCAATATTTCTCAAAATTTATTCATAACTTGACCCTCATTACCTTCTCCCAAAACCCGATTATAATTTCCTAAAAGTACCAAGAGTCATGCCCCTATTTAGTTTTCATCATTTAAATCAGCCCAAGACCCCTTTTCAATAAATATTTCCCATGTAATTAAAAACTGGCATCATTGCAAAAAATTCCGTAGCATCGATCGATCGCCCCTGGGTCGATCGATCGATCGATCGACTAGGTCATCGTCTTCTCCAGCCTTTTGTTCTACCATGGATGAACCCTCAAGATTTTATTTTCATTCCAAACCCTTACCCAATCAGAACAAACATTTCCTTTACATAGAAGTATATTCTAAACTTCCTAGAAGTCTTAAATCATTCATCAATTCATCAAAATTCCAAACTTTTCCCGAATTGGGTCTCACCCGGGTTTATCCTACGGAGATATGAATTCGTTCCACTGATTCAAAATTTGTCACCAATACTTACGAATTAGAATCCTACAATTGATTCCAGCAATCCCATATCCATATTCACCATTAATTTAGTTTCAAATCTACATATACTAATTAAATCCGAAAACCCCCTTTTTAGCTATTTAACCCATAACCAAAACAAATTTTTGATATACATATTATGATATGAATTGATTATCACAATTAAAAAAATCACAACAGTTAACCACTTGCCTCTGATTGTTCATAGAGTCTGATCCGTTGGTGTAGAAAATGATTTGATGACGAACACCCAATTTGTCCCTTAATTTGTCTCCAATAAGGTTCCCAATTTGCTTCTATATTTATTTCCTCAGTCTTTCTCTCAAACCTTAGGTTTAGAATTGTTAACTGCCGTTCAATAAGTCCCTCAATTAGGTTAAAAATCCTAAATCCCATTTTTGGCGACATGGGCCTAATTAAAATTGCCCAAATCACCTCGTGTGGGCCCGACTATGCCAAAAATTGCCTTGAGACCCAATTACTAACCCCGGATACTCCTTTCTGACTATCTCGACCCATTCAGACTCAACTGCGCACTTAGAATTTTCATCCGAAATACTTTATAACATTTTTAAATTTTTACGTCAAAATGCGACACACATTAATTCGAACAAGTTAACTTAAAGTCGCTAATTATAAATAATTCTTCCCACTTAAATAAAATCTCCAAATCAAAAATTTGAGTTTCTCCAATTTAAATATTTTTATATCTCCAAAAAATAATTAAATATTAAATCCTCAAAATTACAGGGTGTTACATGTAGCTGAAAGAAAACATCATCACATTATAGAGGTGTGTCGTTCCCTTCTCATAGGTATGGGGGTTCCTAAATCATATTGTGATGATGTAATGTTAATCGCGACGTATTTAATTAATCGCATGCCCTCTCAAATTCTTGGCTATCAATCTCCGATCTAAATTTTACACCCTCACTCCCCTTTGTTCATTACTCCTCCCAAAGTGTTTGGTTGTGTTTTTTATGTTCACATACATCATCGGAAGGACAAAATGGATCCAAAGGCAGTCCGATGTGTGTTTCTTGGTATTTTTCCACTCAAAAGGGGTATCGGTGTTATAATCCTACTACTTGTCATCAGTTTGTCTCCACGAATGTCACATTATTTGAGTCGGTTTATTTTTTTCCCAAACTACTCAAGATTCTCTACAGAGGGAGATTATAAGTATAGAGAACCCATGCCCCATTCCATTACCCGTTCCTACACAAGGGGAGTTTCCTAATTAAGGGGAGCCTATGCCTACCCAGGGGGATATTTTTCCTATTACTACTAGCACTAATGATTTGCAACAGACAAAGGAGATACTTGTATATACTAGGAGAGAAAAGCAAGCCATTATCTCCCCCCAGGACCAAGAAGTCTCCCTCAATCCAGGTAATCCCTCACTCGATCTTGATGTCCCTCTTGCTTTTCCAAAGGGTATTCGTGATTGTACGAAATATGCTATATAGCATTTTGTATCCTATAATGCCTTATCTCCTACATATCGTGATTTCACTTCTTGTGTCTCATCTGTTTCTATTCCTTTAAATGTTTCAGATGCACTTAGTCAAGACCAGTGGAAGGAAGCCATGTTTAAGAAAATGAAGGCCCTTGAGAAATATAATACCTGGGATATTGCTCCATTATCCAAATGAAAGAAACCAATAGGCTGCAAATGGGTATACACAGTTAAGTTTCAAGCTGATGGAATGATTGAGAGATATAAATCACGATTAGTTGCAAAGGGCTTCACTCAAACATATGGGATTGATTATCAAGAGACGTTTTCTCCGGCTGTCAAGATGAACTCCACATGAGTTCTTCTTTCCTTAGCTACTAACTTGTCGTCGCCTTTGCATTAAATGAATGTAAAGAATGCTTTTCTTCATTGCGATTTGGAGGAAGAAGTGTATATGATGATGCCTCATAATTTCAAACTTAACAATGGACAGGACTTAGTGTGCAAACTAAATAAGGCCTTGTATGGGCTTAAGTAGTCTCCACATGCTTGGTTTGAGAAGTTCATCACTGCTATAAAAAGAGTAGGGTATACACAAAGCCAGGCGAATTATACACGCCTCATCAGGACGAACCAAAATTACACCACTACCCTTATTGTATATGTGATTATATTGCTATCACCGGAGATGATCCGAAAGAGATAAAAGCAATGAATACATTCTTGGGAACAAAGTTTGAGGTTAAATACCTCCGATTATTGAGATACTTCCTTGACATCGAAGTGTGCATATCCAAGAAAGGAGTGTTTATTTCTCAACGGAAGTATATATTAGATATGTTGGCTGAAATGGGTAAACTTGGAGCTAAGCCCGTTGATACCCCTATTGAGCTAGGCTCAATGATATGGATGAGGGGTCATTAACTGATGTAAGGAGATTTTAGCATTTGGCTGGATAACTTATTTACCTTTCCTTTACGCGCTCAGATATTGCTTATGCTGTTAAAGTGATAAGACAATTTATGCGTGCTCTAAGAATATCACATCTACAAGCTGCGTATCATGTCCTCCAGTACATCAAAAGTTCCCCTTGGAAGGTAATGTTGTTTAGGCAACATGATGACTTACGTGTTGAAGCTTACACGGATACTGATTGGGTAGGATCAGTCATCCATCGACGATCCACTTTAGGATATTGCACCTTGGCTGGAGGTAATCTTGTTTCATGGAAAAGAAAAAAACAATCTATAGTTGCTAGATCTAGTGCAGATGCCGAGTTCAAATCCACGGCACATAGAGTGTGCGAGTTGATGTGGCAACATACCAAGTTAGATGAGTTGAGTTGCCATGTTTGTGAGCCAATGAATTTGTATTGTGACAAACATGATAGCACAAACCACATTGAAGTTGATCGATATTTTATCAGGAGAAACTTCATCTTGGATTGATTTGTACTTCGCATGTTAGCATGACTAATCAAGTGGTTGATGTCTTAACTAAGGGAGTGAACAAAACTTGTTTGCGACATTTATTGGTCAAGATGGGTATGATAGATATCTTTGCACCACTTTGAGGGGGAGTTTTGTTGAGTCTTATTTGTAATAGTTATATGGTGTGTTATGTTATATTTAAACTATGTAAGGTACTTATATAATATCTGAAACTTAGTAATATAAATAGAAAGTGTTGGGGAGAATGAATGATTCATTCATTCTTTCATTTCTTCTTGGTTGATTTATATTTTCTCTCTCTTCTTCTTCTTCTTCTTCTTCTTCTTCTTCTTCTTCTCTTCTCTTCATCTTCCTTTGTTATGTAAATTGATTATCTCATAAATCTAACAATCATGACCGTTATTGAATGATGACATGTAAATCCCTCCAAATTACAATATTGGGCTTGGCCCACCAGAATGATTTGGAGTACAGAATTTAAGGGAACAAGAAAGTGACATTCAAAAGATATTACCCTAAAAGATGAATTGTTTTTGAACATCAACTTCTACTAAACATCGAAAAGCAAGGAAGTTTCAAAAAATATGATGAGCATGTATTAGGAGAGTGAATATGGAGCCAAAAGGAAATAAAAAAAAAGTCAACAGATATCTACGAGAATATATGAGAGAGGCGAAGTGATGCGACACGTACCAAGAAGATGGACAAAGTTTAACATAAAATTAGCTTTTAGTTTACGTATTTATTTTGGGTAAAACAAGATACAATTCACAAAAACGATATAAGTTTATGTGAAATCTGATCTTCTTAGAATAAATAGAAGTGATTGTTTTAAGATGGGAAATTGTAGATTTTGAGTTATTTATGGTTATGTTTTAGTTATTTATGGTTATGTTTAAGAAGTGATTGTTTTAGTTATTTATGGTTATGTTAGTCAAATTAGGCTCTTTAGATATCCTTGTAATTTTAACTAGTTAGTCTAGTCCTAGTAGAACCAGGGTTACAATTGTACTAGTAGAAATAGAATGTAATCCACAAGTTTTAGAATGTAATATGAACTGTTGTTAATCATGCGCTCTTAGGTCTGTCTACCATCGCATGTGCAAACTTTATCATCTCTTTCTCTTGTACACACTTGTAGGCAAGGCTATGTCTTGTTATATATTAGACTTTCTTAAATAAAAAATATAGGGAAACGAATTCCATATCTATATAAACAAAGATCATCAGGTATAATGTATGTCAGGTTTGAAAGAGAAGATATGTTTTACAAATCTATATATATAGTGTATGGAGTTTTAAAGCAGAAGAAACATGAAAAAAGGATTTTGGTTTGGCTGGGAACAATACTACACTACCACATGAAATAGAACTTCGAAGTAAAAATACGAATTCAAGCGACTCTATCTAATTCACTCCTCAGCTCACTCCCCACTCGAACCAAATCTAGAAATGGTGGCCACCCCACCCCAAAAGATGAATAGGAGGAGAGGGGGGGGGGGGGGGGGGGTGAGATGTAATCCACATACGAGAAAATGCTATAGTTATAAAAATAAATAGGGTACATCCCCCCGGGGGTTTGAACCTAGAAAAAGAAAGTATTCGAAAAAATTCAGGCCGAGAAAGAATTTAACATAAGTGCTCGGGAAGAGTTAATACAAGAGATAGAAAGGATATCCTACTCTGTAGGCTTGCCCTTTCACTTGGAAAGAAACCTTCACTATGTGAGAGCATTTTAAAAGTAATCTTAGAGGTTTTGTATCTTTGGGGTATAACATGTTGAGGACTAATTTGTTTGAAAAGGAGAGAAAATGTTAAGACTTTGTTAGTCCCAATCAAACATGCGTAGAAGAATCAAGGGTATTAGTATGGTGAGTGATGGGTGGAGTTACCCTCAAAGAAGGCATTTGATCAATTTTATGGCGGTAAATGAAGATGGGCCAATGTTTCTAAAGCCAGTTAATTGTCAAGGGAATATAAAGAGAAATACTTCATTGTTAACTCAATCGAAGAAAGAAGTCCTAAAAATGTAGTTAATGTCATAACCAATTATGATCCAATTTGCCAAGTTGAAGGGTTCCTTGTTGAGGAGATGTATCCTGATGTTTTTTATTGCACACCCTTAGCCTTGCCTTAAAAAACAATCGTGTCTCAAAACACTGAAGCTAATGGAATTACATATGGTTAATGTAATTGTCTTTACCAAGATTGCAACGGATGATAGGTCACAAAGGTTTTTAACACAACTCACTCAATGAAACTTCACTTGTATAATCAATTTATGCAATTGAAGATGATTGCCATTGTTAATGCCCAAAAGATTCAAGCATATAAAGAGCGGAATCCAATGTTTGATCACCAGTGAGAAGTGGAATTTGTATAAAGATGATGTCGGGAAAGCCTAAGATTTGAAGGAGAAAGTGTTGCATGACTTGTAGTGGGACAGAGTTGATTGTATCCTTCCTTTTACCGAGCCTATTTATGAGATGTTAAGGCATGCCAAAATGGACCTGGAATGTCTTCACTTGGTGTATGATATGTGGGACTACATGACTGAACATGTGGAAATTACTATGTATCAGCATGAAAGCGTGACAGAACACAAGGAGTCATTGTTTAATGAGATTGGATACAGGGGAATATATATTTTTTTCTTATTTCTGGATAATGTAAACCCCTTAGTCTACAAAAGGGTAAGTTTTATCATTTCTAGTATTTTTTCATCTAGTAGGATTAATTAAGGGTAATTTAAACATTTTAGGCTTAGCTCGATTAGCAAACTAATCTCATCTTTAAATAGGTCCCTCGGCCTCATATTGTAATTTGACTTTTGAGAATTATAAAGAATATTTAAAGAGAGTTTCTACTTCATTTCTTGCTGTTGTATTCCAGTACATAGCTTCCGTTTTACATCATTGTCCATACCATTTTGTTTAGTAGATGGTCAAACCTTTCATTGCTTAGTAATCATTGAACCCTAGGGAACTCACAATATATTTCTTAATTTTCTTTGATTGATTAAATTTTCCTTTCAATTTTAATTTTTTTGATAAGAAATTGTTTTTTTGATTAGATATTATAGCCAACAATGTCTTAGTACAAGTGCAAATCGTGTTGAGCCAAATAAGGTTGTGGAAATCTCAACCGAAAGAATGAAGTGCTTATTAAGATACTTTCCAAATGCAACTGAGCGTGAAATGGTTAACATTGAATTTGGAAAGTTCTCATCTCATTCAGATGAGTTTAGTGATTTTGATTCTATGAATGATAGAGGAGTTTAGTGATTTTGATCATCATTTATGATGTGTTATTCATGGATCTTCTACACCGAAGCTTAAGCCTTGGTTGGCCACAAGATTACTTGGCCAACCTTGTTCATCTTTGTGTTTAGGGAGAAAATGGAGCGCTTATTCTTTTATAAATTTTGTGAAGAGAGACAAGTTACTCGACTTCTATTGCGAAAAATAAAACCGTATGAGCAAGGGGAGAGAAAGATGTGAGATGTTAGTGGAGATGCATTCATTTCATTTGGGGTTGAAGGCACTGAGATATTAAAGGTCGTAAATCTTTCACTTGATGAGCCAGAGGATGAAATGTTTTGGGGAGAAGGTGGTGAAGATGTTGAAGATGATGAGGATGAGAAGCATTGGAGCACTTATACCATTAGAGTCTAAAGTTCTTTTTTTTCATGTTTAGAATAGGTTTTTTGCATTTTGGTTATTGCTAGTTTTGGATTTAGTATTAATGTGATGTTAATTATTTAAAATGGATTTGATTTAAGACTAATGGTTCATATGTTTTTTTAGCATTTTGGTTGTTACTAGTATTTATTAATGTGATGTTTAATGTTTAAAATGGATTCAAAACTCTAATGGTTATATGTTTTTCTATGAAGCACGGACTCGACACGCAAAACGTGTTTCGACACTACACACGACACGTGATTTTTCTAAAAACACGTATAATATATAATATATAGGTACGTTTACCTACAAACGTATGCTGTTTGGGTTATGTAATGCGCCAGCAACTTTTCAAATGTGTATGTTGAGTCTCTTTAGCGACATGATAGAAAAAGGTCTTGAGGTGTTCATGGATGATTTTAGCATTTTTGGTCCATCTTTTGACCACTAATCTTGAAAGATTTTTATTTCGGTGTGTGGAAAAAGACTTAGTCCTCAACAGGTAAAAATGCCATTTTATGGTTAGTGAGGGCGTAGTTATGGGCCATATAGTCTCATCTAGGGGAATTGAGGTTGATCGAGCAAAAATAGAAGTAATAGCTTAGCTACCCCCACTAAAATCACTTAAAGATGTGAGGTTCTTTCTAGGCCATGCTGGATTTTACGGGAGATTTATCAAAGACTTTAGCGCCATCGCTAGACCCTTGAGTAATCTTCTCATGAAGGACACTCCGTTTGAATGGAATAAAGAATGTCAAGAATCTTTTGATAAATTGAAAAGCATGCTAATTTCTGCTCCTATCATGTAAGCTCCCGATTGGTCACTCCCATTTGAGCTTATGTGTGATGCAAGTGATTACGCGATTAGGGTTATTCTTGGACAGAGAAAAGACAAGAAAGCTCATGTTATTTACTATGCTAGATGGACATAATCTAGCCCAGCTTAACTACTCCACTACGGAGAAAGAATTACTAGCGGTCGTTTTTTCTCTCGATAAACTCCTCTCTTACATTATTGGGTCAACCATCATTTGCTTCACTGATCACTCGGCACTCAAATATCTTCTGACGAAGAAAGATGACAAACCGTGCTTAATTAGGTGGATCCTACTCCTACAAGAGTTTAATCTCTCGATTCAAGACAAGAAATGAGTAGAAAACGTCGTTGCTGGCCATTTGTCATGGCTCTCGTCCGACGTACCTATTGATCCAATCCCCATAGATGAGTATTTTTCGGATGAGAATCTATTTGCTACTTCTTCTCTTCCCTGGTTTATGGATATAGTGAATTACCTTGTCACGGGAGTCGTTCCCTCCAATTGGACTCCGCAAGAGAGAAAAAAATTCATTACTTGGTCACGCATGTTCTTTTATGATGATCCGTATTTGTTTAAGTATTGTGCTGATCAAATAATCCGAAAATGTGTACCTAATGAATAAATTCAAGGGGTAATCCGATTTTGTCATACATAAGCATGTGGAGGTCATTTCTCCAAAAATAAAATAGCTGCAAAAATTCTACAAAGCAGTCTCTTTTGGCCCACAATCTTCTGGGATGTGAATAGTTATTATAAATTGTGTGATAGATGCCAGAGAATGGGAGCTATTACTCGTCGTGACATAATTCCATTAACCCCCATACTCGTCATAGAGTTGTTTGATTGCTGGGGTATTGACTTCATGGGGCCTTTTCCACATTCTTTTGGCTTTCTATACATCCTCGTCGCAGTAGACTACGTCTCAAAATGGGTAGAGGCCGTAGCTACAAGGATTAATGACAATAAGGTGGTGATAAAATTCATTCAAGAACATATACTTTCTCGCTTCGGAGTTCTTAAGGCTATCATCACTGATAATGGCACTCATTTTTGCAATAGGCCAATAGAAAAGATAATGAAAGAGTTTGGGGTCGTCCATAAAGTTGAAACGACTTATTATCCCCAATCGAATGGCCAGGCCGAGCTAGCGAATCGGTAAATCAAGAATATCTTGGAAAAGACAGTCGAACCTAACAGGAAAGATTGGTCTCTCATATTGAATGATGCGCTACGGGCTTATCGAACTGCATACAAGAATCCCCTTGGGATGTCCCCATTTCGTTTTGTGTATGGCAAACCTTGTCATCTTCCTATTGAAATTGAACATAAGGCGTATTGGGCTATCAAAAGGGTGAACTTTAACATGGAAAAAGCCGGTGAAGCACGCAAACTTCAGTTGAACGAGTTAGAAGAAATACGCAATGATGCGTATGAAAGTGCTAAAATCTCAAAAGATCGAATGAAACGAGCTCACGATAGAATCATCCGATGAAAGGAGTTTCATTCAGGAAAGAAAGTACTTCTCTACAACTCGAGGTTACATTTATTTCCCAGAAAATTGTGGTCACGATGGCTAGGACCGTTCATTCTGAAGGAAGTATTCCCCCATGGAGCTGTTGAATTAGAGGATCAAAAAGGGGGCAACACATTCAAGGTTAATGGACAACGTCTCAAGCCGTATCTAGAAGCGGTTGTTGCGAAAGATGACACAATCTGGTCGTTGCACCCCCGATATGTATGGGTTGAATGTTGTATATAGTAGTAATAGGATGTTAGGCTAGTTAGGAATTCATAGTTGTGTGTCACTACTGGAGGTGAGAGTCATACACATGTCTCAAGAGCATTTCGGGTTTCGATGGGAGTTCTGAGAGTTTTTAAAGTCCAATTACATTAGAAAGAGTGTTGGGTTAGAAAAATTGCGAGGAAAGTGACGACTAAACAGAATAGGGAAAAGCTGGCATTTTTTTAAACCGGATCGGTCCGGGCCTGAAAAAAAGGAACCGATTCGGTCTCAAAAAGGAATAAAATAATGAAAGGTCAGATCGATCCGGTCTGAATCCGGATTGATTCGGATATCTGCAATCTGTGTTCTTTCCCGAGGTTAAGACCTCCTTTCCTCCCAATCTTTTCCTCTCCCCAAAAATTTCGTACGACCCCCTACCCATTCTTTCCCTCCCTTATTTCCCACCAATTCTTCCCCCCCTCTCACCCCTCCCACCTATAAATACCAACCTATCCTCTCCATTTTTCTTCACACCTCCATCTTCATTTTCTACTCTCTCTTTCTGTCTAGTTCTTTATTTCCAATGGCTTCTCCCCAGAAATATAATTCCATTGAAGTACTGTCCGATGGCAATGGAGAATATCGTTCTCGCCGTGAGGGAATTTGGTGCCGCCAGTTCTTTGGTCCTACGTATAAAATCCACATTGAGCGTCAGGTGCTTTTGGATCAGCTTCCTAATTCTTTCACCAGCCTGTTCATGTCCTGAGGCTGGTGCCGCTTCTTCAATGAACCGTACGAGGCAGTGTGGGAAAATAAATTACATTCGTTTTATGGTTCACTCGTCCGTACCGCAGATTTTGAATCTCAAGCGTTTGTCGACTCGACACCGATACCGTTCTCGCTGGAACTTCTGGCCCAGAAACTCGAGTCCAAGGGTGTGACCACTCCAACCCAATTTTCCTATCCCAGTCATGATCCAGCTGTCTCCAAAGATGTTTGCATGTCTCGAATCGCTCCTGGTTCGGTTTGGAATACTGAAACTTTTCCTGTGGGTCGGTTACTCGACAAGGCCCGAATCGCTTTTCACACCGTTTGTGCCAACATTTTGCAAACTTCAAATGATTCAGCTATGCGACCGCATCAGGGCACTCTGGTATATCATTTTTTTGCCCATAACACTGTTATCAACTTAGCCCGCACCTTTTACAATGATATCATTTGCGCGACGCTGGACAAAAAAGGCAAGGCACCTCTTCCTTATGGTCGTCTCATTACCTCATTTCTTAAGGATGCAACTATTGTTCCCCCGAAAGATCTTGTTCACCTACCCAAGCCACTTGGGGAAGAATCCCTCACTTGAAGTGATAAACAAATACAGCTGATCCGAGCGCGCCGGGGTGATAGTGATGCCTCGGATGATGAGTCGGTCGATGAGGAGGAGGTTGTTGGTGAGGAAGATGTTGAGATGGAAGAAGATAATGAGGAAGACTATGATGAAGCTGTTGATCCTGATTATGTTCCCGATGATACGGGCCTTACCGAGCGAATTGTTCGTCTCGAGACGCATTTCGACGTGCTTATGTCCTTATACCGTCGCGACACGAGTATGATGCCACGCATGCAGGCTGATCTTTATCGCCTCTAGTTGGGTCCTGACGCCCCGCTTCTTGCTTATTTTTATGATCCTTACGACCCCAATGCGCCCGATAGTGCCCACCAGCCACCATCCCCGTAGGCAGCCCCGTTGGAACCTTTCACAGTCCCCCTCTGGTTTTATCTTATGTTTGTTCTTTTCATCTTTTTATCTTTTGTTCCCACAGCTATGTTGTAATGAACAATTTCTATTGTAGTTATTTTCTTGTTTTATTTATCGCACTCCTTATTTCGTCTTATTTAGCTTTATCGTCCTTTTGATTATGGACAATGCAAAAGACTAAGTTAGGGGGGATGATAAGTGCGTATTCATAAAACTTCCTAGGTATAAAAAAAATTGAAAATTTTTGAAAAAAAAGCCAAAAATATTTTTCTTCAAAATAAATAAAAATTGGAATTTAAAATTTTCAAAAATGTCACCTTTATTCTATTTAAAGTCTCAAATTGTAAAATTCAAATTGCACTAAGCCAAAATTGACTGAAGATGGAAATTGCAAGAAAATTGACGACTTGACGAATAAGTGTGGAGATTGATCAAACCCGGTGAGATTTCGAGCCTTTTAATTTTTTATGAGTTTTTAAATCGATCCGAGTTTATGATTAACTCAAAGTTCTTTTCAGCGTTTTAATAAGCCGTTGATGATCTCAATCCTTTGTTTTGATCGGTTATGGGAAATGTGTGAAATGTTGTCTCGAAATTCATGCTAAATATATCTCAAAACTTATTTAATATAGAGATGCATATGGTAATGTGATTAGAAATTTGGACAATAAAGTAGGCCCTCGTTTGTTCAACCCAAAAATATTAGCCAAAATAAAGTTGCAAAAAAATTATCCCTTTGCAACCCACTTTGAGCCTAATAAAATATTTCCCTTTCGTTTGATAACTCGAAAAAACCAAATAGCCCGGAATTGTGAAAATTTGGAAATTCATCAAGTAAGTCCAAAGTGTGTAATAAAAAAGGGGCAAGAAAAGAAAAATAGCAACAAAAAAAATGTGAAAAAAAGAAAAATAGAAAAAGAAAGAGAAAAATGATCAAATGCCCGAAAAAACACTAATGGACGTCATGAGGACATTTTCCAATTCCGAACATTCCGTCCATTTTAACCCAAAAAGTCCTAACCGAGTTCGAATGGCGAAACTAATTAACTGCATGGAGAGCTAAGAAATGAAAAGATAATAAAAGAGATTAAAATGGTGTGATTAAGAGTGATGTTTCCCATTTCCTAATAACTGTATTCCGATGATGAGATCTTTTCACCATATATTTCCTTCTTTTCAATTTTGTATGCGTGAATTTATGTCCATTATATTTAATATTTATATCATATATATTGAGAGAAAATAGCCACAATCTGAGTGATTCGTTTGTGAGTGCAACTGTAAGAATTTGAATCAAAATGAATTTTTGGAAAGTAACGTAATGCTTAATCGGTGGAAATTTGAGGTTTAATTTCTCGCTTTGCACACATACACTATGGTTTAAGACATTTGAATATGAAGTCATGGTGATTATTTTTTGAAAAGTTTAAATTGTACAATTTTTAAAAATATTTTGATATTTATTTAAGTCAATAAAGAATTTTGTGGGTGTATTCACTGCAAACCCTCACGAGACAAAACTCGTCCTAGTAGGGTAACCTGGAGGTTTAAAGGCTTGTTGCATATGCTCAATGCAATCGCTTGCATGTGAAAGTGGAATTTCATTTTAATAAAGGAATTCTCAAGAGTGGAATTTTAGTTTGCTTCATTTACATTGCCCGGGACGTGCAAAGTTCTAAGTTAGGGGGATTTGGCCAAGCATAAATTCTTCTGAATTTAGCCCCTTAATTTAGTAATTTTAATATCTCGAACAGTGTAATTGAATCGCTTTTATCCCATATCATTACCAATGACTATTTCTAACGAGCACCCCGAGTTTCATGAATATCTTATTGATTTTACAGGTATTTAGTGCAAGAAAAGAAAGAAAAAAACCGGAAGAAAGGAAGAGAAGAAAGGAAGAAAAAGTCTGTAAATTAAAATAATAATTTCCTTTTTAAATAAATGCGGAAGCGTATAAAGGATGGTTCAACAAATAAACAAGGCCAAATTTTGTTTTCTCAAAACAAATTACAACATAATTCAAGTCCTAGAATTTTCCTAAGTCATGATTATTCATTTAAACAAAGTTAGGCGAAACCAATTTTAGCAAAAGACTTGAATAAACCAAATATACCCAATATTAAATTAAAGTCCCAATTTAAATTAGTGTGATTGTAAAACCAAATTTTATCTTGAAATTAATCTAGCATGCGTTCTAAGTGATATAGAGCAAGATAAAATCAACAGTCACACAACACCGCGATGTACGAGGAAAAACCCACTAACGGGAAAAAACCTCGGGACAGCCCTAGCCTCAAATCCACTAAAAACGGTATTACAAAATACAAGACAAAAGACTTACTTCCTAAACTCGAACCCTCTCAAGCCGTGATGCTCCTTCTTGTATCAACCTCCAATTAGCGGATAACCAACGGAGCTCCACCGTGGTCTCGAAATTCACCGATGGGACATTATATGGTCACCGTCACCCAAGCATGGAGCCTTTCTCCTTGCGGGTAGAATCTCAACAAAAGTCTTCTTTGTGATGGGGTGTAGAAGCAAACCCGAAACGTCTCTTGAATTCGGTAGAGAAAACCGGTGCCAAATAACTCCAAGCAATTGATATGAATATAGAAACTTGGATAAACAATTATAGGGTGTAGACTAGAGTGTGTATGAATTTTTCATTAAAAATTAACACTCAAAACTTGAACATTTTCCAAAATAAATTTTCTCTCAAACTCTCTCTAAGAGATGGATATGGAATGGAAAAGTTGTCTTGGAAAATGTGTTTCCCGCACATAATAATGCATGAAAAAAGTTGGTTGAAAACCAAGTGGAGGAGTGGGGAAAAACTGCAAAAAACTGTCAAATAACTGTTCCCGCTGGAAGTTCGTTCGAACGAACTTGATTCTCGTTCGAACGAGACTTCTAACGAGTGACCAGCCTGGGCTCGTTAGAAGTTCGTTAGATACTTCGTTAGAACGAGAACTCGTTCGAACGACATATCGAACGACATATCGAACGACTGTCCAGTTAGGGTCGTTGGCAAAACTCGTTCGAACGACCAAACTCGTTCGAACGAAATCTGGTTCGAACGAAAAAACTCGTTCGAACGACATTTCTAACGAACGTCCAGAAAGTTTATAAAATGCGATTTTGGCCCAGAAACTTTTATATACTTATTTTTAAGTTTCTAATTGATTCTTTCTGAAAATAAAATGCAGTTTTTATTAACCTAACATCCAATACAAATTGTTCCAAACTCCTATATAAATATAATTACATTCATACCTTGGGAGCATGGAACCTTAGTTGATGACGTAGAAACGAGGCACGCAAACCGGCATTTTGATGAAGCTTTAAATTCTTTGCCGCTACGTCTTCAACATACACTTCATAGGCTTGAGAATATTACAATAAATACTATCCTATGAATAAATGTTTTTGTCCGAAATTGAGCCAAAACTATATATGGACTCAATTGGAAATTTGTGTCCTTACAAATCTCCCCCTTTGGCTATTCCGGGACAAAAACCAAACAAAAAATCCTAAAGGGCCGTCAAGCTCACTAGACTCAAAACATAACCCGCCCAATCTTGACTCAACCCAAGGATTAAACTCTTTGCCTAGAAAGATGCCGCTTTATAATAATTCCTGCACACTTAAGCAAACTCATCAAATGCATAGGGAATATCAAAATATTAAATGAAATTAATTAATTACTCCCCCTAAATTAATTCTCCCTTTAAACACAAGACCTACTTAGAAAGACGTCTCCCCCTAAGATAAATCTCCCTCAAACGAAGATACGATAATAATAGGATTGGATACCATTTCTCCCCCTATCATCAGTATCATTCTCCCCCTTTTTGTTCGGGAATAGACAAAGGATAAAGAACTAATAAACAACACGTGAAAGCTTAAAGTGAGAAGACATGAAAGCATATGGGCAATAAAAGCAGGGCAAAGACAAACAAATATCATATATATATACATTAGAAATATACCAATATAGTACTTGCATATATATAGATATAAACAAACACATGACACAAAATACAATAAGTTTGCACACTCGTAGGGCAAAAATGTGTCATATGGAAATGGAAGTGTAGGGGTGTGAACTAGCAACAATTAAATTTAGACCCAAACACTTAGGAAACGTTCACGGAGTTCTCATTTGATTGCAAACTTCATCACAGTTAAATATAACCTCATGTGACAATATAAAGATTGAACTCAATGAACAAACATACACAATGCATACAAGCCTAGCATGATGATGATTCTATAAACCAAATAGAGTCATGACATTAAAGACAACTAGGATAAACGGACATTGTGCAAACCGTTGATATACCATCCAATTCTCCCTCAATGAGCATATATATTCTTTTGTTTGTGAATGAATATATCAAACAAACATAGGCCTTGGCAATTGCTTTTTGTTTAATGCCAAATATTCTGTTTTTAGGCCTTTGGATCACGTATTTCTTTTAGATCCAATCAACGGTGGCTTACTATCGCAAAGGATTTAATTCATCCTTTCGGAGCCCTTCCCCGTGCATATATGAATTTATCATGTTTTCATTTTTCACACAAATCTCACATGCAACGGATTTTGACATGCACTAGTCCTCCTAGGTCATAGATATGTAGATGACTAGATTGATAGGAGAACACCTCAAAAAGCTCAAATATAACATGTGACATTAAGATTTCAAAAGAGCTCGTGCATGTGTGAATAGAGGCATATAGAAATAGAATCCATTTAAACAATACAAAATCCAACTACTCCATATAAAACATGGTAAAGAACATTTTAAGGATTGAAAATCTAAACCAAAAGTTCTAGCCACATGGCAGCGTAAACGATAGGATTCGAACACAAATATATGCCACATAAAGTGTGTCAAACAAAAATACACACAAAACAAAATCTTTTTGAGTTTTTAACATTTTTAATCAAAAAGAAATATTTACTCAAAAGGACAAACAAAAATCATTTGTATTTTTCATTAAGCTTAAATGAAATAAATAAAACACAAATGATAAACAAAAATCTTTTTTATATTATGAAGTCGATTCAAACACAAAAAATAATACAAAAAGATAAACAAGTCATAATTTCTAGCATGTGATATGAAATAAGGCAATGATTAGAAAATGACTAAACCAGCATACATTTAGCATATGAATATAGCATGAAGTACAAACGCTAAAGTATGCAAACACTAACACATTCATCCTTTAGATTTAGCAAGGGAGGAAGCATGTGTAAGTAAATGAGAATCAAAATCCCTATTTTGTAAGGCAACCAAGTCGGATTTCCTAACCCAAATTAATGAAGAATTACTATCTTAGGATGTAGGAACGTTAGCTATCGTGGTTACTTTACTATGGGATTTTATAGGAATTCGTTTAAGATCTAAACAAAATTTCTTAAGATGACCTTGTCGACCACAATGTGTACAAGTGAGAACATGTCGAGAAGATTTACTTAAGGAGTGATCTTTAAAAGTATTCCTAGTTGATTCTCCTAAAACATTGGTTTGGGCATTATGAGTAAATTCATTACAAGGATTGAAGCCTAAACCACAAGTGTCATTTTTAATTTGGATCGTTCCTAACATTTTATCAAGTTTTTCCGAACGACATTCCAAATCAAATTTGACATTACTAGAATCTTTTAATTTATTTTCCAAATCTAAAATTTTAGCTTCTAGTAAAACATTTTGCTCTTCAAAAGTAAGAAGCTCCTTTTTCAAGGATTCCATTAAACCCCTAAGGCTATCTCTCTCGCCTTCTACATAGTTAAGCTTCTCTTGAAGAGTCCTCTCATGTGTCCTAAGGTCTTCTATTAAGGCACTTTCATCAATGACCTTGACACTCTCTCTTAAACTTGCTTCTAACTTCAAATTAGCTCTTTTCAATTTAATAGATTCTTTATATAATTCATGAAAAGCATTTTGAAGTTCACTCATATCAACCTCATCTTCATTTTCACTCTCTCTTTCTTCTTCACTCTCACTATCATCAAAAATAAGAGAATCATGTACAATGACCTTGGAAGTGGCATGTGCTATAATTTCATCATTCGATGAGTTCTCATTATCACTCACATGTCTAGCCATAAAAGCCACAAAATTTTTCTTAGTGGGGGATTCGGGCTTCTCTTCCTTATCACTATCACTAAGGGCCGCATTATATGAAATGGGTCGTTTACCCTCTTTCCTTAGTTTAGTGGGGCACTCATAAGCCCTATGGCCATAACCTTCACAACCAAAACATTTATTAGACTCGTCCCTATCAATATTTTCATTACTAAGTTTAGGGATCTTATCGGCTTTAGAAATCTTCTCGTTTTTATCATGTTTAGAAGATTCAAATTTCTTAAAATCATTTTTAACTTTATCTTTGTTAAATTTAAGAAAATTTCTAAATTTACGAGCAAACAAAGCCATATCTTCCGAGTCACTATCACTATCGCTCTCTACTACTTGTTTAACCTCTTTGCGGGCTTTTAAAGCAACGCCCTTTTTAATTTTCTTTTTAGTTTTAGAGGGAAACATATCTAGTTCATAGGTTTTTAAATCACCTACAAGCTCTTCTAATTTCGTAGAGGCTAAAGTGGGTAAAGAATTTAAAACGGTCACCTTTGGAATAAATCTATCGGGTAGTGACCTCAAAATTTTCTTTACAACACGGTCGTCAGGTATTTTCTCTCCCAAGTTAAAGGATGAATTAACAATATCAGACAGTCTAGCATAGAATTTATCAAAAGTTTCTTTTTCATCCATTTTGATAGTTTCAAATTGAGTAGTGAGGTTTTGGAGTTTAGAAGCTTTAACGACACTCGTTCCTTCATGAGTTAATTGTAAAATATCCCAAACTTCTTTAGCGGTTTCACACGTCATAATACGTCGGAATTCATTCGGTGCGACAGCGCTAAATAAGGCATTTAAACCACGGGAATTAAAATTTGCAAGCTTAAACTCATTTTCGGTCCATCTATCGACGGGTTTGGGAACTTGTTCATTTTCAATTAAATGTGTTGATGGAGTCCAACCGTTAACAACAGACATCCAAACACGTTCATCGATAGATTTAAGTGCCGATTTCATTCGCGCTTTCCAATACGCGTAGTTAGAACCATCAAAAATAGGAAATTTTGAAAATGGGGAAAAATCCATATTTAGCCAAAAAGTAAAGGATCTTTAACGAAATAATTTATCGTTTTTGGCTCTGATACCAATTTGTAAATTAAAATAATAATTTCCTTTTTAAATAAATGCGGAAGCGAATATAATTGATGGTTCAACAAATAAACAAGGCCAAATTTTGTTTTCTCAAAACAAATTACAACATAATTCAAGTCCTAGAATTTGCCTAAGTCATTATTATTCATTTAAACAAAGTTAGGCGAAACCAATTTTAGCAAAAGACTTGAATAAACCAAATATACCCAATATTAAATTAAAGTCCCTATTTAAATTAGTGTGATTGTAAAACCAAATTTTATCTTGAAATTAATCTAGCATGCGTTCTAAGTGATATAAAGAAAGATAAAATCAACAGTCACACAACACTGCGATGTACGAGGAAAAACCCACTAACGGGAAAAAACCTCGGGACGGCCCTAGCCTCAAATTCACTAAAAACGGTATTACAAAATACAAGACAAAAGACTTACTTCCTAAATTCGAACCCTCTCAAGCCGTGATGCTCCTTCTTGTATCAACCTCCAATTAGCGGATAACCAACGGAGCTCCACCGTGGTCTCGGAATCCACCGATGGGACATTATATGGTCACCGTCACCTAAGCATGGAGCCTTTCTCCTTGCGGGTAGAATCTCAACAAAAGTCTTCTTTGTGATGGGGTGTAGAAGCAAACCCGAAACGTCTCTTGAATTCGGTAGAGAAAACCGGTGCCAAATAACTCCAAGCAATTGATATGAATATAGAAACTTGGATAAACAATTATTGGGTGTAGACTAGAGTGTGTATGAATTTTTCATTAAAAATTAACACTCAAAACTTGAACATTTTCCAAAATAAATTTTCTCTCAAACTCTCTCTAAGAGATGGATATGGAATGGAAAAGTTGTCTTGGAAAATGTGTTTCCCGCACATAATAATGCATGAAAAAAGTTGGTTGAAAACCAAGTGGAGGAGTGGGGAAAAACTGCAAAAAACTGCCAAATAACTGTTCCCGCTGGAAGTTCGTTCGAACGAACTTGATTCTCGTTCGAACGAGACTTCTAACGAGTGACCAGCCTAGGCTCGTTAGAAGTTCGTTAGATACTTCGTTAGAACGAGAACTCGTTCGAACGACATATCGAACGACTGTCCAGTTAGGATTGTTGGCAAAACTCGTTCGAACGACAAAACTCGTTCGAACGAAATCTGGTTCGAACGAAAAAACTCGTTCGAACGACATTTCTAACGAACGTCCAGAAAGTTTATAAAATGCGATTTTGGCCCAGAAACTTTTATATACTTATTTTTAAGTTTCTAATTGATTCTTTCTGAAAATAAAATGCAGTTTTTATTAACCTAACACTCAATACAAATTGTTCCAAACTCCTATATAAATATAATTACATTCATACCTTGGGAGCATGGAACCTTAGTTGATGACGTAGAAACGAGGCACGCAAACCGGCATTTTGATGAAGCTTTAAATTCTTTGCCGCTACGTCTTCAACATACACTTCATAGGCTTGAGAATATTATAATAAATACTATCCTATGAATAAATGTTTTTGTCCGGAATTGAGCCAAAACTATATATGGACTCAATTGGAAATTTGTGTCCTTACAAAGTCAAAGGGCAAAAGCGTAAGTTTACACCCAAAGTTCGGATTTGAAGCTTAAATGAAAGTTGAAGATCATCATTTCACAAGAGCGTGGGAAGAAACGAAAATCAAATCGGAACTCTGGATCAAAAGTTATGACAAGTTAAAGTTGGAAAGAAAAAGTTAAAATTGAAGGATTTCGGACCGATCCGGTTGATATCGGATCGATCCGAAATGTCACCATTCCAGTAGCCCTCGGATTGATGCAGAACCAATTAAAACCAAACCAATCTAATGGGATCCAGACCGGTTTGATAGAAATAAAAAAGAACCGATCTGTTACTGAAAAACGAACCAATCCGATGAGATCCGGAACGGTCCTACTGTTCAAAATTCTGGCATTTATTATGGAGCTGAAGAGGTGAAAATCTTGGAATAGCTTGTACAACTAATCGCTATTAGCTGTCAAAACATGCTGGTTGGTGTTAGAAAAGGCCAAACCCTAGGAGCCTTTGGGGGAAGAGCCTTTTTGAGAGTGTTTTTTTTAGTTCTTTTTCTTTACAGGAGCCTTTTTAAGAGTGTTTTTTTTAGTTCTTTTTCTTTAGAAGAGCCTTTTTTAGAGTTTTTTTAGTTCTTTTTCTTTAGTAGACAATTTCATATTCTGAGAAAAACCCTAGTTTGTAAGTTTGAGGAAGAAGGAGTATTCTGGATTCAAGTTCATCTCTTTTCCCTAGTACTGATTACAAGTTTCAATTTTCAATCCAAGTATCAATTTCCATTCTCTTATTTATTCTCAATTTTATTTCAATTCAATTCAAAATTGTTTTGCAATTTTCTTTTGAAACAATGTTTCTTAGATACATAATTCCATGCATAGTTATGAATTTGTTTTCTCATAAAACCATGTCTAGCTAAATTTTCGAGGGTTGGGATACATGAACCCATCCTGAGGTAAATTACCCAAGTAGAAAATAGAGTGTAAATTAAATATTGACTGAATCATGTATGGAAATTATACGAACATAGTAGATCTTTTAATATCTCTTACCCTAGGTACTTGGGATGTTTAAAAATACTATGCAAGTGTAATTGTTCTACACTGCTTTATATTTACCTTTGATTTCATATGATGCGGGCTAGTTCCCTCATATATGTAATGCTTAGGATCTATAAAGACTGGATTCAGTCAATATTTTAATTTAAAATTCTAGTATTCTATACGGTAAATTACTAGGGATTGGGGGATTGTATTCCAACCTATTTTCTCTCATACTCATATCTATTTTCTTTACAATTCTTAGTGTTTTTGTGCACGTAGTTTATTTTTATTTCATCACCAATTTGAAATTTCAACCCATCAATCATCTTTTTTTTCTTTTGAGTAACCATTTGAAGATTAAAATAAAATTTCCTATGTTATTAACAATTGCCAATTTCTGATCACTGTGGAGACGATCCCGACTTGTCAGATTATTACTAACGCGACAGGCTTGCACTTGAGCCTAGAGAGAACACACTTCTAAGACAAATTCTTAGTCGCGTCAGTCACATTCGATTCTAGTTATAGCTTGAAAAAGCATTTATGAAGGATAACATTTCATGTCCTCCTCCAACATCCACCAATATGTTGATCCTTAGAAGCGGGTAAAAGTCTTTGGGGAATACATCATTCAAATTTGAATAGTACACACACAATTTCCATTTGATAATATACTTCCTTGCCATGAATACATTTGAGAACCATTCAAGATACTTGACTTCTCACACAAACTTGGCATCAAGAATTTTTCTGACCTCGACGGGAGCCACCTGGATGCATTCGAGGGAAAAGGTTAGCTTCTTTTTCTTTATTGTTAGAAAGGTATGATCGATGTTTAATAAATGGATTGTCACCGAAACCGCAATGCATGACATGTCCTTCTGATCTTAGGTGAACGAATTATGATGGTGCCGAAGTAAAGTTATAATATTTTAATGCTTGGGGATGTCAGAGATGAACCCACGTATACCACATTTTTCAGTTGTCCTTCACCTATAGGGAATCTAAGTGTGGTCTTCAACTAAAAATACTCCCTTGGGATCTCTCCTAGGGTCCAACACATCAATAATAAAATATTCTATTTTTTCTTCGCAGGGTGAAGTAACAACTTATATCAAGAGATTGACTTCATTATAGGATTTCTATTCCATTCGACATCGAGACCAAATGGTTAGGAACTTGATGGAAAAAACTTTCTTAAAAGCCCAAGTCTCATCCGTCCCAGCAAGAAATTGTAAGCTAATGGAGATCTGATGATCAAGAACTCCCCCTACAAAGTTACTAATTTTGGGATCTTACCCATGGTGATATATAATTTGATCACCCCCTCACGATGAAATTCTTCCCCATTGAAAGCGAGAAAAAGTCCCTTCACTAGACTTTGACAAGTTTTGATCAGTTACATCTTCTCAAAACAATTGTAATAAATGAGTTCACTGAACTTCCACTGTCATTCATGATTCTCTTAGTAACCCATTTAAAATGATCACCTTGATGAGGAGGGTACTGTCATGGGGCCTAATCAAATTATAAGAGTCTTTTGTCATAAAGACGATTTTTTCTAAATCTTTTAATGGTTTGGGTGTGTAGATATCCATAGCTTCTCCCTATTCCCCGTGTACACATTTTTGGTGGAGTTTGATTACCCATCCATTATAGATCCCTAAGAAATCATCCTAATTCATCTGGATTGATGGAATTTTTCTATAAACTTATCCTAATTTGGATCTTTGAGGGCCCGGTCAAACTCACTCAATCAAATTATTTTACTCTGACAATCATCATTCTATTTTTCTTTTCAATCATTTGACCTTCTATCCGACTATTCAAAGAACTCATGCAAGTGCCTCCTTTGGATAAGAGACTCTATTCTTTCATTTTGAAGGTGAAAATAATTATTTTGTGGATATAATAGGGGTGAAAGCTTCAATACTTATTTGAATTCTTTCTAGACATTCGAGTTTTTAATTTTCTTGGGTAGTTAAGCATGCACACATCTGGAATGGTCGCTAGTACCTGCACAACCAATGCAATGAGCTGAATGAACCGATTGAACCTAAGGCGATCCTTACATGTACTTTTTCCAATCTTATCTTATTCTTTCTTTGATCTCCTCATGATTCGTTATCTCATGGATCATTTTTTCATTGAAGAGGAGAAATATATTGATTGTATCCTCAACCCAAATATTCTTCTCTATCTCCCTCATGAGGTTCGTCACGTGGGTATGTGGACTACTAGAGAGGGATTATTGAAAGACAAATCCACCAGTCGTTCATCCAGATGATCGATTTTCAAAAGTTCATCATTCAACCATTTGATGAAATCTCTTAGTGTTTCCTTTCCGCCTTTATATATATGAAGAGATAATTGGTTTTCTTCTTATGGAGTTGGAAATTAATGATGTTTTGTATAAAGAGGTCCATGATTTCACTAAAATAGGTAATGGTGTTTAGCGTCAATCGATTAAACTATGTCCCCATTGACCCTTTGAGTGTTTTGGTGAACTCTCTTCACCATCTAATCAGGAATGCCCATAAAATTTATCATGACACCTCACCTATTTTAACCACGGGTGATTAATCCTTTATCATAATAATCAAGAACCTCATTTGTTTAATTCTTAGCATCACTGTCGAAAACTTTTTTAATTTACTAACCAACTATGTTAAATTAAACTGGTGCCAAATTTTATCTTTCATTATAACAACTTGCGAAATAAAATAAAAGAACATAACCAAACCATCCATGCAATACAATAGTCTACAGTAATCACATAATAAATAACTGAATAGATAATACCGAATAAATCATCGGTTCCCAAAAAAACATCCAACCACAAGTCTAAAGTAAATAAAACTTCATCTAAAACAAAGTCTGATAAATATTAAATAACAGAAATGCTGAATCGTTTAAAGGGAAAACATGCCCAAATGAAATATTGAAATGAAATTCTAATCTAGAAATGAATAACTTAAGCGTCTATATCAATCCTGCATGCCTCCACAAGTGCTACAGCTACGCATCCCATGAATGAATCATCATGCTCGGCGTCCCTGTGGATGGAGACCTAAAATATTTCAAAAAATAGATTTAACAAGGTTAGATACACACCTTTTGAAATATTTTTCAACTATTCAAATAATGGTTTAAAAGAAGTTATTATATACACACGTTAGTTCCACGTACACTCCATTGAGTTCCTCACCTCTCAACTAAAGTGCAGCTATGCTACCCAACCTAACTAAACAAAAGTATCTACTAACCACCAAAGGTTTAGCTCATCGGTACTGCCCATACGATACATTACTATACTCCCAATAATTAATATTACTCGCATATTATTATTGAATCATTATTTAAGTTTCTCTACTTAAATCACTTTTAGATGTACATAATCTATTAGTTCTACCATTAAATATAAGTAGATTTATCACACTTATATATATTTATCACACTATAATATACATAGCTATAACATCCCCCGGAATGGCCACCTAGATGCTTGCATACTCTTCTATCATGTCTATGTGCCTATCGTACCGAATCAAGGGTTGTCCGTTCAGAATATCTCCTTGAACCCCCAATCAAACAACACACAATGGAGGCTAACATAGTTCTAAGACATTGGGATACTCCCATACCTAACGTACCCAAATGACACGCCGATCCCATTAATACACATCCTATAGTTATCCTCCCTAAGTTCTATGTTTTGGGGGACAAATCTATACCTCACTGAAATCATCAAGGTGGGATCGTCCTCTGCACGAAACCTCTCGTGACCGCAGGCAATGTAGGTATGTTCACACACATAATCAAATCACAACTATAGGTATTCACTCAACCTATATATACATATTATTCAGTAGGTATACACACAACCCATCATATAAACCCTTATGTAGCATATATCTCTCGAATACTCAATGTACTCATTATGACCTCTTTTTATATATTCCCGAGTATCACTCGTTACCCGAAGGGTCCTAGTTGCCCCTTCATTAATATCAGTAGTTAATATATCTCTATCCTACTGGTTCACAACTTGGGTTTATTCACACTCTCCGTAAACCGTTTCGATTTTCAAAATTCCTTAAAATTCATATTATGCCCAAAAGGTCCTATCCTTCTTTCTCTCATTTTGACTAACCAAATCCTTACCATAGTCTACTGGTAGTTAATAAGTTCCTCTTTATAGTCTAAGAATAATAAAAAAGTAACCCTCAGTTGATTATTTATGAAATTTAAGGCATAAAATAAAATTTTTCCAAAATTTAGGCAGTCGAATCGATTCGGTGAAGAACCCAAATCAATTCGCTTACCGAATCGATTCGGTCATCAAGTCAAACCGACTCACACCTGATAGTGTTGTCTTCTTTGTTTAACTGTTACGATTTCTTCCATTGTTAACCATTCAATTCCCTATTAAACCTTCCCAACTCCCATATGAGGTTCTCAAATATCAAGTATACGTGTAAGAACAATTTCTAATGTAATAATAACTTCAAATCTCTAAGGAATCAATCCATAAACAGATTAAATTTTAAAAAATCTTAAAGCCATAGTTTATGAGTTTCTTCATGAAAGTCCAACTAGATTTCCAAATTTATTCCACATTATTCAACATAAATATCAGGTTTCATCATATAAATCTTAATGGATTAATCCTACGTGAATTTCCAACCCCAAATCATGCATTACACCCTCTAAATCCAATGAATTTATCAATTAAATCATGAAATTTAAACCCAACCTTACATGTGTATTATAAGATGCTTTAAAAACTTCAAGATAAACACTTTCCTTTGCAATAGTTGATCTGATTTCATTTTTTAATAAAGAGGATCTTCACTTGTTCCAATCACATTTTCGACGACTATGGTGATGAGAAAAGGTATGACAAAGCCTAGGTTCTTCTCTTCTTTCTCTCTTGTGATCCCTCATCTCGCAAGATTGTATTAACCCTAGACTCTCACTCCAAGGGGATGATATAATCTTTCAATTTTCGGAGTTCACTTTACCCTAGTCCACCAAATGATCGAAATGCCCTCATATGGTGTCGGGTTGGTCAAAAATTACCTCGGGACCCAAACAATACACCCGGGTATACCTTTTCTACTATTTGGACCCATTTGAAATAGACCGTGATCTCAAAATCGCCATCCGAGTCACTCTACAATAATTTCTTATCTCGACCTCAAATAGTCTACACATGACACCAGGTTGACATATAACACTATCACATCACTATCACTCGCTATGACATAAAATAACTATTTACTATTCCCTTAGTAATTTTATTTAAAAACATTAATCATTTTGTATCCTGATTATTATTTTAATCAACACGTTATATTTAATTCAATTAAATTAGGGCACACATGTAATTTAAAAATGATCGAATCAAACAAATCTTAGATACTCGAAAATATGGGGTGTTATATACTTCGCCGAAATTTCACCCTCGAAATTGGTACGTACCTATGGTGAATAACTCTGGATACTTCTTGTGCATGTCATTCTCCTGATCCTGTGTAGACTCATCCATATGATGCTGCCCCCACTGAAATCGAACTAAGGGTATCACCTTAGACTGCATCTTTCTCTCACTACGATTAAGTATAGCTACTAGTCTCTCCTCATACGAGAAGTATGGATGTAAGTAGATCTCCTCTGATGGAACATGCCAAAAATCTCTCTCGCTCCTCCAATATCTCTTCAGCGATGACACGTGGAACATATCCTGAATCCACTATAAGTGCTCTCGTAGGCCATCCTATACGCAACTAGTCACACCCTCTCAATGATCGAAAAAGGCCCCACATATCTTGGTGCCAACTTGCCTTTCTTGATGAAACTCATGACTCCCTTCATAAGGGACATCGTCACAAAAACCTAGTCATTAATCTCCAACTCTATGTTCCTCCTGTTTGCATCGACGTAACTCTTCTCCCTATCCTGAGCTATACGAATACATACTCGAATCAACTCAATCTTGGAAGTGGTGTTCTAAATCATCTCTAGCCCTAATACTTGTTATCCCTCACCTTAACCAAAGAGCAGGGAAATGATAAGTTTATCCGTACAGTGCCTTACATGGTGTCTTTCCAATAATGAACTGGTAAGATTTGTTATACACAAACTCCACTAAACGAAGGTACCCCATAAGTCAAGTACGCACAGCCTCAACATATCCTATAGAATTCGATTAACTCTATCCGTCTGCAGATCCGTATGTGGGTGATATGAGGTATTCAAACATAAATTCATGTCCATAGCCTTCTATAAGCTCTGCCAGAAATAGAACACAAAGATCTTGTAACGATCAGACACAATATTAAATAAAACTCTATGCGATCTACCAATCTCTGGAATAAATAACTACGCATACTAACTCATCTCATAATCTATAAGAACCGATAGAAAATGGGCCACCTTAGTCAATCGATCCACTATCACCCATATGGAGTCGTGACCTCGGTGCGATGTCAGTAATTCGGTAATGAAATCTATGGAGATACTCTCCCACTTCCATACGGGAATCTTGAGTGGATGTAACATCCCCATCGGTCTCTGGTGGTTTACCTTCACTAGCTGACAGGTAGCAAACTTTGAGAAAAACTCGATTATGTCTCGCTTCATCCTTAACCACCATTACTGCCTACGCATATCCTGGTACATCTTATCCCCCAGCAATATGTATCGCAAACCTCAACCCGTGAGAGTTTGTCATCACTGCATGTCCCAAATCTTCATCCTATAGAACCATGAGCCTCCCATGAAAGTATAAGCCTTACTCAAAACTAATCATATACGAGTCTGCCTTATCCGCTAGCAATTGGCATACTCTATCCTAGCAAAACTAATACCCTATATAAGCTTTCACTAACAGCATAACATTCTTTGGAGTGATAGCCAAAACGGATATACAAGTTATGTAGACCTCGTCATCATGTCAAAGATCCTTCCACTTCGCCTTCCAAACTTCTATTATCTCTCCAGCAGGCCGTCGGCTCAACGCGTCTGTCAGTATGTTAGCCTTTCCAGGATGATACAAAATACTAAACTAGTAATCCTTCATGAACTCTAACCGTCTCCTCTGCCTCATGTTCATATCCTTCTGTGTGAACAAATACTGAAGTAATTTATAGTCCGTAAACAAGGTAAACTTCTCTCCCAAAAGATAATGCCTCCAAATCCTCAAGGCAAACACGAACTCTACTAACTTTAAGGCATGTGTGGGGTAATTCCTCTCATAGGGTTTAAGCTTGCGAGACACATAATCTATAGCTCTCTCCTCCCGCTATAATACACCCCCAAATCCCCGCAAGGATGCATATATGTAAACACAGTACTCCATTCCTCCCTTAGGCAGTGCAAGCATAGGTGTTAAGGTCAATTTGTCCTTTAACAGCACCCCCTTATGAGTCAGATTCATCAACGGATTCATAATCTTTGATAAACCCCTAATGAATCGCAGATAGTATCTAACCAGTCCCAAAAAATTATAAACCTCGATTGGTGTCGTGGGTTATCCCCACTTCCTCACCATAGATACGTTTCCCGGATCAATTGCAATACCCCTGTCAGACACAATGTGGCCCAAAAACTGTACATTTCAAAATCCAAAACCAAACTTCTCAAATTTGGCGTAGAACTGGTGCTCCCGTAGTGTTTGCAAAATCCTCCGCGGATGCTTAACATGTTCATCCTCCGTAGGAAACTAAACTAGAATATCGTCGATGAACACGATCACGAGCTGGTTAAGGAATGCTCATAAAACCCAGTTCATTAGATCCATGAACACTACTGGTGCATTGGTGAGCCCAAATTGCATCACCCTAAACTCATATGAACCATACCATGTCAGAAAAGCAGTCTTAAGAATGTCCTCCTCTCTGACGCGGAACTGATGATAACCCAAACTCAAATTTATCTCAGAGAAGTAATATTCTCCCCTTAGCTAGTCAAACATATCATCGATCTGAGGCAAGGAGTACTTATTCTATGTCCTGGCCGTGTTAAAATCTCTGTAATCGATACATAACCGAAGTATCCATCCCTCTTCTTGATGAACAACATCGATGCACCCCTTAATTATGTACTCATTCTAATGAAACCTTATCCCAAAAAGCTGCTGAATCTACTCCCTCAACTCCCTCATCTCAGATGGGACCATATGATAAGGTGCTTAGGCAACATCGATGCACCCCTTAATTATGTACTCATTCTAATGAAACCTTATCCCAAAAAGCTGCTGAATCTACTCCCTCAACTCCCTCATCTCAGATGGGACCATATGATAAGGTGCTTAGGCAATAAAACTCGTACCCAGTGCTACATCAATAACGAACATAATTTCTTGGCTAGGAGATCGCCTAGGTATCTCCTCAAATACGTCCTCAAAGTCCCTCACCACTGGAATAGAGTCTATAGGGATAACCATATCCTATGAGGTCTTCTTCTCAATTTAATATAGATGTGCACTCGACCCTCCCTCAAGAAGAGGCATCGGCATTAGGAAGATCTCTTGCCCTAAAATAGAGAGCACAATGGTCCTCCTGAAATAATCCACTATCTCTCGGTATCCTTCTAATCAATCCATACCCAAAATGACATGATACCCCTATATATCTAACACTAGAAGGTCTGCGAGTAAAGATAATCTCCCCATATCAATGTCCCCACCCCTACAGATTGAGTGTATAAACAACCCACTATCTAACGGTGACTCTCCACACATGAGGAGACTATCGGTTGTCTCTAATAGATTGACAACTCGTGAAAATTTGGTCACTATGAAAGAGTGTGATGCCCTCACATCACATAATATCCTACCCTCAAGCCTGCGAATAGGAAATGTACCCTCTGCTATCGGTGGCGCCTGAGGTGCCTATGGTATAACTGCATTTCTAATGTTGTACACGCACCCATACTATACTGCCTCTGCTGCGGTGGGGCTGCTGGAGCTGGTGCTACAGGTGGTAACTGCGTCTTCTAGGCACCCTACTGTTGTGGTGATCTACCCTGTTGTGGGAAGTCTCTTCTCTTGTGGCCCGTTTGTCCATACATAAAACATTGGTTCGGGAAGTCTCTTTTCCTTTAACCCCGATGGCCCTATCGAGGCTGCCCCTGTTGTTGACCCCGGTAGCCTTGGCCCTACTGGCCTCCCCATTATTCCCTTGGCCCTGACAACCCTGAGAAACCCGTTGATGTTAATAACCCTGCTAGCTCTACCTGAAACCTCCATCAGGTAGGTAACCCCCGGATTTAAATCTCTTGGCCTGATCCCCTATTGGGGGTCTTGCCCCTAGTATCTGCCACAACTACTATTGCTGCGGTGCTTCGCTAGCACTACTCCCACCTACCTTACCCAACTGGCTAGGCTTACCTTCTCTCTTGCTTCCCTTCAGATGGAAGTGATGGTCTTGGAAATGTAGAAGTGCGGGATTGACGACATCGGTAAGGACATAAATTTCCAATTGAGTCCTTTATTGTTTTGGCTCAATTCTGGACAAAAATGTTTGTGTCATAGGATAGAGTTTTTTATCATCCTTCAAGCCTATAACATACTAAAGTTGAAGACGTAGCGGCCAAGTTTGTAAAGATTCATCAAATATCGGTTTAGTGTGCCTCGTTTCTACGTCATCAACAATGTTCTAATGATCCTAAGGTATGAATGCATTTGATATATATATATATATATATAGGAGCTTGGAAATTTATTAGGTGCAATTTATAATTTTTCTAAACGACTTTGTTTTACTCAGAAAAATATTTTTTAGAACTTTCCATAAAAGTTTTGGGCTTAAAATTAATATTTTATTTTTCTGACACGTCGTTCGATCCACACTGGAATCTCGTTCGTACGAGATTTCCAGGTCATTTTCCAGGTCTTTCGAATGAGATTTCTGACAATTATTTTTTTTATTCTGGAATCTCGTTAGTAAATCCGTTCGAACGAAAAGTCATTCGAACAAAAAATTCATTCGAACGAGTTTTGGCGGGAATTTTTTTTGGGCAGTTTTTGACGATTTTTCCACTACTTTTCCCCACTATCTTTTGCCAGATTTGATAAGGTGCGGGAACCAACTTTTAGAACTAACTTTTCATACTATTGCAACTCCTAGAGAGAGTTTTTGAGTGTTCATCTTTCCAAAGAAAAGTTCATTGTTTAAGTGTATAGTTTTCCAAGAAAAAATCATTAAACACTTTTGTTTTCACCCATATTGTTTATTCCAAGTTTCAATATATATACATCTTGCATGGAGTGTTTGGAACCGGGTTTTCTCTACCACATTGAAGAGATCATTTGGGTTTACTTCTAAATCCCTGAAAGAAGAAGTTTGGTTTGCTACAGCATTCTCACATGGTGAAAGGCACTATGTGTGGTTGATGGTTGCTTCCTAGTTCCTCATTGGTGGATTCCAAGGTTTCGGTGGAGTCCGGGATAGTCAACTAAGCGGAGGTCAGTGCAAGAAGGAGCATCGGGGCTTGAAAGGAGTCGAGTCGAGTGTTGTAAGTCTTTTTGCTTGTACTTGTAAAATACCATACTCAGTGGACTTAAGGTTAGGGCCGTCTGATGTTTTTTTTCCGTTGTGGGTTTTTCCTCGTACATAGCGGCGCAGTGATTTATTGTTTATTTTATCTTTCGCAAAATTCACCTAGAATGCATGCTTAGGTAAAAAGATAAAATTTGGTTTAATCACTACTTACTTAAATTGGTACTAAATTAAGTTGGGTAATGTTTATGTTAATTTAATTTAAGTCATCACTTAATTTGATAAAATTGGTTTGGCCTAATTTAGGAATATTGAAAATATGACTTAGGCAAAATTTACTTGTATTAAATTATTTTTGGGGCTTAAAGTAAAAATTCACAAATTTGATTTTTAGTATAATTTTAATTTTGAAAAATTTAAAATTTGTTTTACATTAGTTTTAATTTCTGAGGAAATTAATTTTTAGTTTATGTACTTATTTCGTTGAACCATCTCGCTTCCGCATCTTATAAGGAAACTCATTTTGAAAAATCTAAAAATTGGGGGTCTACGTTCCCAACAAGTGGTATCAGAGCATTTTATTAAGATAAACTATCGTTTTCAAATTGGTATCAGAGCGGGATCGCTAAATTATTGCGTTTAAGATCCTTTAAATATTTTTGCTAAAAATGAAATTTTTCCTTTTATCAAAATTTCCTATTTTCGATGGTTCTAATTACGCGTATTGGAAAGCACGAATGAAATAGCCACTAAAATCTATCAACGAGAGAGTTTGGAATGTCTGTTGTTATCAAGTGGTCCCCACCTACTCATTTAGTAGATAATGAGCGTGTTCCCAAACTCACCGATAGATGGAGTGAGAATGAATTTTAATTTTTGTGGTTTAAATGCCTTGTTTAGTGCGGTCACACTGGATGAATTCCGTCGTATTATGACGTGTGACACCGCTAAAGAAGGTTGGGATATTTTACAACTCACTCATGAAGGTACTAGTGTCGTTAAAGCTTCGAAACTCCAAAACCTCACCACTCAATTTGAAACCATCAAAATGAACGAAAAAGAAACTTTAGATGAATTTTATGCTAGACTTTCCGATATTGTTAATTCATCTTTTAACTTGGGAGATAAAATACTCGATAACCGAGTAGTAAAGAAAATTTTAAGGTCCCTACCCGATAAATTCTTTCCAAAGGTGACCGTGTTAAATTCTTTACCCACTTTAGCCTCTACGAAATTAGAAGAGCTAGTAGGTGATTTACAAACCTATGAACTCGACATGTTTCCATCAAAAACTGAAAAGAAAATGGATAAGGGCATTGCTTTGAAAGCCCGAAAGGAGGAAAAACAAGTAGTAGAGAGTGAATGTGATAGTGACTCAAAAAATATGGCTATGTTTGTTAAGAAGTTTCAAAAATTTCTTAAATTTAACAAAGATAAATTTAAAAATGATTTTAAGAAATTTGAAAAAACTAGGCATGAAAATTCCATGAAGATCCCTAAAACTTCTAATGAAAATGTAAATAGGGACGAGTCCGAAAAGTGTTTTGGTTGTGAAGGGTATGGCTATAGGGTTTTTGAGTGCCTCACTAAACTAAGGGGAGAGGGTAAGAAACCAATTTCTTTTAATGCAACCCTTAATGATAGTGACAATGAAGAGGGACCCGATTCTCCCACTAAGCCTAACTTTGTGACTTTTATGGCTAGTCATATGAGCAACGATAATGAATCTTCTCATGAAGATATACAAACACATGACACTTCCAAGGTCAAAGTTTATGATTCCCTTATTTTTTATGGTAGTGAGAGTGACGAAGAGAGAGAGAATGAAAATGATGAGATTGATGTGAGTGAACTTCAAAATGCTTTTCAAGAACTTTATAAAGAATTTATTAAATTAAAAAGAGCTAATTTGAAGTTAGAAGTGAGTTTAAGAGAGCGTGTCAAGGTCGTTGATGATAGTGTGTTGGTTGAAGACCTTAGGACACGAGAGATAGCTCTTCGTGGGAAGCTTGAATATATAGAAGGCGAGAGAGATAGACTTAGAGGTTTAATGGAGTTAATGAAAAATGAGCTTCTCGAGTTTGAAGAGAGAAATGCTTTATTAGAGTCTAACATTTTAAAATTTGAAAATAAATTAAAAGACTCTAGAAAAGTCAAATTTGATTTGGAGTGTCATTCAGAGAAATTAGATAAAATATTAGGAACGGTCCAAATTAAAAATGACACTTGTGGTTTAGGCTTCGATACTTGTAATGAATCAACTCATAAAGCCAAAACCAATGTTTTAGGAGAATCTCCTAGGAAAACCTTTAGAGACCACTCCTTAGGTAAATCTTTTCGCCATGACTTTAGGTGTTCACATTGTGGTCGGAAAGGTCTTCTTAGGAAATTTTGTTTTGATCTTAAACGAGGTCCTAGAAAATTTCTACGTAAGGCAACCGAGGTAGCCAAGATTTCTACCCTCCGAGATCATCATTCGTCATAAGTCTGGGTGAGGATATTCGACTTGGTAGCTTTACAAGATAGGGTTTTTTATTCTCATTTGCTTTCACATGCTTCCTCCCTTGCAAAATCTAAAGGTTGAATGTGTTAGTTTTGTTTGCATACTTTAGCTTTTGTACTACATCTTATATTATCATGCTAATTGTATGCTTGTTTAATCATTTTCTAGTCCATATGCTTCATACTTAATCACATGCTAGAATAATGATTTTTGTTTATCTTTTGTATTATACTTCTTTCATTTTAGTTTTCTTTAAATGAAAAATACAAAAAGATTTTTGTTTATCATTTGTGTTTTACCTTTTAGTAATTTAGGCTTAATGAAAAATACAAATGAATTTTTGTGTCTTTTGAGTAAATATTTTTGTTATTTGGTTTAAAATTTTCAAAAAATAAAAAAGATTTTTATCTTGTGTGTATTTTAGTTTGAAACGCTTTATGTGGCATACACTTGTGTTAGAATCCCATCTTTTTCTCTCTCATGTGGCTAGAACTTTTTGTTTAGATTTTCTTAAAATTTATCCTCTTCTAGAGGTTCTTATCTTTGAGGTACGTCAAGGGTTCATAACATCACTTCCAGCTAAATTGTTTGTAGATTTGAGATGATTGATGGTGATGTTGTTTCTTCTTATATTAGAGTTTTTCATTTTATTGTAAATAAATCGGGACATTGTGGTCAGAATGGTATGTACCTGATTGTTTGAGATCGCACCTAAAGACAATCGAAATTACGGGATTGGGGTCGAATAATGGAGTTGAATAGTTGTGGTACTTTGTGGAGAATGCCAAAGTTTTGAACAGGTATGGGATTGTTTCTATTTTGAATGTATATTTGCACTATCTCTATTTTATTTGGATATATAATGTTTGAATAGGTACAACGTTGCTATAACAGGTACATAGATACTGCTGGGCTGTGGCAGTGGCCATACTGCCCAGTAGATTTTTTTTCAATTCTGCCCAGAATTGTCACGGTCATTGACCGTGACAAGTCCGTGACTTGTCATGATCAATGACCATGACAATTTTTTAAACACTGTCACGGTTTTGTCTCGGTCCTTAACCGTGACAAAGGTTGTCACGGGTAAGGCCCGTGACATGACCGTGATAATTCTAACGAACTTTTCACGGTCAATGACCGTGACAAGTCCGTGATAAAAAAAATTGTCACCCCCAGAATTGTCACGATCATTGACCTTGACAAGTCCAACTCGTCAAGGTTAATGACCGTGACAATTCGACAGATTTGGTGTTGTGTACCATGCTTACATGAAGTAGTTGGATTTTTTGTTACTTAAATGGATTCAATTTTTATATGCCTCAATTCACACATGCACGAGCTCTTTTGAAATTTATTCGTCACATGTTATATTTGAGCTTTGTGAGGTGTTCTCCTATCAATTTTGTCATCTACATATTTGTGACCTAGAAGGACTAGTGCATGTCAAAATCCATTGCACGTGAGATTTGTGTGAGATATAAAAAATGATGTATATAAATGTGCACGGGGAAGGGCTCCGAAAGGATTTATTATCCTTTGCGAATAGTAAGCCACTGTGTGCTTGGACCTAAAAGAAATACGTGGTCCAAAGGCCTAAAAATAATATATGGCATTAAAAAGAAAATAATTGCCAAGGCCTATGTTTAATTGCTATATTCATTCAAAAATATATATGCTTATTGAGGGAGATTGTATGGTATATCAACGGTTTGCACAATGTCCGTTTATCCTAGTTGTACTTTCAATGTCATGACTCTATTGGTTTGTAGAATCATTAAAAGTCTAGGCTTGTATGCATTGTGTATGTTTGTTCATTGAGTTCAATTTATATTGTCACATGAGGATATATTCAAATGTGATGAAGTTTGTAATCAATTTAGAACTTCGTGAACATGTTTTAAGTGTTTGGGTCTAAATTTAATTATTACTAGTTCACACCCCAACACTTCCGTTTTCATATAACACATTTTTGCCATACGGGTGTGAAAAGATTATTCCATTTTGTGTCATTTGTGTGTTTATATCTATATATATGTGCATGTGAATCTTTGGTATATCTAGAGTATGTATATATATGATATTTTTATTTGGTCTTTGCCGTGCTTTCTAGTCCATCTGTGCTTTAATTCATAATTGGTATCTATCTTGTTGCATTCTTTGTTGATATCACATGCTTAATACTTTATGTATCATATTGGTATCATTTTCTTGCATCTTAGATGGTATCCGTTATTATTTGTTGGATTAGTTATGATTTTGTTGCCCATGTGCTTTAATGTTCTCATCACTTTATGCACAATTGCATGCTTAGCTTGTTATCCCATTATATTTATCCCTTGTTTAGTTTAGATGGTGTATATGCTTTAATTGGGGGAAATAAGTTAATGTTTGATTCTTTAGCCTTAGTCTATTCCTGGAAAAAAGGGGAGAATGATAGGGGGATAAATGGTATCTAATCCTATTGTAATCTCATCTTAGTTTGGGAAATTTAACTTAGGGGGACTCGCTATCTTCTTATGTTGATCATAGTTGATAAAGGGGAGAACTAATTTAAGGGGAGTAGCTAATTTATATGCATTTAATATTCTTGATATTCTCTATGCATTTGATAGTTTGCTTAAGTGTGCAGGAATTCTTCTAAGTGGAAACGTTCATCATCGGGCAAAGATATTGATCCGTGGGTTGTTTTGAGTCAAGCTATTGTATTTTTATTTTGGGTGGTACATATTTTTTAGTTTAGTATAGCTTGACGACCCTTTAGGATTTTTGTTGGTTTTTGTCCCGGAATAGCTAAAGAGGGAGATTTGTAAGGACACAAATTTCCAATTGAGTCCTTTATTGGTTTGGATCAATTTTGGACAAAAATGTTTGTGTCATAGGATAGAGTTTTTGATCACCCTTCAAGCCTATGACATACTAAAGTTGAAGACGTAGCGGCCAAGTTTGTAAAGCTTCATCAAATTCCGGTTTAGTGTGCCTCATTTCTACGTCATCAACAATGGTCCAATGCTCCTAAGGTATGAATGCATTTGATATATATATAGGAGCTTGGAAATTTATTGGGTGTAATTTGTAATTTTTCTAAACGACTTTGTTTTACTCAGAAAAATATTTTTTAGAACTTTCCATAAAAGTTTCGGGCTTAAAATTAATATTTCATTTTTCTGACACGTCGTTCGATCCACACTGGAATCTCATTCGAATGAGATTGCCAGGTCATTCGAACGAACTGACATCTCGTTCGAATGAGATGCCAGGTCGTTCGAACGAGATTTCTGACGATTTTCCTTTTTTCATTCTTGAACCTCGTTAGTAAATCCGTTCGAACGAAAAGTCGTTCGAATGAGTTTTGGCGGGAAATTTTTTTGGGCAGTTTTTGACAATTTTCCCACTACTTTTCCCCACCATTTTTTGCCAGATTTGATAAGGTGCGGGAACCAACTTTTAGAACTAAGTTTTCATACTATTTCAACTCCTAGAGAGAGTTTTTGAGTGTTCATCTTTATAAAGAAAAGTTCATTGTTTAAGTGTATAGTTTTCCAAGAAAAATTCATAAAACACTTTTGTTTTCACCGATATTGTTTATTCCAAGTTTCAATATATATACATCTTGCTTGGAGTGTTTGGAACCGAGTTTTCTCTACCACATTGAAGAGATCATTTAGGTTTACTTCTAAATCCCTCAAAGAAGAAGAAGTTTGTTTTGTTGCGGCATTCTTACATGGTGAAAGGCACTACGTGTGGTTGACGATTGCTTCCTAGTTCCTCATTGGTGGATTCCAAGGTTCCGGTGGAGTCCGGGATTATCAACTAAGCGGAGGTCGGTGCAAGAAGGAGCAACGGGGATTGAAAGGAGTTGATTCGAGTGTTGTAAGTCTTTTTGCTTGTACTTGTAAAATACCATACTTAGTGGACTTAAGGCTAGGGTCGTCTGAGGTTTTTTTTCGTTGTGGGTTTTTTCTCGTACATCACGGCATAGTGATTTATTGTTTATTTTATCTTTCATAAAATTTACCTAGAACGCATGCTTAGGTATGAAGATAAAATTTGGTTTAATCACTACTTACTTAAATTGGTGGTAAATAAATTTTGGTAATGTTTATGTTAATTTAATTCAAGTCATCACTTAATTTAATAAAATTGGTTTGGCCTAATTTGGGAATATTGAAAATATGACTTAGGAAAAATTTACTTGTATTAAATTATTTTTGGGGCTTAAAGTAAGTATTCACAAATTTGATTTTTAGTATAATTTTAATTTTGAAAAAATTAAAGTTTGTCTTACTTTAGTTTTAATTTGTGAAGAAATTTATTTTAAGTTTATGTAGTTGTTTAGTTGAACCATCTCGTTTCCGCATCTTAAAAGGAAACTCATTTTGAAAAATCTAAAAATTGGGGGTCTACTTTCCCAACAAGTGGTATCAGAGTATTTGATTAAGATAAACTGTCGTTTTCAACATCTATATACGTCCTCAATGCAAGGTTGTCAATCAAGTGTTGCCTGATCCTCCAAGCTATTCCATCGATAAACTTTAGTTTTTTCTTCTCTGCACTGTTCACCTCACCTGGCATAAAATTAGTCAAACGTGTGAACTCCTCCTTGTACTCAGCCACGTAATGATCTCCCTGAACCACCTCAATGAACCTCTTCTATATCTCTATCTCCATGGCTACCAGGAAATACTTGCGGTAAAATCCCACCCAGAACTCGGTAATGAACATAGTTTCCCTCTCCTCAGCAGTGGTAATAGACTCCCACCACTGTAAAGTTGCCCGACCAGTCTAAAAGTGACCAACATCTGATTTTTCACGTTACTACAATCAACCATGCGCAGGTGGCACTGAATATCTTTATTCAACTAGCACGCCAACATCACATTTGAGCTACCGTGAAACTCAGGTGGGTGGACATTCTGAAATACCTCCCTCAATACAAATATAATCACAGAAGAACGTAATATCAAATATGTAATCTTGAATGGAACAGTCCTAATTATAAGTCTCTATGTTAAAGAATGCTTTGAGGAAATCATAGTAAGTCATACAGATATTATAGACACTAGAACCTGATGCTCTGATACCACTATGACGCCTTGTCAATTTTAACCACGGGTGATCAATCTCATATCAAAGTAACCAAGAATATTTGTTGGTTCATTTTTAGTATCACTGTCAAAAACCTTTTTAATTTAGTAACCACCTATGTTAAATTAAATCGATGCCAAATTTTATCTTTCATTATAACAACATGCAGAATAAAAAAAAATAGCCAAACCATTCATGCAATACAATAGTTTGAACCAATCATATAATAAATAACTGAATAGATAATACTTAATAAACCATCAGTTCCCAAAATAAAATCCAACTACAAGTCTAAAGTAAATAAAACTACATCTAAAACAAAGTCTAATAAATACTAAATTAGTGAAATGTTGAATCGTCTGAAGGGGCAACAAGCCCAAATGAAATATTGGAATGAAATCCTAATCTAGGAATGAATAACTGAAGTGTTTATATCAATCCTGGAAGCCTCCACAAGTGTTGTATCTACGCATCCCTAGAATGAATCATCAAGTTTGGCGTCCCTATGGTTGGACACCTAAAATGTTTTGAAAAATAGATTTGACAAGTGCCGAAGCCCAAATCCATTTGAAAATATTTTGCAAGCATTTAAATCACAGTTTAAAAGAAGTTATGAGATACACACATCATTTCCACTTACACTCCCTTTATTTCCTCACCTCTCAACTAAAGTGCACACCTAATGTCTACTACCAAGCTTAACTAGACAAACGTATCTACTAACCACAAAAGGTTTAGCCCACATGTACCACCCATAAGATACATTACTATACTCCCAATAATTAATATTAATCGCATATTATTATTGAATCATTATTTAAGTTTCTTTACTTAAATCACTTTTAGATATACACAATCTATTAGTTCTACCATAACATATAAGTAGATTTATCACACTTGTATATATTTATCATACAATAATATATACAACTATAGAATCTCCCAGAATGACCACCACGATGCTTGAATACTCTGTTATCATGTCCATGTACCTCTCATACCAAATCAAGGACTATCGGTTCAGAATGTCTCCTCGAACCCTCAATCAAACAATACACAATGGAGGCAAATATAGTTCTACGTCTTTGGCATACGCACATACCTAATGTACCCAAATTACACTCTGGTCTTACCAATACACAACACATAGTGAGCCACCTTAAGTTCTATGTTCTGGGGAACACATCCAGACCTCACTGAAATCGTCAAGGTAGGATCATCCTCTGTGCGGAACCTCTCGTGATAGCAGGCAGTGTAGGTATGTTCACACACATAATCTCTATTGGGGGCTTTTGTTGATACCAAAATTAATATGCTGATATGGACGAATAATATGAAGACACGTGTCAATCTACTTGACAAAATAATAACGAGGAAGTTTTATTTCCCCGACCAACTCATGTTCTCTCCGAGCAACGAGGATACACCGAGGAACTTCAGCACTCTGAGGCACACTAGCGCTCCGAGGAACTCCTGATCAACGAGCAACTAAGGCGGTCCGAACTGCATCTCGGCCGTAGCATTAACTGCCAGATAATCAACAGTTCAATTATTCATTGAATGTTTATCATCTTGACGCACACGCTGCATTAAATGTATTACCATTTCATATGTATATCATTTAATGTGTCAACCCATTCATGTACAGCCTAAGGGCTATAAATACCTTGTATCACCCTCATTCAAAGGGACCGGAATTTCTTGAGAGAACATATACTCGAGAATTCCCAAACACTCAGTAATAACATAACAGTGGACGTAGGCCATTCTTATAAGGCTGAACCACTTTAAAAATCTTTGTTTCATTTTATTTATCTGTGATTGAATAATTAGAGCTATCTAATTTTCTACATCAACAGATTGGCGCCGTCTGTGGGAACGATTGTTATTATCGTTTTTCACCAAAAATTATCCATCATCAATGGCGGATAATCCAGAATCTAGCAATCGAAACGCTGGAAATACTGGAAATCCTCAGAATCCCTCTGCACCTCCAGATCTAGCCGGGATTATGACGAATCTGGCTCAAGGACAAATCGCCATGAAAGAAATAATGAGGCAACTCATACAAACCCTTCATGGTGGTGCACCTGCACGTTCAGGACATCAAAGTGGTCAGAGGCAAACTTATTTACTTTCTTCACGATCCAGGCGTACTGAGTCACGTCGCAATGAGGAGTCTGGTGATTTCTCTTATCAACCTGGGCGAACTTCGTCAATAAGGGCGACAGATACTAATCAACATATCACCCTCTCTCCAGAAAGACCCAGTGCTTTAGAAAGATTGAGTAGGGTGTCTCCTTTCAGTCGATTAGGCCCTAGGAGTAATAGGAGCCCACCTAAGACCATGTCGAGGAGTTTTCGACAACCATCATATCTAAGAGAAGGATCATCACAATCACGATCGGCTTCTCGTCAAGATAGATCTCAAGAAGCTACCTCAGAACGATCAATTGCTCGAACCAATAGGCTCGAGGAAGGAAATGAAGCGTGGAAAGGATCTCTCCAACGGTTGGAGGATAAATTGGGAGAAATGGACAAAGCAAAGAACCCCCTACAACGAACTTTTGTTCGAGGAACACCTTTTGTACAGGCTATTGTGAATTTTCCTACACCGTCAAAGTTCAAAGCACCTGTAGTGACCCCCAAATATGATGGAAAGACAGATCATGTTCTTCACATAGAGCAATATCAAGCTGTTGCCGACATCTATGTCATTCCCGACGAGATGAGATGCAGAGCTTTCTCAGGAACTCTTACTGGAGCTGCCCAGATATGGTACAACAATCTTCCTAGGGGTAAGATTTCAACTTTCTTTCAGTTGGCCGAATTGTTTATTTGCAATTTCTATTTTGGAGCAAAGCCAGTAAAATGAGTAGCACAATTGTTAAGTGTTAGACAAAAATCTTGTGAGAGTACTAGAGATTACATAACTCGTTTCAATAACGAGAAGATAGAAGTCATAGATTACGAAGAAAGGACAGCAATCACCGCCTTGATGAGTGGGTTGTTGCCTAATAAATTGTATTACACCTTGGCGAAAGATCCACTTAAAACTATGTCAGAGTTGATGTCAAAAGCGGCCAAAATCATGAACGCCGAGGAAGCTATGGCCGCAAAGAAGAATATGGATAAAGACACCAAGGTGGAAGTCGACAAGTCTAAGAATAAAGAGCATAAGGGCAATGGCGGTGATAAACGCTCCAGAAATAATAAATCATCATGGGAAGTCTTGAAGAAATATGACAATTATACTCCTTTGAAAATGGGTATTCATCATGTCTTGGAAGAAATCAAGAACAACGAGGAGGTAAAATGGCTAAAGAAATTGAAGTCAGATCCTGATTCATCATGTCTTGGAAGAAATCAAGAACAACTCTTCCTCGCCTACGAGACCCTCTTCCTCGTCCCCGAGCAGTAGTAGAAACGCCAGATTTTCTTAACGTATCCAGTTCTTGCCTTAATTTGGCATTCTCAACCTCTAAGAACGAGAAACCTTCATCGGTAACCGGTATTAAAGCAGTGGAAGAGGAAGCTGCAGACTCATACTGTGCCAACTTTTTCTGCAAATTATTGTTCTCTTGTTCCAGCAACTCAACGATCTGTCTGCAGGCCTCAACTTCACCTTTTAGGGTTCTCTCCCTAACATCGTACCCAGCGATGATCTTTTTGTGACCTGTTTCAGAGGAAAGCTGTTGATACCTATTCTCATATTCCTTGTGCAACAAAGCAGTTGATTCATTGTGATGACTCTGAAGATCTTCTAAGGAATAATGAAGCTCCTCAATCAAGTCATAGTAGGCCACGTTGTTGGCCACAACTCGGTCAAGTAAATCCTTCAAGTACCGATAAGCCTCAATTTCTTGTTCTGAGGCATCATGGCCAAGGATGTCAGCAATTTCTGATACACTCAAATTTGTATGACCAGCTTTATAATATTCATGGCATTGCTGCATCAGCTTTGTATCATGTGCAGATATCAGTTCCATTCTAGCCACAAACTAATAATGAAAAGAAGACAGCAGTCAACAAAAACAAATCATCAACAACAGAGATGAACAAAGATGTATTTTATTAGATCACAAAAAGATTACATTGTTTGATTACAAATAATGAAAGATAGAAATGATACCGAATAACTTCACACCTTTTCCTTGTCTCCCAAGACTTTCTCGGGAGGTTGGGACGAGGAGCTTGGTTGCTCGGTGGTAACAGCAGCTTGATCAGCAGGAGTTGGAGTTGAAATTTTCTCAGGAGGAGGAGGCATGGAAGAAATGTCCTCGTTGGCAGAAGGTAGAGATGCAGGGACTTGATCACCTATGGCCATGGAAGATTGATCAGAAATAGGCTCATCTTCTTCTTCTTCTTCTTCTACAATTGGTGGGGGAGGACCAGGGAGGTGTAGATGGAATAACCCAGAGTCGTCTTTGATCTTCAATTCCTGCAGGGAAGCTACCCAGCCATCTCGGAAGTATTTCAACTTCCCGTATTGTACTTGGGATGTCATCGCAGCAATCCCTTTGTCCTATCCTTTATCCCAGCCAGCGCTGAAGGATTTTTTAACTGCGAGCTTTCTTTTCAGTTTCTCCGAGGAGAGCTTCTCGGATAGAAGATCCTCGGCAGTCTTTAATTTCACATCCAATTCTTCTTTTTGGTGCTTTACATCTCGCAGGACAGACAACTCTTCCTCTGCCTTCCTCAGCTTATCTTCAATCTCTCCAAAGTTCTTGAACTTGTCGTCATATTTTTGATGCTCAATCTCTAAACTTTTCACCTTGTTCTCCAAACTCTTGGAGATCTCAGCCAACTTCACCTTCTCAGCTTCAACTATTGACAACTTTTTCTCCCAGACATCTTTGTCCTCACTATACTGCTGACGAGAATCCATCAAGGATTGGGTCAAACCCAGCAGAGCATCCTCTACCCCCGACGAGGAGCTGGAAGCTTTAATTGCTTCATCTTTCTTCACGATGTTGTTAAAACAATTCACCAGCTAAACAAAGGAAAAAGTGATAGGTCAGTACAAAAATACAAGTATTCAAAGAAAGAAAGGAAATTCAGAGTGTGAGAAATTTACTGAAGCAAGGTGACGGGTAGCTAGGGATGTCAGCATATCCCTAGAAATTTTTTCATCAATTCCTTGGACCTCGGGTATGATCCAAGTTTTTACCGAACTCATGGCAGAGCTCGAAGTAATGATGGTTGGAACACCAACACCAGCAGATGGTAGAGAAGAGATGGTTTCAGTCAGATTGACAGTTTCAGCCAAATTGACTGAGGACGATTTCCTCAATCTCCTCAAAGGAATTTCAGCAATTTCAACCAAGGAAGAGCTCTTGGTCGGAGAGATAGCAGTCATCTCCACAGGAGCAACCTTCTTGCTCGGAGCCACTAGGGGCTTCTCGGTAGCTTTGGAAGGCGCAACATCCACCTTCTTAGTCCCCTCTGGGACAATAATTTTGCTTTTCTTGGCTTCAGCAGCAGAAGTAGTGTCATCAAATAGAGCAGGGGGAGCTCTTTTCTTGCCCATTCTTTGACTTAAAGGGATGTGAGAATCTGAAGAAGAATCCTCTGGAGTTGAGGCTGGCTCAATAGATCTAATCACAGGACGAGCAGTATAAGAAGTCGTATAGCTCCTATACTGCAGCAAATATGATGCAGACCTGATGTGCTCGTCTGCAACGTTCTTATGCAAACCCCAGATAAGTTTCAGATGCTTAATATTAACCTCTGACTCTTTTGGAGTTTTTCTTTTACTATCAACTGCAAATAAATACATAATGAAATATCAGTCATACATTTTGTCAAATATGATAAAAGCAAAATTTCATAAGTAAAGGAAAATGAGAATAAACCTATCCCATTGCCATATGGGGGGCATTTAGGACCCTGGTATACTGCATCTCCAACCAAGGGGGCATATTGCCAATTTTTAATCACCACCCCATGTTCAAAATAATCTCTATTTGCATCAGGGAGGTTAACTACAAGAGCCCTATTTAAAAACCTAGTTTTTAAGTAATAAACATTATCTAAAATAGCCCATCTATAGCAATACATAATCTCAAGAATCCCTATACGAGTTCCACGAGTTAGATTTAATTTATACACCCCATTAACTATTCTCCATGAATTGGGGGCTATTTTTGCAGGAACAACGTCAAAGTACTGACAGAACTCTAAGCATTAGGGGTTTGGCAGAAAAAAAAATCCACATTCAGCAATGAATAGACTGGGGAACCAATGTCCCTCAGCCAATCTAAAATAATCTAAAGGCTCAGAAAGAACATCCAGAGTTACCCAGGAAGGAATGGAAAAATCGGAACGAAATTTCTCAATAGACTCCACAATATAAACCATAGTGAATAAAAGAAATACAGAAGAAAAGAAGAGAATCTTACAGGAAAAAGGAAGAGCTGACAACTAGCGAAGGAAAAGATGAATGCACAAGGGAGAGAGAGAGAACAGAAAGCTTGAATGCAGAAAATTGGAAAAGGTAGAAGACGGTATGGTTACCTAAGAAGTTTAAATACTTTACCTTGGGAAGCTGCGAAGGAAATGATTACACAAAAGAAACTAATACGCCACCGGCGGCTAAAAGGACAAAAATGCACGAAGATCGAAGCACTCATAAAAATTCGAAAAAGGCAGATTCTGTGAATTTGAAAGAAATTCAAATATGAAGAAAAGGCTCCTAAAACCCAGGAAAGTCATTTAATATCGCCATATACCGAGAAAGAATGTTCCATACTCCTCAAAGTTCGAAATATGAAACATTGGGGGCTTCTGTTGATACCAAAATTAATATGCTGATATGGACAAATAATATGAAGACACGTGTCAATCTACTTGGCACAATAATAACGAGGAAGTTTCATTTCCCCGACCAACTCATGTTCTCTCCGAGCAACGAGGATACACCGAGGAACTTCAGCACTCCGAGGCACACTAGTGCTCCGAGGAACTCCTGATCAACGAGCAACTAAGGCGGTCCGAACTGCATCTCGTCCGTAGCATTAACTGCCAGATAATCAACAGTTCAATTATTCATTGAATGTTTATCATCTTGACGCACACGCTGCATTAAATGTATTACCATTTCATATGTATATCATTTAATGTGTCAACCCATTCATGTACAGCCTAAGGGCTATAAATACCTTGTATCACCCTCATTCAAAGGGACCGGAATTTCTTGAGAGAACATATACTCGAGAATTCCCAAACACTCAGTTATAACATAACAGTGGACGTAGGCCATTCTTATAAGGCTGAACCACTTTAAAAATCTTTGTTTCATTTTATTTATATGTGATTGAATAATTAGAGCTATCTAATTTTTTACATCAACAATAAATCTCAAGTTTCATCATATAAATCTTAAGGTATTAATCCTACATGAATTTCCTACCCCAAATCATGCATTACACCCTCTAAATCCCAAGAATTTATCAATTAAAATATGCAATTGAATCCCTACACTATATGGGTATTATATAACATGCTTTGAAAATTATAAGATAAACACTTGCCTTTGGAATAGTAGGTCTTATTTTTTTTTGTGTGTGATGAAGACGTTCTTCCCTTGTTCCGATCATAATTCCGTCAATTTAGGTGATGAGAAATGGTGTGACAAAGCCTAGGTTATTCTCTTCTTTCTCTCCTATGGCATCTCCTCTCTCAAGATTGTTTTAACCCTAGACTCTAACTCCAAAGGGCTAATATAACATTTTATTGTTTTGAGTTATTTCTACCCTAGCCCACCAAATGACCAAAACGTCTTCATATGTTGGTAAAAAATCGTTCCGGAACCCAAATAATACACCCGAGTACACTATTTTGACCATTTTGACCCATTCGGAATCAATCGTGACCGCGAAATTGTCATCCAAGTCACTCTACAATAATTTCCTATTTTGACCTCATATAGTTTACACACAACACCCGGTTGAGATATAACACTATCACGTCACTATCACCCACTATGCCATAAAATATTTATTTACTATTTAATTAGTAATTTTATTTAATAAACATTTATCATTTTCTCTTCTGATTAATATTTTAATCAACACGTAATATTTAATTCAATTAAATTACGACACACATGTAATTTAAAAATGATCAAATTAAATAAATCTTAAATACTCAGAAATACGGGGAGTTATATTTATATACTCACAATAATTGTCAATGTGGTAGTAAGGATCGAACACCCTATCAAAGTATTCCATCTTAGTAAGTTCAAAAGTTGGTGGCATCGGATTATCCATAATATCACAACTAAATGGGGAAGCATGTCTGGTGTGATCACCATTAGGTGGAGCAATCAGAGGATTCATCCTTCTGAACATTTAAGACCTAATTGTGGACGAGTGGTTTACCAATGGAGGAGCCTGTTCTCCTCCTGATTCTTTTGTTGCTCATTCTCCAGAGGCTGTGCCGACACAGAGTCGGTAAAGATGCTTTTATAGGAGTTCTTTCATTTCAAAGAGGCCATTGATGGCCTAGGTTATTTAGTGTCGATTCATGGCTTAAATGGCGTTTCCCACCGATGGAACCAAAGATGTTGCAATATAATTAACAACTTGATTTAATTCTAATTCAAAAGGGAAATAACATGCTAATATATTAACACTTGTAAGCCATTTATCTTTCATTTTATTGAACAAGGAGGGGGAGGGCATCGATCAGCAAACGAGGTGTCTGGTTCATAAGTCCAAAATTCCACTCATACGTTATTATGAAAACTTGATTGTCTTCACATAAATCTGTAGTCTGCTAAATATAAAATTAGGATTTTGATGATGATAAATTTATTCATTACTACATCCTCAATTTTATACATTTACAAAAAGACTTTGAGAAATCTATTGCACTATTTATTGGACACTAGTTTATTTAATGTGTTTTTCAATTCCTTTAGGATGTAAAACTTGTAAAAATTAAAATATGCATGTTCATCAGGGATGAAAATGTGATCATTTAAAGGCACATCATTTAGTAGCATATTGAATCCACGGGGAGCGCGTGGTAGATTTTAATTGGTGTACCACTTCAAAAAAGTTTAAAATATGATTTTTGGTTTTGGTTTGTATTTAGATATACCTATCTTAAATCACTAAGATAAATTGTATTAACAAATAAGTAAAAAAATAAAATGTGGTATCCTCCTTCCATATACATAATTGAGATACATGGTTTCATGTTATACACCATTTCCAAGGTCAAAATCCTTTTAGCCAAGCAATAAAACACATAAGGTGTCACTCCCTACTTAATCATGAAATATTAAAACTTGAATTGGTGTAAACAATATGATTGTGATTCCAATAAGAGTTTTGACAATAATGCAACAAATAATCTACGAAGGCACTATGCTTAATTCCCACACATATTTAACCTAATAAATTATTTTATACATCATACCAAGATATAATCAATTACCTAATAGTTCATAATTCTCAACCCAAGTATTTAACTAGAAAGAATAAATAAAAAAATTATAATTGGAAGAAAGAGAAAATAAATTGATAATTAATATGTGCATGCTAACACAATTACACAAGAACTAACCTTAAGGGGATGAATAGGCTAATTAGAAAACTTGAAAAAAAACAATTTTCAAAATTATGTCTAAAAATACAAATTCCTAACACGTGATTTGTTTTAAACCTTCTCAAATTGATTTGAACACACATAAAAACTTGAATTAAATTAATCTAGTTGAACAAACCTAGATCTACAACACTAAAGCAATTTTCAAGCAAATCTTAAGATATAAACTAAACTATATAAGGTGTGTGATATCAATTGTGTAGAAATAAACACAAATCAACATGAGATACATTTTATGAGGAAAAATTCCTACTAAGTGGTAAAAAACCTTGACACCCTCACTATTTCAATTTTTACTTGAAAAGAAAATTTTACAATAAGCAGGATAGTAACTCTCACACAAACACGATTGCATCGTGACCTATGAACCTATCAACTATCCACAAAATCAAATGGAAACCTAATCCAAGCTCCATGAATTGGACGAAGAACTTTGGTCTTTCTGAAAGTCGCGCCACACCTCAATCTCCCTAATAGAATAATATTTCTCCAATTTTAGATTGTGGAGTACTTGATCATAGTAATTAACCGAAGAAATTATTTGAATTACAAAGCTAGTGTTTGATATGATTCATTTCACAAAAAAGGTCACTCAAAAAGACATTAGATTAAACGTAGAGATCAAATTATCACAAAAAAAGGAGGAAACAAATTATTTTGAATTTGGAGGTAAAATAAAATTCACTCTACCTTGAAAATTATTTCAAAGAAATATTTTGGAAAAGAGTTATTTAGGTCTCTAAAAGTGAGAGGGAAATTGGTTGTTTATAGAAAAGACTAAAAATTTGGTCGTTTCGCACATATGGTTAGATCCAACTATTTGCACATTTTTTTTCCAATATGGACATCGACCCTTGGCTGTGTGCACGGTCTCAAAAAGGAGCCGTACGAACAATCTTGTTCAAATACCATTCAAAGATAGTTTCAAAAGTAAAAATGAAACTTAGCCAAATTTCCAAAATGTTTTAAAACATTTAAAACCCTCTAAGACTTTCAGAAAATTCACTTGAATCCCTTTTTATTTCAAACCCTCACACATTTTGAAAACAAGTGCAATTTGAAAACCGTTTTAAGATAAATGTGAACATATGTGATTAGCCTTGTAACAATACAATCAAGTCAGAAGGATATATCTTAAATTGAATGTGTGGTTTCAAAATTCTTCAAATTGAGGGGCAATGCGTGATATTCAATCTTTATCTTCTAGGTTAATCTAACCTACTCAAGACTGCGTCTCACTCAATACGAATCAAGTCAATTTGACTTAATGGACTCAACAACTCAATGTTTTTGTCATGAGAGTATAGCCAATCATATATTAATAAAATATTTTACAATTTTATAAATGTACCATAATATAATTTCACGAATGGAGAGAAAGCTTCAAGACATAAATTAAACCTAACTATGATGTTTTAAAGGACGAAAAAATCAAGGAATATATATATATATATATATATATATATATATATAGAGAGAGAGAGAGAGAGAGAGAGAGAGAGAGAAAATCTAACCTATATATCATACGAAGGGTGAAAATTAATTAAAATTACAGAAAAAGCCCAAAAGCACTGAAAGAAATAAATTAACGCGTGACAATCGAAAATTCCCCAAAGCGTAATATTTTTTGCTTCCTAAAGGAATAAATATAAGATCATTTGCTCATAAATTTTTATGTATGGGGACACTTTAAATGATTACTTTTTTGTTCTAAATGCATTAGTGATAGTCTTAGGACAAATATCGAACTCATGGTGTCACTCCTTAATGAATCATGAACGCTCGAAATTGAGCTTTGTGTCAACATTATGATTGTGAATACACCAAAGTGTTTCAATAATATACAATATGTGGCATAACATATTAAGGCACTACGGTGTAATCCTAACCCATATAACATAAAATATTCTAGTAAACATAACAAAATCAATTACCAAATTGTTATTTCATATTTCTCAACATAAGTATTTAGTTAGAAAGCATGAATAAATCAATTATAAAAACTGAAATCGAGATGGTAGACATAACACCATAATGAATTACTTAAATTGACAGATTGCTTCGATACATAAACTAAACCTAATTATGTTGTTTGTCGAAAAAAAGGACAATAATAAAGAGAGAGGGTGGAGAGAGAGATATACTAACTGTACCCTAAACTAGTAATTATTGAGAACAATTAAGTAAGAAAGTTGGGGAAAAACTAAAGTAATAGATCCTTTTAGAAATGAAAGTTGATACCTTTATTTAGCATCTGCCAATAGCAAACCAAATCGATTTGTTGGTAGCTCGGTCCTCAAAACATTGCAACCAAGGAAAAACTAATATCTCACACTAGGAGACTGAATCGATTTGGTCCACAAAACTTGGAAAATAAGGAAAAGTTAACACTTTCGCCCAAAGTCACAAATGAATCGATTAGGGGGTTGGGAGCTTGATTTATTGATTCGTTTGACTTTATTTTTGAATCTTTGGGTTGGAATTCCCATATCTTTTTCATTTTTTTCGAAATTTTGCACTACTTAAAGTCACGTGAAGTCGAATCAATGAGCTATAATTTCCGCACAGTGCTTTAGCGCAAGAAAATGAATTTACCAAATTACCCCTGAAGGTGGAATTTTCGATGGAAAATTTTCAAAATTTATCCAATATTCACACTTATCATCCATATACCTATAAAAATTGAAATATAGGTTGACCAAAATGTTAGCTATAAATGTAGAGGTTATTTAAAAAACGATAATAATTATTAGATTTAACGTGCTTGGGGATGAAATAAAGCACATAAATGAGGTAACAATATACAATATTCAAGACTAAACACGTGTTTTCTCGCGGCTAATCACGTGATTAATGGGGTAACAATATATAATATTTGAGACATTAATTCAGTGAGATGAATTTTTCAATCATTTATTCAAAGCACCATAACATTCGTACATATTTGATTTATTTTTTATTTATGAAACACAAAGGTTATAACAAATTTAAATACAATGCCTCGGTAACTTCAACATTGCATGAAGAATCACTAACTTTAAATGTTAAAATAGTACACGCAACGCAAATTTAAAGGTCAAAGTAAAAATAATGGCAATACATTACACATATAATTACTATAATGTCATTCTATTTGTGGTGTCACGTCATAACATACATTATTGCCATCTAATAACCCAAGGCTCCATTATGAAACACTTTGTGTATTTTCGTTGGTGCCCACATGCATCGCACGGATGACCTATAATTAAAGTTGCATTACAGAAATGTTCTCTATATTTTACATCCTAAAAAATGTAACAAGATACATACATTATATGTTACTGTTTTTAAAAACTAAATGAAGTACATCAAAAGTTTTCTATTGACATACATTTTGTAGAATAGTTCATTATTCACGTAAGGCCCATGTGTATAACACATTGCAATGTTATGTAATTAATTTAGTTCTAAAGAACACGAGCCATATATGTTTTGAGGAAATGATATAAATTTGATTATCATCTCAGAAGAAAGAATTGTAGTGATAAGATGTGCAAACACGCATTAAAGTTTAATACTTAAACCCATATTTATTGTGTATACAAAGTTCTCATTCTAATGCGACAATACAAATTTTGATATCAATGAAATTGAAATGAAATAGAAAGTAATTTTAATTTATGAACAACTTACAAAGCCTGGATGCCTTATGTACAACTCGTGCCTAAAATTATGATGCTTTAAATTGAAATGAAAAATAAATTTCCCTACGAGTGAAACAAAAATTATACAATTAAGATTAAACCAACATGAGGGGAGAATATATAAATTGAATACATCATATCCACTGCAATAGAATTCAAACTCACATAACTAATAACACCACTCCCAAGCCAATCTACATATATATAAGAAGAAAAAAATCTCATTTCAAATATAAAAAGAAAGTAAAATAGGAGGAAACACTTTGGAATATTAAAAAAAAGGTGGGGGATGAAAAAAGTTACATGGAGTTTGTCGAGTAATTTACACATTTAGCTCCAAAACTACCAGGATTTTTCTTAAATGGCCCCTAAACAATAAATAGTAACAAGTTAGATCTTATTATAAAAAATTTAATAAGTGCCTTCTGTCTATTTTAATCATTAAGAATGTCGAAAAAAAATCTGTAATACCCCGCACTTTTATAATAAATTAAATCGATAGAAATTAAATTAATTTTGTAGAATTTAATTAAAAAAATTGTGAATAAATTACTTAGTTGTAATTTCATGTTTATTTGATTCATTTATGTATGTTATGTTTACTTGTAAAAAAGAATGCATGTTAATTAAATTATTCGTATGTGGTGTTCAATTTAATAAAAGTGTGTAAATTGGGTACATATAGTTTGGACACGTTTTGGGATCTCGTTTAGGTATTTTAAACACAAAAAATTAGGCCCGGGGTATACGTATACCATGAGGGGAGTTATTAGACCAATCCGAGTATGGTTTTGGACTTATTTGGGGGCCCACATGTGGGGGGTTATGGGTAACTCAGAATTAGTGTTATAAGAGGGTAATTAACAATTAAGAAACCACTTTCCTGTCCCTCACAACTCAACACGAGCAGATCCACACCCACTGGAGAAGTTACTGATAGATTAGAAAAATGCTTCTCTAATGTATTTTTATCGTTGCTCCAAGTCCTTTTCCATCAAAATTCCCTTGAACCTACAAACAAATTCAAAATATGCATAGGGGTAAGTAAGGGAGTATCTATAATACCCCATAATTTTGAGAGATTTTATTTTAATTATGGGATTAGGATTAATTAATTTAAATGGAGAAAATTTATTTATAATTAATTCGAATTTAAATGTTATAATTACTAGCGTGACGAGAGTTAGTATTTATTGGTGATAATTATGTTAAATATTACTTAGCGAGTAAAGTAATGTATGATTACGAAAAATTTATTACGGTTGGGAGTGAAAAAAATACGGAGGTTGTAATACATATAGTTGGGATGCGCATGTGAGTCGTGTCGGTATTACTTTATTGGGTTAAAAGGATAATTTATTTTTAAGTAACTCATATGACCATTTTGAGTTCGCCGATGAGTCCTAAAGGGTTAAAATAGTCAGAAAACTCCACTCGGGTGTTTTATTTAGATTTCGGGGCATTTTAGCCCAAAACGACACCCCAGAGGGGTATTTTGGTCTTTTAGGATTTTGGAAAATTAAAATGGACGAAAATTAGGAATTAAATAAGGATTGTACGTTGGGTTAGAAGGAGTTTTCATTTTCCAACCTACGTGAAAGAGGAGAGAACCAAAGAGGGAGAAAAAGAACACACGTGATTTGGGACGAAAACTCAAGTTCTCCCACCGAGAATCACACCAACGTGTAGATCGCGAAGAGAGGATCATCCCTATACTAACTTCATTCAAAGATTCAGAGGTTCACGAAAAGGCAAGTGGTTATCTTGCTATACTATTACAGCATATATGATTCGTGTTGTTAGAATTTGATAAATTGACATTAATACTATGAATCTGAGACTGAATTGCCATTAAATTGTGAAATTGGAAGATAGGTTTGCATGTAGATGAATAAGCCTATTATGGTGATGATAAATCTGGAAATTTTAGGTTAGAATCATGAAATATAATTATGAGTTTTGATTGATTATTAATGGTGGGTTTATTTTAAGGGGATCTTAAAGATTTAAAAATTAACTTATATTTCCTTTGATTGCGTAAGGATTTATCATTTAAATTATGTTAGAAAGTACCTTATTATGATTAGGAAGATTTTAGAATCATTGATTGGGAGTTGGGATGAATTTGAGATGAATTTGGATGAGGAAAAGATTGGAAAAATGAACTTTGGATGAACAGGGGAACCCTCAGAATTTTCATTCGAAGACTTGCCCAGGTCGTTCGAATGAGAATTCCAACGAGATTTTTTTGAGTTCATTTGAAGTGAGAAGTTCGTTCGAATGACCTCGTTCGAACGAGAATCCTGGACTTCTAACGACATTCCAAAATGCTTATTTTTTACCCGGACAAGTTAGAACCATTCTAGGTTTGTCCTAGTGAGAGTAATTAACCTACGCTATTATCAAATGACTTAAATTCCTAGTTAGAAATGAGTTGAGAAAGCGACTATTCAAGGGGATGTAGCGGGATAATATAGCCCTAGAGAAAAGGTATATGTTAGAGAGATAAGTCAAAGTATTGCAATAACGTGAATAGTAGAGACGATGATACTATCTATAAACTCGAGGAATTGGGTTGCGAGAGTACCTATTGTACATATATTAAGTTGTGTGTATGCTTGTTGAATAAACTATTATGTGTATAACATACCTACACTGCTTTCTATCGGGCGGAGATTGCGCGTTGTGGACGATCATGCCTTGAGAAGCCTTCGGGTGGGATATTGATTTGTACCACTAGATCATAGAACCTAGGTACGGATTATTTGTGAGAACGATAGTGATTATGGTCATATGGGTGCGTAGGTATGTGCATAGCCCATCATGTTGGGACTATGTTTGCCTCCAATATATGTGTTTTATTTTAATGGTTTGCAAGAGACTGGAACTTTAGTCCTTTATGCAAACGAGCGATGCAACAAGACATGATAGCAGAGTATGCGGGCACCACAACTATGTCTCGGGGTGCAATATTGTATATATATAAGGTAGAGAATATATATATACCTGTAATGATATCTATCGTGTGAATTGAGTGGGTAGAATTAATGATGAAATCTGAAATAAATTAAGTAGCAAACACTTAATTATATTAAACTGAAAGTGCCTATTTATGCTAAAGAGGGATTGGTTTTATGTATTATACATTACGAGGGAAAATAATTGCGAAAAATATCGGAATGTGATGGGTTATTAGAAGGGAAGAACTAGTTAGTATGGGAATATAATTAGTGGTATTTGAATATTCGCTAGGCATGCACACTAGATGAGAGTTGAGCACCCCGAGTGAGTTCGATAATTTAACATGATAAATATATGTGCTAATAAATCATTTTAAGCACTTGCTGATTTTTAAATTGTTTCCAACTCGAGCTCTGGCCCGTTTTCTGCAAATCTCTTTTCTTGTCAAATTATTTTAGGTGCTCAGCCATAGGGACACCAGGCTTAGGAGTTCCATTCATTCGATGAGCTATAGCTGTTGTGGAGCCTACAAGACTTTGGTAGTAGACGCCTCGGAGTCTATCATGCTTTACTTTTGAGTTATTTTCATTAGTTGGACATGCCATCCCTTCTTATTTAGATATTCAGAGATTTGAGATAGTTCATTACTCTTCTCAGTTGTTGACTTTATTTAGTTGGATTATTGTATTTGACTTCATGCTGGAATTGTTTACTCCAGTCCCTTTTATTATGTCAGTTATTTCATTTCTTATGAGATTGGATTGAATGGTGAATGTTTAGTTATTTTCCTTAAATGATTTTATATTAATTGAAAAGATAAAATTTTGACATCAACCTTTTTAAATATTAGGTGGTTAGTGTTGAATAATAATAATAAGGTTTTCGACAGTGACGCATAATCTGAACCAACTGGATATTCTGATTCAATTAATAAAGGACTAATCACCCGGTATTTAATTAGGCGGGGTGTCACAGTATCAATCCAACTCTAAGGATGAAACACAAAATAAGTGAAGATATGTGTAGATTCATCTGCATATTATTCTTTTTTATGATTATTATATTTTTGTTATTTATACTTTTTTTTTCAAGGGATTATTAATTAACAAACTATACTAATTTTTAAAGTACTAACTAAGATGTAAAAGCAAATTTAAAAAAAAATGAGATAAACAAAATTGTTCTAATAAGTAAACTAACTAAATTGGACTCATGAGGGATTTAATATTCATCCCTAGAAAGGGAGATTTTACCCCATTAATCATCATCCAAAAATAAAAGTAAACAATAAGAGCATGTGCGTATTAAATCAAGAGTAATTAAAGAGAAATATATCAAACTCATATGAGCCTTGAATTGGAATGGAATCTTCGATTACATACCAAAGTTCTCTCAATTACAATCCCTCACAAATGTATTTATTGATTCTAAAATAAAAAATGCAAATAAAAAGAAATAAAACTAAACTATATTATATACAATGGATAATGGATGAATTCACAATGGACACTTAAATAATGAAAGAGATTTGCTAAAAATACAAATCATGTCATTATAAAATTGTATATTAGAACTCATCCAAGGAAATAAATTCTACATCATCGCTTTATGTTGAGAAATTTGCTAAAAATGCAAATACTCACCATAAAGGAATGGATTAGAGTTTACTTCCCAAGGGATGAATTCAACCACATAACTCTATTTTGAGATAGTTCCTAAAAATGCAAAAACTCACCATAGAGGGGTGGAGTAAAATTCATCTAAGAGATAAATTTCACCACACACCTCTATATAGAGATATTTGCTAAAAATGCAATTACTCTTTATAGAGGAGTGGAGAGAAATTTATCACACAAAGTTTAAAAACTAAAATGAGGATCCTTTCTCAAATGGCACCAAGTCTTCAATTTATATCGTGCACATGGAGCTAGAGATAAATTGGTCATGGAAGGTGCATGTGGGATGTGAGGCATTTGGGTGAGGTAATGAGAATGAGGTAGTGCACATGAGCGTAGTTGGGGTTTTATTTGGAAAAGAGGACAAAATTTAGTTGGGGATAATTTTGGGAATAAGGGTAAAAGGATTTAAACACATGTGGGGTTTGGTTTTCATTTTTGGCTTTTGGTGTTTGGATTTTAAGCAGGTAGAAATCGGGTTTGGGAGTTTGTTCTGTCGGGTGGTTGCACTCATTCATGATCGCGTTAGGGATTGTGGCTACTGTGTATCTAGTTAGAATTGGGGTTGGCAAGCGATGAGTAGGACGAGTTGGTGGACATCAGGTGGTTGGATTGGATGTTGGATTACTGGGTTAGGTCCGATGGGTTGAACAGGTGATAGCCTAGCAGGTGGTTGGTTGGGATTTTAGGTTTAGAAGGTGGGTTAGGAGTATGGACCAAACACGCTCGTCAATGGATTTTAAACAGGATTTCATATAAGCTTTCCAGTAGGCATAATTAGACCCGTAAAAAATAGGCATCATATTAAATGAATGTTCCATTGGAAAAATTGTGATTTTTCACAAAACTGATTTAAAAAAAAATCAATATCACACGATTTTGCAAAAAATAGGAATACGCGATAAATTAGCGCAACCCGCTCTGATACTAATTTGAAAAATGTGACGTTGTGATAATTGATTAAATTCGCAAATATCCAATTCAACCTAATTTAATTAGAGTCTATTAATTCAGCCCCTAAACATGCATCTAAAAGTGATAAATCATTCAAATCATGCATGAAAAATATAGACGACCGATATAGGAAAAAACCCCTTTCGGGTAAAACCTTTTCTAACACTTTGAAGAATTTACAAGACCTTTGACTTACATACAATCTGATAATCGCCCACAAGTGTGTAATGCACGGTGCCTTTTGCAAACCTTGAAAGATACGAGAGACAATGAAATACCATCTAGGCGTCGGTTCGTCGTCTTCGGCTCTTCCACACGCAGGATGACTACGCTCGGTGTCCACCGATCAAATATGGAGATGCCTTCTCCACAGAGGTTGAACAAAAGCAAAGTTTTGTTCTTTGGTTCCAAAAGATTCACAAAAGCATATAGAAATTTTGGTGTGAATCAAACATGAGTTTTAAGGACTCAAAATATGAAGACTTGAGATAATAGAACTCTCAAAATCGTCTCTCCAAGTCTTATAAAATAACTCTCCCTAAGTTGACTTTAATAAGGAAACCAAAAGGAATTTTCAGATTTTGAAACTCTTGCAAGCGTTAGGTACCCCGAACCGGTTCGGGTGGTACCTCGAACCGGTTCGCCCCCCGAAACGGTTCGCCCTTCGGTTTACAAAACTTCGCTAGTTTTTAGGGCTTAAAATACATAGCGTTATCTAAGGATTTTTCTCCATTTCAAAGGACCATAACTCCTTCACCGTAGGTCGGATTGAGGTTCTATTTCTTCCAGTATCTTCGTGGCGTCGAGATCTTCAACTTTCCAGTTGACCGGACCTCCTGACGGTAGTTATAAAATTATTAAAATGACCTTGAACTTTCATATCTTTCCTTCTTTCATTATTTTGACTTCTCTTGCGTACCACTTGCATAAAGTGCCTAAAATCATTGGACGTGAAGTCGTTGAGGTAGATGTGGGACACTTGATGGAGATGTTGAATGCTTGATTCTCGAAATTCGGATAGAGGCCGTCATGTGAGATCGTGAGGTGACGTGCGAAATGTAGCGGCATACGACATACATATATGTAACATATCGGACTTGAGAAAAATATCCTTACAAATCTTCCCCTATATTTATGCCGGTAAAAAATAAAAAATACGACTTATTATCATTCAATTGACCTATACAAATCTACCCTCCCATGAACCCAAAACTGGAAAGATACAAATGAGTAAGTCTTCATCATTTGTTTTTTAAATCTTTAAAATCTCAAATCTTTTCTCATCAGGGTGTGCAACATATGATCATCAATGTAGTACCTACACACATAAGAAAAAAAATGCCACATGATGTATCGAGTTTGAAATGATGTAAGAATAAATCAATCAATATAATCAAATCTCCCCCATAATGCAAACTCTCCCATAAATCATAATTCGTTCTCCCCCTTTTTATTATGTCCCCATATAGACAGATAAAAAGAAACAAACAAAACATAGAGTGTCATGACAAAAGCATAGCACACATGGATAAAACTACGCGCATGCAAAGGAGTATCTATAAAACATTCACAAACTATTTTTGATTTTTCATTTTTTTTGTACAAAAATATATTACCAAAAATCGCACCATGGATTTAAACTAAAACAACCAAGTCATGGAAGTGGAATGTATGGGTGTGAACACATTCGATAGGTAAATAAACTCAATCAATCATATTTGCACGATGCATGTGTACCCCTAATGAATGAACATAAAAAACATCCTTTGGTATAAACATTATTGAATTTAGATGACATTGTCTTACTTAAATCAACAAATCAAAGTCCAAATGCTTTCCACACCAGTAATGTCCAAAACTATGTTACGATTTTTCAAGACTTTCAAGGATGTGCAAACCCGTTTAAAATTCCATCCAAACTCCCTCATGCATATTTTTTTTTGAGGTAATCTAAATTCTCAAAAATTGGAGATTCGGTACAAAAACCTAAATGGCCCATAATTGGCATGAATTTCATTTTATTGCCTTTAAATTTTTTCGGCCACTTTTAAACCTCTTTAGACCCCGGATAATAAAAATCCTCAATTTTTTAGGTTCGATATAACGATGGCTTAGTATTCACAAAGTTCAAATGTGAACCTTTCATAGCCCTTCCCCGTTTTCAAACAAAGCACACAAAACGGTTCTTACATGCACTATTTTCATATAAAAAATTATCGCGTTTGATTCGTTCTAAGGACAGGATTGTAGTGAAAACACCCAACCAACATGTGATAAGACAAACACAATAATCAAACAAATTCATGCACGTGTGCAATAAAGGAAATCATGAGTCAAACATGCAGGAAGTAACACTTAATTACATCTTAATGACTCCAAACATTATAAATCACAAGGTTGAATTGTCCTATTATCTCAAAACACAATCAAATAGTCACATGAAAATAATGGAATGATGTTGTGACTCGATCATCCTAAGTGTCCATCCATAAACAGTGCAAACAAAACACAAAAAATCTTTTTGGATTTTCTCAAAATTTTAGCAAAATAAATTATTTTTGTATTTTTTGACAAAATTTAAAATATACAAATATGATATATACTTGCAATAGGCAAATAATATAATCATGAAAAACATCCTATACTAGTAAACAAGTCAAACCTCAATCATTAAGTGCGAAGGGGTTTTCCAAAGGTGGTGACAACTTATGAAAAACCTCCATCAATTCATGTGAAGTTTTGACTAAAAACTTAACTTGCTCACCTAAATGTGCAAACCCTCTCATGTAGTCTCCGGGAGCATGTAAAGTATCATGTGTGGGTGCATGTGTGTTAGAAACACGTGTGGTAGCAAAACGTGACACATAACCTAACTTATAGCAAAATTCCCTAAGGTGTCCTCTCCTTTTGCAATGTGAACAAACATATATAGGCCTAGGAACACCTCTCTCAAAAACTCTAGGACGTGCTCTCCTAATAGGAATGGGACGCCTAGGTTGGTTAGGGTGCGACACATGTGAAACTATCACTAAAGTGGGAACCGGCTCGGGTGCTAATTGGGAAGTAGAAGCATTGTCATGACTTATTCCTAACTTCTCACCTTTAACCTTAAGAACCACATTTTCAACCTTCTTAGATGCGTTCTCAAAATTGGCTTTGACCTCCCTGGCACGTTCGAGATCACTCTCAAGTTGGGATACACGTGTCGTCAGACTAGACAACGTGTTGGTCAAATCACACTTTTCCTTTCTCAAAACCTCCTTCACTCTCTCCAAATCTAAAAACCGATGAACTAAATCTCTATTATACTTCTTTGTTTTCAAGGTCTCAGTGTACAAATCTCTAAAAGATTTTTGGAGCTCACTTTCGTCTCCACTCTCACTTTCTCTTTCTCCCTCACTTGAACAACACAAATCACTATAATCGCTCTCGTGTTCACTCTCATGAGACAAAGTGGGTGTGCTCAAACGACTAGAAAAAGAGAGAACCATCCCATGTGCTAAACCTTTATTGTACTCATCTACCTCATCACCCTCACTATCACTAAGAGTGGCGGGCATAGCAGTCTCTTTGCCCTTTCTCCTTATCCTAGTAGGACACTCTTTAGCTATGTACCATTTGCCCTCACACTTAAAGCACCAGATCTCATTCTCATTATCACTATCTTTGGCCTCCACTTTCTTTTTATTTGACTCAAAAGATATCTTTTTATTATAATAGTCTTCTTTATTCAGTTTGAGAAATTTTTTAAAATGTTTCACAAATAAGGCCATATCATTAAAATCTAAGTCTTCCTGAGAATCAGACTCACAAACTTTTTCTTTCTTTTTCTTACAATGAGCCAGTAAAGCAATCCCATTTTCCTTAGCCTTAATGGTTTTGGGAAACATGTCAATCTCATAGGTTTGAATATATCCTACAAGTTCTTCCAACTTAAATGATTTCAAATTTCCTAAAGTGTTCAAAATAGTGACTTTAGGAATAAAGCGTTTTGGAAAAGATCTCAAAATCTTTTTAATGACACGCGTGTTACCAATCACCTCACCCAAATTAAAACATGTGTTAATAATGTCCAACAAATGTTCATAAAAATCATCATAGCATGCAGACTCAAACATGGTGACAGTCTCAAATTGGGTGTCCAAATTTTGATTCTTTAACCGTGTTCGTATCCTCATTTGTCAATTTCAAAATGTCCTCTTTAAAAGCGGTGCACGTCAAAATTCGGTGAAACTCATCAGGAGTGACAGCTCCAGAAATAGCACTCAGACCATGGGAATTAAAATTAGACATTTTATAATCATCTTCATTCCAAGCTGACACGGGTTTTAAAGATGTGATGTAATTAACGGTGACCATGAGAGGAGTCCACCCATTTTCACAAAGCAATCAAACACGCTCGTCAATGGATTTTAAACAAGATTCCATATGAGCTTTCCAGTAGGCATAATTAGACTCGTAAAAACTAGGCATCATATTAAATGAACGTTCCATTGGAAAAACTGCAATTTTTCACAAAACATATTTTTTAAAATAATCAATATCACATGATTTTGAGGAAAATAGGAATACACGATAAATTAGCACAGCCCGCTCTGATACCAATTTGAAAAATGTGATATTCTGATAATTGATTAAATTCGCAAATATCCAATTAAACCTTATTTAATTAGAGTCTATTAATTCAGCCCCTAAACATGCATCTAAAAGTGATAAATCATTCAAATCATTCATGAAAAATATAGACGACCGATATAGGAAAAAAACCCTTTCGGGTAAAACCTTTTATAACACTTTGAATAATGTATAAGACGTTTGACTTACATACAATCTGATAATCATGCACAAGTGTGTAATACACGGTGCCTTCAGCAAACCTTCAAAGATACGAGAGGCATCGAAATACCCTCCAGGCGTCGATTCGTCCACACACAGGATGACTATGCCCGGTATCCATCGATCAAATATGGAGATGCCTTATCCATAGAGATTGAAAAAAAAGGCAAATTTGTATTCTTGGGTTCCAAAAGATTCACAAAAGCATATAGAAATTTTGGTGTGAATCAAACATGCATTTTTGGAATGCAAAAATATGAAGACTTGAGCTAATAGAACTCTCAAAATCGTCTCTCCAAGTTTTGTAAAATAACTCCCCTGAAGTTGGCTTTTATAAGGAAACCAAAAGGAATTTTAAGATTTTGGAACTCTTTCTAGCATCAGGTACCCTGAACCGATTCGGGTGGTACCTCGAACTGGTTAACCATTCGGTTCGCAAAACTTCGCTTGTTTTGGGGGCTTAAAATACACAACGTTCTCCAAGGATTTTTCTCCATTTTAAAAGGGCCATAACTCCTTCACCATAGGTCGGATTGAGGTATTGTTTCTTCCAGTATCTTTATCGCGTCAAGGTCATCAACTTTCCAGTTGACCAGACCTCCTGACGGTGGCTGTAAAATTACTAAAAAGCCATTAAACTTTCACATCTTTCCATCTTTCATTATCTTGACTTCTCTTGCGTACCACTTGCATAAAGTGCTAAAAATCGTGGAACGTGAAGTCGTTGAGGCGGATATGGGACACTTGATGGAGATGTTAAATACTTGATTCTCAGAATTCGTATAGAGGTTATCATGTGAGATCGTGAGGTGACGTGCCAAATGTAGTGGCATACGACATACACAAATGTAACATATCGGACTTGAGAAAAATGTCCTTACAAATCTCCCCCTATGTCTATGCCGGTACAAAATAGAAAATTTGAATTATTATCATTCAATTGACCTATACAAATCTACCCTCCCATGAACCCAAAACTGGAAAGATACAAATGAGTAAGTCTTCATCGTTTGTTCTTCAAATCTTTAAAATCTCAAACCTTTTCTCATCAGGGTGTGCAACATATGATCATCGATGTAGTACCTACACATGAGATAAAGCACATATCACGTGACGTATCGAGTTTGAAATGATATAAGAATAAATCAATCAATATAGTCAAATCTTGCGCATAATGCAAACTCTCCCATTAATCATAATTTGTTCTCCCCCTTTTTTATTGTCCCCATATAAACAGATAAGAAGAAACAAACTAAACATGGAGTGTCACGACAAAAGCATAGCAAACATGGATCAAACTATGCGCATGCAAAGGTGTATCTCAAAAACATTCACAAACTATTTTTGGGTTTTCAATTTTTTTGTACAAAAATAAGATACCAAAAATCACACAATGGATTTAAACTAAAACAACCAAGTCAAGGAGATGGAATGTATGGGTGTGAACACATTCGGTAGGTAAATAAACTCAATCAATCATATGTGCATGATCCATATGTGTACCCCTAACGAATGAAAATAAAAAACATCCTTTTGTGTAAATATTGTTGAATTTAGATGACATCGTCTTAATCAAATCAACAAATCAAAGTCTAAATGATTTCCACACCAATAACGTTCAAAACTATGTAACGTTTTTTCAAGACTTTCAAGGATGTGCAAAACCGTTTTAAATTCCATCCAAACTCCCTCATGCATATTTTGTTTTTGAGGTAATCTAAATTCTCAAACATTAGAGAATCGGTGAAAAACCCTAAATGGCCCATAATAGGCATGAATATCTTTTTATTGCCTTTAAATTTTTTCGGGTTCTTTTAAACCTGTTTAGAACTTGGATAATAAAAATCCTCAATTTTTTAGGTCCGATATAACGGTGGCTTAGTATTCGCAAAGGTCAAATGTGAACCTCTCGCAGCCCTTCATTGTTTTCAAACAAGCCACACAAACTCACAAAGCGGTTCTTATATGCACAATTTTATAACGGTGGCTTAGTATTCGCAAAGGTCAAATGTGAACCTCTCGCAGCCCTTCCTCGTTTTCAAAAAAGCCACACAAACTCACAAAGCGGTTCCTATATGCACAATTTTCTTATAAAAAATTATCGTTCTTAGTTCGTTTTAAGGACATGATTGAATGAAAACACCCAACCAACATGTGATAAGACAAGCACAATAATCAAATAAATCCGTGCACATGTATAATAAAGGAAATCATGAGTCAAACATGTAGGAAGTAACACTTAATTACATCTTAATGACTCCAAACATTATAAAGCACAGGGATGAATTGACCTATTGCCTCAAAACACTATCAAATAGTCATATGAAAATAATGAAATGATGTTGTGACTTGGTCATCCTAAGTGTCCATCCATAAACGATGCAAACAAAATACAAAAAATATTTTTGGATTTTCTCAAAATTTTAGCAAAATAAAATCTTTTTGTATTTTTTTAAAAAATTTAAAACATACAAATATGATACATACTAGCAACAGGAAAATAATGTCATCATAAAAAACATCCTATACTAGTAAACAAGTCAAACCTCAATCATTAGGTGCGGAGGGGTTTTCCAAAGGTGGTGACAACTTACGAAAAACCTCCATCAATTCATGTGAAGTTTTGACTAAAAACTTAACTTGCTCACCTAAATGTGTAAATTCTCTCATGTTGTCTCCGGGAGCATGTAAAGTATCATGTGTGGGTGCATGTGTGTCAGAAACACGTGTGGTAGCAAAACGTGACACATAACCCAACTTATAGCAAAATTCCCTAAGGTGACCTCTCCTTTTGCAATGTGAACAAACATATATAGGCCTAGGAACACCTCTCTCAAAAACTCTAGGACGTGCTCTCCTAATAGGAATGGGACGCCTAGGTGGATTAGGGTGAGACACATGTGAAACTATCACTAAAGTGGGAACCGGCTCGGTTGCTAATTGGGAAGTAAAAGCATCGTCATGACTTATTCCAAACATCTCACCTTTACCCTTAAGAACCACCTTTTCAACCTTCTTAGGTGCGTTCTCAAAATCGACTTTGACCTCCCTGGCACGTTCGAGATCACTCTCAAGTTGGAATATACGTGTCGTCAGACTATACAACGTCTTGGTCAAATCACACTTCACCTTTCCCAAAACCTCCTTCTCTCTCTCCAAATCTAAAACCCGATGTCCTAAATCTCTATTATACTTATTTGTTTTCAAGGCCTCAGTATACAAATCTCTAAAAGATTTTTGGAGCTCACTTTCATCTCCACTCTCACTTTCGCTTTCTCCCTCACTCGAAGAACACAAATCACTATCATCGCTCTCATGTTCACTCTCATGAGACAAAGTGGGTGTGCTCACATGACTAGAAAAAGCGACAACCATCCCATGTGCTAAATATTTATTGGATTCATCTCTCTCATCGCCCTCATCAACCTCACTATCACTAAGAGTGGCGGGCATAGCAGTCTCTTTGCCCTTTTTCCTTATCCTAGTAGGACACTCTTTAGCTATGTGCCCTTTGTCCTCACACTCAAAGCACCTGATCTCATCCTCCTTTTCACTATCTTTGGCCTCCACTTTCTTTTTATTTGACTCAAAAGATGTCTTCTTATTGGAAGAATTTTCTTTATTCAGTTTGAGAATTTTTTTAAAATGTTTCGCAAACAAATGCCATATCATTAAAATCAAAGTCTTCCTCAGAATCGAACTCATAAAATTTTCTTTCTTTTTCTTACAATGAGTCTGTAAAGCAATGCCATTATCCTTAGCCTTAATGGTTTTGGGAAACATGTCAATCTCATAGCTTTGAAGATCTCCTACAAGTTCGTCCAACTTAAGGGATTTCAAATTTTCCAAAGAGTTCAAAACAGTGACTTTAGGAATGAAGCATTTTGGAAGAGATCTCAAAATCTTTTTAACGACATGCGAGTTACCAATCATCTCATCCAAATTAAAACATGTGATAAGCACCCAATACTGTATATTTTATACCCCGAATAGACGTACTTTAGTTGCTAATTCTCGATAATTTGGGTCTTATGTGCTTAATTGTTCAATATGCAGGCTTAATTGTAGTTGCAGTGTTAAAAACTATATTTTCAGGCATTTCGAAGTTAAAATGGTGCTAATTCTCTATCCCATAACCAAACCTGAGCCTAAACCTGGCCCAAACCTACCCCAAGCCTTTGTACGTTTATTTGTGTCTGTTTATAATTTTTTTTAGATTTTTAGTTTGAGTCATTTTTATTTTTTTAGGATTTATTTTAGATTTATTAAGAATTTTCTAGAATTAATTTTTTAATTCTTTTTATTTTTGATTTATATTAGTTCTAAATTTTTAGTCTCGCTAGATTTTAAATTTTTATGACTTTGGGTTTTATTTTTATTTGATTTGTAGTTTTATTTTTTATAGATTAGAAATTTAATTTTTAATAGATTTTATTTTATTTATTTTTTATACTTTTACGATTTATTTGCAAGTTTTTATATTTCTTTTTAATTAGTATTTTTTATTTTGATTTTTAGTTTTTATTTTATTTTTATTAGGATAAGTTTTTTTAGGAATTTATTTTTAGATTGTTAATTTTTATTTTCTTTTTATTTAGAGTCTTTTAGTTTAATAGATTTTGTTTTTATTTTTATTTTGTGAGTTTTTCATTTTTAGGTAGTGCCATTTTAGTTTTAATTCCAAATTAAACACACACCTAAACTAAACCCACTCACACCCAAACATATCCTATCGTACACACTATCTACCTAACATCCTCACCACATACAAACGCCCTATTTCATCTTATTCCCTCACCATCTCACTCTCTCTCTCCTCACCCTCTACCCATGTTCGATGCCACCCCGTCCCACACCTGTTTGCCTCTCCAACCATCGGTGCACCCTCAGGACCTACGTCCGGCATCGCCAACCGGCCCCTCTCTCTCCCTTCGCCGACCGATTCGTACAGCCTCATTCCCCATGCTGAACCACCTGCGAAACCCCCTCCAACTCGTTTTCCCTAGCCGGACCTACGACCCTCAACCAATCGCCTTCCTACTCACCACCATCGGCGCCCACGCCGAGATCATCTTCGTCTTGACCCTCTCTTCGTAGCCCCACCGTCGACGGCCACATCTAACCCACGAACCCGCGACCAGCCTCACCCTTTTCTCCAACTCCGGCAGCTACCATCTGCTCTACCCTACACCAACCTTCCATTCAAAACCACCTCCAACCCAAATAACCATTTCCATTTTTAAGTCACAAGACAAAATCGATTTGCTTCTCCCTGCCAACTTACAAAGCCAAAGCCAAAAGACCAAGTCAACCAAAACTAAAAACCCATATGCCCAACTTAACCCACTTTAAACCTTTTTTTCCATTATACCCCCAACTACCTACTTATCCCCTTTTTCCCAAAACACCCCTCAAACCAAATCAGATTTTATACCCTCATTGTCCCACTATCATGACCTCACACCTAAACCACATGCACCCTCCATTAAATTCCTAAATTAACCATCACCTAATACCTTACACACCCTCTTGCACCTTTGTCTACCCAAAATACCCCTTAGCCCCATGTGTGCCATGCATCTACTATATATGAAAATCAAGACCCCATTTGAAAGAACTCATCATCAAATAGAGAGAGAAAAATTCTAGAGAAAAGTAGAGAGTTAGGTTCGAATAAATTAGGTAGAAATATTTGTAAATAGTTTTATTTTCATTTTTTTTAGATATTTGTGAGTGATAAATGTGTGAGGATTAATTTGAGTGAAATTTTTATGTAATATTGTTTGGATCACTCAAGTTGATGGATTATGAATGTCAACTCATGGATTGAAGATCAATTAAGCATTAAGAGATTGGGGTTTGATTGTTCTTTTCTCATATCATTTATTTTATGCCTTTGATTATTAATTTGTCATATTTGATATCATGATAGGCTAAATCCCCTTTCAAGGGGTGGGGTGATACCCTTATTGGAAGTTATTTTATTTTAATTAGTTTAATTACTTGAAAAGTCCCTTTGAATGTTAATTTTGATCCCTTACCCTTAGATTTACGCCTCGAGAGAGGGTAAATGATTTTCGAGAGAAAATCAAAATTCTAATTATAATACCCATTTTAGATTCGAACTAGAGATAGGGGTTTCTTAAGTGGGGTATTATAACTTGAATTTCAACTCTTAAATATTTTCTAAGATTTACATGAATTTTAATCGATCGATCCTAGCGGGTGATTAATTAAAAGGAGTGTAGATCTATTTTTCTAGAGTTGTGGGGTGTTAAAATTAATTTTCTAAAAGGTTACTACTAAAATTACATTTGCAACGAGAGTTGATTTGTAATTTTGATATTAATTTTGGAGAATTCAATTAATTAAATTAATTAATTAGAATAGCTAAAATTTGTGGTGTAATCCCACTCCTTGATTGTTCTCACAATTATTTACCTCACTTTATCTCTTATTTTAGTGTTAGACTTTATTTTTCACTTTTTGTCACTTTCTAGTTTGTTGTTTTCATCTCACATTAGTTTAGTTTAGTTTAAATCATCAACTCACCCCTTTTGTTTTAATATTGAAAAAGCTAAAAAAATTAGAAAAGTGAAAAAGCACAAAAATAAAATAAAAAGTGAATTACAATTGAATTTGTCTCTAGCTTACTCCCTAGGAAGTGGATTGATACCCTTACTTACCTCTACACTTGAGTTGTTTTATATTTGTAGGTAATTGAGGATTTTGACTAACTTGGCTTTCAACAACAACGACATACAAAAAGCATAGCTATCAAATGGCGTCGTTGCCATTCTTGGGATTGTGTAGCTTGGAGCGGATTTCATATTGTAGTTCATTTTTTTTGGCACTTTATTATTTTTGTACCATTTTTATATTTTTAGAAGGATTGTATTAGGACTTTATTATCCTTGGCTTGTATTGCGGTGCCTAGGGACCCCATTTATTTTTCATTTAAATTTGTAATAATTGAAGACAAGCGTGATAGGGAAACCGGACAAGGTAAAGAGAGGGCGTCCAAAGGCGAGGATTTAGAAGCCTCTCTACCTTGGGTCGGCGGACTCCCTGGGACGACTGAGATTGGCGTAATCTCCCCCCAGTCGACTTAAATTTTTCGACACCCTACGGCCTAAAAATCGTGGGAGGTACATTTCTACACACTCGCGCCTCTCCTATTAGCGAGTCAATTTTGTGTGCTCTTGTGTGATTTTATTCTCGCATTTATTTTTTTGAATGGTGTGATGAATTAAATTACTAAGACCTACACCCGGTCACTCACGAGAAGGGATTTCATCACCCGACTCACTCGCTTATCATTGAGCGCTACCCTAGCCATCACTAAATCTAAAATTAATCAACTAGGTAGCCCAATAGGAGAATATTTTTTCAAAGGCGATCACTAAAATATTTCCGTGATTTTTTTATCGCCCGTGGACTTAATTAAAATTTGACTACCCTTTTATTAAATTTAAAGATAAAAATTGGCTATGTGCTAGTTAGGGATTTTTCTTGACTTGTGTGTGTGTCCAATTCCATTTTTCAGTAGTCGATTTTAGTGAGTTCGTGCAAATTCAAAGAGTCCATATTTTTCCCCACCTTTTCTTCCCAAAAAAAAATTCAAAAATATTTTCTTTCTTTCATTTTAGAAAAATCCAAAAATATTTTCTTCTATTATTTTTATATAAAAAAAGCTCCAAAAATATATTCTTTCTTTCCTTTTTAGAAAAAAACTCCAAAAATATTTTCTTCCATTATTTTTAGAAAATCGAAAAATATTTTCTTTCTTTTTGAAAAAAAAATTTTACAAAATCCAAAAAAATATTTTCTCTCCACATGGCCGAAGAGCGTCCTTTACGGGACTACTTTGGTCATTTTCCATTGACACGTGACACGTGTGAGAGTGATCCCGATACGTCTCTTTATGACATTCTTAGTCATTTCACCTCTCTCACGAGTCCCATTGATACTCTTGACCCATCTATGCACGCACCTCATATTCCATCACCCTCGATGTCAAGTGTCGACGTGCCTCCTCCTTTGTTGTGCACCCACTGTTATTATGCCGATCACATGTCCCATGCGTGCCCATACTTTTCATATCCATCCAAAACCACCATGGAACATATGTATCCATATAACACTGTTCCGGAACCCACCTCGACCTACTATCCCGATACACCCAATCCCGAGTTGTGTGAGTACTCGAGCTATTCATGGAGGCCTGATCACCCTTCCACGCAATTCAAATCCCAACCCGATGTTGTGGATCCTCATACGTTCCTACAGTCGTTATAGCAACCTTGTGCACCTTTTCACGATCAGTTTCCTCACTACGCACCCCATGTGCATCAACCATTTGTACATCACGAAAGAAATCCTTTCGTGTATGATGTACTTGGCCCCACCCCCACACACTTCATATGAGTATTCTCCATATAGTCCCGATTATAGCAAGTTGTTTCCACCTCAACCACAACCACCACCCATCATTCCTCCAACACAATCATCCACCTCCACTCTCGAAACCCTCTTGCAAAAGTTCATACTTGAGCAAGAGCATGCAATTCAAACTCAAGCTCTCCAAAGGAACAAAGGTTAAATGAATTGGAGTGCGCGAGAGAGTTGGACATTCCCATGGCTCCACCCATCATTACAACCGAGTGTGATGATGATGTATCCTCTTATGACACGAATTTTGAGTGTGACCAACCCTATTATCCCATTGAGAATATCAAAGTTGAGACCATCCCATGGTCCGGGTCCCAAGTCGACTATTATGTTGCCTTACCTTTCATTAGTGATCCCGATATAATCCCACCATGTCCACATGAACCCCACTTTGAGGTTCCCATTCCTATTCCCTCCGAATCCAAAACAATGCCCGAGTCTACACCTATCGAGCTTTACCCTTGTGTTCCCGAGGAACCAATTTATCCTAGGTTAGCTCCGGCTAAGAGTTTTAACCATTTTCCCGAGATAGAATCAATGATAGTTCCTAACTATCTGGATATGGATGATATACCACCATGCATGGCTCCCTTTGAGCTTGATATTTCTAGAGATTCCTCTATCTTAGATATTGGTGCCTCATTTTACTCACCCACCACATTCACCAATGATACCTTTTTGGAGAAGTTGACAACTCCATCTTTTGAAACCACACTCCCTTGTGAGTATTCCTTTACTCCTCCCAATGAGTGTGTTTCTCCCACGCTTGAGTTGGATCATCTTCCTCCACCATTTATCCCACCCGACCCACCCATTGTCCCTTCTATCCCACCACCTGGTTTGGATCTTGATTTTTCACATTTCAAATTTCCATCTACATTTTTAGATCCTAACCTGAAACCATCCTCCACAATCTATGAGAGTATTTATGGCGATACTCTCCACTTTCGTGACATTGAGCTTGTTCCTCCATGCACACCACTTCCTTGTGGTGTTGACTTTTCCCATCGACAGCTCCCTGGCGTGTCATGGCGCGACCAATATCATCGTCCATTCATAGGACGGTCATATGATTTTTCAGAGGCCCATTCGATTCAACTTAGCAAACCATTTTTCCTTCCTCACCAACTTGAGCACCATTCTTATAGGGCCCTAGTTGCTCTCACCTTCCGGCTCAACAAGGCTCGTGACCAATGCCTATTCACCCTCACCCTTACCTTAATACCCACCCGCCCATGGTCCACCGATGCTTTGCATCGTGTGATGCACTTTGCCCTACAGGTGCATTGACCACTTTATCCTGTTTCTAACAAGACTGACGCTTCAGTCTTGTTTGGGGGTGATTATCATCACCCAATTTTTTTGCCACCCCGCGCTTTCTTAGATCTTATCTTTAGGGTGAGAATGGTTCGGTCTGGCTGAAGACATTAAACTTAGCGCTACCGGGAGGCAGCTCGTGTTTCTTGTACTAGTCTCATCTTGTTTGGGGGTGATTCTCATCACCCAATGCTTTATCATGCTTATAAACTTGTACACATTTTTTCTTATCATTTATTCAGGTTTATTCTTAGCTACATCTGTCCACTTCATTAGCAGTTCATTCTGGTAATCTCTTTCCTACCTTATGCTCTTATTTTAAAAAATCATTTTACTTAACATCGAGGATGATGTTCCTTTTTGTTTGGGGGTGGGGAAATTTATCAAAATCGTACCTCTTTTGAAAAATTTTGATTTCTAAACCTTATTTTTAAAATTTCGTACAGTTTCTTTCATCTCACTCATTGATGTGAATTTTAATCATCCATCTTTTAAAGTCTAGGAATCAAGCTAGAGAATATTTTTTCTGAATAGCTTACGTAATACATAACAAGGCATTTTGCACCATGAATTTCTAGACTCAACAAAATTTGCGTACTTATCACGTCATTACGATTTAGAGTTGAAGAGTATTACAATTATAAAGAGAACCTTAAGGAATACTAGTAGAGACTTTAGCCCGTGAGATTTGTGCCTTTCACCCTTTCAGAGTGTTTTACGCAATCTCCGAGTCACAAGTTGATTAAACTTCGTTTGCGTCCGCACTTTAATTGTTGTATGATCTCATTATCATTCATTAGAATTTGTCTTAATCATTGAGAATGACATATTTTTCGAGTTGTAAGAAACGCGTGTCTTGAAATTTGTCCCGATCACTAGGTTATCATCCATACACTTACCTTTTTTCCCATATCATATTTTCGTTCACTTCACCCATATTTTTCCATATATTCCCCACTCCATTCATAAATCATCCATCATCATTTTGAGAAAAAGAGTGTGATTTCAAATGTAAATGTCTTCATTGTTGGTTTGAAAAGTGAGAGAAAAACAAAAAAGAAAAAAAAAAGAAAAAGAAAAAAGAAAAAAAATAGAAAAATAGCAAATTATAGGAAAAAAAAGAAAAAAAAAAGAGAAAAATGAGAAAAGAAAAGAAAGAAAGTTTGTAGTTTATTTTTTGTAATAAAGACATTTTTTTCTTCAAGTATAAAACACTTTTCTCACACATCCATCATACATTCATCCATTATCCATCCATACATCACCATCCTATCTCATATCCCATCGTTCTCATCTCATTTCCCCCTCACTCATAAACATCATTATTTCCCTTAGGTGTTCGGGCAAATTAAAGTCGACGTGGTGAATAACTTGACGTTCTCAGTATAGTGATTAGCATTCTTTCATGAGATCATTTTCTTTCTTATTGTTCGTTCTTTCTTATGTGTGTGTGATACGTTTGAACTTGCCTACATTTACTCATCTCCTCACACACAAGAGCGATACATTGATCCTAATCTCGAGAGTTCGTTTGAGAGAGATATATCCAGTGAGATTTGAAGTTGAAGCGTTGATTCGGACGAGGCAATCTAGGAATTACTCTTGTGATACTCGACCCGTTTTGACTGATTCACACTACACACGTTGAGTTCTAGGAAGGATGCGCCTTGTGTATTTACTTAGCTAAACTTTTTACGCTTCTAGCTTGTATTTATGAAAATATTCTCTTATGATGGATTGTGCAATTATTCTACGTTAAATAAGAGATTGACTGCCTTTCAATAAATCTTCGCAAATAAGAATTTTGTGGGTATATTCCCTGCAAACCCTCACGAGACACAACTCGTCCTGTAGGGCAACCTATAGGTTTAAAGGCTTGTTGCACATGCTAAGTGCAATCGCAAATGCCCGCGAAAGTGGTACACTTTTGGTTACTTATCTTTCTCTTTCTCTCCATATTATTGCTCGAGGACTAGCAACGCTTTGTTTGGGGATGGTGTGATAAGCACCCAAAACTGTATATTTTATACCCCGAATAGACGTACTTTAGTTGCTAATTCTCGGTAATTTGGGTCTTATGTTCTTAATTGTTCAATATACAGGCTTAATTGCAGTTGCGGTGTCAAAAGCTATATTTTCAGGCAATTTGCAGTTAAAATGGTGCTAATTACCTATCCCGTAACCAAACCCGAGCCTAAACCTAGCCCAAACCTACCCCAAGCCTTTGTGTGTTTATTTGTGTCTTATTATAATTTTTTTAGATTTTTAGTTTGAGTCATTTTTATTTTTTTAGGATTTATTTTAAATTTATTTAGAATTTTCTAGAATTAATTTTATAATTCTTTTTATTTTTGATTTATATTAGTTCTTAACTTTTAGTCTTTATTTTTAGTCTTGCTAGATTTTATATTTTTATGACTTTAGGTTTTATTTTTATTTGATTTGTAGTTTTAATTTTTATAGATTAGGAATTTAATTTTTAATAGATTTAATTTAATTTATTTTTTATACTTTTAGGATTTTTAGGATTTATTTGCAACTTTTTATATTTCTTTTTAATTAGTATTGTTTATTTTGATTTTTAGCTTTTATTTTATTTTTATTAGGATAAGTTATTTTAGGAATTTATTTTTTTAGATTTTGTTTTCAAATTGTTAATTTTTATTTTCTTTTTATTTAGAGTCTTTTATTTTAATAGATTTTGTTTTTATTTTTATTTTTTTATTTTTTAATTTTTAGGTAATGCCATTTTAGTTTTAATTCCAAATTAAACACACACCTAAACTAAACCCACTCACACCCAAACATATCCTATCCTACACACTATCTACCCAACATCCTCACCACATACAAACGCCCTATTTCATCTTATTCCCTCACCATCTCACTCTCTCTCTCCTCACCCTCTACCCATGTTCGATGCCACCCCGTCCCACACCTGTTCGCCTCTCCAACCACTGGCGCACCCTCACGACCTCCGTCCGGCATCGCCAACCGGCCCCTCTCTCTCCCTTCGCCGACCGATTCGTACAGCCTCATTCCCCATGCTGAACCACCTGCGAAATCCCCCTCCAACTCGTTTTTCCTTAGCCGGACCTACAACCCTCAGCCAATCGCCTTCCTACCCACCACCGTCGGCACCCACGCCGAGATCATCTCCGGCCAGACCCTCTCTTCGCAGCCCCACCGCTGACGGCCACATCTAACCCACGAACCCGCGACCAGCCTTACCCTTTTCTCCAACTCCGGCAGCTACCACCTGCTCTACCCTACACCAACCCTCCATTCAAAACCACCTCCAACCCAAATAACCATTTCTCATTTTTAAGCCACAAGACAAAATCGATTTGCTTCTCCCCGCCAACTTACAAAGCCAAAGCCAAAAGACAAGTCAACCAAAACTAAAAACCCATATGCCCAACTTAACCCACTTTAAAGCCTTTTTCCCATTATACCCCCAAGTACCTACTTATCCCCTTTTTCCCAAAACATCCCTCAAATCATATCAGATTTTATACCCTCATTCTCCCACTATAATGACCTCACACCCAAACCACGTGCACCCTCCATTAAATTCCTAAATTAACCCTCACCCAATACCTTACACACCCTCTTGCACCTTTGTCTACCCAAAATACCTTGTAGCCCCATGTGTGCCATGCATCTACTATAAATGAAGGTCAAGACCCCATTTGAAAGAACTCATCATCAAATAGAGAGAGAAAAATTCTAGAGAAAAGTAGAGAGTTAGGTTAGAATAAATTAGTTAGAAATATTTGTAAATAGTTTTATTTTCATTTTTTTTAGATATTTGTGAGTGATAAATGTGTGAGGATTAATTTGAGTGAAATTCTTATGTAATATTTGTTGGATCACTCAAGTTGATGGATTGTGAATTTCAACTCATGGATTGAAGATCAATTAAGCATCAAGAGATTGGGGTTTGATTATTCTTTTCTCATATAATTTATTTTATGCCTTTGATTATTAATTTGTCATATTTCATATCATGATAGGCTAAATCCCCTTTCAAGGGGTGGGGTGATACCCTTATTGGAAGTTATTTTATTTTAATTAGTTTAATTACTTGAAAAGTCCATTTGAATGTTAATTTTAATCCCTTACCCTTAGATTTACGCCTCGAGAGAGGGTAAATGATTTTCGAGAGAAAATCAAAATTCTAATTATAATACCCATTTTAGATTCGAACTAGAGATAGGGGTTTCTTAAGTGGGGTATTATAACTTGAATTTCAACTCTAAAATTATTTTCAAAGATTTACAAGAATTTTAATCGATCGATCCTAGCGGGTGATTAATTAAAAGCAGTGTACATCTATTTTTCTAGAGTTGTGGGGTGTTAAAATTAATTTTCTAAAAGGTTACTACTAAAATTACATTTGCAACGAGAGTTGACTTGTAATTTTGATATTAATTTGGGAGAATTCAATTAATTAAATTAATTAATTATAATAGCTAAAATTTGTGGTGTAATCCCACTCCTTGATTCTTCTCTCAATTAGTTACCTCACTTTATCTCTTATTTTAGTGTTAGACTTTATTTTTCACATTCAGTCACTTTCTAATTTGTTGTTTTCATCTCACATTAGTTTAGTTTAGTTTAAATCATCATCTCACCACTTTTGTTTTAATATAGAAAAAGCTAAAAAAATTAGAAAAGTGAAAAAGCACAAAAAGAAAATAAAAAGTGGATTACAATTGAATTTGTAAACCTCTACGCTTGAGTTGTTTTATATTTGTAGGTAATTGAGGTTTTTGACTAACTTGGATTTCAACAACAACGACATACAAAAATCATAGTTATCAACATGTGTTAATAATGTCCGACAAACGTGCATAAAAATCATCAAAGCATTCAGACTCAAACATGGTGATAGTCTCAAATTGGGTGGCCAAATTTTATAATTTTGATTCTTTAACCGCGTTCGTACTCAAATTTTTGAATTTTAAAACGTTCCAAGCCTCTTTAGATGTGGTTCACGTCAAAATTCGGTGAAACTCATCAGGAGTGACAACTCCAGAAATAGCACTCAGACGAGATGAATTAAAATTAGACATTTTATAATCATCTTCAGTCCAGGGTAACACGGGTTTTAAAGAGGTAATGTTATTAACGGTGACCGTGGGAGGAGTCCACCCATTTTTACAAAGCAACCAAACACGCTCGTCAATGGATTTTAAATAGGATTTCATATGAGCTTTCCAGTTGGCATAATTATACCCGTAAAAATGGGCATCATATTAAATGAATGTTCCATTGGAAAAATTGCGATTTTTCACAAAACTGATTTTAAAAAAATCAATATCGCACGATTTTGCAAAAAATAGGAATAAGCGATAAATTAGCACAACCCGCTCTGATACCAATTTGAAAATGTGACGTTGTGATAATTGATTAAATTCGCAAATATCCAATTAAACCTTATTTAATTAGAGTCTATTAATTCAGCCCCTAAACATGCATCTAAAAGTGATAAATCATTCAAATCATGCATGAAAAATATAACCGACCGATATAGGAAAAAAACCCTTTCGGGAAAAACCTTTTATAACACTTTAAAGAATTTACAAGACCTTTGACTTACATACAATCTGATAATGGCCCACAAGTGTGTAATGCACGGTGCCTTCAGTAAACCTTCAAAGATACGAGAGACAACGAAATACCCTTCAGGCATTGGTTCGTCGTCTTCGGCTCGTCCACACGCAGGATGACTATGCTCGGTATCCACAATGAAATATGGAGATGCCTTCTCCACAGAGGTTGAACAAAAGCAAAGTTGTGTTCTTAGGTTCCAAAAGATTCAAAAAAGCATATATAAATTTTGGTGTGAATCAAACATGTGTTTTTGGGACTCAAAAATATGAAGACTTGAGCTAATAGAACTCTCAAAATCGTCTCTCCCAGTCTTGTAAAATAACTCCCCCGAAGTTGGCTTTTATAAGGAAACCAAAAGGAATTTTAAGATTTTGGAACTCTTGCCAGCCTCAGGTACGCTGAACCGGTTCGGGTGGTACCTCGAACCGCATCGCCCCCCGAACTGGTTCACCCTTCGGTTCGCAAAACTTTGCTGGTTTTGGGGGCTTAAAATACATTGCGTTCTCCAAAGATTTTCTCCATTTTCAAAGGGCCATAACTCCTTTATCGTAGGCCGAATTGAGGTGCTGTTTCTTCCAGTATCTTCGTGGTGTCGATCTCTTCAACTTTCCAGTTGACCGGATCTCCTGACGGTGGGTATAAAATTACTAAAATGCCCTTAAAATTTCATATCTTTCCTTCTTTCATTATTTTGACTTCTCTTGCATACCAGTTACATAAAGTGCCTAAAATCGTGGAACGTAAAGTCGTTGAGGCAGATGTGGGACACTTGATTGAGATGTTGAGTGGTTAATTCTTAGAATTCGAATAGAGGTCATCATGTGAGATCGAGGGGTGGCGTGCCAAATGTAGCGGCGTACGACATACACAAATATAACATATCAGACTTGAGAAAAATGTCCTTACAAATCTCCCCCTATGTCTATGTCGATACAAAATAAAAAATTAGAATTATTATCATTCAATTGACTTATACAAATATACCCTCCCATGAACCCAAAACTGGAAAGATACAAATGAGTAAGTCTTCATCGTTTGTTCTTCAAATCTTTAAAATCTCAAATCTTTTCTCATAAGGGTGTGCAACATATGATCATCAATGTAGTACCTACACATATGAGATAAAGAAAATACCACGTGACATATCGAGTTTGAAATGATATAAGAATAAATCAATCAATATAATCAAATCTCCCCCATAATGCTAACTCTCCCATAAATCATAATTCGCTTTCCCCCTTTTTATTATGTCCCCATATAGATAGATAAGAAGAAACAAACTAAACATGGAGTGTCACAACAAAATCATAGCAAACATGGATCAAACTACGCGCATGCAAAGGAGTATCTCAAAGAACATTCACAAACTATTTTTGATTTTTAAATTTTTTATACAGAAATAAGATACCAAAAATCACACCATGGATTTAAACTAAAACAACCAACTCATGGAAATGGAATGTATGAGTGTGAACACATTCGAAAGGTAAATAAACTCAATCAATCATATGTGAATGATGCATATGTGTACCCCTAACGAATGAACATCAAAAACATCCTTTGGTGTAAATATTGTTGAATTTAGATGACATCGTCTTAATTAAATCAACAAATCAAAGTCTAAATGATTTTCACACCAATAACGTCCAAAACTGTGTAATGCTTTTTCAAGACTTTCAAGGATGTGCAAACCATTTTAAATTCCATCCAAACTCCCTCATGCATATTTTGTTTTTGAGTTGATCTAAATTCTCAAACATTGGAGAATTGGTATAAAAACCTAAATGGCCCATAATTGGCACGAATTTCTTTTTACTGCCTTTAAATTTTTTCAGGCTCTTTTAAACCTCTTTAGACCCCGGATAATAAAAATCCTCAATTTTTGAGTTCCGATATAATGGTGGCTTAATATTCGCAAAGGTCAAATGTGAACCTTTCGCAGCCCTTCCCCGTTTTCAAACAGTACACAAACTCACAAAACGGTTCTTATGTGCACAATTTTCTTATAAAAAATTATCGCGCTTGGTTCGTTTTAAGGACAGGATTGAAGTGAAAACACCCAACCAACATGTGATAAGACAAGCACAATAATCAAACAAATCCGTGCATGTGCGCAATAAAGGAAATCATGAGTCAAGCATGTAGGAAGTAACACTTAATTACATCTTAATGGCTCCAAACATTATAAAGCACAAGGATGAAATGACCTATTGTCTCAAAACACTATAAAATAGTCACATGAAAATAATGGAATGATGTTGTGACTCGGTCATCCTAAGTGCCCATCCTTAAACGGTGCAAAAAAATACAAAAAAATCTTTGGATTTTCTCAAAATGTTAGCAAAATAAAATCTTTTTGTATTTTTTCAAAAAATTTAAAACATACAAATATGATACATACTAGCAATGGGCAAATAATATCATCATGAAAAACATCCTATACTAGTAAACAAGTCAAACCTCAATCATGATGTTATGATAATTAATTAAATTCGCAAATATCCAATTAAATTTTATTTAATTAGAGTCTATTAATTCAGCCCCTAAGCATGCATCTAAAACTGATAAATCATTGAAATCATGCATGAAAAATATAGACGATCGATATAGGAAAAAACTCCTTTCGGGTAAAACCTTTTATAACATTTTGAAGAATTTATAAGACCTTTGACTTACATACAACCTGATAATCTCTCACAAGTGTGTAATGCACGGTGCCTTCAGCAAACCTTCAAAGATACGAGAGATAACAAAATACCCTCCAGGCATCGGTTCGTTGTCTTCGGCTTGTCCACACGCAGGATGACTACGCTCAGTATCCACTGATCAAATATGGAGATGCCTTCTCCACAGAGGTTGAACAAAAGCAAAGTTGTGTTCTTGGGTTCCAAAAGATTCACAAAAGCATATAGAAGTTTTGGTGTGAATCAAACATGAGTTTTGGGGACTCAAAAATATGAAGACTTGAGCTAATAGAACTCTCAAAATCGTCTCTCCAAGTCTTGTAAAATAACTCCCCCGAAGTTGGCTTTTATAAGGAAACCAAAAGGAATTTTAAGATTTTGGAACTCTTGCCAGCGTCAGGTACCCTGAACCAGTTCGGGTGGTACCTCGAACCGGTTCGCCCTTCGGTTCGCATAACTTCGCAAGTTTTTGGGGCTTAAAATGCACAGCGTTCTCCAAGGATTTTTCTCCATTTTCAAAGGGTTATAACTCCTTCACCGTTGGTCGGATTGAGGTGTTGTTTCTTACTGTATCTTCGTGGCGTCGAGATCTTCAATTTTTAGTTGACCGGACCTCCTAACGGTGTCTATAAAATTACTAAAATTCCCTTGAACTTTTATATCTTGCCTTCTTTCATTATTTTGACTTCTCTTGCGTACCACTTGCATAAAGTGCCTAAAATCGTGGAACGTGAAGTCGTTGAGGCAGATGTGGGACACTTGATAGAGATGTTGAATGTTTGATTCCTGGAATTCGAATAGAGGTCATCATGTGAGAACGTGAGGTAACGTGCCAAATGTAGCGGCATACAACATACACAAATGTAGCAGATCGGACTTGAGAAAAATGTCCTTACAATGGAGCTTGGATTGGCTAGGGTCGGAGCTTGGGATGTCGCGGGTTTGGCTTCGAGTTGTTGGGGTGAAGATGTCGACAGGTTTGGGATTTATTGTTGGGTTAAGATTATGGTGGATGAGGGAAAAGAAAGTGTGGTGGTGATGGAGGTTGAAGATGATGATGGGGTAGGATTAGGTGTGTGTGAGGTGTAGGATAGTGTGTGTGGTGTGTAAGTTATGTTTAAAAGTAGTAAGGTGTATGTGAGTGTAGTATACTGTGTGTGTTGGGGGGGGGGGGGGGGGGGAGTATATCATTTGCACCGAACTAAAAAAATAAATTATCTAAAAATAAAAATAACAAAACTAAACTAATAAAAAATCCTAACTCAAAAATAAATAAAAATCAAACTAAAAGAAAATAAAAATAAAAATAATAAACATATTAAACTAAAAAGACTCTAAATAAAATAAAAAGAAATAAAAATTAAAAATCTAAAAACTAGAGTCCTAAAAAAAGAAAAATCTAATAAAACTAAAAATAAATTTCTATAAAAACTTATCCTAAAAAAATATAAAATAAAACTAAAAGCAAGGTTCTAAAAGGCGTGAGGCATGGTCGAGGCGTAGAGGTCAAGCCTCAAGCCTTAGGAGCCTAGGCGTAAAAAGGCGTTTTTTCTTTTTTTATTATTTTAATTATTCCAAGGCTAGTAATATAATAAAATAGTACATGCCTTGGATTTTGAAAATATATCCATATGTTTGGTAGCCATCTTTCTCATATTCATGCTCCATAACCAATATTTGTCAACTAATCTTTTGTTTTTAATAAAAAAAGTGTGCCTTAAGCCTTTTAACAAGAATAAGGCGTAGGCGATGCGTTTCTCTCAAGCCTAGGCGGGCCTTTTAGAAGAGAGACTAAAAGTAACTTCCTAAAAAAACTAGTCCTAATAAAATTTAAAATAAAATAAAGATAAAGATAAAGATAAGAAACACTAAAAATTTAAAAAAATCAAAATAAAATTACGCTAATTAACAATAAATAATAAAAATAGCAAATAAATCCTAAAAATCTTATATAAATCTAAAATAAATTCTAAAAATAAAAAATAAATAAAAATCTACAAATTTGTAAAAGTATAAACTCAGAACACATCGGTTTGAGGTAGGATTAGACCAGGTCTGAGCTAGGTTAGGGTTACCGGACTAGGCTTGATCTGGGGTAGGCTCAAAAGTGGTCTCGAACTTCACAATCGCTTTAATTTCTTCGTTTAGCGCATTTGACTGCTACTTTGTCGCAATTACGCCGAATTAGTATGATTTGATGCCGCGACTTCATATTGACCTATGATATAGATAAATACCAACATAAGGCCAATATTATCGAGATTAAGCGACTAAAATACACATATTCGGGGTGTAAAATAGACACTTTTGGGTTCTTATCACACCACCCCCAAACAGAAAATTGCTAGTCCTCGAGCAAACTATAAAGAAAAAGAAAGATAAGAAATCAAAAGTGTACCACTTTCGCGGGCACTTGCGATTTCCCTTAGAATGTGTAATAAGCCTTTAAACCTATAGATTTCTTTATAGGACGAGTTTTGTATCATGAGGGTTTGTAAGGAATGTAACCAAAAAATTATTTGTTTAAAATGATTTATTGAAAGGCAGTCAATCTCTTATTAGACGTAGAATAATCACACAATCCATCATGAGATAAATATTTTGAGAAATACAAGATGAAAGTGCATAAAACGTTTAGCTATGTCAATACTCAAGGCACATCCTTCCTAGAGCTCAACGTGTGTGTGCGAATCAGTCAAAACGGGATGAGTATCATAAGAGTAATTCGTAGATAGCCTTTTTAGAATCAACCCTTCAGCTTCAAAAACTCACTGGATATATCTCTCTTAAACGAACTCTCGAGATTTGGGTTAGTGTATCGCTCTTGTGTGTAAGGAGGTGAGTAAATGTAAGCAAGTTCAAACGTCTCACACACATATAAGAAAGAACGAACATGTTGAAAAAAAAATAATCTCATGAAAGAATGCTGATCACTATAGTGAGGACGTCGAGTTATTCACTATGTTGACCTTTATTTCCCGAACACCTAGAGGAAAATATGAATGTTTATGGGTGAGGGGGAAATGAAATGAGGGGATGGGATGATATGAGGTAAGATGGTGACATGATGGATGGATGGTGCATTTTTGAGAAGATTTTATTATACTTTGACAAACAAATGTCTTTATTTCTTGATTGTAACTTTGTCTTTTTCTTATTTTCCAAATACTCATCAATGTATGAGATAAATCTGCTAAAAATATAAATAACCCCAACATAGATTTATATTTTTCTCCATCTGAATCGAATTTTGGGAGAGATATTCGCTAAAAATGCAAACACTCTCTATGACAGATCTTCTCCTTTTACTTTTTTTTTTCAAAATGCACATCAATGTCTGAGATAAATCTTCTAAAAATACAAATAATCCCAAATAGACTTGTATTTAATTTTTCTCTATCTGAATCGACTTTGGGAGAGATATTCGTAAAAAATGCCAACACTCTCTATGACGGATCTTCTCCTTTTACTTAAAACACTCTTTCCTTTTTTAATATGGTGGGTGGAAAATGGAATTGATATGGAAATGGATGGTATGATATATGGTGATGATATGGAAAATGGAAGGTGTATGGATGAGGATAAATATATGATCAAATTAAATTTCGTTGGTTTATGGGTGAAAGTATGGTGATCAGGACAAACTTTAGGATACATGTTTCTTACAACTCGAAAGCGATGTTACAACGGTTAAGTGCAGACCATAAGGAAGTTGAATTAACTTGTGACTCAAAGATTGCGTAAACCTTTCTAAAAGGGCGAAAGGTACGAATCTCACAAGCCAAAATCTCTACTAGTAATCCTTAAGGTTCTCTTGAGAATTATAGCACTCTTCAACTCTTAACCTTAGTGATGTGATAAGTGCGCAAATTTTGTTGAGTCTAGAAACTCAAGGTGCAATATGCCTTGATACGTATTACATAAGCTATTTAGAAAAAATAAATCCTCTAGCTTGATTCTTATACTTAAATGATGGATGGTAAAAAATTCACATCAATAAATGAGACGAAAGAAACTATACGAAAATTTTAAAAATCAAAATTTGAAATCAAATTTTTTCAAAAGAGGCAAGATTTTGATAAAATTCCCCACCCCCAAACAAAAAGGAACATCGTCCTCAATGTTAAGTAAAATGATTTTTAAAATTGAGAGCAGAAAGTAGGAAAGAGATTACGAGAATCAACCGCTAATGAAGTGGACAGATGAAGCGTAGATGAAACTTGAAGAAATGATAAACCACCCCCAAACAGGATGAGAGTCATGCAAGAAATAATGGGCCGCCTCCCGGTAGCGCTAAGTTTAATGTCTTCATCCAGACCAATCAAAACTCATCCTAAAGATAGGATCTATGAAAGTGCGGGGCGACAGAAAAATTGGGTTACGATAATCACCTCCAAACAAGACTGAAGCATCAACCTTGTTGGATAAAGGCTAAATGAGTGAGGGTGAAAAAAGATATATGGAAGAAAGGCAAGGGTGAATAGGCACCGATCAAGGGCAATATTTTTTTTTCAAGAAAAATATATATATATATGTGTGTGTGTGTGTGTGTGGTTTTTGAATTTTTATAAAAATAAACGAAGAAAATATTTTTGGATTTTTGTGGAGAAAAATAAGGAAAAAAATTGGATTTTTTTGTTGAGAAAAAGAAGAAGAAAAAATTTTGAATTTTTGTTGAGAAAAAGAAGGAAAAAAATATTTTGGGATTTTTTGGAAGAAAAGACTGGAAAAATATATATGTTTTTTGGATTTTTGTTGAGAAAAAGAAGGGAAAAATATTTTTGGATTTTTGAAAGAAAGTATGGGGAAAAAAAATATTTTTATATTTTTTGGAAGAAAAGACGGGACAAAATTATTAGGACTCTTTGAATTGAACGAACTCACTAAAACTGAGTACTAAAAGAATTGAACTAGACACACAAAAGTTAAGGATAAATCCTAACTAGCACATAACCAATTTTTATCTTCAAATTTTAGTGAAAGAGTAGTCAAATTTTAATTAAGTCCGTGGGCGATAAAAATCATGAAATTTATCGTTGTGATCGCCTTTGTAAAAATGTGTTCCTACGGGTCTAGCTAGTTGATTGGTTTTAAATTTAATGATAGCTAGGGTAGCACATAATGGATAAGTGAGTGATTTAGGTGATGAAATCCCTTCTCATGAATGACCGAGTGGAGGTCTTAATTGATTAATTCATCACACTCATTCAAAAATAAATGCGAGAATAAAAATCAAGTAAGGGCACATCGTCACACACAAAAATTGACTCGCTGATAGGAGAGGTGAGAGGATTTTAGAACTGTACCTCCCACGATTTTTACACCATGGGGTGATGAACAATTTGAGTCGACCGGGGGGAGATCCCGCCTATCCCATTCGGTCCCGGGAGTCCTACTGACCCAAAGTAGAGAGGCTTATTTTTCTCGCCTTTGGACGCCCTCTCTCTACCTTGCATGGTTTTCCTATCACGCTTTTCTTTGCAATTAATTATTACAAATTAAAATGAAAAATAAATTGTGTCTCCAAGCACCGCAATACAGCCAAGAATAAAAATCTTAATACAAGCCTTCTTAAAAATGAAAAATGGTACGAAAAATTAAAAATACAAATGAATCACAAAATGGATCCGCGCAGGTGCTTCAAGCTCTAAAGATTGGCAAGGACGCCATCCGATAAATTTGAAAATTGCTCCTCTAATGTATTTTTGTATTTGCTGCAACTCCTTTTCCATCAACATTCCCTTGAACCTACCAATAAACTCAAAATATGTATAGGGGTATATAAGGGAGTATCAATCCAACTTTAAGGATGAAACACAAAATAAGTGAAGACATGTGTAGATTCATTTGCATATTATTCTTTTTTATGATTATTATATTTTTGCTTTTTATATTGTTTTTTTTGCCTTTTTAATATTAAAACAATTTGGAGATGAGGTGAAATAAGACTATACTAAATGAAAGATCTAATTCCTAACTAGAAAGTAAGATAAGAAACTAAGTAAATCTATCTAAATTAAAATCTAAAATATGAGATGAGTGAGGAAATAAAAGTGAGGACTAAGAAAGGATAAGATGACACCATATATTCTAGTTAAACAAAATTGATTATTCCAAGTTAGTATTAAAATCACAAATCACGTCTCATTGAAAATGTAATTTTAATAATAACATTTTAAAAAATTAAATTTAACACTCCTACAACTCTAGAAAAATGGATTTAAACATCAGTTAACAAATCACCCGCTAGGGTCGATTTATCAAATTAGTTTAAATCATAAAAGTAAGCTTATAGTTGAAATTAAAGGAATAATACCACGCTTGAGAAACTCTTATATCTAGTTCGAATCTAAAATGAGTATTATAACTAGAATTTTGATTTTCTCTCGACAAGCATTTACCGTCTCTCGAGGCGTAAATTAAAATGTAAGAGTGCAAAGTTAATCATCAAATAGTCATTTTACTTAAATTAATTAATTAAATTAGGATCAACATCAAATAATGGGTCACCCCACCCCTTGAAAGGGGATTTAGCCTAAAATGATAAACAAACATTCAATAGGCATTTAATGTAAAAGAGTAGAGAGAAGAACAATCAAATAAATCTCTTGAATTCAATTGACTTCAATCCTTGAATGAGAAGCATATAACCCTCCAAGTGAGTTGTCAACAAAAATATAAATGAAAAATTCACTCAACTCAAATCTCACAAATTTAAGTTCACACTAATCTCTAAAATAAAAGAAAATTAAAATTAAAATAAAAACTACTTTAAAAAAAGTGTTTCTCTCTCAAATTTTTTCTTTAAAACCCTAGATGATCCCCCAAATGAGCTTTAGGTCTTCATTTATAGTGTGGCACATGGAGCTATGGGTAGTTTGGGTAAAAAAAAAGGTTAGGGTGTGCTAATAAAATTAAAATTAAATTCCTAAAAAAATAAACTAATAAAAGAAGAAAAATAAATTCCTTAAAAAAACTTATCCTAATAAAATAAAGAGTAAAAATCAAAATAAAACAACACTAAAAGAAATATAAAAATTTGCAGTTAATTCCTAGAAATCCTAAAAGTCTAAAATCTAAAAATAAATAAAATTAAATCTATTAAAATTAAATTCCTATAAAATAAAACTCAAATAATAAAAATAAGAATTACAAATCAAATAAAAATAAAACCTAAAGTCCTAAAAATATAAAATCTAGTAAAACTAAAAATAAACTACTGAAGACTAATCCTAAAAATAATAAAATAAAATAAAAACATAGACTGAAATTAAAAACTAATAAAAATAAAAATAAATAGAAAATAAATTCTAGAAAATTCTAAATAAATCAAAAATAAAATCTAAAAGTGAAAAATAAAAATCTAAAAAGCACAAACTAAACAAACATGGGGCTCGGGTGAAGGTTTGGACTAGGTTAGACTTGGGTAAGGTACGGGACTGAGGAATTAGCTCCATAAATCGCACATTTTCCTTGAAATAAGCATTTGATCTCCGCAAATGATGGTCAAGCTTGCACATTAAATAATTAAGCATATAAGACCCAATTTGTCAAGACTTAGCAATTAAAAACGTCTATTCGGGGTATAAAATATAAACTTTTAGGTGCTTATCAGTTACCAAAACTAGAGAAGGGAGGGAGATAAAAAAATCCAAGAGAAAGAGATCCCCAATCATTAAACTTAGGCTAGAATTCTCTTACTAAATTAATTTCCCATGTGTTTCTTAATTTAATTGTGTATTTTCAAAGAGATTTATGAATTAACAGATAAATTGATGTTTAAATGATTGAAATAAGACTTATAAATATTAAAGAACAAATATGAAAACGTTTAAGGATTAAACTAATTGGTGATAAATCCAAAAATTGAGTATCGTGTTAATTGGGAATTTAACCTTACAACTCATGTTGTAAGAATGATGAATCTAATATAAATTGGTAAAAAGGATAGGTTCCTGAATGATTTAAAATGGAAAAGATTTAATCCTAAAATTAGGGTTTTAATTGTGCATGAATCTTGGTATAGATTTTTGTCGGATGAATAAGATGTGTTTTCAGGATGATTTTTAGGTAAAGAATTATTGTTTCATGGTCGGGGATAGATTAGAGTTCATATATAGGATTTGGATGAATGTTAGAGCCACCATGGATGTAGGAAGAAGGCAAAATCCCGTCATGAGTTCGTTCTAGTAACCCAACAGATCGAACTGGTTCACTTGGGGGAGTGAACCATTTCAGTCCAACCAGCGAATTGGTTAAATTCTATTAGGTTACCAACTTTGCCTCGCGTTTATTTTTTGGACCGTTTGAGGATTTGGAATGGAATATGGGTTTGGGGATGAGTTTAGGTTTTTGGAAATCTAATTTGAGGGTTAGGAAGTGTTGTAGACTAGCCGGGGATGAATTATGTGTAAGGGTTGGGTCAAGTTGGCACCGGGAATATGTTCGGGTGATTTTTATGAACTTAGGTAAATATGCGAGACGTCATCCAAGTGAGTGGATAATTTCTAAAAAATGGATTTTGTGTCACTATTTTATTCGTTGGGGAAGTTAACGATTAACTAGATGGTTAATTCTTAAAGTAGAAATATTAATTGGAAATTAATGAGACATTTTGGGGGTCATTATAGGGTTAATTACCTATACATATTATGTGTTAAAAATATGTATTCATTTATTTTTGTGGACATACCCATGTTTGTGGGCAGCCTATCAGTTGGTCTTATGTACGTCTCGGGACCGTAGCACGCGTCGGCACAAGTGGGCTAAGCATTGTGCAGGTTGCTATTTTAGGTACTACGTGTCAACGTCACTTACGAGGAGGTAGGTGTAGATGCTGGTATCCATTGTCACTATCAGGGTATGGATTGTGCAATGGTGTACTGCGTATGGACCACCCCACTGGTATATGTTTTGTAATGGACATTTGGATGAGGGAATCCTCTGAATTTATCAATAGAGCATGAATGAGACGCTCAAGGTATATGCCTTTGTGGGTCGTATATATGTAAGGACGTATATAATTATGTACATTAATTGAGAATTAATCCTGGTAGTCTAATGATGTAGATAATTGATAATGAACCCAACAGTAGATATTGCATAATGGATGTTATGTTACTTCTTGTTGGTAATATCGTAGGGGTTACCCTGGGAACTAGAAGCACATGTGTAAACGATTAGCTTTGGTATATTGATTATGTTAGATGCATCGAATATTTCCTTATTGTTATAGTTATCAAACTTTTATATTTGGGACTTAGGTTCGTATGCGTATACTATTACACTTAGATGAGGGGCGAGATACTCTCTGTATGTGAGCGCCGATGGGTATTCATCATTTCATTTTATTTTGGAAAGATAATTCTTGCAACTCTAGGGTGCTAACACAAATTATAAAAATATATTTTCCCCCAAGTTTGCCTAGATAGGGACAGTATGGCTGACTGGAGATCAAACTTACGGTCACATTTTCTCATCAGTCATTTAGATCATTTAACTCTAATTTAGGTTATTATTTCCCTTCCACTTATTTTTATTATTCATAGATCGTATGGGCATAAGCCCAAAGTTATTATTCAGTCTTTTTGAGATCTTTCGTACTTATGTTGTAGTTTTTATTACTATTTAGATATTGGACTTATGTATTATAAGTTATTAATTAAACTGGTTCTGTTGTGCATGTTGTTTTAAAATAAAGTCATTTTGTTATGGTTTGATGGTGAGAATGATATAGATTGATAGGCAAGTCCCATCTTTGGTGCATTGTGTCTGGTCAACTTTTACCTTACAGTTGGAATCAGAGCATCTAGGTTCTAGTGCCCTTAGGATTTATGTTTTACTCATTATATTTTGCATTGCGTTTATTTGATGTGTAGAGCCATATGTTTAGGTATCGTTGTACTCTTTACGATTTGTTACTAATACGAACCCTGTTTGCGTTCAGACAACAATGGTAGGTGCAGTAGATCACAACGTGTCACCATGGAGGATGTAGAGGAGGGGGTTCAGCAGGAGCCACAACCCCTACCAGCCCCATTCGGGGTTTCTCCAGTAGACATTGCCGTAATAGTGATGCAATTTGTCTCTAAGGAGATGGATGCTATACAATAACACTTTTAGTCATCGCAACATCAGCCAAACCATCACCCCCGTAGCAGGTGGAGCTACTTGTTCAAATACAGGGCTCAGTATAGGAGGGAGATAGTAAGGCCTTCACTAAGGGCCACCTCCAGAGTTTGTGGGAGTCTAAATATATTGGTGTCCAGTCACTTCAGCGACACTTGAGGATGGTTGAGTGAACACTAGTGAATAAGCAAATGCTAGCCTCGTTTTGACTGGTAGGGGCAATCTTTTAATGGTGGGAGTCTGTCACCACACTGGACGAGCAGGATCGATTGACTATTGATGAGTTAGGGTTAAATTTGAGGGAAAGTGTTTACCATCAGCTATGAAATTATAGATGAGGAAGAAGGTTATGGAACTTAAGCAAGAAGGTCGTACGGTAGCAAAATATGAGGAGAAGTTTACCGCATTGTTTTCTTTTGCCAGAGACGAGGTTAATAACGAAGAGAAAAATATTGAGAACTTTATGTCAGGGACGGCTTGCACATCAGATAATCGTTATTGGGGAATCTGACTTTTACCACCTACACTCGGATGGTGAATGTCGCTTTGCTACATTATCAGGACCCTAGGTTGTTTTAAAAAAGTAAGGGGGAGAAAAGACTCAGTTTAAAGATGTCAAGATAGCAAGGTAAAATAAATGGGAATGACAGCTAGGGGACCCTGCAATTTAAGGGGTCACTGGCAGGTGATCAACATAAGAGGCACAGGGGTTTCGATGATTGAAATGAGTAAGGCCAGTCAGGCCATGGCTAGCAGTAGAGGGGCCATCAGGACCTCTGGCAGCAGGACCAAGGCCAATAGGGCCAACAACAGAACAAGAAACAGTCTCAAGGAAATTATTACGTTTGTGGATAGAAAGGACACTTAGTAGGAAAATTCCCTCCAAGCAATCGAGCGGTAGAGGAGTTGGGGGATAGCGAGGGCACCAGTCACCCTAGCGAAGCGTCATCCATTATCAGACTAACCAATGGCAGTAGTTCCAGCAATATCAGTGCTACTCGCCCAACCTCAAGGACATCAATCATAGTTATAGTATGGGCATGTGTATTACGTTGCCTCGGAGAGGAACTAGCATCACCATAGACACTGGAAGGTATGCTCCCTATTTATGGACTTGTAGGGCATATTTACTTGATACTAGTGCATAGTACTCAATTATTAATAATACTTTATTAGTTCTTCGAGGATGGTAGACTTAGCATTTGACATAGTGCTTTACGTTGCTTCACCCATGGGTAAAGGGGAACCTATATGTTTCGTGTGTAGAGGTATAGGGAATTGACATAGGGAGACTTAGATTGTGGAAGACTTATTTTCCTTAGATATGTCGGAGTATGACGTTATCCTAGAATAGATTAGTGAGCTATTTATTGGGCTTGTGTTGATTGTTATAGGACAGTTAAGAGTTAATGGCCAAGTGTAGAATGACTGGTTAGACAATGGTGTTCATCATAATTGTGAGAACTATTATGGGAATGATCAAGTGGAGGGTCTAGTTATGGTAAAATGGATTGCGATGTAAACTTGGTTTAGATTGATACGTCTTAGCAATTGGGAGGATTTTGAGGAAAGATTACGGTACGAATAGATTCCAATTAAAAATGTCACATTAGTGTTGCGCTCAGATTGGGAAAGATTTATTGTGTTGTTATGTCGTTCATGATTTCGGTGAGAATAATATGTGAAAGTTTGGACCTAGGAGTAGGATCATCGTGTGATTTCAGAATATGAAGGGTGACGCCTCAATTAGAAAATTTGTATGAGGGTGATGTGACTTGTGCATCATATGTGCGTATTTTATTGATGTACTAATGAGGGATAAGGTTTATGGACAAGTAGGTGTCCAAATATAAATTTTGGAGATAGTAGTGTAGGACCAATGATGGGTCAGTGGAGTTTTATAAACCCTATATAGTGAGAGTTTATATAGGCATTGGGGTTATAGCCACGGGTATCGCATGAGTTGAAGAGGGTTTCCTTATCGAGAGTAGGAACAACAATCTGAAGATTTCAAGATTAGTTATTGACTTATTTCTTCAATTAGAGATACAATGAATTTTCGACTCGGGGTACGAACATAGACTAGATGTTAATGATGGCATACTCTAAAGGATGAAAAAATACGATGATTATTCGGGGATTGATTTCATTTTAGTAGATAATAATATGCATAATTAGAAACATTTGTATTGAAAAAGTTTTAGATTACAATCAGATCTTTATGGCTAGAGATGGCCTCAGTTACATGAAGATGTCACAAATAGTTTTATAATAGTGATGTTATCATTAAAAATGGGCAATAATAAACTTTATTGGGATGGGTAGATCTTTAGAAACTTAGAAGTGATTAAGAGTTCTACTCGATTTAAGGATGGACAAAGGGTGTCTTATCGTATGTGTGAAAAGGATCATAATGTTCTTGACATTATTGGAATGATTAGTTTGGTGAGCTTAGTGTAACTCTTGGAAGGATAAGCCTTTTATTGAAATTGGCACAAGTTGAAATCTATGTGGTTAGCGTATTGTTTCATGTTTAGTCTTAGAACAACGGATCTCAATAACCGACTAAGCTATGTAGTAGTGCATTGGGAGGGTTCCTTATTTGGTTTTCGGTTGCGAGACGTCCCACGCACGAAATTTAGCAAGTGTCGAGAGATGAGGAATGTTTCATTGTAGTATGTTTGTTAATACGTTATACATGTGTGGAAATATAATGCATCGGGCGACATTATATTACATGAGTTGAGGCTAGTAAGGCCAGGGAGTGCAGTGATGAGAGCACTTAGTAATGTTTACACCACTAGTAGAATAAGTGGGACAATATCAAGAAGAACTGAATCATGAAAAGAAGGATATTCGAGTATATTTTTTCCTTATAGATGTGCATGGTATGTATAGTTAATTTTGGATGTATGTGGGTCATCCGTATGTAATGTTTGTGTGTGTGTATATGTGATATGTGGTGTATAGGCATTCCGGTCACACTATGGTAGGCATAGATGAGCATCTTCATTTTATCACATGGGATACGAGAATAAAGTAATTGAGTATAAACCTATGATATTTCTACGAGTTAAGCTTTGATGTTATGCTTCAGCAAATTCCCGAGGATAATATTCCGTTATTGGGGGGAGAATGCAATACTGCGTATTTTTGTAATAAATTAAATCAGTAGAAATTAAATTAGTTTGGTAGAAATTAATTATATAAACTTGTGAATAAATTACTCAGTTGTAATTGCATGTTTATTTGATTCATTTATGCATGTTATTCTTACTTATAGAAATAAATTGCATGTTAATTCAATTATTGGTACGTGGTGTTCAACATGATAAAAGTGCATAAATTGGGTAGATATAGTTTGGTCATGTTTGGGGATGATCTGGGAACTCGTTTAGATGTTTTATACATTAAAAATTAGGCCTAGGGTATAGGTATACCATTAGGAGAGTTATTGGGCCAATTCGAGGATGATTTCGGGCTTGTTTGGGGGTCTAAATATGGGGCTTATGAGTAACTCGGGATTAGTATAAGAAGGTAAATAACAATTAAGAAATCACTTTTCCATCCACCACAACTCAACCCTAATGTCCCCACACCCATTCATTAAGTTACCAAGGCTGGATAAGGGAGGAAGATCAAAGATGTAAGAGAAAAAGATCCCCAATCATCAAACTAAGGCAATAATTCTCTTACTAAATTAATTTCCAATGGGTTTATTAATTCAATTGTGTATTTATCAAAGAAAATTTTGGGTTAAGTAGATAAATTAATGTTTAAATGATTGGAATAAACCTTATAAATATTGAACACCGTAAGGACACCATTCTCCAATTGAGTCTTAATGTAGTTTTGGCTCAATTTCGGACAAAAACGTTTATGTCATAGGATAGTGTTCAAGTGTACCTTTTCAAGCCAATGATGTGTTTAGTTGAAGACATAGCGGTAAAGAGTATAAAGCTTCATTAAATGTCGAATTTTTGTGCCTCATTTCGACGTCATCACAGTGGTTCCATGCTCCAAAGGTATGAATGCATTATATATATATATATAGGAGCTTGGAACAAGTTTATTAGGTGTTAGGTTTTAAAACTGTATTTTGTTTTCAAAAAGATTTCAATTAAAAACTTTAAAATAAAGTATATAAAGTTTCCGGGCAAAAGTAGAATTTTACAAACTTTCTGGAAGTTCGTTCAATATGTTGTTCGAACGAGATGTCGTTCAAACGAGTCTGCCAACGAGTTCCCATATTGTCCACTAGAACTTCGCTCGAAATGTCGTTCAAACGAGATGGCTGTTCGAACGAGATTTCCAATGAGTTTCTAACGAGTTCACACTGGAACTTCGTTAGAAGCCTCGTTCGAACGAGATGTCGTTCGAACGAAAATGTCGTTAGAACGAGATGTCAGGCGAGAAAACTTTTTGGTAGTTTTTAGTAGTTTATACCCCACTAACGTTTTGCTGAATATCTATGTGCGGGAACAACTTTTTCCAAGACATCTTTTTCATATCCTTCTAACTCCAAGAGAGTGTTTTGAGAGCAAAATCATAAAGAGAAAAATATTAAGTTTTGAGTGACAATTTTCAAAGACAAATTCATTTGCCACTCTAGTTTGCACCCGTAGTTTTATTTATCCAAGTTCATATATATACATCTTGCTTGGAGTTTGGCATCGGGTTTATCTCTACACCGAATTGAAGAGATTGTTTGGGTTTTCTTCTAAAACCCTAAAAGAAGAAGAATTGTTTAGCTGCCGCTTTCTCAAATAGTGAAAGGCACAATGTGTGGTTGACGGTGTATCTATTGTCCGATCGGTGAGTCCGAGATCGCGATGGAGCTCCGTGGTTATCCGCTAGGAAGAGGTGATTACAAGAAGACACATCAAGGCTTGAGAGGGTTCGAGTTGAGGAAGTAAGTCATTTGTCTTGTAATTATAAATTCCGTACATAGTGGATTTGAGGCTAGGGTCGTCCGAAGTTTTTTTCCGTTGTGGGTTTTTCTCGTACATCGCGGCGTAGTGGATTAATTGTTTATTTTATCTTTTGTCACCTAGAGCGCATGCTTAGGTAAAAAGATAAAATTGGTTTAATTTAATCACTACTTTTCTAATCTGGTGCAAATTAATATTGGGTAATGTTTATGTTAATTTAATTCAAGTCATTTAATTTAATTGATAAAATTGGTTTGGCCAAACTTGATAAAATTGCAAAATATGATTTAGGCAAATTTTCTAGGACTTAGATTAATTAATATGGTGTAAGTGAAATTAATATAAGTGTGTTTTAATCTTATTTCACTTTGGTTTAATTTTAATTTTGAAAAAGAAATTAAAATTTGGTAATTCGTTTTTTTTAACCATCAACTAATGCTTTCGCATATCTATTTAACAAGGAAATTGATTTTAAAGTGAAAGGAATTTAAAATTGGGGGCTTTCAAATTGGTATAAGAGCCAAAGAGATAAATTATTTAGTCAAAGATCTTTTAAATAATTTTTGGCTAAAATGGAATTTTCCCCATTTTCTAAATTTCCTATTTTCGATGGTTCTAACTACGCGCATTGGAAAGCGCGAATGAAGTCGACACTAAAATATATCGACGAGAGAGTTTGGTTATCGGTAGTTAACGGGTGGTCTCCACCAACTCATTTAGTTGAAAATGAACGTGTTCCCAAACCGGCTGATAGATGGACTGAGAATGAGTTTAAACTTTCAAATTTTAATTCTTGTGGTTTAAATGCCTTGTTTAGCGCTATCACACTGGATGAATTCCGACATATTATGGCGTGTGAGACCGCTAAAGAAGCATGGGATATTTTGCAACTCACTCATGAGGGTACAAGTGTCGTTAAAGCTTCGAAACTCCAAAACCTCACCGCTCAATTTGAAACTATCAAAATCAACGAAAAGGAAACTTTGGATGAATTTTATACTAGACTTTCCGATATTGTTAATTCATCTTTTAACTTGGGAGAGAAAATACCCGACAACCGAGTTGTAAAGAAATTTTTAAGGTCCCTTCCCGATTGATTTATTCCAAAAGTGACCGTTTTAAATTCTTTAACCATTTTAGTCTCTATAAAATTAGAAGAGCTCGTAGGTGATTTACAAACCTATGAACTAGACAAGTTTCCCTCTAAGATTGAAAAGAAAATAGAAAAGGGCGTTGCTTTAAAAGCTCGAAAAGAGGTCAAATAAGTAGTAGAGAGCGAGAGTGATAGTGACTCGGAAGACATGGCCTTGTTTGCTCGAAAATTTAGAAAATTTCTTAAATTTAACAAAGATAAATTTAAAAATGATTTTAAGAAATTTGAAACTTCTAAGTATGACAAAGCCGAAAGAATCCTTAAATCTTCTAATGAAACTTTAAATAGGTACAAGTCCAATAGGTGTTTTGGTTGTGAATGGTATGTCCATAGGGCTTCGGAGTGCCCCACTAAACTAAGGTGAGAGGGTAAGCGACCCATTTCATATAATGCGACCCTTAGTGATAGTGATAAGGAAGAGGGACTCGATTCCCCCACTAAGCCAACTTTATGGCTTTTATGGCTAGTCATGTGAGTGATAGTGTGAACTCATCGATTGATGAAACTTTAACACATGACACTTCCAAGGTCATAGTTTATGATTCCCTTGTTTTTGATGATAATGAGAGTGGAGAAGAAATAGAGAGTGAAAATGAAGAAGATGTTAATGTGAGTGAATTTCAAAATGCTTTTCAAGAATTATATGAAGAATCAATTAAATTAAAAAGAGCTAATTTGAAGTTAGAAGCTAGTTTAAAAGAGCGTGTCAAGGTCATTAATGATAGTATGTTGGTATAAGACCTTAGGACACGTGAGAGGACTCTTCGAGAGAAGCTTGAATATGTAGAAGGCAAGAGAGATAGCCTTAGATATTTAATGGAATCCTTGAAAAAGGAGCTTCTCGAGTTCGAAGAGAGAAATGTTTTATTAGAGTCTAACATCCTAGAATTAGAAAATAAATTAAAAGACTCTAGTAATGTCAAATTTGATTTGGATTGTCGTTCGGAAAAATTAGATAAAATATTAGGAACGGTCCAAATTAAAAATGACACTTGTGGTTTAGGATTCGATACTTGTAATGAATCAACTCACAAAGCCAAAACCAACTTTTTAGAAGAATTCACTAGGAAAGACTTTAGAGATCATTCCTTAGGTACCAAATTTCGACGTAATTTTACTTGTACACATTCTGGTCGGAAAGGTCATCTTAGAAAATTTTATTTTCATCTTAAATGAATTCCTAGAAAATCCCAACGTAAAGCAACCAAGGTAGTTAAAATTTCTACACCCCAAGATAGTCATTCTTCATTAATTTGGGTTAGGAAATCCGACTTGGTTGCCTTACAAAATAGGACGTTTGATTCTCATTTACTTTCACATGCTTCCTCCCTTGCTAAATCTAAAGGATGAATGTGTTAGTGTTTGCATACTTTAGCTTTTGTGCTTCATGCTATATTATCATGCTAAATGTATGCTTGTTTAAATCATTCTCTAGTCTATGCTCCATGCTTAATCACATGCTAGAACTATGATTTTTGTTTATCTTTTTGTATTATATTTATTTATTTTTGTTGGCATTAAATGAAAAATTCAAAAAAAATTTTGTTTATCATTTGTGTTTTATTTGTTTCAGTTAAGCTTAATGAAAAATACAAATGATTTTTGTGTGTTCTTTTGAGTATATATTTTTTTTGTTCAAAATGTCATAAACTCATAAAAAATTTATTTTGTGTGTATTTTGTTTGACACACTTTATGTGGCATATATTTGTGTTAGAATTCCATCTTTTTCGCTCCCATGTGGCTAGAACTTTTGGTTTACATTATCAATACTTATTATGTTCTTTACCATGCTTACAAGGAGTAGTTGGATTTTTGCGTTGCTTAAATGGATTCTATTTTTATATGCCTCTATTCACACATGCACGAGCTCTTTTGAAATTTTAATGTCACATGTTATATTTGAGCTCTGTGAGGTGTTCTCCTACCAATCTAGTCATCTATTTTTATATGCCTCTATTCACACATGCACGAGCTCTTTTGAAATTTTAATGTCACATGTTATATTTGAGCTGTGTGAGGTGTTCTCCTACCAATCTAGTCATCTACATATTCATGACCTAGGAGGACTAGTGCATGTAAAAATTCGTTGCACGTGAGTTTGTGAGATATAAAAAATGATATATAAATGTGCACGGGGAAGGGTTCCAAAAGGAATAATAATCCTTTGCGATTGTAAGCTGCCGTTTGGAATGGACCTAAAAGAAATATGTGGTCCAAAGGCCTAAAAAATAGAAAAATGGCACTAACAGAAAAATAATTGCCAAGGCCTATGTTTAATTGATATATTCATTCAATATAAAAAGAATATATATGCTTCTTGAGGGAGATTGGATGGTATATCACAACGTCCGCTTATCCTAGTGGTTTTTATTGTCATGACTCTATTTGGTTTGTAGAATCATCAAAACTCTAGGCTTGTATGCATTGTGTATGTTTGTTCATTGAGTTCAATCTATACTGTCACATGAGGTTATATTCAAATGTGATGAAGTTTGCAATCAATTGATAACTCCGTGAACATGTTTTAAGTGATTGGGTCTAAATTTGATTGTTACTAGTTCACACCCCAACACTTCCATTTCCATATGACACATTTTTGCCATACGAGTATGAAAGACTCCTATTATATTTTGTGTGTGTCATTTGTGTGTTTATATCCATATATGTGTACTTACGTCTATTAGTTATACCTTATGTATACATATATTTGATATTTTTGTTTAGCCTTTGCCTTGCTTTCTAGTCCATATATGCTTTAATTCATAATTGGTATCTATCTAGTTGCATTCTTTGTTGGTATCACATGCTTAATACTTTATGTATCTTATTGTTGATCTCATTTTCTTGCATCCTAGTTGGTATCCGTTATTATTTGTTGGATTAGTTGTGCTTTTGTTGCCCATATGTTTTAATGTTCTCATCACTTTATGCACAATTACATGTTTTATTCTTTAACCTTTGTCGATTCTTGAACAAAAAGGGGGAGAATGATAGGGGGAGAAATGGTATCTAAACCTATTATCATCGTATCTTAGTTTGGGGGAGATTTATCTTAGGGGGAGGCGTCTTTCTAAGTTGATCACTGTTGATAAAGGGATATAATTAATTTAAGGGAGTAATTACTTTACTTGCATTAAATATTTTGAATGCGTGTAACGTCTTTGCTTAAGTGTGCAGGAATTATATTATAAGTGGAAACTTTCACCGGCAAAGATTGTGATCCTTTGGGTTGTTTGAGTCAAGCATTGTATTTTTATTTCGGGTGGGACTTTCTATTAGTCTAGTAGAGCTTGACGGCCCTTTAGGATTTTTGTTTAGTTTTGTCCCGGAATAGCCAAAGGGGGAGATCTGTAAGGACACAATTCTCCAATTGAGTCTTAATGTAGTTTTGGCTTAATTCTGGACAAAAACGTTTATGTCATAGGATAGTGTTCAAGTGTACCTTTTCAAGCCTATGATGTGTTTAGTTGAAGACGTAGCGGCAAAGAGTATAAAGCTTCATCAAATGTCGAATTTATGTGCCTCGTTTCTATGTAATCATAGTGGTTCCATGCTCCGAAGGTATGAATGCATTTTATATATATATAGGGGCTTGGAACAAGTTTATTGGGTGTTAGGTTTTAAAACTATGTTTTGTTTTCAGAAATATTTCAATTAAAAACTTTAAAATAAAGTATATAAAGTTTCTGGGCAAAAATAGAATTTTACAAACTTTATGGAAGTTCGTTCGATATGTCGTTCGGACGAGTTTTTTGTTCGAACGAGATGTCGTTCGAACGAGTCTGCCAACGAGTTCCCATATTGTCCACTAGAACTTCGCTCGAAATGTCATTCGAACGAGATGGCTGTTCGAACGAGATTTCCAATGAGTTTCTAACGAGTTCACACTGGAACTTCGTTAGAAGCCTCGTTCGAACGAGATGTCATTCAAACGAAAATGTCGTTCGAACGAGATGTCAGACGGGAAAACGTTTTGGCAGTTTTTAGTAGTTTATACCCCACTAATGTTTTGCTGAATATCTATGTGCGGGAACAACTTTTTCCAAGACATCTTTTTCATATCCTTATAACTCCAAGAGAGTGTTTTGAGAGAAAAATCATAAAGAGAAAAAGATCAAGTTTTGAGTGATAATTTTCAACTACAAATTCATTTGCCACTCTAGTTTTCACCCATAGTTTTATTTATCCAAGTTCATATATATACATCTTGCTTGGAGTTTAGCACCGGGTTTATCTCTAGACCGAATTGAAGAGATTGTTTGGGTTTTCTTCTAAATCCCTCAAAGAAGAAGAATTGTTTAGCTGCGGCTTTCTCACATGATGAAGGGGACCATGTGTGGTCGACGGTGTACCTATTGTCCGATCAGTGAGTCCGAGATCGCGGTGGAGCTCCGTGGTTATCCGCTAGGAAGAGGTGATTACAAGAAGACGCGTCATGGCTTGAGAGGGTTCGAGTTGAGTAAGTAAGTCATCTATCTTGTAATTGTAAATTCCGTACTTAGTGGATTTGAGGCTAGGGACGTCCGAGGTTTTTTCCCGTTGTGGGTTTTTCCTCGTACATCGCGGCGTAGTGGATTAATTGTTATTTTATCTTTTGCAAAATCACCTAGAACGCATGCTTAGGTAAAAAGATAAAATTGTTTTAGTTTAATCACTACATGTTTAATTTGGTGCAAATTAATATTGGGTAATGTCTATGTTAATGTAATTCAAGTCATTTAATTTAATTGATAAAATTGGTTTGGCCTAACTTGATAAAATTGCAAAATGTGACTTAGGCAAATTTTCTAGGACTTGGATTAATTAATATGGTGTAAGTGAAATTAACATAAGTGTGTTTTAATCTTATTTTACTTTGGTTTAATTTTAATTTTGAAAAAGAAACTAAAATTTGGTAATTCGTTTTTTTTAAGCATCAACTAACGCTTCAGCATATCTATTTAACAAGGAAATTAATTTTAAAGTAAAAGGGGCCTTCAAACAACAAATCTAAAATTATAACGTTTAAGGATTAAACTAATTGGTGATAAACCCAAAAATTGAGTATTGTGTCAATTGAAAATTTACCTTAGAAATTATTATAGGAATGATGAATCTAACATAAATTGATAAAGAAAGATAGGTCATTGAATGATTTAAAAGATAAAAGATTGCGTCTTAAAACTAGGGTTTTAACAGCGCATAATTCTTGATATAGATTTTAATCGAATGAATTAGATGTGTTTTAGGGATGATTTTCATGTAGATAATTTTTGTTTCTCGGTTGGGGATACATTAGAGTTCATATATGAGATTTCTATGAAGGTCACCATGGATGAATGGAGAAGGCAAAATCCTGTGAAGAGTTCGTTCTGGTAGCCCACCAAACAACTGGTTCACTGGGGGGAGCGAACCGACTCTCTAACCGAATTGATTGGATCAAGAAAATGAAACTGTTTAGTTCTGCTGGCTTGCCAACTTTGCCTCGTGTTTGTTTTTCGGGCCGTTTCAAGATTGAGCATGGAATCTTGGGTCCGAGGTTGATTTTAGATTTTTAGGAATCTAATTTGAGGGTTAGGAAGTGTCGTAGACTAACCAGGGATGGATTCCTTATAAGGGTTGGGCCAAGTTGGATCCGAAAAAAGTTAGGGAGATTTTTACGAACTTGGGCTAGTATGCATGAGGTCATCCAAGTGAGTTAATAATTTCTTAAAAATGGATCACGTGTCACTATTTTATTAGTTGGGGAAGTTAACAATTAACTAAATGGTTAATTCTTAAAGTACAAATATTAATTGGAAATCAATAAGACTTTTGGGGGGTAATTATAGTGTTAGTTACCTATACATATTATGTGTTAAAAATATGTATTCATTTATTTGTGTGTACATACTCATGGTCGTGGAAAACCTATCGGTTGGGATTATATATGTCTCGGGACCGTCGCATGCGTCGGCACAGGTGGGCTAGGCGTTGTGTAAGTCATTATTTTAGGTACTACGTGGTAGCGCCACTTACGAGGAGGTAGGTGTAGATGCTTGGATCCATTGTCATCGTCGGGGTATGCATCGTGCAATGGTCTACTGTGTAGGGACCACCCCACTTGTATGTGTTTTGTGATGTATATTTACATGAGGGACTCCTCCAGATTTATCAATAGAGTATGAATGGGACACTGAAGGTAGATGCTTTTATGTGTCTTATATATGTAAGGACATATATAATTATATAAATTAATTGAGAATTAATCCTAGTAGTCTAATGATGTAGACAATTGATAATGAACCCAACACTATATATTCCATAATGAATGTTATGTTACTTCTTGTGGGTAGTACCGTAGGGGTTATCGTGGGAAGTGGAAGCACATGTGTAGATAATTAGCTTCAATATATGTATTATGCTAGATGCCTATAATATTAGCTTATTTTTATAGTTATCAGACTTCTATATTTGGGACTTGGGTTGGTATGCATATAGTATTGCAGTTAGATGAGAGGTGAGATACTTACTACACGTGAGTGACACGGGGTAGTGCATACTTTGAGTTAACTACATCATTGCATTTTAATTTCTTAAGATAATTCATGCAACTCTAAGGTGCTGACCCAAATTATGAAAATGTTTTTCCCCCCGCATTTGCCTAGACAGGATCAACAGCGTTGACAGGAGATCAGACTTGCTATCACATTTTCTCAACAGTCACTCTAATCATTTAACTCTAGTTTAGGTTTTTATTTCCCTTCTAGTTATTTGTATTATTCACAGATTGTATGGGCATAAACCCAAAGTTACTATTCAGCCTTTTTGAGATCATTCGTACTTATGTTGGAGTTTTTATTACTATTTGGATGTTGGACTTATTTATTACCAGTTATTAATTAAATCAGTTTTTATCGTGCATATTGTTTTAAAATAAATACGTTGTGTTATGGTTTAATGCTAAGAATGATATAGATTGATAAACAAGCCACATCTTCGACATATTATATCTGGCCAACCTTTACGTGGAAAATGGGGATTGTTATAAAATCATTTGCACTGCACATGAATTTATTAGGGGAAAAAAGTAAATTCACTTATCGACATACCAACCAACCCCTTAATAAACCTATAAAAATACTCTTACCCAACCTAAAAACCAATATAAACAGACCTGTATCTTCCTCACATACAACCATGACTACCCATTAACCCTAACAACCAACAATCACCCTTAGCTCAATTTACTACCTTTGCGGCCACCATCCACAGCCCCACCCAGACACCATAATCAACCCCTATTCCACTACCTAACCACCTAACCATCTGATAAATTAATCCGTTAATAGCATCCCCATCTTTTATTGACATCATCACCATCACCTTCCCATCACCACCACCACCACCACCCACCCACCCCCCAAAACCTTAAATTTTCTACTCCATCATTGCCTAACACAATTGTGGCTTTATTTGAATATTCCCTGACAAATCATATGCCTCCGTAATTATCAAACAAATCAATTTGAATCGTTAGGAAGGGTCGGTGGATTTTCAGTGTGATAGTTCGGTTTGTGGGCTTGTGGGTATTTGGACTTTGGATAAACTCAATTGAGAGAACAATGAGGCGCATAGATTCTGATTTTATTTTTACGTATTTCTTATTTGAAAATTGAATTAAAATGTAATCACATTCGTACCTTTTTTTCTCATGTTAATTTACTTTTCCCCTTAATAAATTCATATGTGAAACACATGATTTTTTTCGTCATTCTTAATGCTCAAAATAGATGGAAGAGGTTTGTTAAATATTTTTGTTAGTTTAAGGGCTAACTTGAACCTATTTATAGTTTAGGGGGCATTTTAAAATAATCTTGATAGTTTAGGGGGTAAATGTGTATTTTACTCGATTTTGTCATGAAAATGCTAATTACCAAAGATATGTAATACTGATTCTATATTACGCACAATACCGACACCACAATAAAATAAATAAAAATAAATATAGATGGCAAATGCATGACAATTACACAACATAGAGACACGATATTTAACGTGATTCACTCACTATAGGCTATGTCCACAAGAGGGAACTATGAGAATAAATTTATGTTGGATCACTCTTAAATACAAAGATATGTACTTTTTGAATCCTCTTAAAACTTGCTACACACATAAGTGGCTACACTCTATAAGCCTTCCCTACCTTGCATTGCGAAAATTCTTCTCCCTTTTATAAGCCAAAACACTACATTATAGGCTATTAGAAATCAACTGACATGTTACCTACTCATAGCTCACCCATTGCCTAAATGTTATGTCTTTATCATATGAAATGGTTACAAGATTTCAGCCCTTTACATTAGCCCCAATGTAACCCCTATTATTGACGTTGGCTCACCTATAATGCATCCCTATTACATTCCACATTTAGCCTATACTCATGATTTTTCAATGGCTAAAATGGAGAGACAACTTCAACAATCTCCACCTCGACGAACCACGACATGGAAATAACAAGACTATAACCGAAGTACCACCATAAACCAACTAACCTCACAAACTTTGCCAATCATGGAGTTACCTCCAACTTCATCAGTCTTTAATTCCAAGATTAAGTCTTTAATAACAAGACTTCCATTTGTAGTGACCACAAATATTTTTTTTCATTTACTCTTCCTTGTAATAGCTACACACACTCTATATCAAAAGAAAGATCCTAACAACCCTTGGATTAATCAATGGCTAATTCATGTGTGTAACTTTCTCGAGTTGAAAATTTTCCTTTGACCCTAGAATGGGACCCTAAGTCGTCCCTTCCATTAGTAGGCATTTTCTTCCCACCACCGTCTGCTCTTGAGAAACTTATAACTGATGTATCCATTTTATTAACAAATGACACATGTCTCAAGCACATGATAATTTGTGCACGGCACATTCCCATTACCCTCGAAGTCTATTTAGGACCATACAACCTTGTATGACTTTCAGAACTCCACCTGCAACTGATTTTCGGAAGCCCTTGGAAGCAAACTGGTAATGGACATTAGGTTCTTTTGCAACTTTGGTACATATGCCATACCACCTAAAGTGTAGTCCACCCCATTGAACATTTTGACCTTCAACATTCCCTCACCCTCTACGACACATTTATCACCAATAGAAAAATATAAGGAACCTTTATGGTTTTATTGGAATGTTTTAGAATAATTTATTTTGTAGAAAATATGATTCAATGATTCTAAATCCATTATCCACTCTTCTTTAGATAGAGATTTTTGTTTGGAGATAGTGAGAGCATCCCCAAAGTTTTTTTCTCCCACATATGTTACCGATGCACCATCAAACTCATGTCCATCATTTTTTAAATTACTATCAAGTTTTATATGACCCCACTCCTTGCACTTATAACATTGTGAACCTTTTACACCACCCCTTGTTCTAGACCTACTTCCTTCATTAGATCCCAGGCTGGTATTCCTTTCCCGATTTTGACCTTGAACAAATATAGTTTAGCCCAAACTATCATCCCCCTAAGATTTCCTCTTTTCACAGGATAATAGAGTCGACTCCACCTCATCTATTTTTACCATTTCTTTTACATACAAAATGGTGGTGCCAATGTTTTCGTATAAATTTGGACGAGCGATAAGAAGTAACAAGGCCTGGTCTTTTTCCTCAATATTTACATTAACTTTTTGAGTTGATCAAAAATCCTATGAAAAATACTTATGTGATTCATATGGGCCCCTCCCTCCTCCATCTTCAAATAGTAAAGCTCCCGCTTGAGGTTGAGCTTTGTTGTGAGGCTCTTAGCTTGATAAAGTTCTTATAATTTTTTCACAATTTTGGAGGCATATCCTCATCAATGACTTTATTGATGATATTATCACCAATATTGAGACATATTGTGCTCAAGCACCTTGAATCAATAGACTCCCAATCATCCTTCGTCATTTTTTTTGGGTTTCCATCCTTACTTTTCAATGCCCGTGCTAGGCCTCCTTAAAAACAAGTATATCTTCCACCTTAATTTTTCATAAGGTAAAACTACATTTTCCATCAATTGGGGTCGACTTTGTATTGAACCATGATATTTTCGGCTATGGTTGACTGCAAATTACTCAATATTTTTAAACACTAGTGGTTTAATAACAAACTCTAAATATCGACTCTTATCAAACACCTTATGTGTACCAAAATCTCTTAAACAATTTTTGTGCACAATACCGACACCGCAATCAACTAAATAGAAATATATATAAATGGAAAATAGATGACAAGCATACAAGAGAAAGACAGATATTAAATGTGGTTCACCTAATATAGGCTACATCCACAGCAACGAAGAGTTTAATTTCACCATGAGAATAACCCAATGTTGGAATACACACACATACACAACTCTCAATAATTTCACTCCTCACTACAAAGATATACTCTCTATCAGTTGCGGAGCACTTTGTAGGGTGGGGGGCAAGTGCCTCACCCAGTAGTTTTGGAAAAAAATTAATTACTTAATTGGGGATAAAATTTAATTATAATATAAAATAGGGTCAAAATTGAAATATTAAAAGTAGTTGACCTAAAAACCCTCTCTTAGTTAAAAAAATAGAGTGCGTTTGTTGACAATAAAAGAAAACGGCTGCCATTGTTGTGTTGTCAAGCCAGCAAACTGCTGACCCCTCGCATTGGCCAGTGCCCTCCTCAACTGCCACTGACCACTAGCACTGCTCTCAACACCTCCGGTCAACCTTCCTCCATTGTTTTTGTAAGGACCCCCTCCAACAATTTTTGTTTATATTTGACCGAAATTGCCCCATGGGTTATTTTTTGCTGTTTAGATTTGTTGTTTAGATTTATACTTGAAGTTTTTTTATGATTTAAACTTGTTTGTGTTCACGGTTTGTTATGATTTAAACTTGTATTTTTTTTTATAATTTAATGTTTGGTGAGCTAAAATGTTTTAATATAAGCCTAATTTTTTTATAATGTAAAAATAAGCCTAAATTTTTTGGAGGGTAGCCTACCACCCCTGAACCCCGTCAATAAATTTTTTGGGGGTAGCCTAAATTCCTGGCTCTGCTACTGCTTTCTTTAAATTACTTTCTATAGACTTAAGTGGTTTCACCCTCTGATCCTTTCTCTACCTTGCATTGCTTAAAATCTGCTCCCTTTTATGAGCCAAACCATAACATTTAATGCCATTAGAAATCACCTGACATGTTTCTAACTCATAGTTCATCCATAAACCAAATGTTATGATTCTAAAATGTGAAATTGGTGCAATCTTTCAGCCCTTTACATCATCCCCAATGCAAACCCTATTATTGACTTTGGCTTAGATATAATATAACCCATTACTTCAATCCATAAAAAAAAGGTCTCTCCAACTTTCTGAGAGCTCTCTATTAGCGATTCTAAGGTTTGTCCCCTCGGGTTGCATGGCTGCTACGCTCATTCCTGCTACTCTTCCCTTATCTCCTAAACCTCCTGATACTATTAACACTTGGAAAAGATCCTTTGCAAGCATACTTTCTTCATCTCCTTCTTTTGATATTTTCCTAAAACCTCCATCCACATTTAAAGGAGCTCATGCAGTCATATTCTCTGAAGAAGACATAAATACCTTGGCAGCGCCTTTCAAACATGTCGTAGTTGGAAAATTCTCTAACGGTAGGCCTTCGATGGAATTTATTCGCAAAACTTTTTTATCCTTCTCCTTGAAAACGGCATGCACTATTGGTTTATTATACTCTAAACATGTTCTTATCCACTTGAATAATGAGGACGACTTCATGCATTATGGTCTAAATATCAATGGTATATAGATAAGTTTCCCATGCGAACCTTCAAATGGACTCCCTCATTCAAACCTGATGTTAAAAGCCCTTTTGGATTAATTTTCCAAACCTTTCTATACACTTCTTTACCAAGTCTCCTCTATACTCTATCTCTTACTTAATTGGAAAACCCACTTAAACTGGATGCCTTAACCATGTCCAAGCCTTGCTCGTGTTTGTGTTGAATTAGACCTTACTAAAGAGATTATTGATCGAATATGGATTAGTACAGGAGACAATGGGTTTTCATAGGATGTTTCATATGAAGATTGCCCAAGTTACTGCTCTTATTTTTCTAAAAAAAGGTCATTGCTTTAACGACTGTATGTTCAAGAATCCATCAAAGAAGAAATCCAACAAATAGTCACCTCCCATTAAACTTACTGCTTCCTGGATTATTAAAGATAATAACAAGGCCCCAATTGAGAAGAAGTCAGACTCCCTATGAATGAAATTCAAGATCAGACATATAATTCCCTAAAAGAACATATGGAAGTTCAAAATGAACCAGATGGGGCACATGTAGAGATTTCTCACATAATACAGACTCAAAGCCAAGAGAATGTTATTAATGCTGACCAATTTCAAAATTATGAAGAGGTAACTGGTGTGGATAGATTACCTACAGGGACTAATACTTTGTTAAAAGAGTGCCATCCAACTCATGATAAAGATTATGCATCTGATTCAGAGCCAAGATAAAAGATTTTAGTTCCTCTTCAAGAAGAGCTGACAATGTTTACCCATTACTTAGATAATAAATGGAAGTCCTACTTAGAGGTCAAAGCTAGAAGAAACAAGAAAGTTGTTACTTTGAAGGATCATCATCAAACATCATAATCATCAGGTTTTCCCATTCCAACAAAGGCTAAAACTATTCAAGATCATATGTTCAAGAGAAATACCATGTCTGGTTTTAAGAAAAACTCATCCAATTTGCCTCACATTCCAAAATTATTAATTTTATTTGCTGGAATATTAGAGGTGTTTCCAATAAACCCTCTATTACAAGAATTAAAAAGTTGATCAAAATGCATAATCTTCCTGTTATTGCTTTAATAGAGCAAAAACTAGAATCTTCTAATATTGAAAGTGTCAAGATCAAATTGAACTTTGAAGGTGGCGTTTCAAACATCTCATCAAAAATTTGATTTTTCTGGAAGTTTGGTTTATCCATTGACATAGTGTCTAATGAAGAGCAGTCCCTTACATTAAAAATTGAAGATCAATCTCTTGTTTCTCCCATTTTCATTACTATAGTGTATGGCAAATGTCCTAGAAAAGAAAGATTAGAGTTATGGGCTAAGATGGGTGATATTTCTTCTCAAGTATGGAACTATCCTCACGTGATTATTGGGGATTTTAATGTGGTGGCATCTCAAGGTGAAAAAGTAGGGGGCAACTAAATTAATTTTCAATCCAGCTAAGACTTTAATGATAGTATATCTTCTTGTGGTATGACTGATCTTAGTTTTAATGGATCGAAGTTTAATTAATGTAATAATAGAGATGAGGATGGTGTGATTTTGGCTAGGTTGGATATAGCTTTGGCTAGATTAAAATGGCAAGATGTATTTCCTTCCACCTTAGTTTAGCATCTCAATAAAAAATGCTCATATCATTCTCCAATTTTACTATCCATCAGATCTGATTTGGACTATTATCCTATGCCTTTTAAATTTCAAAAGATATGGTGAAATCATCTTAATTTAAAGGATGTGGTTTTAGAATCTTGGAATTATCCTTTGCAAGCTGATCCTATGAGGTAGTTTTCTCTTAAACTTAAAAGGCTGAAAGAGTCCCTTAAATTGTGGAATAAAGACACTTTTAAAGATATATTCCAAAATGTGAAAGATCTTGAAGATACTCTTGTTATTGATGAAATGGCCTATGAACAATATCTAACATCAGACCTTAGGATGGCTATGAATTCTACAAAAACAAAACTTAATCAGTCCCTTAAAGTTGAAAAGATATATTAGTAACAGAAGTTCAAGATAAAGTGTCTGACTCAAGGTGATCTCAATACTAAGTTCTTCCATTCCACAGTTAAGTCAAGGAGAAAAATATTGAACATTCAAAAAATTCATAATTAAGATCATCAATGGCTTTCTTCTCAGCAAGATATTAAGCAAGAATTTGTTAATCATTTTCAGAATCATCTATCTCATGAGCCCACTTATATCTTACCTTATCTTCTTGATGTCATTCCAACCAATGTCTCTTCTGATTTTAACGATAACCTAGTTTCGTACCCATCAAAAGATTACATTCTCATTGCCATTAAAAGTTTGAACTCTGATTCAGCCCCAGGCCCTGATGGTTTTGATGGAAACTTTTATATTTAGTGTTGGGATTTCATTAAAAGTGATCTTATCAAAGAAATTACTTCATTCTTTGTTTGTTCTCAAATACCTTTGAGTTGGTCTTTGAATTTTATTTCTCTAATCCCAAAATAAAATCAAGTTACTTCTTTTTCAAACTTCATACCAATTAGCTTATCTAACTTTTGATTCAAAATCATCTCTAAAATTCTCAATTCCAGACTTGCCAAAATCATTCCTATCATTAGTTCTCCTAATCGATATGGTTTCATTATAGGAAGAAGTATTACTGAAAATATTCTTTTGGATCAAGAGCTCATAGCTGATCTAGATAAGAAATCTCATGGTTCCAATCTAATTCTCAAGATAGATATGGAAAACGCCTATAATCGAGTCTCTTGGTTGTTCTTATTGTCTGTTTTGAGAAAGTTTGGTTTCAATGAATGCTTCATTGACATGTGTTAACGAAAATGTATTTTATCCCTAATTAATTAAATTAGTTTAATTAATGTACATTTTAGTTTAACTAATATATTGATTTTGATGATTCCAAACACATTTTTATTAGGTCATTCTATAAATATTTATTATGGTATTATCCTGCCTCGACTCTATTCAATGACATATTTGAGAAAAGGTATTCACGTATGTTGCACATTTGCACTTGACACATTAGACACACATGAATAATTCTTGAATAATTCTTGACCTATGTTTTTTTTTTTGTGTGTCTAATTAATTATTTTCGAAATATTTTTTTCTAAAATGTATTTTTGAAATAATTTTTTTTTTTTGCTTTAAAAGCTGACGCTAATTTGACCACGTTTATTGTTGGCATGATTTTACCACTCTCTTGTTTTCATTTATGGCACACGGTTTTGATTTATGTCCTTGCAATTAAAAAATTGTTTTATATTTACATTTTATATCGTTTTATAAAATATTACAGTCCAAGACCATAATTTTTTTTTAAACCATTATTCGATGCCATGTGCTGTAATTTTTTAAACTCAGCACAGCCATACCATGTTGTATGTATGGTATTTAGGCAATATATATATATATATATGCCTTGTTATCTGACAATATTGGAACTCGTGTTGTCCACTTTGGAAGACTGTTTTTTTAAAAGGAGTCTCCACATTGAAAACTTCAATCCGTGTATGTCTATCAATCTTTTAAAGTATATTTCGTTTTCAAGTAATGTCTTCTCCAAATCAGAAGTTTTACCTGCTAGTGTCATTTCCCTAGAAAGGCTTTTAGCCACTCTCCTACTCTGCCTAGGAAAGGCTACGACATCATTAGTTATTTTATATATGAGTTACAAAATTTTTTATTTCAGAATCTGTTCGAATTATATATATATATATATATATATATATATTTCTTGGTCCGATATTTATTTTAGTCCGAAAATCCTTTTATACATATCTATCCGGATTTTTAATATTCCTGTTCCGAAATATATTTTGCGAAAATATCTGTTCAAATTTATTTCTGTCCGAAATATATTTCTCAAAAATATCTGCTTGTACCTGCCTTTGGTTTTACCGAAATTTGACTGATTGGAGCTTTTAATATTTTCTTATTCCTTATTTATCTCCATCGTGTCATGCGCCTATGTCACTTATGTCAGCTCTCTTAAGAACCCCATGCGCCTATCTTTAAGGCTTGTCAGCCTCCTTCCTTGCCTTGTCCAATTAGAACTGACATGCCCTTGTCATGCCTTAGGCCTTTACCAAGCTGATGACATGTTTCTTTTATCAGTCCAAAATGTTAACGTATATATCTGTTCTTTATAAATTTCAGTTCAAAGAGTTTTATCGAAAATATCTTTTTTTTCTATATATTTTAGTCCAAAATATTTTACGCATATATCTGTTCAAAAATATTTTTTTTCTTATATATTCAGTCCAAATTTCTTTTATATATCTGATTCGGGGAATATTTTTTTGTACAGAAAAATAAAATTATCTAGTGACTGGTGACGTTTTTGAAAAGAGAACATACTTTATTATCTGTGTACGAATTCAGATTCATTGTTTTTATCTCATCTGTCTCTAACCTCTTTCTCTATCTATCAGTCCATATTTTATTTCTTAAGACAGAAAATACACATGAGCAGATACGATTTTCTTTCTCAAGATATTGAGCATTTAATGCTCTCCCAAATCTCTATCTATCAGTTCCAAATTAATGCTCAAGTTGAAGAAGAGAGCTCAGTGGAATCCTCTCAAAACGGTCATTATTTTTCAAGCTACAAAAGAAGACCACATTCAGTTGGAAAGAGAGATACGAAATATCTACAAGAGAGCATCCAAAGAATTTATTCAGCTCCACATTCTAAAAAAAAAGAGCAACTTGAATTTATATTCAGCTCATACACTCGTTCAAGAATAGCATTGAAGTTGACACTCAGATTTGAGATTGCAACAAAGTTCTATTCAGTTAGTTGTTGAAGAAGAAATTTGAAGAGCACAAGAATCATTATTGTGCTACAAAAATTTCAAGAAGAAGACTAGTGCCAAAAATCAAATTTATTTGAGAAGTCTGAACCAAGAAGAAACTCGTTCTGATTTTGTATCTTTAAAGAGTTTCAGAAACTGTACATCATTTCTACTCCATTTGTGTAAAAATTTGAAGCTTGGGTTTTTAGCTTCGGTGGTTGTACTAGTAGCTGATTTTTGCTGCTCGGTTGTACAAGAGGTGGTTTGATCCTACCTTCAAGTGGATCAGGACTAGTGAAGCGCGGGAGACGGAAGCTTGCTCTTGGCTCGTGGACGTACACCGGGTTTTGGCCGAACCACGTTAAAAATACGGTGTCATTTATTTTCAGCATTTAAATTTATTTATATGCTTGTGATTGATTAATTTTATTTTTAAGCTCTTTACTTGCAAGATATTTAAATCTGAAAATTTGGAAAATTTATTTTAAGATTAAAATAATTATTTTCGTAATAATTATTAATTCCAGAATATTAATTTTTATTAACTACGAAAATTATTTATAAATTTATTTGGATCTTATTATCATAAAATATAACTTGTTTAATTTATTAAGAGTATTTAATTGTTATTCTTGTGTGAATCACTTTAGATTAAATCCAGAATATTAAATACGAAAATTAACTTAATATTCCTAGTGTGTTAAAATCTGCATCTCTAGTTGTTTAAATTAGTTAGTTGCATTTATTTGATATTGTTGAATTTATTCTTTATAGTTTTATAAATCTGAAATTTGTTTAAGTGATTTAAAATTAATATTTTCTGAAATTTTAATTTACCCGTAAAGTTTGTAAAATCTCAATTCACCCCCCCTCTTGAGTATTAATCTGGGCAACAATTGGTATCAGAGCTAGTGCTCTTCTTATTTTTAGATTTAACAATCTTAGAGTTAAAGATCAATGACAAACTTTAATGTGTCATCTCTTGGTGAGGGTCAATCTATAAATAGACCTCCTTTATTTTCAGGAAATAATTATAGCTATTGGAAAAATAGAATGAAAATTTTTATTCAATCAAATGATTATGCTGTTTGGAGAGTTATTAAAAATGGTCCTAATATCCCCATGAAAGTTGTTAAAAATGAAAATGTTCCTAAAGAAGAAAATGAATGGAATGATGCTGATATTGGAAAAATTCAAATAAATGCTAAAGCTATGAATATTCTGCATTGTGCACTTGATGTAAATGAGTATAACAGAATTTGTTGTTGTGAATCTGCTAAAGAAATTTGGGATAGACTAGAAGTCACATATGAAGGAACTAGTCAAGTTAAAGAAGATAAAATTAGTATGCTTGTTAATAATTATGAGTTATTTAAGATGATGTCTGATGAATCTATTTCTGATATGTTTACTAGATTTTCAAATATTATAAATGGATTGAAATCTCTTGGTAAATCCTATACTGATTCTGAATTAGTGAGCAAGATTCTCAGGTCACTTCCATCTGCTTATATGACAAAGAAGCTGGCTATCAAAGAAGCTATACGAGAAAGACCTATCTCTCTTGATGAGTTATTGGGTTCCTTAATCACCCATGAAATGGAACTTAAGGAATTTTTTGAAGATGAGAAACCAAAAGCAAACAAAATTATTGCTCTCAAATCTTCAAGCAAAAATATAGAAAGTGAAGATAATGATGATGATGATATTTCCCTATTGGCTAAACATTTCAAAAAATATCTCAATTCTAAAAAGAAAGCCAAGGAAATGAGAAAGAAATATTTTTCAAAAGAGTTCAATGATGATCATCAATCCAAATCTGAACCTAGATGCTATCACTGTGATGAAGTTGGACACATTAAGCCTAATTGTCCAAAATATAAGAAAGTGAAGAAGGCATTGAAAGCCACAACATGGAGTGACTCCGACACAAGCTCTTCTGATGAAGATTCGAATGAAAATGAAGTTGCTTATCTATGTTACATGGCTATGGAAAATGGGGTACATTCTAACCCTAACTCTAGTGATAGTGATAGTGATAATGATGAAGTTGATGATTATGAAGTTTTACAAGATGTTTTTGATGAATTATGTGAAAGTTTTAAAGAACTTAAAAAGAAATATATTAAACTTAAGAAGTCTCATTCATTAGTTTCAACTAAATATGATTGTATGTCAAATGATTTTGATGAGTTGAAATTAGAAAATGAATCTTTGAAAAATGAAATTAAATCTTTGAAAAAGGAAAAATCTGTTATTGTCACTTCTCCTCTTGAAATTGAAAATATTGAGTTAAAAAGGGAGATTGAATATTTAAATAAATCATTAGATACTTTTACAAAAGGAAATGAATATTTTCATAAAATTATTGAGACACAAAGGATTCGATTTAATAATAATGGTATAGGATATGATGAAGGAAATGAGAAAAAGACTTATTCCAATTTATTGAAATTTGATGCCTCATCTAGTCTACCTAATTATTTATGTTCTTATTGTGGTAGACACACATATTTTTCAGATTTGTGTCCATATAAATTTAGATAAAGAAAATTTGCATGGATTCCAAAAGGAACCAAGATGCATACTAACCCCTATGGACCTCACACATTTTGGGTACCAAAAGAGAAAATTTTCAAAGTTGTGTAGGTTGCCTTTTGAGAAGGGATGTGGATTTTCAAGGCATATGGTTTGGTCATATTACAAATTTCAAGTATCATTGCCTAATGTTGGAAATGCCACACTTGGAGAAAGTTTCATGAATATATCCTTGGTATTGGTAAGGTGGTAAGGAGCACCTTTCTGGAAATTAATATCATATGTTTATCAATGATTTATTTCATAATCGATATATTTCCATGCATAGAATATTTGGTATATCATATGAGCTTGTTGATAATTTAGTATCCACATGTTAATTTCTATATTTATTATTCTTGATGATTTTATGTTATATGACACATACACTTGATTTTGATGATAATTTTTTTTTAGGTGAAAATTCATAATCTTTATGTGTTATATATCTGGACATATATTTGTGAATAATATTGGATTAATTCATAAATTTATTGTATATTAATTTGAAACGAAAATGTCATTTGAGTACATTCTAGTATATTAGCTATATGTGATACATGTTAATATTGTAACATTCACTATTTGATTTTGATGATATGAACATGTTAATCTCTATGAGTTAGTTTTATTACATAATACATGATTAGTACCATCATTTGAATATTCGTAATATTCACGATGTATATTTTTTTTGGAAGTTAGTAATATTTGTGTTATGTATGTTTGAATTGAGAAACCACATGATCAACAATTGGTATCATTTGTGAGACTTTTTGATCTTATGGAAATAAATGCTGAAATTATTTTATTTCATGAAAAGATGCACTTTAATTCTTTATATCCATATTTGCCTTAATTGGTATCCTTTAGGGGGAGATAAAAGTTTACTGAAATTTGTTTGATTATTTGTTCAAAAAATGCTTGATCATAACTTTGATATATTATTATTATTATTATGGATTTTGCAATTCAGTTGATTATTCTGAGAATTTCAGCTCGTATCTTGAAAACGGCAAAGCTTGAGCAAAATGCTATATATTTTTTTTGCTATTTCTAACTCATGTTATGTGCTTAATTCAAATTATTTGAAAGCTTCGAGTTATGAAATGTTTCATGTTGTGCTATTAAAAGGTTAATCTATCATGAGGATTTATACAACAATTGATATTGCGCTTATTGAAAATTTATACATTGGAATTTTATTACATTAGTGAGAGAGTTAATTATGCGCCTATTAAAAATTATACGCTGAAATTTTATTATTGAGAAAGATGTTTGAGCAAATTGATATATCTCTCATAATTGCATTATTTGAGAACATTGAGTTGTGATTCCGATTTATGCGTAAAAAGTTGTTCCGAGGAACTATTGTGTGCAACGCATGGTTTGTGTGTGATTACAACAATTGGTATCAGATTAGTGTGTAACTATAATAATTGGTATCTTTTATTATTTTTCATTTTGATGACTTATTCATTATTTGATGATATTATTGTCTATCTACACATTCAAATACATGCTATGAAAATTTTTATGATGACTTGTGTGCGTATTGAAAATTTTCATGTCATTTATATGTCCATTTGCGATTTATGGTTATATCCCATGCATAAATTATTTTTGATAGGGGGAGCTTCGCACTTTAACCCGATGACACTCTCGATTTATTTAAAATATCTTTTTGATAATGTCAAAGGGGGAGAAATATATATGATTCACTATTTGTGCTTAATTTGTTCATTTTATGAATATATGTGAATCATTGTTTGTCATCATCAAAAAGGGGGAGATTGTTAACGAAAATGTATTTTATCCCTAATTAATTAAATTAGTTTAATTAATGTACATTTTAGTTTAACTAATATATTGATTTTGATGATTCCAAACACATTTTTATTAGGTCATTCTATAAATATTTATTATGGTATTATCCTGTCTCGACTCTATTCAATGACATATTTGAGAAAAGGTATTCACGTATGTTGCACATTTGCACTTGACACATTAGGCACACATGAATAATTCTTGAATAATTCTTGACCTATTTTTTTTTTGTGTGTCTAATTAATTATTTTCGAAATATTTTTTTCTAAAATGTATTTTCGAAATAAATTTTTTTTTTTGCTTTAAAAGCTGACGCTAATTTGACCACGTTTATTGTTGGCATGATTTTACCACTCTCTTGTTTTCATTTATAGCACACGGTTTTGATTTATGTCCTTGCAATTAAAAAATTGTTTTATATTTACATTTTATATCGTTTTATAAAATATTACAGTCCAAGACCACAATTTTTTTTAAACCATTATTCGATGCCATGTGCTGTAATTTTTTAAACTCGGTACAGCCATACCATGTTGTATGTATGGTATTTAGGCAATATATATATGCCTTGTTATCTAACAATATTGGAACTCGTGTTGTCCACTTTGGAAGACTGTTTTTTTAAAAGGAGTCTCCACATTGAAAACTTCAATCCGTGTATGTCTATCAATCTTTTAAAGTATATTTCTTTTTCAAGTAATGTCTTCTCCAAATTAGAAGCTTTACCTGCTAGTGTCATTTCCTTAGAAAGGCTTTTAGCCACTCTCCTACTCTGCCTAGGAAAGGCTACGACATCATTAGTTATTTTATATATGAGTTACGAAATTTTTTATTTCAGAATCTGTACGAAATTTTTTATATATATATATATTTCTTGGTCCGATATTTATTTTAGTCCGAAAATCATTTTATACATATCTGTCTGGATTTTTTATATTCCTGTTCCGAAATATATTTTGCGAAAATATCTGTTCAAATTTATTTCTGTCCGAAATATATTTCTCAAAAATATCTGCTTGTACCTGCCTTTGGGTTTACTGAAATCTGACTGATTGGAGCTTTTAATATTTTCTTAGTCCTTATTTATCTCCATCCTGTCATGCGCCTATGTCACTTATGTCAGCTCTCTTAAGAACCCCATGCGCCTATCTTTAAGGCTTGTCAGCCTCCTTCCTTGCCTTGTCCAATTAGAACTGACATGCCCTTGTCATGCCTTAGGCCTTTACCAAGCTGATGACCTGTTTCTTTTATCAGTCCAAAATGTTAACGTATATATCTGTTCTTTATAAATTTCAGTTCAAAGAGTTTTATCGAAAATATCTTTTTTATCTATATATTTTAGTCCAAAATATTTTACGCATATATCTGTTCAAAAATATTTTTTTTCTTATATATATTTCAGTCCAAATTTCTTTTATATATCTGATTCGGAGAATATTTTTTTGTACAGAAAAAAAAAATTATCTAGTGACTGGTGACGTTTTTGAAAAGAGAACATACTTTATTATCTGTGTACGAATTCAGATTCATTGTTTTTATCTCATCTGTCTCTAACCTCTTTCTCTATCTATCAGTCCATATTTTATTTCTTAAGACAGAAAATACACATGAGCAGATACGATTTTCCTTCTCAAGATATTGAGCATTTAATGCTCTCCCAAATCTCTATCTATCTGTTCCAAATTAATGCTCAAGTTGAAGAAGAGAGCTCAGTGGAATCCTCTCAAAACGGTCATTATTTTTCAAGCTACAAAAGAAGACCACATTCAGTTGGAAAGAGAGATACGAAATATCTACAAGAGAGCATCCAAAAAATTTATTCAGCTCCACATTCTCAAAAAAAAAGAGAGCAACTAGAATTTATATTCAGCTCATACACTCGTTCAAGAATAGCATTGAAGTTGACACTCAGATTTGAGATTGCAACAAAGTTCTATTCAGTTAATTGTTGAAGAAGAAATTTGAAGAGCACAAGAATCATTATTGTGCTACAAAAATTTCAAGAAGAAGACTAGTGCCAAAAATCAAATTTATTTGAGAAGTCTGAACCAAGAAGAAACTCGTTCTGATTTTGTATCTTTAAAGAGTTTCAGAAACTGTCCATCATTTCTACTCCATTTGTGTAAAAAATTGAAGCTTGGGTTTTTAGCTTCGGTGGTTGTACTAGTAGCTGGTTTTTGCTGCTCGATTGTACAAGAGGTGGTTTGATCCTACCTTCAAGTGGATCAGGACTAGTGAAGCGCGGGAGACGGAAGCCTGCTCTTGGCGCGTGGACGTAGGCCGAGTTTTGGCCGAACCACGTTAAAAATACGGTGTCATTTATTTTTAGCATTTAAATTTATTTATATGCTTGTGATTGATTAATTTTATTTTTAAGCTCTTTACTTGCAAGATATTTAAATCTGAAAGTTTGGTAAATTTATTTTAAGATTAAAATAATTATTTTCATAATAATTATTAATTCCTGAATATTAATTTTTATTAACTACGAAAATTATTTATAAATTTATTTGGATCTTATTATCATAAAATATAACTTGTTTAATTTATTAAGAGTATTTAATTGTTATTCTTGTGTGAATCACTTTAGATTAAATCCAGAATATTAAATACGAAAATTAACTTAATATTCCTAGTGTGTTAAAATCTGCATCTCTAGTTGTTTAAATTAGTTAGTTGCATTTATTTGATATTGTTGGATTTATTCTTTATAGTTTTATAAATCTGAAATTTGTTTAAGTGATTTAAAATTAATATTTTCTAAAAATTTTAATTTACCCGTAAAGTTTGTAAAATCTCAATTCACCCCCCCTCTTGAATATTAATCTGGGCAACAACATGATTTGGAGCCTGCTTTCAAACAATTGGTTTTCAGTCACTGTGAATGGTCACACTGCTGGTTTTTTCAAATCTACTAAGGGTTTAAAAGAAGGGATCCCCTTTCTCCTACTCGTTTTATTATTGTTGCAGAAGTCCTTTCCAGAGGTCTAGACAAGCTCATCTTAGACAACAAGGTCAAGCCTTATAAGCATCTAACACATTCCAATATTATTTCCCATTTGTATTATGCAGATGATATAATCAGTTTTTCAAATGGAAGTAAAATAAACACTCAAAACCTGATGGATTTTCTTAATGTTTATGAAGAATATTCTGGCCAGAAGATCAATATGCTTAAGAATTCCTTCACAACTGGTATCATATATATAGAAGAAATGATATATCTTCTAACCTTGGTCTGCCTTTTAAACCTTTTCCTCTAAAGTACCTAGGTTGTCCTCTTTATAAAGGGAAATTGAAGCTTTGTTTTTCACTGATTTGATTGATAAAATTAGGTCCAAAGTGGCAAGATGGAAAATGAAATTTGTATCTACAGGTGGAAGACTTATCCTGATTAAGCATGTTCTATTATCTATTCCTATTCATCCTAGGATTGAAATTCACTTCCCAAAACCATCATTAGTCGAATTGAATCTATTTTTGCTAATTTTTTTTTTTTTTTTTTGGGGGGGGGGGGGGGGGGGATCTTCACAAGAAGACAAAGCAAAATTCCACTCGACTAATTAGAAAGAAATCAGTAAACCTTTTAATCAGGGAGGTCTTAATATTAGAACCATTTCTAGTATAGCCAAACCTGCTAGTTTAAAGTTGTGTTGGTCATTGTCCTCTTCTCAAAGTCTATGAGCTACCTTCATGAATCAGAGATACAAAGATAACTTGTTTTATGGAAATCATGGCTCAGATGTTCTTAAAAGAATAAAATCAATTTATAGCTATTTAGAGGACATTACAGTTCAAGGTGGAGACTCTTTAATTTGGTCAATTACAATTGATGGAAGATTCTCTTTCAAATATGCTTGTGGCTACAACATACCTTAAACTCCTTTCTCTTTTGTATGGAAATTTCTTTAGTCATCTAATTGCCCTCTTAAATTATCAATATTCTCTTGGAAGCTTTTGTATTAAGCTATTCCTTTGGATTCTCTAATCCAAAACCTCAATATCCACCTGGTCTCTAGATGTCAATGCTGTAAGGCTCATGAAGAAATTTTATCTCACACCATTATTTCGAGACCTATTGCTCATCAGGTGTTGAGTTATTTTGTCAATATGCTTGGGCTAAAGCTTAATTTCCTGTCATGATAGTCAATGTTTGTTTCTTGCTGGATCAAAAAGTTCCCTGTGCATATTCAGTCGATTACTCATCATCTTCCAATCATTATCTTTTGGGAGATTTAGGTTACAAGGAATAGAAGCATATTTGATGGAGTTAAAATGGACCATTTTCTTATTATTTCTTGTTGGTTTTGGCTCTCTTATTTTTTTCAATTTTGGTTTATTTACAAATTTACCATTTTGGCTCAAATCTATAAATACAAGTGTTATTTCTAAGTTTTGGGAGAGGACAAGTTTGAGAGCTATTTTGAGAGTTATCAAAGCTAAAGAGAGATAGAGCTCCCATTTTAGGGGTGAGTTCTTGTGAGGTTGTGAGTGACTTTCTAAGAGAGATAAATTGTGTATGTGTGTGTGTATAACCTTTGGGTTCTTCCATTTATCTATAGAAAGAAGAAATCCTTCTTGGTGGATGTAGTCCAATTTGGGTGAACCATGGTATATCGTTGTTATTTTGCTTTGATGATTGCTTGTATATTCTTATTTTCTCTTCATTGGTTGAATTGATTGGGAGTTTGCACGCTAGTTTATTTACGAAATAAGGTCTTGGGTATTTTTCGCACACCAGGTGTTTGATAAAATTCTCGAGTGAGTTTATCGTCTTGGTCGCTAGAGATAGTCTTGCTTTAGCGCAACAAGTGGTATCAGAGATTTGGTTGCATTGTTTGCCCGATATTTTGGTTCGAGGTTGAATCAATTTTGGCAATTTTGGCATAGCTTTTGTTTTTGTTCCAAATGATGAAAAATGTGGAGAGGACTCGAGAATCAACCTCTATGAGCGGAGGCTCTAAGAGATAGGATCTGAGTTATGGATCGAGTGGCTCAATGATGACGGACATGAATGCTTTTGATGAGAAGATCAATTTCGGGTTATGGCAAAGACGAATGCGAGGCGTTCTTGTCCAACAGAGGTTGCAATTAGCATGTTGGGGGTAGAGAGACGATCGGTAGGCATGGTCGATGCCGAGTGGATTGACATTGATCAAAGAGCAGCTTCGTGTATTAAGATGCTTATCACGGATGATGTGTTGAATAATGTGATGACGGAGACCACGGCTAAAAGCGTATGGGATACGTTAGAAGAGGTTTATTTGGGAAAGTCGTTGTCAAATAAATTATTCCTCAAGAAGAAACTCTTCAAGCTTGAGATGAAGGAGGGTGAGGATGTGATGAAGCATATCAATGTTTTTAATGCCTTGATAAATGACTTAAATCGGATAGATGTTCAATTCATTGATGAGGATCGAGCATTATTGTTGCTTGCATCATTACCCGATTCATACGAGCATTTTGTGACCACTCTCATGTTTGGGAAGTCTATGCTCCGGTGTAACGAGGTTGTGCAAGATATTCAATCTCATGTCACGATGAGAAAGAAGGAAGGTGGAGGTGACGGGTATTCCCATAATGAAGGCCTTACGGCGAGAGACGGGGTGGGCAAAATGGCGGGAGGAACTCCAATCGGGGATTTAATGACGGTAGTAGGTCTAAATCGAAGGGTGTTGGTGGTAAAGGGCCGAAATGCTACAAGTGTCGGGAATGGGGTCATATGATCCGAGAATGTCCTTTGTGGAATGACAAGGTTAAGAGGAGATTGATTCCGAGAGGGAAATGGTAGCGAGTGCGAATTATGAAGATGAATTTAGAGAACTTCTCACAATCTCCAAGGTTAACTCTCTTTCCCAAGATGAGTGGATATTAGATTCAGGATCGTCGGATCACGTTTGCTCCAAGAGGGAATATTTTGAGACTTTCACGAAAAATGGAAAAGGTTCCCTATCTTTGGCTAACGGCGAGAAGGTTGCCGTTGAGGGTGTCGGGATGGTGAAACTCAAGATGTTCGATGGGGTGGAGCGCACTTTGGGTGGTGTGGCCTATGTCCCAAAGTTGCGAAAGAATTTGATATCCATTAGCCATTTGGATTCCAAGGGTTGCCGGGTGTCGGTGGCGGGTGGAGTCTTGAAAGTCACACGCGGTTGTATGGTCCTAGCGAGGGGAGAGGAGAGAGAGGGGTTGTATCGTCTAAATCAAACTTCGAGGAAGACGGAGAAGCGGTGTGCACAAGTGATCGAACGTTCGAGGCATGTCTCGTTTGTGAACAAAGAGGAGACATTGGGTGCTATCTTTCCGAGACTAGATGGTAGTGATGAGATAATACCTACTAGTGGAGAGGATGGATCGAAGTCCCCCTCCAAGGCCAACGGGTGATGTTGACTCGGTTTAGTTGCACACATGCATTGGCCGATTAAAATCAAGGAGGTGTAGGACTGTGATGGATTCGAGGTATGTGTAACTAGTTCAAGGAAGGTCGATGGGTGATTGTTTGTGAGCATTGGCAAACAGGAGTTTTTCGTGACAAAGACTTGGTACATCTTTCAAGGGTGAGATTTGGAGGGTATGAGAGGTGAGGAGTTTTCCCTCTCATCCGTGGTTATTTCTCATGGTGGAAGATGGTGTTGATGTGTTTGAATGTTTCGTGTAAAGAGGGTGTATGCTATATGTATTGTGTGGGGGTGTACTCACCAGGTTACATGAGGAGTGAGATTCACCATATGGTTACATGGGAAGCATTCAGATGCATGAGATGGAGAGTTCTTAGTTTAGAACTTGGTTCCTCGGCGGGTGGAGTCGTTTCGAGTCTTGGAGTGAAGACTTGCGATATCTCACTTCATGGTTGAAGTTTGAGGTGGCTTAGCGTCGGGTGGAGCGTATTGGCTTGTTAGATGTCGGGATGATCTTCGAGCGGATTTGATGTTTGCATTCCGAGTTCGGTTGGATAGTGAGGATTGCCTGGGAGAATCACATTAGCTTGGTAGATGGTAGGACAGTCTTCAAGCAGGTTCAATTTCAGTATTCTAGAGATTGGTTGGATCGTCACGATCGCCAAGGTGGAGTTTGTTGGTTTTGGCTCTCCTATTTTTTCAGTTTTGGTTTATTTACAAGTTTGCCATTTTGGCTCAAATCTATAAATATAAGTGTTATTTCTAGGTTTTGGGAGAGGACAAGTTTGAGAGCTATTTTGAGAGTTATCAAAGCTAAAGAGAGATAGAGCTCCCATTTTAGGGGTGAGTTCTTGTGAGGTTGTGAGGGACTTTCTAAGAGAGATAAATTGTGTGTGTGTATAACCTTTGGGTTCCTCCATTTATCTATAGAAAGAAGAAATCCTTCTTGGTGGATGTAGCCCAAATTTGGGTGAATCACGGTATATAGTTGTTGTTTTACTTTGATGATTGCTTGTATGTTCTTATTATCTCTTCATTAATGCTTGGTTGAATTGATTGGGAGTTTGCACACTAGTTCATTTATGGAACAAGGTCTTGGGTGTTTTCCGCACACCAAGTGTTTGATAAAAATCTCGAGTGAGTTTTATCGTCTTGGTCACTAGAGATAGTCTTGCTTTAGCGCAACATTTCTAATGTTATTTCTTATATGAAATCTCTGAACACGGGTTCTATATGTAACATTAAACATAAGCAGGAGGATTCTTTTCTTATCTCTTTGTTTGGCTTAAAGACTCATTCTAAGACTCCAAAATTCTTAGCTATCTCTTGGATCAAGCCTCCTCGAAATGTTTTCAAGCTGAATGTGGATGGTTCTTCCCTAGACAATCCAGTTGTTAGTGGTTGTGGTGGTATCATCAGAGATTACAATGGGGATTTTATTTCAGCTTTCTCTCAATTTGTGGGGCATCAATCATGTTTATATGCATAAGCTAAAACTTTAATAATAGGTCTTAATCTATGTTTAAAACTGAATATCAAAGACCTTTTTATAGAAACTGATTCAAAATCCTCATTCCATATGGTGATTAACAAATGGAATGCTCCTTGGAAGTGAAAAAAGTGCATTGATTACCGTTCTAAGATCATCTCTGCAAATAATTTCAAGATTCGGCATATTTTCAGACGAGGAAACTTTGCTACAGATAGCCTTGCAAATGTGGCTTCTTTTTCTTCAAATTTATCTTTTTATAATCACCTCTCAAGCTTCACAAAGAGATGTTTAAAGAATGATAAGTTGGGCCTGCCATCAGTTAGAACTCTATCATAATATATGTCTTCATTTTCAATTTTTGGAAGGGGAATGATTACAAAATTTCTTTTTTTATTGCTTTCTTAGTCTTGTTCATTGGGCTTTTTAAAGATCTTCTTTCTTTATGTTCCTTCAAGCTATATATGTCATTTAGGAGAGGTTGTTTCTCCTAATTAATAAAAGATAGGGGGCCTATTTCCCTCTTAAAAAAAATAAAAAAAATAAAATAATGTAACACTATTGTAGCCCACATTTAGTCTATACTCATGGCTTTTAGTATGGCTGAAAACATCATGGTTATGCGAAAGTATTATTTTTCCTCACATTTATTTGGTGTTTAATGATGGCAATGTGTCTAACTAACATGTGTGAACGTTAAAATAAGTAATTGGTTAGTAGTTCAAGAACCAACTCTATATTTGCTAGGAGAACCCATCACCGTAAATTCCCAAATATCAACATTATCCACATTTGTTCAGGGTCATTTTGTTTTACTTTGCTGGGAGTATTTCCACCTAAACATTGTTAAATATTTTTTTTTTTTTTCATTTTGATTAGTAGTCCAAGATCCAAGACTATCTTCGTTTTCCCAGATAAACGAAGAACAATTATAAAATGAAAAACGCATTAACACGTGGGGTGCTTTTAAAGACATCATGTTTTTGTTCAACAGCACATAACTTTTTTTTTTATTACCTTATTTTCTTATGTATATAAGGTAATTTTTGTTTTATCATACACTATAGGTTTCCAGTTGAAACATTATTACAACATGCCGGAATATTTAGTTTACAAATGAACTTATGCTAGCAGTTGTAGGTATTTAGCAATGTTGATGTTACGTCAAATATAAAATGTAAATGTTAATCCATTCTTAAAATAGAGGTGATGTAGTCAACTTGAGATTTTTCACTAAATTTATGATTGTTTGTGTATATGTTTTATCCAAGTCAAAGCTTTAATCGCATGCCTTCGATTGGGGAAGGATTTTATTTAGTTGGGGATTATTGTAATTAAAATTTAAAAACTATCTAAGTGGCGTGTAAAATCCTCTCACTTTCCTCTTCGATCGTAACCTAGAATCTTCTAATGACTTTGGGATCAAATTATATTGTTGCCACACCCATATATGTGTGTGTATATGTTGTGCAGAACTCCATTACCTTCGGTGGGTAAATCTTTTTCTTGTTAATTTTTGTAGCTATGATTCAATTAACATAACGTCGGAACGGATGTAAAAAGGCGTGTGGTGGAAGATGATAAAATTTTAGGGTTTCATGAGAAACTAGGATTTTGATTTCAGAAAGATGAAGTGAGGTGAGTGTTGTTTAAAACGGGAATTTTGGTCAAAATTATAATTTGGTGGTTAAGTCTAATTAATAGATTAGAGTTTTTTAAGAGATCTCTAACTGTGTTATGTTTAAGACATTATTAAATCGAAGGTTATGTCAAATATAATATTCGAAAGTAGTGTTTAAGTAAAAAAAAAAACAATTAGGGTGTGTTTGATAACACTAATTTTCCATGAAAAATGCAATATATGGAGTTATTTTCTATCTTTTGGATGTTTGATAAACAAAATTTTCTATGGAATTGGTTTCTTTAAAACAAATCACGTAACCACTTTTTCCACAAAAGATGGAATTAAAAAACCTCCTCCCACCCTGTTATATTCATTTTCCAGGAAAAAGACTTACCACACCAAAAAAATTGATAACTTATAAAATGAAGAAAAACCCAAAAATAATGAAAAAAAATGCAGAAAGTGAATAAAACCCAAAAATAATATTAAAAAATCCAAAAGAGAATAAAACCTTAAAAATAATGAAAAACATCCAGAAAATAACTAAAAACCCAAAAATAATGAAAAAAATACAGAAAGTGAATAAAACCCCAAAAATAATTTAAAAATACAAAAAATAATGAAAAAGTCCAAAAATAATGAAAAAAAATTCACAAAATGAATAAAAACCCAAAAATAATGAAAAAAAAAATCTAGAATCTTATTAAAACCCCATAAATAATTTTAAAAAATCCAAAATATGAATAAAAACTCAAAAATAATGAAAAAAAATCCACAAAGTGAATAAAGACCAAAAAATAATGAAAAAAAATCCCCAAAGTAAATAAACCCCCAAAAATAATGAAAAATAATCCATAAAATGAATAAAAACCTAAAAATAATGAAAAACTACAGAAAGTGAATAACTCCAATAATAATGAAAAAAATACAGAAAATGAATAAAAATTAAAAAAATTCGAGAACGTGAATAAAAACCCAAAATAATGAAAAAAACTCAGAAAGTGATTAAAACGCCAAAAATAGTGAAAAAATCCAGAAAATGAATAAAAATAAAAAAAAATAATGAAAAAAATCCAAAAAAATGAAAAAAAAAACAAAAATAATGTAAAAAATACAGACAGTGAATAACACTCCAAAAATACAGAAAATGAATAAAAATTCAAAAATAATGAAAAAAATCTAAAAAGTGAATCAAACCCCCCCAAAAAATGAAAAAAATCCAGAAAATGAATAAAAATCCAAAAATAATGAAAAAATACAGAAAGTGAATAAAACTTCAAAAATAATGAAAAAATACAATAAATGAATAATCACAAAAAAATAAAATAAAAATTGAGAACGTAAATAAAAACCCAAAAATAATGGAAAAAATCCAGAAAGTGATCCCCACAAATAATGAAAAAAATCCAGAAAAAGAATAAAAATCCGAAAATAATGAAAAAAAATCCATAAAGTGAATAAAAACCCAAAAATAATGGAAAAAATACAGAAAGTGAATAAAACCCCCAAAATAATGGAAACAATCCAAAAAACGAAAAAAAACACCAAAAATAATGAAAAAAATTACATAAAGTGAATAAAACTCCAAAAATACAAAAAATGAATAAAAATCCAAAAATAATGAAACAAATCCAGAAACGTGAATAAAACCCAAAAATAATGAAAAAAACTAGAGAAAGTGACTAAAACCCCCAAAATAATGAAAAAAAACGAGAGCGTGAATAAAAATCCAAAAATAACGAAAAAAATTCAGAAAGTGACTAAAAACCCAAATATAATGAAATAAATAAATAAAGTGGATAAAACCCCAAAAATAATGAAAAAAATTAAGAAAATGAATAAAAACCAAAAATTAATGAAATAATACAGAAAGTGAATAAAACGCCAAAAAAATGAAAAAACCCCAAAACAATGTAAAAAATACCGGAAAAGAATAAAACTCCAAAAATAATGAAAAAATACGAAAAATGAAAAAGAAACTGAAAAATAATAATAAAAATACATAAAGTGAATAAAAATCCAAAAATAATGGAAAAAATACAGAAAATGAAAAAAACCAAAAATATTGAAAAAAATTCACAAGATGAATAAAAATCCAGAAAAAAAAAAAAATCAAGATGTTGAATAAAAATCAAGAAATCATGAAGAAAATCCAGAAATTTATTATGAGGTTAATATTTATTTTCTTGTTTTTTTATTAATTTTCTATAATTTTTATTTTTTGGAATTTTATTCCTTTTCGGATTTTTTTAATATTATTTTATTGGTTTTATTCACTTTCTGTACTTTTTTCGTTATTTTTGGGTTTGTGTTCACTATCTGGATTTTTTTTCATTATTTTTGGGATTTTATTCACTTTCTGTACTTTTTTTCATTATTTTTGGATTTTTATTCACTTTCTGGATTTTGTTTTCAATATTTTTGGGTTTTTATTCATTTTTTGGATTTTTGCTCATTATTCTGGGGGTCATATTCACTTTTTGTTTTTTTTTTAAATTTTTTTGGGTTTTTATTCATTTTTTTTATTTTTTTCATTATTTTAATTCATTTTTTGGATTTTTTCCATTATTTTGGGGATTTTATTCACTTTTTGGATTTTATTCACTTTTTGGGTTTTTATTCACTTTGCTGGATTTTTTCCCATTACTTTTGAGTTTTTATTCATTTCCTGGATTTTTTCATTATTTTTGGAGTTTTATTCTATTTTTGTATTTTTTCATTATTTTTGGGTTTGGGTTTTTATTCACTTTCTGTACTTTTTTCATTAATTTTGGGTTTTTATTCATTTTTTGTATTTTTTGCATTATTTTTGGGATTTTATTCACTTTCTGGATTTTTTTTCACATTATTTTGGGGTCTTATTCACTTTCTGAATTTTTTTCATTATTTTTGGGTTTTTATTCATTTTCTGGATTTTTCTCCTTATTTTTGGGGATTTATTCACATTTTAGATTTATTTATTTATTCTTTGGGATTTTTATTAATTTTTTGGGATATTTATTATTTTTCTATTACATATATATATATATATATATATATATATATATATATATATATATATATATATATATATATTATACTTTTTTTCCATGGAAAGTAGAACATTTTCTACCTGGAAAATAATTGCAATCAAACAACACCAACAAATTTTTTCCATGGAAAATATTTCCAAGTTTTCAATTCCATGGAAATTAACTCTTGGCGCTTATTTTCCATCTTATTTATCAAACACACCCTTAATTTAAAATTTTTATTATAATTTTTGAACCGTCAATTTTTCAAGTATAAAAATGATTCCTATTTCTTTTGTTTTTAATAAAAAAAATTATATAAGTTTAAACGCCTATTATGATTTTCGGACAACGAGCTTTTCTTTAATAAAAATTGTCCCATCTATTTTCTCCTCAATAGAAAAAGCTAATTCTTTTTAGAATACAATTTTCATAAGTCGTTTTTTTTTACAAACCCAGTTCCTATTTTTTCTTCATAAAATAAGGCGTTTTACTAAAAAACAAAATATATTGATGCTATAGTTTTTCAAGTATTAGAACAGGGATGTTGCTGCACTTCTGATCAATATAATACAACCAGTGGTGCTCCTTCATCAAACTGCAAAACTATTTTTGCATGGTCATTTTTAATATTTTATATCTTTCATTTTTTCTTTTCATACAAAAAATATAATTACGCTACATAGTAAATTTTTAGTATTACACCATGAAAAAAGTTTACTGTATTAACACTACAAATTTAAATTTTCAGTGAAAAAACTGAAAATATAATTTTGTAAACTAGGGGGGGGGGGGTGGTGTCGATAATAAGGTGATAAATAATGGTTAAATGGTATTACATCTAAAACATCAAAAATTAATTAGAAAATATAAAAATTGACGATACCAAATTATTTTTGCAATCTGACGAAGGATTAGTGGTGGTAAGAGTTTTGAGGACAGGAGATTCGATGAAATTCTCTGTCCAATTTTGAAACTAAAATAGATTTAGTATTTTTTTTGGAAAAAACACATCATTCTATGTAAAGAAAAATAGGGACTTGATATATATTAAAAAAAAGTGTATGATAAAATTGCTTTTTTTAAAGTAAAATTTTAATAAAGGATAAATAAAATAAGGACTACTTTTATTGTAAAAAAAGTTGATTGTTCTTATGAGAGTAAACTATGATTCTAGAAAATAAAGAATATATAATAACAATTGTATTTAAAGTAGGGATGAAGCCAAGATTTTCTCTTAAGGGAGGCCAAAATTTATGGAAAAAAAAATCATCCACAATACAGTATATATTCATCGACAAAACGTTAATACCGTATATACAAAAATGAGCTAGAATCATTTTACTACGAAAAAATGTAAATGTCATATATACAAAAATGAGCTAGAAACATTTTACTAAGAAAAAGATAATATAATGTGAAATATATGGATAAAGGTAAAAAAAAATCATATTTCATAAATAATTAAGTAATTTAGTTATTTATTTGGGCAATGACCTGTTGCGTTTTAATTTCTAATGCTAGATCTAGCATTTGTTAAAACTTTAAAAAGGGTGCACTAAGAAAATATTTAAGGTCAAATATTACTTTTCTTTATAATAAATAATACATGTCAAAAATTAAATTTATAATTATGTAAAAGAACTAACTAGAATGTATTTAAATGTTAAAAATAATATTTGCATATTAAAATAAAGTCAAACAATTGGCTAATTTGCAATTAGGTGAAGATTTAAATTATATATATATATATATATATATATATATATAGAGAGAGAGAGAGAGAGAGAGAGAGATACTCCTCTACATAACATTTCTTAAATAGCAAAAAAAATATTTTTGAGTCAATTTTTTGTGTGGTATTTAAACATTTTTGGAATTCCCCAAAAAAATTAACTCAAAATAATTTTTTTACTATTTTAAAAAAATGAGTCAAAATAAGTCAATTTTTAAAGAGCTTAAAAACTTATATATTTTAACCGATTTTGTATTGCTTTGTAAATGAGTGGTAAAAAATGAGAGAGGCCTCAAATGAAGGGCCATAAGACTAAATGATTTTAAAATGAGTAGTAAAAAAAAAATATATATATATATTGTATTCTAAAAAAATATTTGAACATTCTTAAACAAAAGGTTTGAACGTGAGTACTAAAAAGAAAAAACAGAGGTGACTTACACTTTGGAGGCTTGGTGTCACATGGGTAGTAAGGTGGAGATCACTTTAAGTTTCAAATTTGAAATGCAATTGTTAGACACCGACTTTTGAAGGTAGAAGACCCATGCATCCACCGATTGAGGGAAAAGAAAGAAAAACAAAATTTAATTCTAACTTCTATTGCATTGTTGTATAAATTTGTTAAAGTTTGGAGGGGATTAGTGGCGGATTTAGGATTACAGTTCAATCGGGAGGAAATCGGTTCAAAATTACATATGTGACATTTTCGAGTGTTGCTGGGGTTCGGGGGCGGGCGCTCTCGAGCCAATTTTTTTTTTTTATTTCTAATTTTAAACAAATTATAGATTTATAATGCTCAAACAATTACTCTCAATCATTATTAATAATATCTAATTAATTTCTCCATGACTTCCTATTTAAAAAATACAACATATATCATCACATATTTAAATTGAACATTGAACAATTTCAAATTAAACTACAACTACATACAAAAAATTAAATTGAACAACTCCACATAAATAAAACTAAACTACACATCTCCACATACAAAAAATAAACAAATACATAAAAATAATACCTGGAATGAATATTGAACAACTTATACTAAAAGGCTGGAGTTGACAGTGGAGCCGCTGTGAGGGAGGGAGGGAGGCTGGACAGTGGAGCGCAGGGAGGGAGGAAGGAATGGGAGGCGAGGCTGGACAGTAGCCGCTGCTAGGAGAGGGAGGGAGGCGGGGGAGGGGAAATAGTTTAGGAAAAAAAAGAGATGAGATAAGTTATCCGCTGCTGCGTTTTGGTTTTAGGTTTAATATTTTAAATAATTACAATCTTACACCCTCAATTTTGTAAATAATTAGAGGTACACTTTGAAGTTTCAATTTTGCCAAAAAATCCTTTTTTTTTTTTAAATTTAACCGGGGCCACCGCCCCCCTTCGGCCCTATGTGGCTCCGCCACTGGAGGGGGCCATGGCCCCCCTCAGTCCTACTATAGCTCCTTTCGTGATTTTAAGATGGGAAAATGATATATTTAATATTAAATAATTTTAGATACTAATTTTATAATAATTTGTTGTATGTGCAACAAATGTGATCATAATTTTAACAAGTTAATAAAATTAGAGTTCTTCTATTAGAACAAAATTTTTGATATAAATTTTGACTGAAAACACACGTGGCAGCGTTGTATTGATCGGTTTCCTTATTTCACTGGCATGAACTTCACGAACTAATTAATAGAAATCCTCCACCTAATTCGATATTTTCACTTTCGGTTAAAAATTATGTTCCAATAGCATTTTTGATAAAATTATATAAAATTGAAAGCGACTCCTGTATAGAAAAGGGTAAAATTGAACCATTTCTCTTTAACCTGTTCGTTGTTAACTATAGGAAAACAACAGTTGATCTGAGGTTCTCACATTTGACCAATTTATATGACGGCTGGTATTTTCTTCCAAACAGTTTTTGGACACACTTTGACTTTGGTGACATAATTAGAATATTAAATATGTAGTAATGGTCAATATGACAGTCCTCTATTGCACCGTAATATTTGTGAGCAAATACATTTGTGATAAATGAACTGTTGCTGTCTATTTTGTTGGTTGACCCAAGAAATTTATTTTAATTAACTAAAGGTGCGTTTTTTAATTTGGAAACTTTCTATTCATTTTGGTTGAAGAATACCAAAATAGGTTTAGCTATGCATGATGTATGGCAACTGAGTCATATCTGACGCTCCCGTCATCTTTGTATTTTAGATGCAATTAAATATTTTAGTTGAATAGTTGCGTCCCATAAATGGTGATTGTTGGGATTTCACATGATGACCGTTGCAACTTGCAATAATGCACTAATGTGCACCACATGCATGGCATAGGATGCTTTTGTTTGCAATCCACTAATGCGCCATTGGTGCGGTGGTTCCATAACTTCAATATGGTTTTTTAACAATCCATAACTTTTTTTTTATTTGATCAAAGAAAGGATGCTTCCATTAAATATAAGATATGAGGATACCTCATAATAAAAACCATAACATCGCAATGGGTTAAGGTATGAGACCTAAAAATCAAAGGAGATAATATCTTCTCCACAAATACCCAAAGGTATAAAGATTTAGCACCTCTTCTAATCCAAGAAATCGAAAATTACTATATAAACAAAAAGAAAACTAAAATTAGCAACACCACAACTTTGTAGTCTTGAAATGAGTTGCACCACCACGAGCGCAAAAACTCCTTCGCCTGCACTCCGACCTGAGTTGCTAAATGAAACCTCCATACCCATCGAGGAGGACGACAAAAAGTCTCACAAAAGGAGAGAAATCATCTAGATCTGAAAAAGATTCAGATCTAAGATGAGGTGGGCCGCAAAAAAGAGGAGATGACCGGAGGAACCATCCATAAGGAGGAGAGGAGGTGGCTTCTTGTTTATTTTTGGATTTGGAGGAAGATCAAGAGATCCTCCCTCCTCCTCTCACCTGGAGCCCGGGGGGGGGGGGGGGGGACCGTAAAGCTGGGTAAGGGAGGAGGGTGGTTTGGGTAGAGGAGAGAGGGGGGAGGAGGGAGGAGGGGGCGATTTTAGGGTCGACTGTTCCGTTATGGTTTCTCTTTCTAAGAAACAAAAATCCATAACTTCAATGTTGCTTAACGTATTATGTGTATCACAAATTCAAATTTATTAGGAATTAAACAAAATAAAATAAATACATATATGCTTTTTTACATATACAAATACATAATCCATATCTATACTTACTTATAAAAACTTGTAAAATAAATTTATTCTTTTCAAAATAATTGCGAATTTTATGTAAGTCTCTGTCTTCCACACTCGTATTCTATTTTTCCCACTCCGTGTTCTACCAGTTGTGGCAACTGGTCGTCTTCTTTTCTTTTTCTTTAACATCACACATTCTTTATCAATTGCTTGACATAAATGTTAATGTATATACTACCTCACCCCACCACTACCTCCTTCACCCAGCCACTATCTCCACTACGTCCACCACTCCTCATTTTACTTCACCTTGCTCCCTCTCCTTTCACTATATATAGGTTGAACAGATAATGTAAACTCACACTTGTATATATCAATACAACGCATTCATCTATTTTGCTCTTTAAATCATATGTTTATATAGTGCCAGTGCTAAGGTTAACCTTCATATCTTAGCCATCTTACTAAAATATTCCTAAATAGCTTCATTATAAAGCCTAAAGCAAATCCAACCAACTTATTTCGTTCTCTCGCTGAGACAATCTACATTATCCCATTCTCTCACCTTGACAGCACCACCAAAATCAACATCAAATTTTTACTCTCTAAATTTTCCATCTTTGGTATATCAAAATCATCGCCGAAATCGGCCAAAACTGTGGCCGAAATTTTCCTGAATCAATCTTAGTCTAAATCATCATTGGAATCTCCTCTCCAAACCGGTACCAAACAAGTTCCATCCCAAACATTTTGATATTTTATTTACTCTTCCCTTTCATTCTAACTTTTGTAATTTATATATTTATTTTTACTTACCTTTATTTATCAAAAAAATATATCATGGAGCGATCCGATGTCTGTCAGCCCATTGGTATCATACTTGATGGCCCCAACTACATACATTGAGCCTGATATAACTAATTTTCTCAAAGGTCACAAAGCTTGGTGACTCATTACAGGGGATATTATTACACCACAAAAAGGTACCACTGAAACTGATGATAAATTTATTGAACGGACGAAAGATTGGGATAGCAAAATTGGTCAAATGCTCACTTGGTTTTGTAACACCTCTCTTATTTTATAAATTAATAATTTTGTCGATTCGACACTACTAAAGAAATCTACACCACTATAGACCTTGCTCATCAATTTCAGCTGCTAACAAATCTTCCTCACAAAACTCAACAGCCAATACAATCCATTAACTTCTTGTTCGAGATGTATGTTATTTGAGACCAGTTAGCCCTTTCAGTGCCTATTTGGGCATGTGCTGCTAATACTGTCGAACTCATATCATAATGAGATCAATAACACGTCATAATTTTTTTGATGGATCTTCATAATCAGTTCGAACATGTACGGGCCTTTCTTCTCAACAGGAGCCCTCTACCCTCACTTGGGGGTGCTATTTTATAACTTATTTTTGAAAAGACAAGACTTGGAACCTCCAAATCTCATGCTATAAATGTAGTCATTGCTACTAATTAGCCTAAGTATGGATAATAATTCTCTTTTGCAACTTAACATCCCAATACCAATCTACTTATTGCCATAAGGCTAACCATGTTATTCTTAATTGTCATGCGCACATTTGCAAACACTGTCACAATCAAGGGACCAACCACTACTAGAATGATTGTCTAAGAAATCCATATAAACAATCTCACACCAATTCCAATAAAGGAACTTCAGAACCGCATCCCGAGTCCTCCAGATCTCTCACTTCTACTACTACTGAGGGTTCCTTTCCTCCTGTGGATTCTTCTCCACATGTTTCTACCAGTGACCTTGCTACTATTTTCAAACAAGTTTTATCCACTTCTAGCATTGCTATGGTTGTCACTTCAGGTACTTCTTAGTTGTTTGATTCTGCATATTGTAACCATATGACTCATGACTCTATAGTTTTCTCCTTCAAAACTCCCGCTCCAAATGCACGTTCCATACACACTACTGATGGCTTTCATTTACATTTTAGTCACATAGGTCATGTAACCACTTCTAGTTTTTCACTCCCTTCCACATTTCACATTCCCAAACTCACCATCAATATTATCTCTATTGGTTAATTATGTGACCTTAGACTAAATTTTCTTTTTTTATCTTCTCATTTTCATGTACAGGATCCACAGACAGGGCATATTATTAGGATATGATGTAAGGTTGAACGTATGTTTGAGCTTATCCACCTTCGTAGTCATCATCCTCTTTCTACCATTCATATAATTGTATCTACATCTTTCTCTAATTATCTTTCCTTATTTCATTCTCATTTAGGTTATGTGTTTATTGAGCATTTTTTCTTCTTAATATCAAATGGTCAATAAGGTTTAGTCAAAATTTAGCATGTCTCTTATCTACCTTATCAACTTGGAAAACAACCAGCACCAGCATTTAATAAAAGTGATTATGTTTCTTCTTCTTCTTCTTTTAATCTTATCTTCTATGATATTTGGGGTCCTTCTCCTCATCCTACCAGGAGTCAAAATATTATGTTCCCTTTATAGATTATTGCATGCATTTTACTAGGATATATCTCATGAAAATTGCTCAAAATTACCCTAACTTTACTGTGACTTTTCCCACATGATTCACACTCAATTCTCTCGCCCAATTAAATTTTTTTGCATAGATAATGCCATAGAATACAAATAAACCATTTTTTTAATTTCTATGCCAACATGGCACTGTTTATCAATATTCTTGTCCTGGCACGTCTCAACCAAATGGTCGTGAGGAGTGCAAACATCGTCATATATTTGACATTGTTCAAACTTTCCTTATCTCTAATTTATGTCTCAAGTGTTTTTGGTGGGAAACCTCTCTCATCGTATTTTACACAATTAACCATATTTCCATGCCTATAATTGAAAACCAATCTCCCTATTACCGTTTATATGGGATTTCCCGAGCCTATAATCTCCTAAAAAAATTTGTTTGTGTTTGTTTTATATTACTTTAACCCTATGAGCACTCAAAATTTGAACCTCGGTCTCGTATTTGTCATTTATTGGTATATGGAATGAATAGAAGGGGTGTATAGATGATGGAATCCCATTTCTAAACGCCTTCACATCTCACGTCATATCATCTTTTGGGAACATAAAATGTTATCCTTTGTCTTAAAATTTCACATAATATCTTATTTTCCCTCTCATTTTCATTGACTCTACCATTGATCTTTTCCCTTTCAATACTGACACTTGCACTGATCCAACTTATGATCCAGGGACAACGTTTCCTTCCCCAAACCTTAGCTCACACTTTATTACTACTAATTCACTTCATTAGCTCTTAATCATGGCTTATCATAATGCTCCTACCTCATCCCATGATCCCAGCAATGATTTATCTACCCTCGACACTATTTTTTTACCTACCCGTCAATCAACTTAGGTAAAAGAACCTCCTCGCCATCTTCGTGATTATCATTGCTTTTCCACCATTATCTCTCTTTATGAACCTTTATCTTATAAAAAATCAAGTTCTGACTCCCATTGGGAGAAAACTGTGATTGAGGAATTATAAGCACTTCACCAAGAACATACATGGGATCTTATCGATCTTCCTCCTGACAAGAGAGATGTTGGTTGTAAATGGGTTTTCAAAATCAAACACATTCTGATGGATCTGTGGAATGTTACCAAGCTCGCCTTATTGCAAAGGTCTTCACTCAGGAATATGGTAGTGACTATAAAGAAACCTTTGTTCTAGTTGCTCGCCTTACTTGAGTTCGCAGTCTTCTTGTGCTTTGCAAGCTCATTTTTTATATGCCTCTGTCGCGAGACGTCGCAATCTGGGTGAATGCGCTCTTTATAGAATTGTATCAATAAAGGATGAATATTTTTAAAGCCTTTTCTAACTCTGTCACCAACATCAGTGCCCTTTCTGGATTATGCACAGCAAATATATTCTCGATTGCCTCATCCCAGCATTCTAGCAATGAAAACTGGATACAGTCGAACAAGTAGTCTTGCGAGAAATGAACTCCACAATTTGTAAGGTAATTAATTGTTTAATTTTCCTAATTCTATACTTGTAAAGCGGAGTTCCCTCTATGCGACGCACACTAATGAAATATATTTTAGTGCGGTCAAATTGCATCCTCTCATACTCTTGTTTCTAGTAATTACTATTATGACACATTTTTCCTGAAAAAATATATAAGGGTGTGATGGTACAATAAATGACTTTATTTTAAACACTACATCGTTTAGTTAAAGGTTTATTATAAAAAAATTAACAGAGTGAGAGTTTTTTAAGTATCCATCATCTGTATCAAACCATCAACCCAATAATCCAACACAAGATTGTCCTGTACTACTTCTAAATTATCTACTGGATTGATTTCCAAGAACATACTTATACAATTCAAAGGGTTTCATACAAAATTCTAAGGGTTTCATATACATTGATTTCCAACAGAACAATTTCAAAAGGTTTTATATACAATTCTACATCAACAGTTTCATATACAATATCTAAAGGTAAATAGTCATACACAATTTCCAAGGGTAAATAGTTATATACAATTTCTAAGGGTAAATAGCCATATACATTTTCTTATACACTAAATTCAAAAAAAATATTGTGAGGTTTTTATATACACTGATTTCAAACACAACAATTTCTAAGAGTTTCATATTTCTAAAAATAATTTAATAATGAACACCCACAAAACACACACACACACACATAACACATACACACACATTTAACACACACACACAAAAATGAAAATGAAATGTATCTTTGGGTGGAGAGAGAGAAGTCACCGATAGAGAGAGTAGTCGGAGAGAGAGAGAGAGAGAATTCGTCGAGAGAGAGAGAGTCGTCATCGGAGAGAGAGAGAGAGAGAGAGAAACAAATCTGATTTACCAAGGGTAAGATAAAAGTAAGGGTCTCGATTTTATTTATTCCTTCAAACAGGTCACGATCACGACCCGTGTCCTATTGTGTGACCCCCTTAATGAGAAAATTGGGCACGGTTACAGACCATGACCCAGAAGGTGATCAATTGAAATTTAAGACTTGGTCACAGTTCCTGACCGTGACCATAATAAAGTGACCATTTTAAAATAGAATTTACTATCACGGTTAGAAATCGTGACATGTGTTCACTGGTAATTGTCACAGATGTATCACGGCTGATGACCGTGACCATCGTGGTGCCTAAAATGAAGGGAATATTAACGCTAAAATAAAATTGGTCACGGTATCTGGTTCTTCATAGGTCACAAGTTATGACCGTGGCCAATAGTGTGACTAAAAATGAGGGATATTTGGCGCCATACTGGATCACAAACGAGTCACGTGTGTTTATTATGACCCTCTTGGTTTCGGTTATAGACCGTGACCCACCCTGATCACTTATTTAGTCATGAGGAATAGTCAACGATCACGGGTGTGGACCATAACCCCCTTGTTACGGGTCGTGATCGTCACCCATTATCTGTGATCATTTTTAATTTTTAGTGCAGTGGCAAGACAATTACCCCTCTTCTAGAAATCAATACACGTCCTACTTATCTCAATGATACTCCTCTCAGTGACGTAGCTCTCTATCAACAGTTGGTTGACAGCCTTGTCTATCTTATAGTTGCTCATCCTGATATTACCTATGCGGTTCATATTGCTAATCAGTTATCACCTGCTCTATGGATGACTCACTATTTTGTTATTTTATGTATCATTTGCTACATTAAGGGCATTATGTATCACGATTTTCACCTCTCTGTTCACTCCTCCTTAGTCCTTCGAGCATATTCAGATAATGATTTGACTGGTGATCCTACCGATCGTCGCTCTACTGCTGGATATTACTTATTTTTGGGTACTCTCTTATTTCTTGGCAAAGAAAGGAGCAATATGTCACGTATCGATCGAGTACGGATGTCGAATATCAAGATCTTAGTGATAGTACATAGGAACTTCTCTAGCTTCGCTGGTTACTTGAAGATATGGAAGTTTTCTCTTTTGCTACCACTATCCTCTATCGTGATAATCAAAAGCTATTCAGATTGCTTATAATGGCGTCCTCCATTAACGGACCAAACATATAGATATTGATTGTAATTTTTTACATCAACATGTTCTCCATTGAAATATTCCTCTCCGTCACTTTCGCTAATCAAACTGCCGATATCTACCCCAAAACCCATCCTCTAGGGAATTTTCAAGACTTAGTTACCAAAGTCAAGTTGACCAATACTCCACTATCTTGAGTTTATGGGGGGGGGGGGGGGGGGTGGTGGTGTGGTGTAAGTTAATGTATATGTTACCTCACTACCTCACCCCACCACTACCTCCACTACCATCATTCACCCCCACCATTATCTCCACTACCCTCACTACCTCACCACCTCACCCCACCACTATCTCCACCACTCCTCATTTTACTCCACCTTGTTCCCTCTCCTTTCACTATATATATTTTGGACATATAATGAAAACTCACACTTGTATATATCAATACAACACATTCATATTTTTCTCTCTCTAAATCATATGTTTACGAGAATAATGGATTATATTGTCACCCCATATCGGATCATCCTCTTCATTTCAAGTATACTCCATGTTTCAACTTTCATATTCATAAGTTAGTCTTTTTATATAATTTAGTCATCGATCAATATTTTATTTCCTATAGTCTTTTTATATATTTTTTGGCACGAAGGTTGCTTACCCCTAAAATGTATACCTTATAAGTTAGGATATACATAACACATGTATATTATGAAATTTTGTGTATACATTACAAAATTTCATGTACAAATTACAATTTAAAAAAATAAAACCATGTGTATTCTACAAAATTTACCATATACATTACTAAAATCGAATATACATTAAGGGATGAGCGACCTTAATGATTGAAAATATGTTATTGAAGTAGAGTGAAAAAAATACTAACCATTGAGTTAAATAAAAAAAACTAAATCAAAGTTTATAGGTTTAAGAAGGTCAATAATCTTCCTTTCAAAAAGGGAAAAAGGGAAAAAGTAAAACTATAAATCTTTCTCTCACGAATGTTAGAGCATCCACAATGGTGGATGAAGACGATAGGTAAAGTTACCTGATACTGTGGACATTATATCTTTTGACATTTACAACCCATGCAGTGGTGGCCAGTAACTACGATTAACTGAAATTCATATCAATTGCTATAATTATCAGTTAATTGTATGAAGTTAACGACTAGTTTGGTCGTCTGCTAAAAGCCCCTCCCCATCCTCTCCATTACCCCATCTTCTCCAAGCTTTCCAATACCTCCATAACTAGAAATCTCCCTTATTTTTTTTCCTTATATTCAACCTTTCAACTGTATTTTTCATATCACAAATAATTTGGCAAGCAAAAAATTCCAATAAAATTCTCACAAGGGGAAGAAAAGTAAGAAGACTTTGGAATAAAAATTATTGCGGAGTTATTCTATATATCATCGCACTGAGAAATATGGATAGACAAGGTGGGAAGAGATAAAGATAATATTTCAACATCAAAAAATCGAAATCTAATTGTGGGAGTACATCGGCTACAGAATCGTAATCGGTGCCCGAGAATATTCCCTACGTTGTATACTGGAATTATGTGTGAATATTCTCTTTTTTATGAAGACCAACTTATATTTATGAAAGCCCTCAAAGATTGCTCTAGTGGAGGAAAGAGATTTCCTTCCTTGATTCCCCCCACATGCCGAGTTTTTCTCTACTTTCGGGGCAATCCCGTGCCTAAAGAATCCCAAATGGTCACACTTCTCGTAGGTCCATGCGGAGTGTCGAGTGCATGTGGAAGATAATTGATGTAAAGATTTTTGGTTCAACATATTCACATTACTTATACCTTAATTTTTTATTTTGTTCTAACACTAATACATCTTCAAATTATTTTATTGTTGTATTTTATTTATGAATATATGGCCACCATTTGTCCAATTCATAAGAACCCATAATGCGATATGTGGCCTCGAATATTTAAATGACACAAGTCAAAAATGATGAACGCTAATGGGATAATGTTGTTTAATTAATGAACAACTCAAAATAAAATTTAGATGCGATCACCTGAGTTCATAATATAGCAGCCTTACGAGAGTTCACAATATCAAGGCATCGAAGTTAGGATCACTACATGTCTAGATTACGGGTTATGTTTTGGGATCCATTACATCATGTTTTTTGGTACCTTGGAGACTATTGCCAAAGGCAGCTGGCCGGAGAAATTTGCATACCCAATAACCCTCCTTCTTCATTATCTAGTTTTAGTCAGGTGGAGTATGATGCAACACATGAAGCTTAATGGCCTATTGTCTCCTCATTCATCGAGGTTGTGACCCAAGAGGAGTATGACTATTACTGGAATGCCATTTCTTAATGGACCCCATATTTCCATCCATGGTTAAACATGTCAACACACATACATTGTTTCATTCGGTGGTGTTGCCCCCTACACACATTGCATACTCGACCACCTGAACCTACACAAATACAACCATCATGCTAAGATTGGAATGCATAGATTATGTTATATAATGGTGGCACGTATACTTGTGAGATCCATCGCCTTCACATGCCAATAAACGCACCTCCCACTTAATCTCTTACACAATTGCAATGGCAATCAGCGTATGTTGATGCCTCTGATGTTAGTAAGGGTTTACGAAGGCAACAAACTTGTGATAATCGGATCGTGGAACTAGAGAGATAATTAGTTAAACATACTAATGGTTATGATCAATCATAGCTAGGTCCCAAGACATATGATATTAATAGTTTTTACGTTCTGTAACTAGCACCTTCACCCTCTACGTAGTCTCAGTGGCGCGCTCCATCAACGTGGGCTAACCCCTTTAACAATGAACCGCTGGTCGACAGATATGTTGATTTAGATGAAGAGATTGGTTTGGTAGTGATTTTTTTTATCTGTTGTAACCTTAAATGTGTATTTGAACATGTGAATCAATATTATGTGATGTGGGTTCCTCTTAATTTTATAGTCACTTGATTCTATCAACTACCCATTTTTATTAAAAAGAACAAACTCAATGTTACAAAAAATATGAAACAAAAATTATTGAAGTAGACATTGGGTGCGACTCAAAGTAATTTGACTATTTTCCCCTCAAACAACAATTGTTTATATAATTTAAAGGGTGTATTTTATTTTGAACCCATGAAACTATATTTTTTACTAAATAAATTCAGTATGTTTCTATATCATTGCAACTATAAGTATTTTTATATCATCTAAACATTTTTCTTACACATTATCAACGCCTACCCATGTGTGTTAATTGATCACACAGTAATAGTGTTAGGTGAGAAGAAGACAATATTTGGATGTGACAACGGGTTTCTAACATAGCCTGTAACATGTATTATTTATGACATAGTATTTAAATCTTCTCATGCGACACTATATAATCATATTTCATATAAAGGACGGAAGCCTACACCATGTATTATTTCTGATGGAGCATCATAATTATTAAGGAAGCATTATTCACCCACCCACCACCTCCTATATAATTATTAAGGTAGCATTCTTCATAATAGTTGCGTTGCCTCCCCCCCCCCCCCCCAAAAAAAAAAAAAAAAAATTAAAAAAATAAATAAAATTGAAGCCCTCATTTATAATGGATTTTGTGATACCTCGCCTAATTAAACATCGGGTGATCAGGCATTTATTAAATTAAAACAGGGTTTACAAAATGGTCCATTCTTAGCATCACTGTCAGAACCAATTTAATTACTAATCACCTAGTAGTTAATTAAGCTGGTGCCAATTTTTTTTTATCTTTCATTAAACACACACTAAATAAAATGCAGAAAATTAAATTACAACATTCACATAATATGAGAGCCTAAACCATCTCTAATAAATAAACAAATAAAGCCTTGCCGAATAAACCATTGGCTAAAAGTCTCAAACCAGAATCATAAATCTAACTGATAAAAACTCTGAATACAAGTATGAAACTAGAATACTGAATGAATAAAGTCTCAAATGGGGCACACATGCCCAACTGAAATACTGGAATAAAATCCTACTCTAGAATGGAAATGATAGATGCATTTAATCAAAACTCTGCAAGCCTCCACAGCGCTGCAGCTATACGTCCCTATCAGGAATCATCAATTATGGCGTCCTTGTGGCTGGACACATAAAAGGTTTTGAAAAGATTTTATAGCAAGGGTTAGAACCCAAAATATTTTGAAAATATTTAACGATTATTTATCATAATTTAAAATCAGTTATTGATTACACATGTTAAGTTCACGTACACTCACTTGAGTTTCCTCACCTCTCAACTGTTGTGCACGCCTAACGTTTCAACTTTGCCCACCTAGCTATTCTACCCAAGGTAACTAGACTTAAGTATTTCTGAATACAAACACGACTCTATTCCCGTACCGCCCATACAATACTTCACCCGTTAGTTAACGTTTCTCATACGTTATAATAGTTGAAATTATCATTTCACTTATATTCTCATTGTTCAATTAATTAAGTTTCACCACTTAATTCAATCTTTAGATATTCACTATTTAACTGTCTACTGTCACACGTAAGTAGAATATTCATGTCAGTGTGTATATATATATATATATATCAATCATTGTAGCGTCTCTAAAAAGGAGCATCGTGAAACAAGGGCATACGCTGCTATCAGTCCAAGTACCTTTCGTACTAAATAGGGAAAACTGATTCGGTACACCTCCTCGAAGCCAAAATCAAACAATAAACAGTGGAGGTGAACATAGTTCTAAGCCTTTGGGCTACACACATACCTAACGTACTCAAACGATACACCGTACACACTAATACAAGACATATAGTGAGCTGACCTAAGTTTTATCTTCTGGGGCACAAACCCAAACCTCCCTGGAATCGGCAAGGTGGGATCACCAACTGCCCAGGAATCTCTGTGCAACAGGCAGCGTAGGTATGTTAACACATATCATCAATCAAACAATAGGTACCCACATAACCTATATATATATACTCATTAGGTATTCACACAACCTAATTATCATCATTTGTACGTGGTATGTATACCACTCGAATACTCATCGTACATTTAATTCACGATTATTCTCACTATCGCATTTAATGGAGTATTATTCTCTACTCTAAGGGCCCTAGTTACCCCTTGGTTCATTTTAGTAGCTGAGTCTTCCTTGTTGTACTGGTCCATACCATAAGCTCACTCACGCTTTCTCGTAATTACTTTCTCATTCTCGTAAATTAATTACATTATCATTTAATTCATTTAATCATCGTCTTAATTCTCTCGGTAAGACTTAATTCCCATAACCCTATCATAGCCTATTGCAATATAAGAGACCCCTCATTACATTCTAACACTGTCCTAAAAGTCTTTTCGAAAACAATTTAGGAGTTCTAGGCTAAAAAGGGATTTTTTTTATATTTTTCTGGGGCACTGGACCGATTCGTCCTTGCACCGGACCGGTTCGCCCCTCTATACTTCGTCTTCTTCATTTCGCATATGCGTTTTTCACCATTTACACCCACATAACTCACATATTTCTTCACCAAATTTGAAACCAATTGTCCCTAACCATTTCTACATGCATTAGGATGGCTTCTAATGCAAATATAACATTAAATCCTTATAATTTTCATTCAATAATGGATTTAAACATCTAATTCTCAAAACCCTAAGTTTAATGTTCTTCCACCATTATGCATAAAAAACCACGATTTTATTCGTGGATAATAACACAAAATTTATAATTTATTATCCTCTACTGATATCAAATTATTCTACATGCAGTTCCTACCCAAACATATGTTAAATCATTCTTTTCTTCCAATAATTATTACTTTAATCAAAATATGAAGAAACCCTTGTCCCATGGGTATTATAACTTCAAATAACTTGTATATAAACACTTGCCTTCGATCAATAGGGTCTGATTTCGTGGTTTGGTGATGGATTTGATTGTCTTCTCTATTAATCCTCACTCATAGGTTGTTTATGGTGCAAGATTTGGATGAAGAACTCCAAGAATCTCCTCAAAAGCTCCAAGGACTCTCTCCTTTATTTCTCTAATGGACTCCCATTGTATTTTGAGATTCTAACCCTAGCCCTTTCTATCTAACACCTGATATAAGGATACAAAATTCGTAGGTCTCTTAACCCTACTTTACAAAATGACTAAAACACCCTTATACGGTGCCAGTTTAGCCTAAAAATACCCTGGGACACGATCGACACCCTCGGGTATACTATTTTAACTATTTTGACCTTTCGGAATCATCCGTGATCTTGAAATCACCATTCGAGTCACTCTACTTAATTATTCCATCTCGATCCCAAATTAGTCTACGCACAACTCCCAATTGAGATAATATCCAATTACGCAATTTCACTCACTATTACGTGTAATAATTTCTATACGTTATTTATTGTTCACCTAGTAAATTAAATACATAGTGTTAATCATTATCTCACTCTCGATCAATATTTAATAAGCACATTATTACTCAATTCAATTCAATTACTATTCTCGCATAATTTAAAATAAAACTAATTAATTACCGAATTAATTAAATTTAAATACGCAGAAATACGAGGAATTATAGATTCCCAGTTGTGGCTTTTGAATGAAGACTTCAAATTACTAAATCACATCACCTTATCCAATATACCATACAGTCTAGACATCCACGTTTAGGCGATCAATTTTTCGATGGTCGAGCAACGGTTGCGTATGCAACCAAATTCAACTCAAGGATGCACGACTAACAAGATTCATACACACTGGTTCACACGCAAAATTCACTTTGACTTGTACCAAAAACTATAACAGTTGAAAATTTTGGCTGGGATGATGATACTTTCATGTCCATCATTGAAGATGACACTGTGTGGGAAAGGTCTTTAATCCAAGGTGTTGGACAATACGCAACGACTCATGTTCTCAATGCCATGAGTTTCAAGGGTTTGTTTACAATTTTGAGTGCAACACAAACGAATTCGACTACTCCCCATGAACTAAATGAATGTGAACAATTTTATCATTTCTGAAAGTGTTTTCATCTTGCCTTATTATGTGATTTAACTTGTCTATGATTATGTATTGTACTTCATTTCTCTTTCTGTATTGTGACATTTAAATGACTATAATCTAAATAACTTGTATTGTAGTAGTTTGACAAGAATGTCCTAAATTGTGGAAATTGATCATCAATTAACATTAAAAATACATTGATCAAACAAGAACACCATACACCATTACCTATTCATGGGTTACACCATATATTATGTTTTATTAAAATAACACTTGCCTTACTCATGATCCATCAATAACATGATCCTTATTGGGGATTATTTCCTGAACTTCACCTTGTCTGATAGTAAGGAGTGGTTGCCCCAATGATGTGATGAGTGAAGGTGTCATAACCAAGACAACATAGTTAAAAATATGATGTCATTAAACCCCATCTCTGAAAATTATTTTACTAACCACAACACGCATGTATCCAGATTGATCCCTCAGTAGTAATTTATCCCTGTCGACATTCGGTATAGGTGTGCATCTTACAACAACCGCTACAATATAAACATTTATTCAAGAGTATATTAGTATAATTTAAACTATCTTATATATAATTGAATTAGTTTAATTAATTATGTGAGTAATACGAAAAAATATTTAGCGATTATTATCTTAAGCATCATGGATGATTCTAGCATGTTGATAACATCCTGGATCCTTGTCGGTACACCATCCTCATCAAATGACCCACAGTGAACTGGACGTAACCAAACAACTTGTTAAAAAACATTATACATTTTTATCGACTTTTTCACAACGATATGTTAGGTTCTACTTACACCACTAAGGTTGTATAAACTTATTCACCTTCCTATCTTATTTATAGACTCCAAAACTACAGTACAGATGTGAATATTAGGAAACTTATCAAATAAACGGTTATTTACCTTAAACTATAAAAACTCAAATAAAAAAACAAATTCTTTATTACAGTGTGTATGCATTGGATAACATAAAGGAGGACATGGAAAAACAAAATGACAAACAAATTCTTTTACCACTCCAGTCTTAACCCGTGTGATAGGCGTATAAAGTCATACTAAATTAGTTAAACAAACCAGATGGCTCTCAATGTATATACCTAAATCGCGGGACTTGTCCACAAAACCTTTCCCATGCCTCCTCATCCCACTCAACTAGTGTGTATCTCTATGCATTCTAACAACATCCTCCAAATGTTATCGCAGCCTGGTATAGGTCCAATTTACGCTTTAACACATTCCAACGCTATTTGAACTCTACAAGGTGATGAAAACATGGATTAAAACCCGTGTTCTTCCTCTAATGCACTTATATGATACGTATTCCATTAGGCATAACCAAACCCATATGCATGTCATAGAATCGTGTAATAACCCTCGCTTATGAGAATGTATTTTATATTAATTACTAGGTATGGTAATTAGATATAAGCGTTGGGTTATGATTTGAATGCTAGTTTAATGAAGAAAAGCTAATATTCACTATGAGTTGCAAATGCATTGTAACTATGGGTGAATATTGTCATGTTATGTTTTATTATATCATTTGAATTAAAATGATATTTGGCTTATTAAAGAGATCGAAACTTAAATTGAATTATAAAATGTCCAAATAATAATTTGGAGGTTGTAGTTGAATTCGGAACGTTCGAGATAGTCAAATAATGTACCATATTGTATTTTGAGGTTTTGGGCATTTTTGACTGCTTATGCCTTAAATATGCATTTGCGTATTATTTTATCGCACTATTGGTTAATTAAGTGGGACTTTTGTCTTAGGCCACGACTTAGTCTCACTAAGTCTTCTAATTTCCCTAATTTCACTTCTAAACCTAGAGAGAACTAGAGAGAGGAAGAGAAAGAGTAGAGAGGAAGAAGAGAGATTGAAGATTTGAGAGGGATTCTTACTCCTACACCAAGAAAATCTGCAATTGCTGAATTGAGGCAAGTTTCTACTTGCTATTTGTGATTTATGATAAATGATTTGTTGTGATAATGGTGTATTGATCATGGTTTAATTAGTTTAGGGTTTTGATGTATTTATGGGTATTGAATCATTAAAGAATGATTTGGAGGATTATTGAGAGTTATAGTAGTATGGATGATATATTGGTGAAATAAATGAGTTTGGTTTGAGAAGATTTTAGTTGGGGTAGAGATTGGAGTCCAAGACTCCATAGCCATTCTTGGCAAAATCGCAGTCCCGAATCGATTCGGCCCTCTGGGCGAATCGATTCGCTTAGGTCCAGTGCTCAGGTCTAGTGAACCGAACCGATTTGGCCTTCTGGGCGAATCGATTCGGCAAATGCAGAATCCCATATCTCCTGGCCGAATCGATTCGGCTAGGCCCGGAATCGATTCGGAAACCCTGCACTTTTTCAAATTTTTCTTTTTCAATTTTAAACCCTTTTCTTTAGGATTAGTGAGTAGGGGCCTTCTTGAATGAAGTAAACATAGGATTTTAGAGTATTAGTTGAGTTGGGTCGACTCCCTAGACTCGAAAGGGTTCATCTAGGATTCTTTTAAGGGAGAATTTAAAGTAATGTTCAGGCATTACTTTTTCGTATCGATGTATATGAAGCTAGGAAATCTCATAGTCAATTTTAGAGACTTTAGGAGTCAATGTGCACTAGATCTTGATTGATGGTTTGGGATAAGGTCCAAAAAGGGACATTTGGGAGAAATAACTTGGGAGTTAAATATTCTTCGAGGTTATTAGGATGATGTGAATTCCATAATCATAATGCATTTGGTAAGATGTAACATGAATAACGTAAATGATAATTTACGAAATCATGTAATGGAAATAAATAAAATGGATGTTACACACCTCTCTAAATACCATCTTAAGGGAAGTCCGTGCATGAGGTGAAGCCCCCTGGCTAGTGAATGCAGGGTGGATATAGTCCTAGGCCATACGAGCGCTTGTTTTATATTTTTCTGCGATGGGTAGGAGATTCTGGGTGTGGTCTTGACTACCCCGCAGACATATGGCCGCTTCCCGACGTTTGCGATAGGATCCCAGGTTGTCTTATGTTAGGCCCTGGAAGATGATGGTTATTTAGGGACGCGCACAGTGGGGAAACCCGGACGGGCGGTCTTAGAATCGTTATATTTATATTTATAACTATTCTATTATCGAGTTGGACTCGATGGAACATTAATGCCATAAAGAGCAAAGTATATGCCACAAAGAGCATACTATTGAAATAAGTGCCATAAAGAGCACATGGTAATAAATGCTTTCCTGATAAGGAATTGAAAGAAGATGGAATTGAAAATGATGAAAGATGAAAAAGGCTTATAATTACTTTTAATTCTTGTATAATTGGATTTCATTTTAATAATCATTTATCTGTCTTAGTTCTTTATATGATGTTACCATGCTAGAATATCATCCATGCTTACTTGTACATTATTGTCATACCTGTCATTTATCTAGTGATCATATCAAACCGGCCTCTGACCGATTCTTCTTTCTTGTAGTATATGTATATACTATCCGTTCAGGTGTTCCGCCGCAAGGTCGCCCGTAATGACCTTCCCATCCCTATGTCTTTCGAGGAGCCGTGACATTTTGCGGGTATCACGGGATATTTTGTGTAGACGCCTCTATTATTGTTCTCTAGTTATGATCGGACTGTATTCGGGCGTGTTGCCCAAACTGTTGTAATTGTGTAATGGATGTATTATGTAACACCTGAAACCTATTGTGTATTGTATAAATTCTATTGACCGATGTTTCATTCGGTCCTTTCCTTATTATTGTTGGTATATATATATGCTTGTGGGAGTTTCCACCCTCTTTTCTATTATGGGTTGTTGAAAATGTTTTCTTTAAATTTCAAAACTAAAATTTTTGATAACTCGTTTTATGGAATATGGTGTGGTTATTCCGTATACTTTGTATGTTTACTGTGATGCTGAGAATGATATCTATCCATGTTTCCTGTTTCATGGGGGTATAGGGCTGGTCACCCTTTATTTCGAATAGCGGGTTGTCACAAATCGATCTGTCAATTCTATAAGGAAATAGTAGTTCTTTACAGTTGATCATTGTGGGTGATGCATTTTAACTAATAATATATAGAGAAATACTAAAGAAAAGGTTGAGATATTTGTTGCTAAAAAAGCTTAAGAATAGCTACATTTACAGGCAACAATAGTGTGAGGTGACAAAGGATTCATTATTTTGAAACAAGGCCTCCAGTATTCATTGTGTCTGTCAAAGGATTAAATTCTTCTCCCGCAAACCTATATAATCATGTTTCAAATAAAGGCCGAAATAATTTTCATATAATAAACTGCTAATATTTATATTTTTTCTACATTTTTCATACAAACGTAAAGTGCCCACCCATATGTGTTGACTGAGTGCATCGTAATATTGTGACGTGACAATACGAAAAAAAGGTTGAGGAGGCCATGGGTTGCCAAACAAGGCTAACAACATGCATTATTTCTGACTTAATGATTTAAATATTATCATACAAGTCTATATAATCCTAATTCATCTAAAGGAAGGAAACTATGTTGATACGAATAATTGTTAATCTTTCTAGCTCGTGGACTGAAATTATGTTGATAAAAACAATTGTTAATATTTCTCGCTGAATAATGGAAATTATGATGATACGAAAAAATATTAATATTTATAGCAAAAGAATGAAAATTGTGTTGATTCGAACAACTATTAATATTTATATATCATTACAACTGTTTTCCTACGAAGCATTTTCATTCAAATCATTCATTCAATCTAGGATCATTGTCATTCAAAGCACTGATTTTACTATAAATAGCCACATACCATTTTCATTCAGATTATTCAAATTATCAAGCTTGAAACAAATGAAGTTATTTTCTAACTGGGAGGAACAAAAGTTGTGCCATTGTTACCTAAACATTATTTATGACCCAACAATTACGGAGAATCATATAAGCTCTACGTTTTGGAATCTTGTTTACACTCTGTACAATACTGAATTGGAGGGAACAAGCACTTCCTTCGATCACGATGGTGGAAAATCAAAAGAATTATACATGATTTTTTTGCTTATCTTTGATAACATGCACGAGTTTGTAAAATAAGATGAAGGATGCGATGAAGCGGTAATAATCTGAATTCGTTAATATAGAACTAATAAATATGGATTTCACTAATATGTTTTTATTACTATTCTATTTAGGTTTCCACTGCTAAAATGGCATAATAGGTCGAACATGACATAAGTTTCCAATTCTTTCACTATTGAAGCATCATACTATACGCCCCAAAATTATATATAATGCACCGTTATTTTGAATATGTTTTATTTGTATTCAACTTTATAATTCATGTATTTTTTTTAGTTTGATTTATCGTTCTTTCGAATAATCGTGTATTTTTTATCGTATTTAATTTTTCTTATATTAATTAAGTTATGTTATAATTTGTATGAACTTTAATTATCTTACATTTGTGTTTTTGTTATAAAAGTTGTATTTTAAGGTGGATGTCCACTATAACACGTCCCACATTAAAAAAAGTAGGCTTTTGGAATGAGATGACTTGTATTATAAATAAAGGGGTGACCCCCTCATCATTGACACATCAATTAATGATAACTTTTCCTCTCTCTAAAATTCTCTCTATGACTTATTTCTCTTAACACATTATCAACATGAGGAGCTTCTAACCATCATTCTCAGTCTAAAATTTGTGGTCGACTTTCATCGTCTTTTGACTATCAGGTTTTTTTTCTTCCCACTCATGGACTTGTATCAGTTTAGAAGGGATCGTCATCTACTTTTATATTATATATATCTCGTATGTGTTGTCAATCCATGTCATATATATACCTCATGTGTATTATTTTTAGAATCGTATCATGTTTATGAACCTTTGGAATCTTAAAGACAACTTTATGCACATTCTTCATCAAGAATATAAGACATCACATGGACTTTTATATAAGGAGCATGATATATATATAATGGATTTTAGTTCAAATAACAATCTCTTACAATTTTTTTTTTTTGGGGGGTGGTGATGGGGACAACATCATTGTGTGGATTTTATTATGATATGACTTTAAAAGTTATGAAGTTTTAATTTTTTTTAATGCAATTACTATATCATGCAATATTTTTTTGTTTTTGTTCCTATCAAACTAATTTATGCACAAATGATTAAATATTAAGACCCGAAGATTTCTAATAATTCATATTATATATATATCATATGTGTTGTCAATCCATGTCATATATATACAACTCATATGTATTATTTTTAGAATCGTATCATGTTTATGAACCTTTGGAAGTTTGTCTTTATTAAAAATCTTAAAGGCAACATTATGCACATTCTTCATCAAGAATATAAGACATCACATGGAATTTTATATCAGGAGCATGATATATATGTAATGGATTTTAGTTCAAATAACCATCTCTTACAAAAAAATTTTTTGTGGGGGGTGGACAACATCATTATGTGGATTTTATTATGATATGACTTTAAAAGTTATGAAGTTTTAATATTTTTTTAATGCAATTACCGTGTCATGCAATTTTTATTTTATTTTTGTTCCCATCAAATTAATTTATGCACAAATCATTAAATTTTGAGACCCGAAGATTTCTAATAATTCATATTTTTGGGACTCAAAGTTCCCACTCCCTATTAAAAAAAAATTTGCAGCCTACAGTTCGCAATTGATATTCATTTTTTTACATTATAATAATATGTACCATAAAATCAAACTTGAAGTTTTGATTTTTAGAACCGGAAGTTCCAAGTAATTGGGGCCTGAAGTTCTCAATTACCTTTAAAATTTGGGACTTGAATTGTTACTTACATTATGGACCTGGAGTTCCAAATAATATATACCCTCCATCAAAACTCGAAGTTTTGATTATTTCTATCATAGAGTAAGAGACATTAAAAGTCCCCAAATAATTTATAATTTGGACCTGAAGTTCAAAATATATTTTTTTAAATCTGATCAAACCTGAAGTTTTTATACAATAGGGTAGAGACTTTAAAGTCCTTATACTTATTAAGATTGACCCAGGTTCAATTATTTTATGTATTGATCTGAAGTTCCAACAAATAAATAACACGAACCTAAAGTTCTAATTATATTTTTTTAATTATGCATTACATATTTCTGATTGTAATTTTCTTATTGAACAGTTTAAAAATGTCAAATATCTCTAAACTCGAATTTGAAGCACTTAAAATTTCTGGGGTGAAATATCTTAATTGGTCTGAAGATGCTGAACTCTACCTCCAAGCGCGAAATCTTGGTGATGCAATAACACCTTAAAATACAATGTCCCGGCAGGACAAAGCTAAGGTCCTGATACTTTTTAGATATCACATACACAATGATTTGAAAAGTGAATACCTAACTATGAAATATCCTCTTGATTTACGGAAATCCCTGAAGGAGCACTATGACTATAAAAAATCGATCATACTTCTATGTGCACACCATGAATGGATCAACTTGAGATTTTAAGATTTTAATAATGTATCTGAATACAATTCTGGTATGTTCAAGATTACCTCCAAGCTAAAGCTATGTGGAGAAAAGTCATAGGATGCAGATATATTGGAGAAAACATTCTCAACATTTTATACCTCGAATATGCTCGTGCAACAGCAATATCGAGAGCGAGGGTTTAAAAGGTACTCGAAACTAATCTCATGTCACCTATTTGCTGAGTAGAACAATGACTTACTTATGAATAATCATACATCTAAACCCACTGGATCTGTAGGACTCCCTAAAGTGAATGCTAACTCTGTTCAGAATAATGAAAGATGCCGAGGAAATAATCAAGGCCTAGACAAAATAAGAAATTCAAGAACCACCAGAAGTGGAATAATCACAACAATAAAGAGAATGAGAAGTCAAATACACAGATCTAATCCAAATGATATTTGCTATAGATGTGGCCGCAGTGGGCATTGGACACGTACCTGTTAAAAAATATCAAGCCTCGAAAAAGAAAGCAGAGACAAACATTGTGGAAGGTCCTGAAGACCGTTGGAAACTTAACGATACTGATCTCAATTTCAATGATTTTTTTTAAGATGATGATGGAAATGCTATTGATGATGAGACATTTGATAACATGCTTGGAGAACCACCAGAGACGGTCCTGAAGACCTAAATGATTATGCTTTATTGATTTATTTATCTGCTTTATCTTTTCTATTGAGACATAAGTAGTTTATCATTATTGCTTAGGTAATTTTATTTAATATCTTTATTATGAGAATCTATTAGTTAATGGAATGGTTTTGATCATTTTTGTATGCTTATATGATTGGTGGATTGAATTTCAATTTATATTTAATTATGTTAAAGGTATGGATAAAAAAATAAGCACAAGCGATGACACTTGTCTTGTAGACAATGGGACAACCCACACCATTTTAAAAAACCAGAAGTTTTTCTCAGACTTGGTATACAATACAACGAATGTTTCCACTATATATGGTCCTGCTAAGATTATTTAAGGCTCCGGAAGAGCCCGTGTGGTGTTACCTAATGGTACCCACTTATTCATAAATAATGCTATATACTCAAGAAATTCCAGAAGAAATTTATTGAGTTTTAAGGACATAAGAGTGAACGGGTATCATATTGAAAAATGTAATGAAGGTATACAGAGTTCCTTTGAATTACTTCTAGTGTTGGAAGCTAAAATCTCGCACTAGAGAAATTGCCTGCATTATCCATGGGGTTATACCATACAACAATTAATATTGTAGAATCACATACTGTCATGAGCCGTAACTCAATTATCCTTATAATTTAATATTGTGTCATGACCGATTGGGTCACCCTGGATCAAACATGTTGTGTCGAATCATAAACAACACATATGGGCACTCTCTAACAAACAAACAACTTATCTTACCTGATGATCATTTTTTCACCCCTTATTCTCAAGCTAAATTAATCACTAAACCATCTTTTCTCAAAATAGCTTTTGAGTCACCATCCTTTCTACAAAGAATTCAAAGGGATATTTTTGGGCCCATCCACCCTTTTAGTGGACCTTTTAAATATTTTATGATTTTAATTGATGCATCCACTCATTGGTCACATGTTCATTTGTTATCTACTCGTAATTTGGCCTTTGCAAAATTACTTACTCAAATTATAAAACTTAGAGCACATTTTTCTGATCAACTCATTAAATCCATCCGTTTAGACAATGCGGGAGAATTTACTTCTCATGCTTTTGATGACTATTGTTTATCACTAGGAATTGATGTTGAGCACCCAGTCCCCCGTGTCCACACCCAAAATGGTTTAGCTAAGTATTTGATTAAACGTTTGCAACTTATTGCACGACCTTTACTTATGCAACCCAAACTCCCACTCTCTTCTTGGGGACATGCTATCCTTCATGCTGCTAAGTTAATTAAGCTTAAACCCACTACTTATCACCCATGTTCACCCTTTCAACTTGTGTCTAGATGTGCCCATCCTACCCCCGCATACCAAAATGGGTCCCCAACGTCGTTTAGGAATATATGTTGGTTATGATTCACCATCAATCAATCATTATATTGAGCCACTAACAAGTGATACGTTTATCGCCAGATTTGCGGTTGGTCATTTTGATGAGACACTCTTCCAGCCGTTAGGGGGAGGAAAGAACGTACCAGAAGTACGGTCCATTCCTGAAGAACGGAAAGAATTAACATGGATACTTTCACTTTATCTCATCTAGACCCCCATACTGCTCAATGTGAGAAGGAAGTGAGAAGGATATTTCATCTATAGGAAATTGCAAATAAATTATCTGATGCATTCAATAATGCTGCAAAAGTAACCAAGTCTCATGTACCTGCTGCAAATATGCCTGCAAGAATTGATGTACCAGTGGGACAAACGTTGACAACAGCAACAAATGAATCTATTGCACGCCAGAAGAGTGGAAGACCTATAGGATCTAAAGACTCTGCTCCTCGAAAGTGGAGATCAAATGAAAAGGCATGCCCTAATAATCCACCCGAAGAGGTTATAAATAAAAGATCCACTTTCTCTGAAACCCCTGAAGAGGTTATTGTTTCTAATAACACACAAGTCGCTGAAGTGACTATACAAGCCCCTGAAAAGGCAAAGGTACCTAATGATAATGACGAGATCTCTATGTTTTATACATATTCAGGAGAAATATGGGATAAAAAAGAAACCGTCATCGACGACGTACTTTCATATGCAGTAGCTACACAAATTTCAAAGGGCAGTGATAAACACCATGAATCGCATACTCTAAATGAATGTTGACAAAGAGTAGATTGGCTAAAATGGGAAATTGCCATCAAGGCAGAAATCGAGTCTGTAAATAAACATGGTGTTTTTGGACCTATGGTACAAACCCTAAAAGGTTTTAACCCGATAGATTACTGATGGGTTTTTGTAATAAAAAGAATTGAAAATAATGAAATCACTCGATATAAAGCACGACTTGTGGCACAAGTTTTCTCATAGAAACCTAAGATTGATTTTGAGGAAACATACTCCCCCGTTATGGACAGTATAACTTTCAGATATCTAATTAGCTTAGCGATTTCTTCAAATCTTGATATGAGACTCATGGATGTTGTGATCGCTTATTTACATGGGGACTTAGACACAAAAATATACATGAAAATACCTCAAGGATTTCCTTTGCCTGAAGCAAAGCTAAGGAGTACGCATTCAATCTGACTATGACGTTCGTTTTATGGTTTAAAGAAATCCAAAAGAATATGGAACAATCGTCTTAGTGAATACTTATCTAGGGAAGGGTATGAAAACAATCAAATTTGCCCCTGTGTATTTATAAAGAAATCCTCAAAGGGATGTGCAATAGTAGAAGTCTATGTGGATGACATAAATTTAATAGGGACTCCAAAAGTGCTCGAAATAACTTCTAGCTATTTTAAAAAGGAATTTGAGATGAAAGACCTTGAAAAAACTAAATTTTGTCTCGGACTGCAATTAGAAAAAAATTGTAGTGGGATTTTAGTCCATTAGTCTAATTATACTGAAAATGTATTAAAACGCTTTAAATGGATAAAGCACACCCACTAAGTACCCCCATGGTTGTCCGGTCTATGGACATAAAAAAGGATTCATATTGTCCTAAAGAAGAAGATGGAAAAATATTGAGTCCAAAAGTACCCTATTGAAGTGCAATTGGTGCATTATTATATTTGGCACAATGCACAAGGTCGAATATCTCATTCTCTGTGATCCTGGTTGCGAGATATAGTTCTGAACCAACCAAAAGGCGTTGGGTTGGTGTCAAACATATCTTAAGATATCTACGTGGAACCACTGAGATGGGTTTATTTTATTCCTATAACTTTAATAGTTCCATATTAGTTGGTTATGCTACTATTTCTGATCCTCATATGGGTCGATCTCAGACAGTTTATGTATTTATTTATGGTAATGCTACTATTTCTTGAGGTTCTACTAAACAAACTTTAGTAGATACTTCTTCTAACCACTCTGAAATTTTAGCTCTTCATGAAGCTAGCTGTGAATGTGTATGGATAAGATCTTTAATTCAGCATATTCGTAGTTCTTGTCCATTGCCTTCTATTACAGATAATTAAAGAAATTTATCAAAGGAGACAGAACCAAGCACATTTCACCAAAGTTTTTCTTCACTCATGAGCTTCAGAAGAAAAATGAGATTGAACTCATGCAAGTTTGTTCAAGTGATAACCTAGCGGATTTCTTCATAAATTCACTACCAAAGGCGAAATTTCAGAAGTTTGTGTACAATATTGGAATGCGTCGACTCCACCAACAGTGAAATTGAACATTTCAATCAGGGGGAGCATATTATCAGGGGGGATATAAAAACATGTAATTTGGGACGTATATGCGTTGTACTCTTTTTCCTTTGATTAGGTTTTGTCCCATTGGGTTTTCCTAGTAAAGGTTTTAAGGAGGCAACAATAAGCACATCTAATTCACTGATCACAATTGTTGTACTCTTTTTCCTTCACTTCGATTTGTTTCCAATGAATTTTTCCTCAGTAAGGTTTTAATGAGGCAACAATCAATAAATGGTAAAAATAATGTACATCCAAGGTACAGTGTTAAAAAAGTTATATTTTAAGGTGGATGTCCACTATAACACGTTCCACATTGAAAAAGTAGGCTTTTGGGATGAAATGACTTGTATTATAAATAAATGGGTGACTCCCTTATTATTGATACACAAATTAATGAGAACTTTTAGTGTCTCTAAAATTCTCTCTGTGCCCTATTTCTCTTCATAGTTTCCATTTATATGTGTTGTCTATAGGGGCATTTACGTTTAGATCCTATTAGACTTTCTTATATACATTCTAGTCCTATCATGTTTTTCCCTTACATATAAGTCATATTCCTAATTTTTTGGAACTTTTTTTCCAATTTTACCCTTTTGAAAACCAACAATCTGTAACTTCCTTGAGGAAGTTACATAAGTGGTTGAACTTTTTTTTTTAATATTCAAATGATCATAACTTTTGATTCACAAATCCGTTTTTCACAAAATTACTATTTTTGAAATCTGCTCGACGAGATCTATCAAACAAGATCCATGAAGGCTATAAAATTCCAAAGAAAAAAATTTACACAAACAGTAAACTTTACTGTATGCACTAGAATATGAAATAGTTTTATATATGCGACATTTTCACAAACAGACAGTAACATTTACTGTGGTAATACTACACAGTATATATATATATACGGTGGATCCAAACCCTTTTTTTCAGAATTACCTTATATTTGAAGGATCGCGCTAGCGATATCCAATCCTTACCACCATTATTAGAGATTCAACGACCTTCGTCAGAGCTCCGATTTGGGGTGGGTAAGGGTGGCATGTGGTGCCGCTGGCGCAGACCATTGAAAATAAGAGACTTTTGAATAAATGGGCTTTGGATCCACCGAAGTATCATGGGGGGCCGCTGGCGCGGACCTTTGAAAATAAGATTGGATAAATGGGATCGGGATCATCTGGAGCGCCAATTTGGGGTGAATAGGGGTGGCACAGAACTTTAAAAATAGGAGTATATTGGATATATATATATATATATATATATATATATATATATATATATATATATATATATATATATATATATATATATATATATATATAGTTTGTAAAAATGTCATAGATATTAAACTTTATTGTATACACCAGAAAATGAAATGGTTTTATATTTGTGACATTTTCAGAAACAATAACATTTACTGTGATAATATATTTATGAAATAGTTTTATATATATAACATTTTCACAAACAGTAACATTTACTGAGTTTATATATATATATGTATATATATATATATATATGTATATATATATATATATACACACACACACACGGTAGATCCAAACCTCTTTTTTTTTTTTTTTTTTAAATTACCATATTTTTAAAGGTTTACGCTAGCAACATTCAATCCCCACCACTACCCACCCCAATTGTCGAAGCTTCAACGACTTTCATCAGAGCTATGATTTAGGTGGGTAGTAGTGGCATAGGGTGCCGCTGACGCGGACCTGTGAAATTAAGAGAATATTAGATAAATAGAGTTTGGATCCACTGGCGCTCCGATTTGGGGTGAGTAGGGGTGACATTGGGTTATGTTTATATCTATAATATTTTTACAAACGTTAACATTTACTGTGTTATAACACAGTATATATATATATATATATATATATATATATATATATATATATATATATATATATATATATATATATATATATATATATATATATAAACGGTGGATCCAAACCTCTTTTTTCTGATATTCTCTTATTTTTAATGCCCCGCGCTAGCGGTATCTAATCCTGACCACCACCAACCCCAATTATCGGAGCTCCAACAACCTTCATCAGAGTTCTCATTTGGGGTGACATGGAGTGCCGCTGGCGCGGACCTTAGAAAATAAGAGAATATTGGATAAATGGAATTTGGATACACCGACGCTCCAGTTTGAGGTGAGTAGGGATAGCATTGGATTAGGTTTATATCTGTAATATTTTCACAAATAATAAATGTTACTGTTTGTGAAAATGTTACATCGGCATCCCATTCCACCTCAAATCAGAGCTCTGATGAAGGTTGTTGGTGCTCCGATAAAGGGGGTGGGTGGTGTTGGGGATTGGATGCCGCTGGCGCGGACCGTTAAAAATAAGATAATATCAGAAAAAAGAGGTTTGGATATATATATATATATATATATATACTGTGTTATATGAACACAGTAAATGTTAATGCTTGTGAAAATGTTATAGATATAAACCTAACTCAATACCACCCCTACTCACCCCAAATCGGAGCTCCGGTGAATCCAAAATCCATTTATCTAATATTCTCTTAATTTCAGAGGTCCGCACCAGCGGCACCCTATGCCACTACTACCAACCCAAACCATAGCTCTGATGAAAGTCGTTGAAGCTCCGACAATGGGGGTGGGTAGTGGTGGGGATTGAATGTCGCTAGCGTAAACATTTCAAAATATGGTAATTTTGAAAAAAATAGTGGCTTGGATCTACCGCGCGCGCGCGCGTGTGTGTGTGTGTGTGTGTGTATATATATATATTATGTAATATTAACTATGTAAATGTTTCTGTTTGTGAAAATGTTATATATATATATATATATATATATATATATATATATATATATATATATATATATATATATATATATATATATATATATTGTGTAATATTAACTCAGTAAATACTGTTTGTGAAAATGTTATATATATAAAACTATTTCATAAATATATTATCACAGTAAATGTTATTGTTTGTGAAAATGTCACAAATATAAAACTATTTCATTTTCTAGTGTATACAATAAAGTTTAAATTCTATGACATTTTTACAAACTATATATATATATATATATCCAATATGCTCGTAAATTTTTAAAGTTCTGTGCCACCCCTATTCACTCTAAATTGGCGCTCCAGATGATTCCTATCCCATTGATCCAATTTTATTTTCAAAGGTCCGCGCTAGCGGCACCCCATGATACTTCAAAAGTCTCTTATTTTCAAAGGTCCGCGCCAGGGGCACCACATGCTACCCTTACCCACCCCAAATCGGAGCTCTGACGAAGGTCGTTGAACCTCCAACAATGGTGGTAAGGATTGGATGCCGTTAGCGCGAACCTTTAAATATAAGGTATTTTTGAAAAAAGAGGGTTTGAATCCCCCAGATGTATATATATATATATATATATATATATATATATATATATATATATATATATATATATACTGTGTAGTATTACCACAGCAAATGTTACTGTCTGTTTGTCAAATGTCACAGATATAAAACTATTTCATATTCTAGTGCATACAGTAAAGTTTACTGTTTGTGTAAATTTTTTTCTTTGGAATTTTATAGTCTTCATGGATCTTGTTTGATAGATCTCGTCGAGCAGATTTCAAAAATAGTAATTTTGCGAAAAACGGATTTGTGAATCAAAAGTTATGATCATTTAAAGATTAAAAAAAAAAGTCCAACCACTTATGTAACTTCCTCAAGGAAGTTACGGATGGTTGGTTTTAAAAGGGTAAAATTGTGAAAAAATTTCTTGAAAACTTGGAATAGGACCTATGGAATTATTAAAAAGTCAATAGGACTTATAAGCTTGTTGATCCAATAAATGGGACCTAGATATAATTACCCCTTGTCTATATTAAGTTCATGTTCTATTTCATTTTACAATGCAAGAAAAATGGAAGATTTCACCTCTTCCAAGGGACAAAAATGTCGTCCGTGGGCTTTATCCCCGTTACTATTTTCATAAAAAAGGCCATGCATTTTCATGCCCCACATTCGAAGAGGCAGGCCAGATAAGAAAAAAATTATCCTTCAAAAATACCATGATGGATGTTCAATCCCGAAATTTAATACGACCCTGTCGGTAAGCCATGACAATGTGAGAAGAGGGTTTTTGAGAACAATCATATTCAGACGAGCCTTCCCCTCTCTACCATTGGTCATGATATATTATTCCTTCCATATGTAGGATTTCTTCGCATTCCAGAATCTTATCTAGAATGGCCTTGATCGATGGTGTGATCTCAAACTGTATTTTCGATGGCATAGATTACTTATTCCCCAGGCTAGGTTCACCAAGAACTGTAAGTAAAAGGGTCAAGACAATCCAAAGGGAATGACACCGTTGAGATAGGAAATTAAACAAATGACTCATCAGTTGTATCGGGCTCATAACAAGATACGATTGAAAAAGGAATGTATTAACCCATCATACATCTCCGACCCCGAACTGCCAGAATATGAGGATAATGATCCCAATCCATGAGGGTTGACTATATAAAAAGGACTTATGTGAGGTAACAATAATAAAAAAAGTTTGAAGTGACCATGGGTTGCCAAACAAGGCCTGCAGAATTCATTATTTCTGACCAGTTGATTTAAATCATCTCCTGAAACTTGTGTAATTCTATTTTAACTAAAGGGCGCAAATAATTTTCATACAAAAAGCTGTTAACATTTCTATTTCTTTTCAACTTTTTTCCTATGAACACCTAAAAGTGCACACCCATGAGTGTCGACTCGAAAAACAGTATTTGTGTGAGGTGACAAGGGGTTGCCAAATAAGACCTGCAACATGCATTATTTCTGCCCAAATGATATAAATCTTCTCCTGCAAACCTATGTAATCCTATTTTAGCTAAAGGATGGAAATAATTTTTATACACAATAGAATGTTAATATGTCTATTCCCCTATAATTTTTTTCCTACAAACACACTACAAGTGCCCACCCATTAGTGTTGACTCTATAAATTGTATCTGTGTGAGGTAACAATACAAAAAAAAAGGTTGAGGTGACCATGGGTTGCAAAGCAAGGCATGCAGCATGCATTATTTCTGACCAATTGAATTAAATATTCTCTTGTAAACCTGTGTAATCCTATTGTAGCTGAAGGACGAAAATAATTTTCATACAATAAACTATTAAAATTTCTATTTCTTTTAAAAAAAAAGTCCTTTGAACACACTACAAGCGCCCACCCATGAGTGTTGACCCAATCAATAGTATTTGTGTGATGTGCCAATACAAAAAAGGTTGAGGTGACCATGGGTTACCAAAAAAGACTTCAATATGCATTATTTATCACCAAGTATTTAAATTTTCTCCTCCAAACCTATGTAATCCTATCTTACCTAAAGGACGGAAATAATTTTGATATGACCTTGAATGTATATTTATTATTTCAACATGGCATGCAATATGACTGTGTATAATATAAATACAAGACTTGTATAATATGTTTGAAAAATTAACGTTGACGAAACACAAGTTAATGAATATAACAAAATATTTTTCTTTCATGTTTGCATAATACACTGCCAACCTCAAGCTTTAGTGGTGAAGGAAGATGAATTCTGAATGAGTATGCTTACATGGAAGGTTCTACTGATTCCGACTCCGATGATGAGACAATAATGTACTTGTAGATTCAAAGATGGATTACTGGAGTTAGTATAATTAGACTGAGTAAAAAAAATCCAAACATGGCGCATGATCAACCGACGTAGGGAAAGAGGTCATAAAACATTATGGAAGGATTATTTAAGAAAGGGAGCAATTAACTCCAAGAGATTATTTCGGAGAAGGTTCATGATGTGGTACACTATTTACAATCGTGTCTCAGAGGTTGTATGCATTTATGACAAGTACTTCGTATAAAAACACGATGAATGCATGAGATCTTTTCCTAGCCAACATTAGAAAGTGATAGGACCCGTACGTATCCTATAGCCTATGGTGGTTCGCATGATGTCTAGGTTTAGCAGTTAGCGATGAGCGAGATAACAATGCTTGACACTGTTATAAAGTTTGCGAAAGCCATTGTGGCCGTATTTGGGCCGAAATTTGGCTACAATCCAAGAGCGAGGAACGTCAAAATGATTCATGAACAGAGGACTCAAAGAGGGTTTCTAGGTATGTTGGGGAGCATCGACGACATTCATTAGGAATGGAAGAATTTTCCAATGGCTTGCCATGCACAATACAACAGTAGAAAAAAGACTCCAACCATTATCCTAGAAGTCATTGTGTTATATGACTTGTGGATATGGAAGTCCTTCTTTGGGATACAAGGGTCGTGTAACGATATTAAGGTGTAGCATCGTTAAAATTCTTTTCATGAACTCCAAAATAAAGTTGTGCCCCCAATGAATTATTCAATCAATTGTAATGACTACGACGTGGGCTATTATCTGACTAATGGGATATTTCCATCGTACGTAACCATAGTGCAAACATATAAAAACAAAGTGCACCAGATGCACAAACATAAGTTGTTCACCTAAAAGTAAAAGGCTTGCAAGAAAAATGTTGAGAGGGTATTCGGTGTGCTGTATGATAGGTTTGCTTTCATCTGTGAACCTTGCAAGCTATGGAGTAGGGTGTCACTGTCTACAATTATGAAACCTTATATCATATTACATAACAAGATTATGGAGGATGAGCAGAGGGGATGTCCATTGCAGAACGAGTAAGAGCAGAGTGAGGAGCCTCCTATAATTATTCTGGGGAAAACATCATTTTACGAATACTTAGGACATGATGCTAGGATAAGGGACTGTGATAATAATCATTAATTGCAGGATGATTTGATTAACCGCGTCTAGAATAATTACGGCAACGATGATGAAAACAAGTGATAAGCGATGGGGTTTTAAAGTGTTTCATACAATATTGGACTCTAATTTTTGTTATTAAGTATTTTGGTTCATTCTTATATTTACGACTAATCCTTTGATCTATTAGTGGCGGTTCTGAGTTAGCGTTGAACTTATTTACCATGACTTATATTGTGTTTTAAATTGTTATAATAAGTTAAATGGTCTTATAGTATGTTTATATTAAATAATAAACTAAACTCACATATAAATGTTGATCGGTAAAAATAAATTATTCATTAATGGAAATTTTAAGAAGATTACATTCATAGCGAAAAAACAACTACTATTAATTTGGGACACTAATGCATAAAGATTGTCTTTACAGACAACTACACTAGGTTTAATCACGCGAGCCCAAATCAGTTAATGGCTCGGATACTCCGACGTCTTGGTTAGATGTTCCAGAAGTAGAGGAATTCATTGAAAAAAGTGTGGCTTTAGTTCGCAACACCATTTCTTCAATTTCGTTATATCATTTCATTTGGAACGGACTTGGGCCTTATTAAACCTCATTATGTCCATCTCTATGACAGTGGATTGCTCGCTTCTCAAACGTATTAACAAGTCTTTTTTTAGTAACCTGATATTGCCTATCCATAGCTATAAAATCGTCCATTGAGAATCAAATATCATTACCTGGTTAACCTTCCATTATTTATTTTCTTTGTGCCTCGCTTTGTAGGTATCACATTTCTTTAGGATGGAGGCATTTGCATCCAAGCTATCACTTTATGCTCCGATTTGTGCACGTTGTTTCTCACCCTTTCGGTAAGGAGGCCTGTAAGGAACCTCATGCCCTCCTGGACTATCCTCCTCGTTTATTGGGTTATGACTATTCGACAAGTGATAAAACAATTGTTCCAAAGATCAAATTTGGGCAGGTGTTTCAAATTTCATAGCAGTTATCTAACCTGAACTATTTTACTGTCTCGGCAAGGTATGCCTCATAGGCTTTTGTAATCTGCACGAATGTAATAAAATAAATATAAGTCTCAAACACCGATACATCGTCTCATTATCTAATCATATTTATCAAAAACAATATATGCGGCTATACTCACAACATCAAAATCTGGTGTCCCACTACAATGGTTATTGTACATATGGGAGAGTTTCACAACACATATCATAATCCATTGAGAGGTATGATTATATCTCGACGAAAGCATTGTGCGCGTCCGTTGTATTAAAAAAATTTCATTCTTATTGTAATCCAGTATGACCGTTTCCCAAAACGTCCCTACTGGCTGAGAGTTCCTATCTATACTATTTATCGTATGTTTATCATACACATCACATAGAATTTTATCCTCTAGAGGTGTCATGTTACTATTGCGGGAAGCTTAACCCGGACCCGCAACAATTGAAGGTTGAGCGGCAGACATATTTAAATTGCTAAAATTATGTAAAAATAAAAATGTCTAGTATAAAACTTAACTCTGATTAAATAATATAAAAACAAAGGATTTAAATGCAAAAAAATATCAAATGTGAGAAAGATGATGAAAGGGGATTTTGTTTTCCAAATAGTAGTGGAAAAAAGGTTATATGGTGGAATAGAGGGTTTATTTATTTGTTCAAGAGGAAACTGTGTGATTTTATATAAATGACAGAAAAATAGTTGTTAGTCAATAGCTCTCATTTTATATAAATGACACAAAAATACGATTAACATTTAATCGTATCAACATTTTACAAATCGTCTAGATGTTCTGCAAGTTCACCCTTCATCTACCAAATCTCTACACATTTTGTCCATGTTAACTCCACCGCTATGAGCTCATAGTTCTCTACATTTACAAATTTCTTTGGATTCTTCTTGCACCATTGTGGATGCTCCCAAATCTTCATTATTTCTTATCCAATTAACCTTTGGTTGAATTTATGACGTATATGAGGCGAATAATTATATTTTATTTGTTAACTAACTTTTTGTCTACATTTAAAATTACTGAAATCTATGACGTATATATATATATATATATATATATATTTCGGGATCTCTAAACCAAGTTATTCCACGTGTCTTCTACATATATTATTCCCTTCCCATAGATCCTCTTTGGCACACAATTCCCTCTTCTATAATATCTTTCATAAAAATCATAATTGTTTCCACTATCTGTTTACATTTATGTACAAAATTTTAGCATTCCATCTCCCTCTCTCGATTCACATTTCTATACAAACTCTTAAATTCCCATCTCCCTCTCTATTTATGGAGATGAAAATGGGGTAAGAGATTACATAATATTTTTAGCTACTCAATACGACCCTTTGCACTATTTTTTTGCTCCTAATAAGGTAAGCCTCTCTCTCTCTCTCTCTCTCTCTATATATATATATATATATATATACACACACAAACACACACACACACAAGGGTATGCCCGTGCCAGAAGGCACGACGCTAATTTTCAATAGTGTATGTCGTTGATAAAACATACGTCGTATTTAGTTTGCAACAAATAAATAATTTTTTAAATAACCTATGGTACGATCCTATTAGTTTAAAAAAAGGACAAAGTTTACTTGACTATCTATAGAACTTTTCCCAAGATCCATACTATGACTATGTAACACCCCACCTAATTAAATACCGGGTGATCAGTCCCATACCCAATTAAATCCAAATATACAGTTGGTTCATTCTTAGCATCACTGTCGAAAATATTTTCCTATCACCTAATACTCAATTAAGCTCGTGTTAAAAACTTTCCAATAAAAATTTCATTTTACCATTTCGAAAAATTCCACACATTCCATTCCACAACAACAATAAACTGAATATATGTCACAATAGAATTTCAATGCAACTGGAATAAACTTTTTCAGTAAATTTATCTCAATACATAAATCCCAACAATAGTAAATGTAACACAAGGACACGAGTATAAAATCCTGACTCAGATAGAAAAGAAACAGCTGACATCCTCTGGGGCGACATGCCCTAAATGAAAGGTCACTACAGAGTATGAATCAATCAAATGAAGGCGTCTAAACAATACTCCATAGCTCCATAGCTCGTCAACCATCATAATCCTCTATGGCTAGTGTCCCTGCGGCTGGACACCTGATATAGAAGATACAAGAGAGAAAAGAGAATATGCAAGAAAACGGATTAGAGCCCGATGGTAAAAATAGTTTTGAAAACATCAAGTGAATAATTGCAATATTTATCACTTATAATATACATGTTAGATTATCGAACTCTCTCTTGAAATTCTCACCTCTCATCTAGAGTGCACACCTAACGTACCTCTAAACCATTCTAGTTATAATTCCCAAGCTAACTAGATTAACCCATTATATCCATTCTTTTTAACCCAATTCATTCCCACGTATTAACCTTATAATAAATATAATGATGTTATAAACATATATATCCATTTAGATTCAACATGGATAAGTCCCTTGTTAATTCAATTCAATTAAGTGTTCTCATACGTAGCTATCTTACATTTCTACATTAGCCACATAGTAGATATCATCACATGTATATATATACATTCACTATATTATATATATACCATACTGCACCCCATGACACAGCTGCGGTGTTGCATTACTCTGCTATCTTGTCCCAATACATCACGTCACTGTATAGGGGACTATAGGTTCGGTAAATATTCCTCGAACCACAAATATCAAATAAAAAATAATAGAGGCGAACATAGTCCTAAGCCTTTGGGCTACGCACATACCTACGCACCCAAATGACTGTTCTATACCATTGTTCTCACTAATGGTAATCGACCTAAGTCCTATGTTCTCGAGCGACAAGTCGAAGGTCCCATATATTCATCAGGATAAGACTGCCCTCACGCGTATACCTCCCGTCGATAACAAGTAAGCTAGGTATGTCATACACATAAATTATCAATCAATCAAATAGGCATTATCATCGACCTATATAAAATTAGGTACTTACACTACCTATATCATATTAGGAATTCATCCTATCATAAGTACCCGTCGTATTTATTAAATACTACCCACACTTATAATCATGGTTATCATCATATTTTTTTTATGTAGTTATCACTCACATAATATTTTTTCCGACCCAAGTACCCGTAAATATATCATCAATATTACCCTTATTTGATATAACGATTATTATCCTCTAAATCGTAAAATAATTATGTAGATATCTCTCACAAAAATTTAATCCTCACATCTAAATAATTTTTCAACATTAACCTAAGTCCCTCACTCATTGTTAATGTACCAAAATTAATAAAAATCTCACCATGGGCCAAATTACCATTTTCATGCGTTTTATCCATTTTCTTTTTCATCAAAACCAACACAAGTTAATCCAAAACTTCTCCTAATTAATCTCAATTGATATAGCAAGATATATAATCAGTTTCTAATAATCAAACAAACTAAAATCATCAAATAGTTTGGATTAAACCCTATTATTCCCAAAATTCTCAAAGGTTCTTATTTCTCCAAAAATCATATTAACTCAGACTTCTTCTATCATTTGAAACCCAAAATTCGTGAATTAAATAATTTAAACATAAAGATATTTATTCTATCTAATTTTCATATCAAGAACAAATTCTAAAAAAATCTTTAGTTCATCCTTAAATCATGTAAATTCATACTTCTTTCTTATCCTATCTAGCATGGATATTGTAAACAATAAAATAAAGCAAGAATTAACTTGCCTTAATTATGTAGGTCTGAACCTTTGGTGATGATGGTGTAGAATACTTTTCTTATTTTTTGGTGACTTTTCGGTGGTGGTGCTGGTGGTAGAAGGTGGTTAATCCCCTTTGGCTTGCCCCAAAAGTCTTTCCTCCTTCCTAAACAACCTCTTCCCCTCCCAAGAAACTCTTCGCTTTCTCTTACACTAATACCTTTCAAATGTTTTGTGATAAAATTAAATGAACCTACGTTCCTCTAATCCATCACCTTTATAATAAGCAAATCCCGAAATTACTATTCACCTTCTAAATAAAATGACTAAAATGCCCCTTCGGGGTGTCCTTTCATCTCCAAAGTGACCCAAGACCCAAATCCAACACCGAATAGACTTTTCTGACTATTTCGACCCTTTAGGATGCAACGATGCACTTGAAACGACCATAAGACTGATATAATATAATGTTTCCTTTTTATTCATTTAAATTAGTCCCGACACGTCCCATACCGCATCCCGACTTAAGTTTCATAATTACCGTATTAGTAACTCACGTCAATATAAATAACATCATATTCATATATTACTTAAATATCACTAAGTACTATACAGAATCATATATTTCATTATCCAAAAGTAATATAAACTCTGGATTAATCCCAATTAATTAATTTATAATTAATTTCAATTAATCCCATTAACTTTTAATTTAACTCATTTTAAAAGTCATAAAAATTACGGGGTGTTACATACTTCCCCACTTATAACAGAATTTTGTCCTGAAATTTGTAAAGTAAAGCGTAATTGGGAAGGACAACTCCGAGTATTAATTTTATATCTCATGCAATCTCTATCGTACCGCCCATACAATACATTACCGAATACCCCCACTGATGTTATACACCAAGCCTTACCATTTAGTTTCAATTGTCTCGAGTTAAACTTTACCCAACCCTTCCTATACCATCCTCTTAGCAAAATTTTTGGGAATAGCGGTCCTAAATCATCAAACAACTAAATCCTGAAGTCACAACTTCTACTTTCATTAACCTCAAGAATACTTACTGTGTCACAATTATGGAAAATATTACATTCCAACCATTCAGGGCGCCCATACACCCTATGTGTGTACATTCCATCATAAGATCTAAATGAATGCAATTTCTCTATAAGGTTACCCTTAATTAACTGACTACCTTGTTTATAATCCGTATTTCTATGATTTCCACATTCCTATTTGGCAATTCCATTTGCCTCAAATCATGCTATAACTGATAACTCTCTGATTAATATATATACATATACAATAGAAAACGTTATAAACTCATATACTAAAGACCCAACTTACTTCGACTCTCAACGTTCTCTAGTTTCATGCGTAGGGTGTCTCGCAGAGCGAAATCTAAAGGAACCCCCCCTGATACACTACTACCTAAAATAGTCGTTCATCGAAACTCCTCAGGTCCTTAGTCTATAGTATATAACTTCCCAATAGGTTTTTATCTATTTATATAAAAGTCTACTTATTCACTCTCTTGTCAAAGACAATACGCTTGCTATAACGGTCAACCTCGGCCTCTTATCAATCCATGCCTATAATCACTTTGAAATACAACAATCCTGATGATAGGGCTCTACATCAAAGAACGTTAAGCTGAACGAACAGTTAGCCGTACAGACCCTAAAGGACACTAAAACTTGATGCTCCGGGCACGCGGGGTGTTATAGATGGTATCAGAGCTTAGGTATACGACAACCCTCGGATCTTGTGTATTGGGTCTAGCATACGGGTTAGACACGTTTTCTTTGCAGATAGAAATTTTTTTGAGGATGTGTTAGGCATCGTTATGAGGATGTTTACAATTAATTTAAGGACTTTTGTGTGTAATTTTTGGAAAATTAATTCGTGTAGCATTTTATTTCGAGTGTTAGGTTTCGTTGAATTTCGAGGACGAAATTCCTTTTCAAGGGGGGAATATGTAATACTCCGTAATTTTGAGGGCTTTATTTATGAATATTATATAAGATTTTAATAATATTATTATTTTATTAATCGGGATATTGATATTACATTTATTTTTATTTGAAATGAATCGAATTTTTAAATTCAAATTTAATTGGCTTTTGGAAATTTTATAATGGTTTAAATATGTAAAGTTGACAATTTTAAATTAAAGGGCAATATAGTAATATAGGTTAGCTTTGGCTCCAAGCTAGGGTTTGAGAGAGGGACTATATAAGGAATATTATGGGTGATTATAAGGAAAGGGAGATGAAAAAGAGAGGACAAAAATGAAATCCAAGATGCAAAAACAAGTAGAATGAGAAGAGCCAATTTGAAATGTTTCTTTTTGAGTGCATTCAAATGAGATTTGAAAAAAAACTCAAAACATATACCAAACTCAATTTTTCCGTGTAGAATCTAAATCTGAAGTCGGATTGGCGATTCGAATAATTTTTGGATCTTATTTTTCTGAGTTTTTAAAATAGGACTATTTGGGGGTATCTCGTGTTGGGGCTAGAACATGATTTCATTATTTTCAAGAGAGGAACGTGATGGTGCGATCAGATTTCGAAGTTGATTTTTATGTGGCTATTCATGCAATGATTCTAAGGTATGGGGTTTTACACAATATGCTTCTTTAAATCTCTCGAGAGTTTATTCCGTTGATTTCATGTTTAATTGAACTCATATTTTAATTGTTAAATTCTTTGAAATCTGGAGAAATAATTGTTGAATTATGTTGATTCATGCGGCATCATTATATTGTTGTTGAGAACGTTGTCATGAGATATTAATATGAAACGGATGTTGGGCACCCGCCAAAATTTCTGCTTCCTGGGCTACGACTTGATAAAGCATATGCGGATGGGGTGAGGCCTGGTGACCCGATTGATGTGTTGTTGAGAGATTTATTGATAAATGCTATTGAGATTCGCATTTAATTTGAATATTTGTACTCGTGTTGTTACGCTTTATTCATCGCTAACCTATATTATTGAGCATCTTTCCTGTCGTATTGTATACTTTCCCATATTTTCTTTAGTTGGCAGGTTAGCGTGGATTGAGACGCTATGGACCAATTGGGATGATTTTTAGTGGGGATTATTTGGAAAGAATTTTTAATACAAGATGAGAAGATTTGTATTTATTTATTTTTGATGTATAGAGCATTGGAGATTTACTTTACTTGTTTTATTCGAGAGAATATTGTTGTATTAATTTGAAGAGTTTGAGATTAGTGGTTTCTCTTATTTTGTAGGATTTTACATAGATTCTCTATACCTTGTTGATTGTGGATTTAGTTTAGTTTTATCGAGTAGCACTCCGTTCGCTCTCCCCAAGTGGGCAGGTTGTTACAGACTATCCACAAAACAACCAAGAAAACAGAAGATAATTAAAATTCACCAACAATAAGTACATAATCATCCACTGAAAAAGGATAACGTAGGATTAAAATATGAATGTCACATTTTCTTACCAATGTCAAAAAGAAAGAAAAAAAATCTTGAAATTTCATCTCGAAGCTTCATAGTATAAATTCAAAAATTGCTAAGATTCATACTCTAAATCTACTTAACCCCTAACAACTAAATTTGTTGCATTTGAATATGTACCAATCAGGTCATTTGATTGATCTTCGCAGTTGACAACTAATTAAGGATGGATGTAAAAATAAAGTCAAGAAACTTGAAAGAATATTAATTTTGTCCCAAAAATAGAGTATAGCTTCTCAATATGAAACTCACAATGAACACAACACTCAAAATTGGGTGAAGACGATATACAAAATTGGGGGACGACGCTATGCACTAATTAGAATGCCATCTCATGCATTTTATGCAATACGAACAGAAAAAAAATCAAGAACTATATTTTGAACTCAACATAAATTAAATACATTAGAGAACCAATGTGAAACTAATAATGGTAAGGACCGTACTAATTATCCAAAAGTAATGAAAAAAACTACAGAGATAAAAAAGATGGATGCCAAACATATAGCATATCTTCTTTTATAAATAGATGCCAAACACATAGCATATCATAACAGTAAAATAATTGACCACCAAACATCCCATTTTACAACACTGCCCATCGACTAAAAATATACAAACAGAAAACTTCAGCATATACAAATCTGTTGCGCATTTTGCCAAGCCTTTGGACTGTATTTAAACTCATCCATCTATTCAGACTTGCGTTGATTTAAGATTTGATTTATATGCTTCGTTGGTTTGGACTTCTTCGTTGTTCGGTGGTTTATTGACGTTGATTCGATGGTCAGGCACTTTAACCATGGAGATTTGCTTTGGGGATGCCCATTGTTTCCTCGATTTTCTTTGGATTATTGGTGATTTACGCTATGATTTCAACGGTGAATTTTGTCTGCAATTTTTTTCTGTTATTTTGGTTGAGCCATTGTTCTCATGTAGATCTCGGTGAAAATCGGTGAATGTATGTTTCTCATACCGATTTATTGTACTCCTCAAGGTGGTTCTGATGGTTGTTGGTTGCTAGTGGCATACTATTGTTCGTTGATTTAGCCGTGATAATGTCATTTGTTCCAATTGTTAGTTCCAATGTACGATTGTGGATTTATCAAATACATATAGCCCTACAAAAATCATGCAGTTTCTTATTCAAATAATCTCATGCCATAATAATATTTGCCCACAACAAAACAAGGGATAGAGAAATTGAGGAACTTTACCAACAGAGGTCGGCATTCATTAGCATGCATCCGAAGAAAAGCAAAGAAACCTCCATGAGTTCTTGAGTGGATGATGTGGACATAGTTCAGAGCTTATAGGCTCAGTTTGCTAGAATTTCACCCAAAAAACACATTAAAAATTAATTAAATTAAATTAGGCACATGATTGTCATTTGAGTCATAAGATGTTTTGTGACTAATTATAATAGGCACTATAAACAAATGTTGTTTATATAAAAAAATGTGTAAGTTATGCCATGTTAATGTGGTTGTCATTTCAGATGACCAGCATGATCTTTTGTCTACAAACCTTGTCCCCCATAGGCTTCACCACATTCCTGAAGAGTTCGCATGTTATGCCATGTTAACGTGGTCTTGAATTTGACAATATCTAGATACCTAGAGAGAATTTGTTGAATTCAGTAGCTGATGTTTCTCCAGATGGTCACTATTTAAGTGTAATAAAGGACCCTGATCAGAGATTTGCATCATTATTGGATCCTTTGACATCTGGTCGTTGTAGTTAGTGTGATTTACACATCAAAGATTAGTTTAGAAGTTGCCATAAGGTACTCACTGATAAGGTGGGCATTTTCTGTTACACCAAATGGAAATTCATCAACATCGGCTCTTACCTCTTCTTGCAAAGCCATATGCCATGAGTTTTGCTGCTAGCCATTTGAAAATGATATACGTGAAGAGAACACCTGAGTTGAACAAAACCATCCAGCAAACTCAGTTCAAAATAATTGTAAACACCTCAAAAAAATATTATTAGCACATGATGTTTGCATCAAATTCCAAAATATTAGTGGAAGATTTAAATAACTCTCCATTTTGGCCTTCCTACATGTTCATATATGTTCATATAAAAGAAATTTGAATCGAAAAATGTTGAAATTCATATAAAAGAAGAAAATGTTGAAATTTGTAATCAACCTTTCGGGAATTCAGCTAGAGGCAAAAGACTTGGATGTGAGAGACCTTTAGAACACAAAAAATAATACAGAACATCATATAGATTAATGAAACCTCAAGTGTGAGTGACCTTTAGAACACTCATAATGTTTTTACATTTCGAATCCATTAAGCAATTGGACGACCAAATGTGAGAGGCCTGCGTTATAAAAATAAATATTTGTTAGATCTAATTTTATGGTTTTAAAACCCTAGTCTCATTGAACAATGACAGCTACAGAGAGGAAATGATCTCCCATATTAACAAACCCCCCAATTTCATTAAAGAAAGAAAGAGTACCTTTAGGTCTGAAATGGAGAGAGAGAAAATTATCATCAACGAATCTAAAATGTTGAGCGAGTAAACCATAAGTGAGTGAAAAATATAGTAACCATAAGTGAGTGAACAAATACTACCTTCAATGGTGGTCGTTGTGTGGCGGAAGCAGCGTCGACAGTGGTGTTGAGAGAGAGAGAAAGTCGACGGATATGGGGTTTTGGAATCTATATCGAAGCAACAAAATAGGGGAAAAAATACCGATGTGGTAAGTTTTAAATTACATACACTTTTTTGCCCAAATTTATCATAAAATGGGGAAAAAAATACCGAAAATCTTAACACTGATGTGTGTTCTTCGTAGGCGTTGAAACCGTGATGAAAAATACCAAAAATCTTAATATTAAGCATTAATAAATGTAGATTAGAGTCAAAATCAAAAGGTGAGAAGGCCACATCCTGAAGATATTTTATTTTTTTTAGCATTAGGTTACCAAGTACTACAATTCAAAATACTACTTGTTTCGTTTACACTTCTAAATTACCCTACAAATATATCACCATTGATGAAAATATTTTCCCAACCATATTCTCCCAAATTCTAAATAAGTTTACCTAACAAACTAAATTAAAATTGAAAAGAAACATCTATTACACAAATTTCGTATAACGAAAATCTTAACTATTATCTGCTAGTTATTTCACAATCCATCAAAATCACATTAATTTTTAGTCCATTTATAAGGAAGATAATGCTCTATTAAATATCAGGTTAATTTTTAGGTATGAGTAGTTAACTAAATCACAGATCTTTTAATAACCTAATCAAAATTCTTTACACCTACACCTTACCATATACCCAAAAGTTGGCATGTCAACAACCATGCTCTATTAAATAGATGTGGCCAAACTAAATAACACAAATTCAAGGTCTGTTGCTGCTTATGCAAACTTAAGGTCTGCTGCTGCTTATATTCTTGGACATACATATAAAATTCAAAATCAAGTCATTAGTCAAGTAGAAATATCTCTATAAGTTATATTCATGGTTTGCTGCTTACGTGAAAATTCAAGTGGCAATATATACCTTGATATTATAATAGATTGATGAGAAACATGGCTGCAAATAACTGAGGTAAGCAATTTATTCAGCGGTGGGTCCAGAGGTATAAAGCCTCTAGAGATATTCCCTGACCTATCAAACTTGATAATGCCAAAAGAAACTAATCAACACAGACTAACAAGTTATTTAGTGTTATTGTTGATACGTTATACAAATCAACAGGAACTAACCAGTAATTTAAAACTTTATAACTCACTCTTATAATGGATATTATATCTGAAGGAAAAGTTTTCCCATTTTCCGTATAACTCACTCTCTTACAACCAATAAATAATAACGCAAAACAAAATTAACCGTTCAAAAATTATTTCCATCAAAGTTTTAGGATAGACATTTAATCAAACTCAAAGAATGGAAAAAATAAATAAGTGTAATCTTTGTTTTGATACTCTTAAACCTTAAACTCATTTCCATCAGGGAGACAAAAATTACATGAGAATACTAATAAACCCTACAAAAAAATATTTGTGACCCGAAAGTCTAAAACTCTGTTTGGATACAAAAAATTATTTATATGTAAATGTGTTGAGACGTGAAACCCAAAATAATCACACAATTTAAAAACCATAGAGAAAAAGCACAAATAATACTTCGAATAGAGATTTTAATCATGAAACGGCTGTGTTTTGTCTGCCAAAGGATTCAACATCTTGCATCCCCAGTTTCTGCACATCCTCGGGTGAAAGTATCTTGATGTACCACACATTGTTTACAAATGCACTGCAAAATTACCATAAGGAATTAGTGATGTTTGGACGTCACAATGTAGGGAGGAGATTGAATCTGATTTTGTATAAAGTTAACAGTACTTAACAATTTGTTCGTACAAAAATAATAACTCAGGAACAAAAATAACATATTAGAATCGGGATAACTTTCAAATGTATAAAATTATAGTTTCTTACGTATTTGAAAGTTTTATAATATGAAAACATAAAAAAATATTAACAGAAGCGGGCTAACTTGACTGAAAATGAGATGAGATCGACAAATCAAAATAAGGAAGAGAATCATTACACTGATATCAACTTACTTAAGAAACTGTTTACGTCTGTGCTCCCATGTTAAAGAAATCATGACACTGATTGCTAAACAATTGCTGAAACTTCATCTGTCATAAGCGCACAAACAATTGCTGAAAAAATCAATAATGAAAATTAAGTTTAAGGTTCTCAATCATGGAGAAACAATCACCTAGTTAAATGAAAAACCTACTTTAGAAATAAATGAATCCATTCCTATTAGTACTAAATTTAGCAACTGGTAAAACAAAGAGAATAAGAAAAGTACTTGCAACAAAGTTGAATAAATATTACTAACCTTTAATGAATGTCTTATACGAAGTTTTCAATTGAAAAAACATACTAGCAACTCCAACTACTGAGCATGAACCAAAAGAAAGGAAGTCATTAAATTTAAATACATTGATATAAAGAACCTAACCTAAAATCTATAAATCCCCGACAACAATAACTGAACCTAACTTAAAATCTAAAAATGAACCCAAACCACTAGCAATACTAAACCTAACCTAAAATATAAAATATATAAATATACACAAAAAAGAGTATACTTTTACAGAAAAATAGTATCATTATGTCTTAATCTGCAAAACACCAAAATACAAAAAATAATTAGCAACGCAAAAATAGGGTGTGTTGCCCAAAATAGATCTTAGCTGAAATCATAATCAAACATGTGCGTGGCAAAAAACAACTGATAGGGTATAGATTCATTAAAATTCTAAATCGAAAAACATGTTGAAGTATTTGTCAATACCCATGTGACACACGTGAGCTATTATATTGGCACATGAAATACTAAATCGAAAGAACACAAAAACCTAAACATTGAGACCTTCGATTTATATCTACAAAACCTAAATCGAAACAACAACAAAATGAGGTAAAAACGTTCGATTCACATCTACAAAACTAACAACAAAAAAACCTTTAATTGAACCTAAATCGAGACCATACATAACTCGAAACCCTAATTTGTACCCATCGAAAAATCCTAGTGTACATGATCTTATGAGATCTCCAAAACCAAACATACAAACCATATTTAGAGTTTCAAAAATCCTAAGATCCCCAAACAAAATGAAATAAAGAGAGATGTAACCTCAACTTGCAAACATTAAACCCATGGAGTTGGAATTAAGGGCACTCTCGATTGGGAGAGAGAGACGGCAAGACAGATGGTCTACCATTTGGTCGGAGCAAGGCAGTAAAACCGTTTGGCTGGAGTAAGGCTTTTTAGGCCACAGTAAAATCATTCATTGGTTTTGGTTTCAAAGGGATGCAGAGAGAGAAGGGAGAGGAGATAAAATGAGTGATGTGCTTTGTTAACATGAACAAATATACCAAAGAAAAAAAATACATATTTCAGATCTATGGTTAGATGAAAACCATATTTCAAATCTTATTTTCTGATCACTTGTAGGACGTAAACAATATTTTCAGATCTACAAAATAAAAAAGAACTCAAAAAATATAAGAATGTCACCTGCAAAAGAAAAATATACAACAAAACCCAAAAAATAATTAGTTCCCAATACTTAACAAAGCCCTAAATTTATCGAAATAGATCTTAACTGAAATCAAAATGAACAAAGCCCTAAATTTATCAATCTAAGATACCCAAGCAATATTACCTCTCTCTACCCTCCAATCTGATATACCCAACGAAGATGAAAAAAAATTAAAGTTGAAGATGAAAACAAACACAAATCAAACATTAAACCGGGATGAAATGCGTATTCGTGTACAATGTTATCCAAACACAAAATCAAAAGATACCCAAACAGGTATAAAATCATATGAATCAACAAAATACAATTAGATCCCCAAATATAAACATAAGCATGAACATAAATAGATCTTAAACAAAATGCACAAAATATGTATACAAAGCCCTTAATTACAAATCCCTAAATTTATCACCAAATAAAATCCCTAAATATGTACACATGTCTTGAATGTTCGTGTGCGCGTGCCCATGTGTGAGCGTGTGCGTGCGTGTGTGTGTGTAAGAGAGAGATCACCTGTAGCGGGGGAGGGATGAGGCGGGCAACACGGGGGTGCGTGAAGAAGCAAAAGAGGGACGCATCGTGGGAGAAGAAGAGGGGTTTACAAAACACAAACTGGGTTGTATATTGGTTATTATCGAGAGAGAGAGAGGGTTTTTGGTCCGGGGGTGAGATGAAAGAGGGAATCAGAGATAATGAAAGGAAGGATTTTCTTGAGTGTATGGGAGAGTGTGCTTAGATGTGCTTTTGGTGTGTGTAATTATCAAAATAGTATTGTGTTTGAATTAAAGTAAAAGACTAATTAGTGAGAAATTCAAATGAAAGAGAAGGAAACTAAATAATTGAGGGGCAAAAGAGACATTGCAGGAAAAACACATCTTCTGTGATGTCATACTTGAATATTATGACATATATAAGTTTTCTGCTTTGTTATATATATCTATATAATAAGGTAGGAAACTTATGTATGTCATAAGCTTTAAGTATGATGTCATCTTTTTTAGTTTTTTTTTGCACTTCCTATTTTGCCCTCAATTCTTTGACTTCCCCCTCTTTTTTTCCTTACCAAATTTGCACTTCAATTCAAAATAGAGGGTACTTTAGTCAAAATCACTCCCTCAATTTGTTCACGTCCTCTCATTTCTCACACAAACCTCTCATTCTCCCGTTCTCTCCTCAGCGAGCCCAAAAAAACCCTACCACCTCTTTCTCTCTCTTTCGTCGCTCGCCTCTCTCTCTCTCTCACCACGTCTTCTCTTTACACATCAGTGGTTTCGGGTTTTCTTGATTTTAGATCTAGGTTTTCTTCAAATGGAGGATCCCCTCTTGAAAAAATCATGTACGAAGGTCTTCTAATGTATTTCTTATTTTCATTTTGTGTTTTGGGGGCTTTTATGTTTATCATTTATAATTTTCAGGTATGCTAGAGGTTGAGGTGGAATCAAGAAGTTATGGGTTTTGCATACAAGAAGCTAAGGTTTAATATACTGTTCTTACATGTTCTTAATACATTTATGGGGGTTTTAATTTCAGATTATTATTCTTTTATTTCAAATTATTGTTAGTTCAATACATTTCTCTTTTGGGTAATATATTTACACTAACTCACATGGGGTTGTATAATGTATCGTGGGTTTTAATTGATCTTTGTTTGGATGATGCTAACTCAATGAGGAGACGAGCTGTTGTATCATGGGTTTTTATGTTTACAATGATGGATTCGGCTTTATTAGTGTAAAAAAAATAAAACTATTGGGGCTTTGTTATATGAGTTTAATTCTTCTTTTAATGTTTAGATTCTCTTTTCATTTTGTGATTGTAGGCTTATCATTTTGATGAATTTGGTGGTGAATCACTGAGGTATGCTTATGCTTTATTTTTTTCTATGTTGTTGGTTGTTTGATTATTGTCCTAACTAAGTGTTTCATTTTTTTTCAGACTTTTTATTTTTACTTAGATGTTATGCGCACTACTTGGACCATTTAGAAAGCATTAACTCAAAATATTCGGTTGTTTGAAGATCAAAGTGCTATTGTGCTATTGTGGAAGCATAAGTAACAATCCCTTAAGGATGATTCTTATTCGGGGGTTTCTAAGTTAGTAAATGGCCTTTTTTGGGCATTTATTTTCTGAACCTTTTTGTGGTTGAAGTTACAAAAGTTATCATCTTTCGTTTTATTTCATTGTTATGAATAACACAACTACCATATGGCTGGTGCTTTACGTTGGTTTTAGGTTCTCCGAGTACTAAACATATGGTTGGTTATCTATATTGAGGTTCATGTGATTAGCTACGTTCAGCTTCATTATAAATGAATGTTTATTGGTAATTTTATTGCAATATTTAGGTCATGATTTGAGTTACCCAATTTAACTCCAAAAAAGTGAAAATACCTTTCATCAAAGAATTGAATTCCATGTAAAACTCGAAAAGTAAGAGGAATATTGACAAACCACTCATCTCTTTTTTCCAATCTCTTCAAATGTCCTTAAAAATAAACTATTTTTCCATCTTTTCCAATTTTGTAATCAAATGTAGCTTGGATTTATGGATCCATCTATCATGATCTTAGAGACATCTCTAATGGAATTCTAAATTTGGAAAAAATAAGGTACGTATGAGCACAAACATTGAGACAGTTTTACAATGCAACCATGTATAATGATAGTAGGTAGGACTCTATACTTAGTTGGTTATTATTTCTTTAGAAACTAAATAGAAAATGATTGTTCTTACAATGTAAAAGTGGTTCTTGTTGTTGGTGTTAGCTTTTATAATGTTGATGTTAATATTGCAGTACGTAAGACTCTGTACTTGACTTTGGAGTTTCTTTTATGAGTGTAAGAGGTTCTCCTGATGCAATGCCTAACCCGTGTTCTCGAACTCAAGAGTCCATCTGTAGCCTCAAGTATTTAGTTGAACAAAACCAGAAAATCCTAAGCCTTGGTCCTTCCCCAATTGAGGATCAATTATACTTAGTGTTTGAATTATACTCATGACATTGTTGCTTCCTATTATTGACCAAATAACTATCATTAGGTTTGGGGTATGCCTATTATGTTTAGACACTCATGATAGAAGAGGAATGAAAACAAAAGACTCCTAACCCTGGTAGTGCATCCCCAGGTGATAAAATTGTTTGTTTGATTCAAAATGATTGGACAGTTGTTTAAAGTTTAAACCTATTTGATTTATATTTTTTTGTAAATTATAATAAGTTATAAATCTTGAATATTTGTTTAAACATATTTGATTTATTTTCATAATTGTAAACTATTGTCACCCATTTGAATCTTTTATGTTCCCTCACCCACGTTAATCTCTCGCCGTCACTTATATGGTAGTCTTCTTCATTGGAATTAAATAGGACTAAAAATGATGTTTAGATTGTGCTTCTGTACATACGATGTATGGGGGGGATCATGGCAGGTGGCAACAAATGATGACGTTACATTGATCCTCCACATATAATATTGAGGAAATGGTTCACTGCCAAAATTTTTGGCTTGGACTCTATTTTATTATTGTTTTCTTTATCTTACCATTACTGAACACAAAAGTGAAGGTGAAAATTTCTCAATTCAATTGATTGACCTTTTTTTTTATTTCCGTATGTGTTAATATCTCACGACTAATGAGCTAAGGAGCTGGAGGATCAATAAAGGTGACTTGCATTTGATGGTCAGCTATTTTAAATGTGATTATGTGGTATGTGAAAACTGAAAGTAATTTCTTTTTATTTGCGAATTTTGACAGGGATATGCTAAGGATAGGCGCTTCCACTCTCCACTGCCACCTCAGGTAGTGTATGTCACCCTCTTACACATGTATACTCTCCCGATCTCTCTCACACACACATACACACACATGAACACACACACACACAAATCTCTGCCTTCTTGCCTCTGTCTCACACACATACACACATATGCATTAGGTTTTTAACTGTTTAACTTACATTTGTCGATCTAATTTGTTTTACTTACTTTTGTAAACTACTTTGACTCACATTATAAATGAACACACACACACACACAAGTCTGTTTATAATCAAAATTCCAGGAACAATAGCGATGGAATTATGAAGAGCTCAGTAAGCAAGATGATATATTATCATCAGCAGGGAAGAGTATGGTAAAATCATAGCGCCCCATCGCTGGACCCGAACTCCATCATGTAGTGGAGGTTAACGCCGATCCGTTTCATAGCGCCCCATCGCTGGACCTCATCGATGAGGCTCTTGGAGTACGACTCCAACAGTTTCTTCGCCGCCATTTTAGCTAAAGTAGAGAGCCAACATTGTTGACTGAAATTTTCAACATTGAAAATATCACAACTGTGAATCGTTTGATGGCAGTTCAATGCAGTGAATCAATTTTTAACACTGAAATATAACATTATTTGAACGCAGTGAATCAATTTTAAACACTGAATCGTTTAATGGAAGCCATGAATTTTGGTTGTCTCTCTTTATAATCTTGAGTAGGTTAAATTAATAGTGATAACTTCTATTGTTGTTCAAACGATGCCTTTCCTTTATTTTTTTGTGTTACTGGCCTATTTAAAGATCTATTTTTAAAAATTTTAAATTTTTTTAAAACTCTCTTTATAATATTGAGTAGGTTAATTTCTATTGTTCTTATTTTTCCTTTTCGTAGAATAAACTTTCATCAAGTATATGTGTAATATTTTGAGTAGAAAACAATGTACGGATATGCATAAATAATAGTATTAAGCTCATTCAGATTTTATTTGTTTCGATCATTAATTCCACATGTCATTTCAAATTGGCCTCTTCAAAGACTCAAATGTTATATATGTTAAAATTACTTTCATTTATATATTATTTATTCGAACTTTAAGTTTTATTCTTATACATTTCTTGATTTATGTTTTGTGATTTTAGATATAATCTTTAGGTTTATTTGGGGATTCGATTTTGTCAAAGGGAGTACAACTTTTCCTAGAAGATGAGACTCGAAACAAAATTTTGGATTTTTATTTCGGAGTCAAATCTTCTTGACTAATGACAAATGATTTTTATTTCGAACTCCAGCAGCAGGATTGCGGTCCAACTGATGAATAACAACATCCTCAACCCATGGTTGATTATAGAAGACTAATCACCTCCAGCCGGGGCTACTACTATAGGAGCATGATTGTGGCTGCTACACGGGCTGCTACTATAGAAGCAGAATCCCTCCTTGGTAATTTGTTGTGGTGGATTTGGTAATGGTCGTGGTTGCTACATAGGGGCTGCTAAAAAACAAATGGCGCCTCTTTAAATGATATTATCTATGGCTCACTCCTTGCATTTCTACCTAAAAAACAAATGGCGCCTCTCTTTCCATAGATAGTGTCTTAGATTGCATCCAATAGTCAGTTCTGCATATGATCTTTCAACTCGAGACAGGAAACAATATGGCGCCTCATTTTCCAAAAAGACATTTGAATTTGTTCTGGGCATGCTCTTTATATCATAAAAAATCTGAGGGATCTTATCAAAGTCACCAATTTGTTCACAATTACCTGAATAGAAAACAGTGAATTTAGAATTATAATTTTTCTTAATGTTTTTTCCCTTTTTCCAGGCCGGTTGGAGCTTCAATGATCCTTCATTCTTCCATATTCGAAAGAGAACTCTCTCTCCTGAATAAACTAATGTCCATATCTAGCAGCAGGTTTAGTGTGGAACTTATGTTTATTTCAAACTTATGATATCTATTATATAAAAGAGGCATGGTATGTGCAGGTTTAGTGATGAAAACTTATTATATGTTTTATATAAAAGAGGCATGAAGAGGATTATATAAAAGAGGCATGGTATGTGCAGACTAAACTTATCATATATTTTTTGGTGAATGTCTAATTCAATTACTTCCAATTTTGTGGTACCAATATGGTTCGTGTGCTTTTTATAACTATGAGTTTTTTACAGTAATTTAGTTCATTATTTGATTCATATCGTACCGGAACATAGGAGGAAGCTACTTCAGTACATTTATTAATGTTCTGTTACATGACACATTCAATGTTAGACTACACGGATAAAGAGTCGGCCATTACCAAACTTTGTTGCTTAGAATGCTGAGTAACTCAAATGTGTTATGTTTTGCGTACTCAATGTTTTCAGTAGTTCTAATGATATGAATTGTCCCGCATGTGACTCCATCGTGGGAACAAAGAATTGGCCAGTCAAATAATTCTTAATACCTAAACGATTGTCGTTGATGAGTGGTTGTCTAATTCCTCAGGACACCAGTCAGGATACCTATCAACCATAGAGGGAACCACCTAAGGAGTCGAACAGGTGCAGAGAGAGAAGAACTCACCCTCACAAGTATAATATAACGCAATGGTTGTTAGGCCTCCCAGCAGCCCATTCGATCCGTTTTCAATGATGGCCATATGGAACCCCCGTCAAGGGAAGTACATATGTGCAAGTGAGTTTTTCCTTATGAAGATTTAAAGAAAAATGTGCAAGTGAGTTTTTCCTTTTTCCTTTTGAAGATTTAAAGAAAAATGTGCAAGTGATTTTTTATTTTACTTTTCATTTCAAATCAGTAAATGAACTACACTAGATACACTTGGTCAGTTCAGCCTCTTGCATTGGTTTGTTTGTAAAATGGAAGAAACAAAAGCAACCCATGGCTGCCTCTGTTTGATATTTAACAGTGTTTTAGTTGAAACCTGCTAAAACTTTTTTTTTATTTGTGCATTATTTTCTCCGGCACAAACCCATGTCTGCTGAAATAGGATGAATACATGAATTAAACTAGATGTTAGTTGCTTATTTGTGCATTATTTTCTCTGGCACACACCCATGTCTATTGCTTATTTGTGCATTAGTTGCTTACCTTTTTTTGACAAGGAAAATTAGACAAATTGGTACTAACTTTGAATCATATTTTGATGTCAGATATCTATCTTAGATGTCTGTCTTCTGCAGAAGGTTGGATTGTTTCTACATATTTTGGAACGCAAAGTGACTCAGCATTTTGATAAGGAAGTCTATGTTTCAGCTTTGGTGACTGAAGAATTCTATACAAAGAAGGAGCATTTTCCAGGATTTGGAAGATCTTTTGTCTTAAATTCAAAGGTTTTGCCGAGGGTAGGGTGTGATTTAGAAGCCAAAGACACTATAAGGGGGGACTTAAAGATTCCAAAGCATGTCAGTGGGTCAGAGCGCACTCTAATAGAAAAGTTGGCTTCCTTTGGGGCAACACGCAAAGGCCAGTTTTTTCATCACCAGGAGATTTTAATAAATCTGAAATGAATCATGCTTCAACCCATGGAAGCAAATGTGGCGCATATATGTGGAACTCAATCAAGGACTTACTGGGGTAAGCGACAATGTGGAAATAGGTTTGCATCAATGAACGTGGAGACCTCAGTATTCATTAGGTGTAGCAACCCAAGTCCTCGACTCATGAATTCTATTACGGTTGTTTTCATTTTGAGTCGTATATTTACTTTTGTTAGCAAGGCTCTCTTTTGTACTTTATAGACAATGATATTATACATTTTGAGTCGTATCTTTAATTTTTTGGAACTCAATCTAGGACTCATGAATTCTATAAGTTTTGTTGTTGATGTCCTTATTTCTTATACAGGGCGGATAATCCTATAAATAAAAGAAATTATGCCCAAATTTTTTAAATTGTTTACGATTATTTATTTTATATAAAAACATTAGACTTAAATTATACATGACTTGATATTTTGAAAAAAATTCTTGGTTCCTTCAGTCAAAGGGCAATACGCTTAATTGTAGGATCTTCAATAGGCGGATGTCGGCTTGCTTACCCCCATATATGAAGAGTTTGCTCCCGTGTTTCGAACTCGAGTCCAATTATAGCTTTAGCGAGGGCACTTGCCATCGCATCAAGGCAAGACTTTATGCTTTTAAAATTATCAGCGTGCCTTCAGGCACGGGTATACCCTAGTATATATATATATATATATATATATATATATATATATAACCTAAAAAAATATCTATGTTCTTCCTTATTGCATAACCTTTTGAGTTTTTCCTATTATAATCATAATAAATTATTATTATTTTTTCTACCAACTATTTAATGAATGTTTCATCACCTCCTCTTCAAAATTTATACTAGAAATACTCTGTGAACCTCACCGAATTTAATTACATGTGAATAAATATATCATGTGTGAAGAAAAGTAGTTTTTCCTTAGAGATTTAGGTGAACATAAAAGACTTTTCATCCATTTTTAACCTAGTAACGACCTTTCTCTATCTCTCTCGGAATATGATTAGCCCCATATTCGGTTTCTGCTTTTTTAACATTGAATATTCCCAAAGTGTAAATTACTAGGATGATTTGGGTTACTCTTAGTTATTATGTTTTTCTGTTTCTTTTCTTTTTAAGTTAGCTTAAAAAATGATTTTACTTGAATTGATCCCAAAATACTATTCTGAGACTGATAATTAACTAGGTCCTTTTTTCTTCACTCAATACTCTTATAAACCATGTCAACAATATAAGGGTAACTCTTATTGCTAAAATAGTACGTATGTTTCCCATCTTCTACTTCAATAATTATCATTTTTGTCATGTTTAGAGACCGGCTTATATATATATATATATATATATATATATATATATATATATAATAAGGTAGGAAACTTATGTATGTCATAAGCTTCAAGTATGATGTCATCTTTTTTAGTTTTTTTTTGCACTTCCTATTTTGCCCTCAATTCTTTGACTTCCCCCTCTTTTTTTCCTTACCAAATTTGCACTTCAATTCAAAATAGAGGGTACTTTAGTCAAAATCACTCCCTCAATTTGTTCACGTCCTCTCATTTCTCACACAAACCTCTCATTCTCCCGTTCTCTCCTCAGCGAGCCCAAAAAAACCCTACCACCTCTTTCTCTCTCTTTCGTCGCTCGCCGCTCTCTCTCTCTCTCACCACGTCTTCTCTTTACACATCAGTGGTTTCGGGTTTTCTTGATTTTAGATCTAGGTTTTCTTCAAATGGAGGATCCCCTCTTGAAAAAATCATGTACGAAGGTCTTCTAATGTATTTCTTATTTTCATTTTGTGTTTTGGGGGCTTTTATGTTTATCATTTATAATTTTCAGGTATGCTAGAGGTTGAGGTGGAATCAAGAAGTTATGGGTTTTGCATACAAGAAGCTAAGGTTTAATATACTGTTCTTACATGTTCTTAATACATTTATGGGGGTTTTAATTTCAGATTATTATTCTTTTATTTCAAATTATTGTTAGTTCAATACATTTCTCTTTTGGGTAATATATTTACACTAACTCACATGGGGTTGTATAATGTATCGTGGGTTTTAATTGATCTTTGTTTGGATGATGCTAACTCAATGAGGAGACGAGCTGTTGTATCATGGGTTTTTATGTTTACAATGATGGATTCGGCTTTATTAGTGTAAAAAAAATAAAACTATTGGGGCTTTGTTATATGAGTTTAATTCTTCTTTTAATGTTTAGATTCTCTTTTCATTTTGTGATTGTAGGCTTATCATTTTGATGAATTTGGTGGTGAATCACTGAGGTATGCTTATGCTTTATTTTTTTCTATGTTGTTGGTTGTTTGATTATTGTCCTAACTAAGTGTTTCATTTTTTTTCAGACTTTTTATTTTTACTTAGATGTTATGCGCACTACTTGGACCATTTAGAAAGCATTAACTCAAAATATTCGGTTGTTTGAAGATCAAAGTGCTATTGTGCTATTGTGGAAGCATAAGTAACAATCCCTTAAGGATGATTCTTATTCGGGGGTTTCTAAGTTAGTAAATGGCCTTTTTTGGGCATTTATTTTCTGAACCTTTTTGTGGTTAAAGTTACAAAAGTTATCATCTTTCGTTTTATTTCATTGTTATGAATAACACAACTACCATATGGCTGGTGCTTTGCGTTGGTTTTAGGTTCTCCGAGTACTAAACATATGGTTGGTTATCTATATTGAGGTTCATGTGATTAGCTACGTTCAGCTTCATTATAAATGAATGTTTATTGGTAATTTTATTGCAATATTTAGGTCATGATTTGAGTTAACCCAATTTAACTCCAAAAAAGTGAAAATACCTTTCATCAAAGAATTGAATTCCATGTAAAACTCGAAAAGTAAGAGGAATATTGACAAACCACTCATCTCTTTTTTCCAATCTCTTCAAATGTCCTTAAAAATAAACTATTTTTCCATCTTTTCCAATTTTGTAATCAAATGTAGCTTGGATTTATGGATCCATCTATCATGATCTTAGAGACATCTCTAATGGAATTCTAAATTTGGAAAAAATAAGGTACGTATGAGCACAAACATTGAGACAGTTTTACAATGCAACCATGTATAATGATAGTAGGTAGGATTCTATACTTAGTTCGTTATTATTTCTTTAGAAACTAAATAGAAAATGATTGTTCTTACAATGTAAAACTGGTTATTGTTGTTGGTGTTAGCTTTTATAATGTTGATGTTAATATTTCAGTACGTAAGACTTTGTACTTGACTTTGGAGTTTCTTTTATGAGTGTAAGAGGTTCTCCTGATGCAATGCCTAACCCGTGTTCTCGAACTCAAGAGTCCATCTGTAGCGTCAAGTATTTAGTTTAACAAAACCAGAAAATCCTAAGCCTTGGTCCTTCCCCAATTGAGGATCAATTATACTTAGTGTTTGAATTATACTCATGACATTGTTGCTTCCTATTATTGACCAAATAACTATCATTAGGTTTGGGGGATGCCTATTATGTTTAGACACTCATGATAGAAGAGGAATGAAAACAAAAGACTCCTAACCCTGGTAGTGCATCCCCAGGTGATAAAATTGTTTGTTTGATTCAAAATGATTGGACAGTTGTTTAAAGTTTAAACCTATTTGATTTATATTTTTTTGTAAATTATAATAAGTTATAAATCTTGAATATTTGTATAAACATATTTGATTTATTTTCATAATTGTAAACTATTGTCACCCATTTGAATCTTTTATGTTCCCTCACCCACGTTTAATCTCTCGCCGTCACTTATATGGTAGTCTTCTTCATTGGAATTAAATAAGACTAAAAATGATGTTTAGATTGTGCTTCTGCACATACGATGTATGGGGGGGATCATGGCAGGTGGCAACAAATGATGACGTTACATTGATCCTCCACATATAATATTGAGGAAATGGTTCACTGCCAAAATTTTTGGCTTGGACTCTATTTTATTATTGTTTTCTTTATCTTACCATTACTGAACACAAAAGTGAAGGTGAAAATTTCTCAATTCAATTGATTGACCTTTTTTTTATTTCCGTATGTGTTAATATCTCACGACTAATGAGCTAAGGAGCTGGAGGATCAATAAAGGTGACTTGCATTTGATGGTCAGCTATTTTAAATGTGATTATGTGGTATGTGAAAACTGAAAGTAATTTCTTTTTATTTGCGAATTTTGACAGGGATATGCTAAGGATAGGCGCTTCCACTCTCCACTGCCACCTCAGGTAGTGTATGTCACCCTCTTACACATGTATACTCTCCCGATCTCTCTCACACACACATGAACACACACACACACACAAATCTCTGCCTTCCTGCCTCTGTCTCACACACATACACACATATGCATTAGGTTTTTAACTGTTTAACTTACATTTGTCGATCTAATTTGTTTTACTTACTTTTGTAAACTACTTTGACTTACATTATAAATGAACACACACACACACAAGTCTGTTTATAATCAAAATTCCAGGAACAATAGCGATGGAATTATGAAGAGCTCAGTAAGCAAGATGATATATTATCATCAGCAGGGAAGAGTATGGTAAAATCATAGCACCCCATCGCTGGACCCGAACTCCATCATGTAGTGGAGGTTAATGCCGATCCGTTTCATAGCGCCCCATCGCTGGACCTCATCGATGAGGCTCTTGGAGTACGACTCCAACAGTTTCTTCGCCGCCATTTTAGCTAAAGTAGAGAGCCAACATTGTTGACTGAAATTTTCAACATTGAAAATATCACAACTGTGAATCGTTTGATGGCAGTTCAATGTAGTGAATCAATTTTGAACACTGAAATATAACATTATTTGAACGCAGTGAATCAATTTTAAACACTGAATCGTTTAATGGAAGCCATGAATTTTGGTTGTCTCTCTTTATAATCTTGAGTAGGTTAAATTAATAGTGATAGATTCTATTGTTGTTCAAACGATGCCTTTCCTTTATTTTTTTGTGTTACTGGCCTATTTAAAGATCTATTTTTAAAAATTTTAAATTTTTTTAAAACTCTCTTTATAATCTTGAGTAGGTTAAATTCTATTGTTCTTATTTTTCCTTTTCGCAGAATAAACTTTCATCAAGTATATGTGTAATATTTTGAGTAGAAAACAATGTACGGATATGCATAAATAATAGTATTAAGGTCATTCAGATTTTATTTGTTTCGATCATTAATTCCACATGTCATTTCTAATTGGCCTCTTCAAAGACTCAAATGTTATATATGTTAAAATTACTTTCATTTATATATTATTTATTCGAACTTTAAGTTTTATTCTTATACATTTCTTGATTTATGTTTTGTGATTTTAGATATAATCTTTAGGTTTATTTGGGGATTCGATTTTCTCAAAGGGAGTACAACTTTTCCTAAAAGATGAGACTCGAAACAAAATTTTGGATTTTTATTTCGGAGTCAAATCTTCTTGACTAATGACAAATGATTTTTATTTCGAACTCCAGCAGCAGGATTGCGGTCCAACTGATGAATAACAGCATCCTCAACCCATGGTTGATTATAGAAGACTAATCACCTCCAGCAGGGGCTACTACTATAGGAGCATGATTGTGGCTGCTACACGGGGTGCTACTATAGAAGCAGAAACCCTCCTTGGTAATTTGTTGTGGTGGATTTGGTAATGGTCGTGGCTGCTACATAGGGGCTGCTAAAAAACAAATGGCGCCTCTTTAAATGATATTATCTATGGCTCACTCCTTGCATTTCTACCTAAAAAACAAATGGCGCCTCTCTTTCCATAGATAGTGTCTTAGATTGCATCCAATAGTCAGTTCTGCATATGATCTTTCAACTCGAGACAGGAAACAATATGGCGCCTCATTTTCCAAGAAGACATTTGAATTTGTTCTGGGCATGCTCTTTATATCATAAAAAATCTGAGGGATCTTATCAAAGTCACCAATTTGTTCACAATTACCTGAATAGAAAACAGTGAATTTAGAATTATAATTTTTCTTAATGTTTTTTCCCTTTTTCCAGGCCGGTTGGAGCTTCAATGATCCTTCATTCTTCCATATTCGAAAGAGAACTCTCTCTCCTGAATAAACTAATGTCCATATCTAGCAGCAGGTTTAGTGTGGAACTTATGTTTATTTCAAACTTATGATATCTATTATATAAAAGAGGCATGGTATGTGCAGGTTTAGTGATGAAAACTTATTATATGTTTTATATAAAAGAGGCATGAAGAGGATTATATAAAAGAGGCATGGTATGTGCAGACTAAACTTATCATATGTTTTTTGGTGAATGTCTAATTCAATTACTTCCAATTTTGTGGTACCAATATGGTTCGTGTGCTTTTTACAACTATGAGTTTTTTACAGTAATTTAGTTCATTATTTGATTCATATCGTACCGGAACATAGGAGGAAGCTACTTCAGTACATTTATTAATGTTCTGTTACATGACACATTCAATGTTAGACTACACGGATAAAGAGTCGGTCATTACCAAACTTTGTTGCTTAGAATGCTGAGTAACTCAAATGTGTTATGTTTTGCGTACTCAATGTTTTCAGTTGTTCTAATGATATGAATTGTCCCGCAGGTGACTCCATCGTGGGAACAAAGAATTGGCCAGTCAAATAATTCTTAATACCTAAACGATTGTCGTTGATGAGTGGTTGTCTAATTCCTCAGGACACCAGTCAGGATACCTATCAACCATAGAGGGAACCACCTAAGGAGTCGAACAGGTGCAGAGAGAGAAGAACTCACCCTCACAAGTACAATATAACGCAATGGTTGTTAGGCCTCCCAGCAGCCCATTCGATCCATTTTCAATGATGGCCATATGGAACCCCCGTCAAGGGAAGTACATATGTGCAAGTGAGTTTTTCCTTATGAAGATTTAAAGAAAAATGTGCAAGTGAGTTTTTCCTTTTTCCTTTTGAAGATTTAAAGAAAAATGTGCAAGTGATTTTTTATTTTACTTTTCATTTCAAATCAGTAAATGAACTACACTAGATACACTTGGTCAGTTCAGCCTCTTGCATTGGTTTGTTTGTAAAAGGGAAGAAACAAAAGCAACCCATGGCTGCCTCTGTTTGATATTTAACCGTGTTTTAGTTGAAGCCTGCTAAAACTTTTTTTTTATTTGTGCATTATTTTCTTCGGCACAAACCCATGTCTGCTGAAATAGGATGAATACATGAATTAAACTGGATGTTAGTTGCTTATTTGTGCATTATTTTCTCTGGCACACACCCATGTCTATTGCTTATTTGTACAATAGTTGCTTACCTTTTTTTGACAAGGAAAATTAGACAAATTGGTACTAACTTTGAATCAGATTTTGATGTCAGATATCTATCTTAGATGTCTGTCTTCTGCAGAAGGTTGGATTGTTTCTATATATTTTGGAACGCAAAGTGACTCAGCATTTTGATAAGGAAGTCTATGTTTCAGCTTTGGTGACTGAAGAATTCTATACAAAGAAGGAGCATTTTCTAGGATTTGGAAGATCTTTTGTCTTAAATTCAAAGGTTTTGCTGAGGGTAGGGTGTGATTTAGAAGCCAAAGACACTATAAGGGGGGACTTAAAGATTCCAAAGCATGTCAGTGGGTCAGAGCGCACTCTAATAGAAAAGTTGGCTTCCTTTGGGGCAACACGCAAAGGCCAGTTTTTTCATCACCAGGAGATTTTAATAAATCTGAAATGAATCATGCTTCAACCCATGGAAGCAAATGTGGTGCATATATGTGGAACTCAATCAAGGACTTACTGGGGTAAGTGACAATCTGGAAATAGGTTTGCATCAATGAACGTGGAGACCTCAGTATTCATTAAGTGTAGCAACCCAAGTCCTCGACTCATGAATTCTATTACGGTTGTTTTCATTTTGAGTCGTATATTTACTTTTGTTAGCAAGGCTCTCTTTTGTACTTTATAGACAATGATATTATACATTTTGAGTCGTATCTTTAATTTTTTGGAACTCAATCTAGGACTCATGAATTCTATAAGTTTTGTTGTTGATGTCCTTATTTCTTATACAGGGCGGATAATCCTATAAATAAAAGAAATTCTGCCCAAATTTTTTAAATTGTTTACGATTATTTATTTTATATAAAAACATTAGACTTAAATTATACATGACTTGATATTTTGAAAAAAATTCTTGGTTCCTTCAGTCAAAGGGCAATACGCTTAATTGTAGGATCTTCAATAGGCGGATGTCGGCTTGCTTACCCCCATATATGAAGAGTTTGCTCCCGTGTTTCGAACTCGAGTCCAATTATAGCTTTAGCGAGGGCACTTGCCATCGCATCAAGGCAAGACTTTATGCTTTTAAAATTATCAGCGTGCCTTCAGGCACGGGCATACCCTAGTGTATATATATATATATATATGTATATATATATATATATATATATATATATATATATATATATATATATATATATATATATGTATATATATATAGGCGTAGGCTCAAGTGAGGTCCTTAAATAAGGTCTTTAAATGAGGTCCATAATAAGACAAAAGTAATATCTTTAGCAATATTCTAATTTAGACCCCAATACCTTTAAATAACGATTTTGCATTTTAGGCCTAGACTTTAGAAATAAGAAACCCTTCGAATTCCGACCAAATCCCAATTCTGGTATCAGAGCCATAAGACGTTCCTTTTAGACATACGGTGAAAAGACTTTAATGCCCTTGGGATTTATCCCTCGCATTTATCAAGATATTTTTGGAACCCACTCAGACTACCAACCTATACCCATAACTGATTTAGACTCAGAAGGTTGTTTAACCACTCACATAGACGGTTGTTCACACACTGAACACATCCCAACTAAATACGTAGACTGTAGACAAGTCACTGCTAGTGATATTAATAGCATAATAGACCAAAATAAGTGTATACTCCTTATATTAAGACAATTAATAAAATACACTCAAACCTTAGAAACTGAGACCAAAAATATCTCTAAAAGATTATTAGACATAGATAATCAAATCCCAATAAACTTAGTACATGTGTTACAAGAAATAAATATTAAGACTAATCATATAGAAGTCCTTAACAAATACATTTTAGAAATTAAAACTTCAATTAAAAATCAAGACAATGAGTTAATTATACATACTAAAGAACAAGATAAGCTTATCCCTAGACTAGATAGTTATCTTCCAAATGGAGATAGTTAGATCAAAATGGAATGAGGTACCAAGAGACCTCTTCATTCAGACTTTATCAAAATTTTATCAAAGAATTTTAGAAAAGATAAATGATGATAGATTTTATTACAAGATAAATGAAAATGAGATTGCCAACGTGGCTAAAGCAACTAGACTTATATTAGAAAGATTAAATTTAATTTCTACATCCATAGCAGCTACCCAAGACTATAACAGTAGCTTTGTTAAAGACTTGCATTTAGACTTAAAAGCTAAGACATAAGGATTAACTACCTTCTACACAGACTTTGTTAAATTTCAACAAAATTTAGCAAATTACCTTAATAATAGGGAAAACCATAACCTATCCAAAATGGATAGTATTATTAATGAACTTAGACTAGACATGGCCCAAGTAGAATAAAAATACAAAGAAATTATAAATGGAATTAAAGCTGTATATAATAAACCATCCCAAGCAGAAATAGACTCTCCTTTTATTCTTACTCGGTTAGATAAAATTGAAAAGACTGTAGAAGCCATAGAAGTTAGAACTATGCAACAACAAGAAAAAGACAATGAAGTAAAAGACTATATTACTAATATAGGTAAAACCATTGTTAATTATCTAGCTAAACATAGTGAAGAAACTTCTGAGAAGACTAGAAAAGATAATAAGAATTTTAAAGAAGAAATCCTTAACCAAATAAAAAGACAAAAAGATTATTCAGATTTCTTATAAAGAATTGAAAAAAGACTTAAACAAAAACAGGTTGCCACCTGTAAATTTAGAGAAACCCCTCCCATAGAAACTAGAGAAAAGAATACCATAGGTAGACGAGTCATAAATGACGGATTAGATAAAACTAGTAAGATAGTTAGCTTTATCCCAAATATTGGACAGAGTAATCATATGCTTCAAAGACTTAAGGATTCATCCTCCAATGTTAGGACATGGTGGAAAGAAAGAAATTGCACCAATCCTCTCCAATGGAAAGAGTGGGTTGAAGTTGACTGGAAGATCGTTGAAGATTCCATTCATAATGGACAACTTCCAGCAGTTAGATACATAGACTTGTTTAAAGAAGGTGCCACTCCTAAGACTCCTAATTATAACATGACCTACCATTGTAGAAATCATGTGTTAGACAAATCTTATACTGAGCTTCAAGTATTTGACTCAGAATGGCCTAGAACTAGAGGAACTGATAGGAAGTTCCAATTCCTAACCTTTGGACTCTTTCAAGCAAGAATCCAAGGATTACATAGACCTCAGAATAATATTAACATATTATGTTGTTTAGTAGACAAAAGATGGAAAGATTTTGAGAAAAGCCTTATTGGGATAGCCCAATTAGAAATGTCAGACAATATAAGATACTTTAATGTCATTCTGGCATTTACAGTAACTGTAGACACAACTAAACATTTTAAGTTAATCTTATATGCTAGTGGCTATGAAGACTATATTATCCCATACGCTAACATATATATAGAATTCCAAAGCTATGTGAAGTTCTCCCAATTTCCTTATGAAGGAATGCAGTCGGGAATTCCTAGTGGTAGACTTAATGAAGAAATCTTAGTTAGAACCAATGTGTCAGACTATAATCATACTTACAGTATTAGGAATACTGGACCTATGAAAGAAAAAGATAAGACCCTCTGGAAATTGCCAGAATTTTAAGAAACTAAGACTATACAAAATAAACCTTTGTTTATTAATCAAGACGACGTCACTGGAAATGTTACCATCCAGTTTGGTCCTCCTAAGATTGTTAATAAGAATATCTAGACCGAAGAAATTAGATTTATGAATATGGGAGAAGCCATAATCAATGATCCTACAGAAGGAGAATGTAGTAGTAAGACTAGTGCTAGTTTACTAAGACAAGCCCCGATAATTAGACCTAAAAGATCATTTGAATAAAAAGACTTAGTTAAAGAAAAATCTAGGATCCAAAACTTTGGACATGAACCCTCAGAATTAGATATGAAGACATTTAAAGATAACCTTAAGAAAAGTCATTATGTTAGGTTTCAAGAAAGAGAAAGATTTAATATGATAGCCCAAGACCGCATATTAAAATTAAAAGAATCTAAGAATACTAAAGAACTTCTTAGAAACTTAAGACTAATAAAAAAAGGAGAACAGAGATTAATGCCACCTACACAAGTAGAACCTAGTAAACAAGAGATAAGAAGTAGTAGTAGACGAATATGAATAAATATTCCTATATACTTAAGCACCGTAGTAAAGACTAAACCTGATTATATAAAAGATGCTCTCCTAGACCTTTTAGTAAACCAATAGGAATAAATATTCCTATATACTTAAGCACCGTGGTAAAGACTAAACCTGATTATATAAAAGACTTTCCAACTAGTGACAAGAGTTTCACTCCTGTTAAGACAATGACAAGCCAAGCCAAGCCATAAATCTAGTAGGTATATACCTTAACCTAGACAATGTGCAAGATAGGAAGAAATACTTAGATGAATGGCGTAATCAGATGAACATGTGTTTTGCATCTAATGAACAATGGGATGCAAGTTCATGTAAGCAGTACGCTGAGCAATCCATTAGAGGTATTGCAAAAGATTACTTAAATAATTTAAGAAAGGATACATATGAAGACTCCTTAGCTAAGATTGAGAAGATGAAGGAAAACCTAAAAGAAAGATCAATTGAAGAATATATTCAATTGTTCACTTCAGAATTCATTAGAGCTGGACATCTAGCTCAGATCAATGAACAAGACCTAGCAAAAACTAAGTTAGCCCTCCTTAGCATTTGCAAATTAGATAAGATAAATGAATATAGCAATAATTACGAGCAACTATATTACCAAATTAAAGAATTTAAAGAGACCTTAAAAGATGAATACTTTAAAAAGATACCAGCCATAGGAAAAATCCTAATTAATGAATATAGGAATTGGCCAGGTGTAGCTTGAGTTAAGAATAACTCCCTTGGTGAAAGAATCAATTTCGCCAAAGACTATATCATATCTAAGAGACGTGATATAACTCAAGAAAAGTTGATAGAAGAAACTTTCAAGCAGATCCCTCCAATCAAAGACGAAAGAGACATCGCTCCAATCCAATGGGGACGTGGAAGTGAATCTAAGAAATTCAAAAAGAAATTAGAATGGAAACATAGAGAGTTTAAGACTAGACCTTTAGGATTGCCAAAGAAGTATAAATTTAGACAATCTACTACCTTTAGGGAAAAGAATCCTAAGAATAAGAAAAATAGATTTAACCAAAGAAAATACTTTAAGAAGAATACTAGTAAGTATAAGAAGGTTACTAATTATAGGAAAGAAAAAGATATAGCTCAATCTAAGACTGCCACCAAAGAATGTTGGACTTGCGGCAAAGAAGGACACTTTGCTAAAGACTGCCCTCATAAGAAAGATAAAGAAAGTATTAAGATTATTAATACAATATTAGACTTTGAAGATCAAGAAGAATTAGATATCTTATATGCTATAGAAATATCAAACATAGAAGATGATGATAATACTAGTATCTATAGTGCATATATAGACAGTGATTCGGAAGACTATAGTGATAATGATGATTATGAAGACTCTCAGGATACCCTAGACTTATATATGATGCAGACTAATCAAGGCGATCTAGATGATGAATATATAGACTTTGAAGAGGCTTGGTATAAGTGTATATTAAGCCCCTTTTTAAAGAAAAGATGGACAGTTAGTAATCCTGAATTACTAACCTATATACCTAGATGTTATTTTGATGAAAGACATTATTGTACATTTGAAATGAAATGTAGTAAGAAAGACTTTAGATGCGTAGAATGTTTTGAGACTATACAAACAGAAATATTTATGGCCTGTATTATTTGTCAATTACACTACCATGAAGACTATTGGAGAACTAGATTTAGAGCAATTTATACTAGCCAATATGACGCTCAAATAGACTTAGATACTAAAACATATTATCAAGACATTGATAAAAATATAGCTAAAAGATTACAAGAAAATGAAGACTTCAAAGGAAAGGGAATTTCCTATGATTTAGAAGAATATCATTTTGATAGTAGTTCAGAAGACCAAATACCCTTAGATTTTATAGATAAACCTCAGAAAGGAATATCTATTTTAGAAAAGAATAATTTAGGAATTTCTACTAAACCACATGCTTGTTTTGTAGAATTATTTGTTCAACATAAAGACTATCCTAAAAGACTTTCATCTTTTATAGATACAGGGTGCTTTCAGAGTATTTGCAAGGCTAATGCCTTCCCTGAAGACTATTTTTTAGAAAGTACTCAAGAAATCTATGGTAAAGTTGCTATTGGAGATCCATTTACCTTATATTTCCAGACTATTCCTATTTATTTTAAATTAAAAAATCGGACCAACAAAACCGTTAATCATCGGTTTTGGATAATTGACCCTCGTCCTAGTTTCACAGGAAACATTATTTTATGACAAGACTTTATTAGTAAATATCATCCTTATACTCAGTATAATGATAAGATATTAATTAGATATCAAGAGGAATTTAATATTAAAGCCCCTCTAATTGATCATAAGACTGCCTTTGACCTTATGCAGGTCAAACCAAATTATAGACCCCTTAAACATCAGAGTTCTTCAGCTGGGCATGGTGGACCTAGACCTACAACCCAACAAGAAGCCTTAGATATCACTAAACCCTTACAAAAAGAATGTAAGTGTCCAGACCAAAAGTGTTATAAGCAAATAGCGCTTACACAATAAGACATTTTAGATCAAGCCCATCAGACCTTATTACAGGTTCAAGCTATATCCAAACAGAAGAAAATGGATATAGAAGTAGAAAAGTAAAAGATTAGGCAACTATCAACGCCTACTTTAGGAGAAAATCCCATCGCTAAGTGGGATAAAGACCAAAGCTATTGCGAAATTATCCCTATTAACCCAGATGCCACTATTAATAGTGGAACCTATAAGAAAGGATACTCACAAGAAGATAGGAAAAAATTTAAGAAAGACATAGATGAAATGCTTAAATTAGGCATTATTAGAGAAAGTAAAAGTAGACATAATAGCTTAGCCTTCTATGTTCAAAATGAATCTGAACGTAAAAGAGGAAAAAGACGAATGGTTATAGATTATAGGCAATTAAATAAGAATTGTGAATTTGATTCTTATAAGATACCAGACAAGAATAATTTGATTAATTTAATTGAAGACATAATTATATTCAGTAAGTTTGATTGCAAATCAGGCTTCTGGCAAATTAAGATGCATCCAGACAGTATTACTTGGACAGCCTTTAGTGTGCCCCAAGGAAAATACGAATGGCTAGTCATGCCATTTGGATACTTGAATGCTCCTCAAGTTTTTCAAAGAAGAATGGATAATATATTTAGACCTTATTCAGAATTTTGTCTTGTTTACATAAATGATATTCTTGTAGCAACTAAGACTGAGATAGAGCATGTAGAACATCTTAAAAAGATTATTTTAAAATTAGATAAACATGGTATTGTTATTTTCGAAAGGAAAATGAAATTATTTCAGACTGAGATAGAATTTGTGGGAATGCATATTAATAAAGGAAAATTATCCTTGGCAGAACACATAACCAAAAAGATTCTTGAGTTTCCAGACCAACTCAAAGATAGAAAACAATTACAATCATTTTTAGGATTACTTAATTCTGCTGCAGACTTTATTAAAGATCTTGCTTCAAAAAGACAAAGCTTAACATCCAAATTAAAAGGAACAGACAAAACCAATCCCTTTTATTGGACTAAAGATGATTTTGAAGTAATAAGACAAATTAAAGATGCAGTCAAGAACATTCCTTTACTTGAACTGCCTAATGCAGAAGACCATTTTATAGTAGAAACAGATGCCTCTGATAAACAATGGGGAGCAGTATACTTTGCCATTGATCATCAGACAAAAAAGAAGAATCTTTGTAGACATAGTTCTGGAACCTTTACGGACCCAGAAACAAGATACACTGCCCATGAAAAAGAAGTTTTAGCCATTGTAAGGGCAATAGAAAAATATATATTGTTTCTTAGACCTAAGCATTTTACTGTTTATACTGACTCTTCTTATGCAGTAAAATTCATAGATTTAGACTTGTCCAAATCAAGGACTAATAGATTAATTAGATGACAACAATTGCTTAATGGTTATGAATTTTCTGTTATACATATTAAGGGAAGTAAAAATACCATTCCAGACATTATATCAAGAGAGCCAATATTTGCTAACACTAATATAATTTCATGTTTTATGTTGCAAACAGAAGACCTAGAAGACATGAGTTCCTCTGGAACAAATAAACTGAACAGGAAAGACGTTGCAGACTATCTTAGACGCGTAAGACCAAATGTTGGTGTAACGCAAAGACCAACTCATATTCAAGACTCTCAAGAAAGACCAATCCTAGAGAACTTTGATGATATCTTAGTTCCTCCTAGAAAATCTAGACAAGAGATTATTGATCAAAATAGACTCATTGGGAAAATGTACTTTCCCCAATATAGACCCGATCAAAGATATCCAGACTTGATCAAATTTAGAATAGAATTTTCAGAAGACGAAAATACCCTTATAGACGCCATATGGTGGAATGTAAAGAATAGACTATGGATCGAGTTCAAACAAAATTTGGTAGCCATTTCCAGATTCATGAGGACTCAAAGACTTGCAGTTACCCAGCTCAGTGGTACTGATGTGCCTAGACCTCAGACTCAGACTTATGCTCAGACCCTTGGAGAAACCTCCAAAACTAGACCTACAGATTTTTGTTATCAGAAAAAGACTTTTAAGACTAAGATTGTTATACCGTTTGGTCATAATAATCTCCCATTATCAGCAGACTTTAAAAAAGAATCTAATAACATTATTGATCATTTTAATATGTTATTATCAGAAATAAATGGATATGCCTTAATAATTAAGGGTTTCTTCAAAGACGTTCCAAAAATATATCTTTTTGGAAAATCATAAATGGCTCATATAACTCTTGCAGATCACGTGTTCATTGGACTCGTCTAGATAAAAGATATTGAAGACTCTATTGCTCTTGGAAAAATAGTCCATGAGTATGTTAAGAAGGTAGAAGACTTCCTTCCTCTTTTTGCTAGAATCTACCAGATTGCTCCAAGTTCCTGTAGAGGAATGAGAGTCGAAGAATTTAGACTTATTAGATTTTCCAGTTATATATTCGAAGACATTGAGATTCTATCAGAAGACGAGACTAAAGACTTAATTGTTGATAAATCCAAGCTCCAGATTGCTCAAGCCATGGAGACTATAGAAATCATGGAGTTATTAACAGGAGAAGATAGGTGGCACACTGCCTACCACAAAGAAGACCTGATAATCCAAGCTGATGAGCCATTCAACGGAAGGCTCAAGAAAGAATTCAAAGAAATGGTAGAAATAGCTTTGCCAGCTAGCCTTAGAACTGTAGGCCTCATTGATAAATTTTTCAACAATGCCCTACCAGACCAAGACAAGGAAGAAGAAGACACAAATGAGACAAAGATGGGCCCCTCAGTGGTGGATGAATTATTAAAGACGAAAGAATCATTTGCCTAGACCATGCTTTCCATAAAGCAAAAGGATGCCTGCCCCACATGGGCCACCAGACTGATGAAAAAGATGAAGACTTTGTTTGATGCTCTTGCATTATTACAAAACGACAAGACTCATGATGAAGACTTGGCACGCCTTTCTTTTCATAAAGAAAGAGGTTCCCCCAAATTATCAAAAGACGATAAAAGCCTGTAGACCCAGCTGTTAAGATTCTGAAGACAATGTTTATTTAATAATTTATGCTTTCAACCGGATTTCTTTTGATAACCGGTTACCAGTCATTTTGTAGTGCCCTTGATCTATAAAAGGTAGCATCCATTAGTGTTAGAGGCATCAGGGAAAAAAGAGTGAGAGATTGCTAGACTTTCAGTGTTAGAGAGAGTGTATGCTTGTAATAAGTAATATGTATATGAGTGAGTAAACCTCTCATAGTTAGGGGAAGGGGAGAGTTGTATTTACTTATGCTATGCAATAAAAGTGTTTTCTTTTCCAGAAATCTCTTATGTTAAGTTGTTATTATTTTCCAAATTGTCTCCAACTTTCTGTTCATAGAGGACTATTGTGTGGAACCTCTGGTGTAGCACACAAAGTGTTATACTGGTGAACCGCCGTCAGGTGTCGATTAGCCGTGAGCCGTTAGCCAGGTGGGCGTTAGGCGTGAAGGCGTACAGGCAGGAAACGGGTCAACCGTCAAAGTAGTGGATTGAGGTGCGACACATAAAGAGAGAGTTGTAGGAGGCCGAGACCGGAGAAGAATAGTGATAAGGCTGAAGAGAAAAAGGGAAGAAGATAAAGATATTGCAGACCAGAAGGAAGGTATAACTCAAACCATACCCTTAACTATTTTTACATATTATTTCTTTAAGAAAATCTTATATGAGCTCACAAATCACTAAAGACTTCTTAGAATTTGTTAATCAAACAAATTTAGACTTAACTAGAGAAATTCAAGACTGGACTCTTACAGACCCTAAAGATAAAGAACTAATAGAATCTGCTTTAGTATACGCAGGTGGTACTTTTAAATATATAGACCAGATCATTGAGTGGTTAGGAAGAGAAGTACCTAGAATAGAAATAATTAGAACAGGAATCCGAGATCTCTTTAGACAAAAATTAAGAACTGAAGATTTTGCAGAAGAATTATCAAGACCTGAAAAATATCAAGAATACACTAGGATACTATAAGACAGCATAGACGTATTAAAATTCATTAGACGAAAAAGATTAGCTGAAACAAAGGCTATTTTAATTAGAGCCGGAGGAATCCGCCCTCTCATTAAAAACGTAGAAACAGCTGCCCCTAGGACATACCGAAGATTTTTATCATCTTATGGTGATAATGATTTAGACGAATTTATAGATAACGATATAATTGATATCATTAATCAAATATATAAATAAACTAGACAGATAAACCCACGATACCGTATAAGGTATTTAAGACTAGAATATTTTCCATCAAAACCGCTTTCAATTTCTAGACTCTCTGAAGAAATTATTTATATAGATAATCAGTGCTATTCAGAACTTCAATACGATAGTGACGGAAGGAGCCTGAGAAGTAGCAGTAGCAGTAGTCCTGAAACTTCTACAAAACCCGCACTTCTCATATTTTGCATACAACTCGTTCTGACGGAGTGTCTGCAAAACCTGCCTCAAATGTTTGGCGTGCTCCTCCTCTGTCTGGGAGTAAACCAGAATATCATCAATGAAGACAATGACAAACTGGTCTAGGAAATACCTAAACACTCTATTCATCAAGTCCATAAACACTGCTGGAGCGTTGGTCAAGCCGAAAGGCATAACCCGAAACTCATAAGAACCATATCTCGACAAGAACGCAGTCTTCGAGACATCCTCCTCCCTGATACGCAACTGATGGTATCCCGATCTCAAATCAATCTTCGAGAAGAAAGAAGCTCCTCTCAACTGGTCGAATAAGTCATCGATTCGAGGCAACGGATACTTATTCCGTATCGTGACCTTATTCAACTCTCGGTAGTCCACACACAATCTCAGTGAACCGTCCCTCTTCTTCACAAACAGAACTGGAGCGCCCCAAGGTGAGGTACTCCTGCGAATAAAGCCCTGACCTAGCAGCTGCTCTATCTGATCCCGTAACTCCCTCATCTCAGCTGGAGCCATACGGTACGGTGCACGTGCTATAGGTCTCGTACCCGGTAGCAAATTTATAACGAAGTCTATCTCTCGACTGGGTGGTAAGCCTGGTATGTCCTGAAACACATCCGAGTACTCCCTGACAACCGGGATCGAATCTAAAGGAATAACAACCTCCTTAGAGGTATCCTCCTCTATGTAATACAGATGAGCGGTCGATCCTCCCTCTGGGCGAGGCATCGCCACTATAAACATCTCTTGCCCCGGAATGGCAAAAACAATGCTCCCGCTGAAGCAATCAATCATGGCCCTATATGCTACGAGCCAATCCATACCAATGATCACATCATGAACATGCATGTCTAACACTAACATGTCTGCAGGAAATACCAAACCACCGATCTCTACACCCACTCCCCGGCATATAAAGAAAATAAGTGACCCACTCCCCAATGGTGAGTCGACACACGTCACTGTGCTCTCTGCCATAGCTAACAATCCTAAAGCTTTCGCGAAGTGTGTAGCTATAAAATAATGTGTAGCACCCGTATCAAATAACACCCGACCCATAGTGCCATGGATAGGAAACGTACCCTCGATCGCGGGCGGTGCCTGTGGAACTGCAGCCTGGTGAACGTTGTAGACACGTCCATACTGTAGCTGCCCCTGCTGAACTGGGACTGCTGGAATGGGTGGCAATGCTGCCATCTGTGGCGGTGCGGGAAGAGCGGCGGGAAACATAGGTCTCTGTGGCTCCTGGCGAGCACCCTGCTGCTGCTGCTGTGGGGCCCTGCCCCTATCAGGACAATCCTGCTTCTTATGGCCAGTCTTGCCATAAACAAAGCACTTCCCTGGGAAGTTCCCTCCCCTCTGCCCCTGCTGTCCCCGGCCCTGGTGGCCATTACCATTCCTCCCTTGGCCCTGCTGGCCCTGATGAAACTGCTGCCCATTCTGTCCCTGTTGGCCCTGATGGCCATTTGGACCCTGATGGCCCTGACGAAAACCTCCCTGTCCCTGCCTGTAGTTCCCTGACCGGAACCTCTTATTATCCCCCTGCTGGGAGCCCTGCTCATTCTGTCTCTGCCCCTGACCCGATTATGCCCCGCTGGCACCATGCCCTCCGGTCTTGCCCTGATGGCTAGACTCCCCCGACCGCTTGCCCTCGGCCATATGAAAACGGTGGTCTTGGCAGTGCAACAATGCAGCGTTAACCACATCAGAATACGTGGCCAATGATAGGTTCCCTAGAAGATGCTGACGGATCCTCCAATTCAACCCGTCGGTGAACTTCTCAATCTTCTTCTTCTCTGTTGGAATCTCGTCTGGAACGATATTCAACAGGTTAGTGAGCTCGGCCTCATACTCGGCCACTATCTTGCCTTCCTGCCTTAGACTCATCAACTTCCTCCTCATCTCCGTGTGAACAGCTGACGGAAAGTACTTGCGGTCGAACCGCACCCAGAACTCCTGAATCGTGAGAGTATCCCTCTCCTCCGCGGTGGTAATGGACTCCCACCACTGTAGCGCAGATCCAACTAGCTTGAAAGTATCTAGCACCTGCTTCTGAGCATCAGTGGACTCATGCATCCTCAAATGTCTCTGTATATCCTTCCTCCATTGGCTCGAGACTACTACATCTGAGCTACCTGCAAACTCTGGCGGATGCGCTTTCTAAAAAGCGTCACGTACACGTTCCCAAGCAGACGGGAATGCATTAACCTGTACTGGCGCGGCAACCGACGCCTGAGGTGGTGCCTGCTGAATCACGGCAATCGCGGCATTTACCGCTTGGGCTACTATAGCAGCAACCTCAGCGGCGTTCATCATGCCCTAAACTGGAGCGGGCTGGGGTTCGGGCGTTGCATCCCTGGGAACTCGTCGTGCACGTCGTGGAGGCATCTGAAATAAGAACAAAGTTTATAAGTTCACAGTTATAAACTTAATAAAGATGAAGAATGAAGCATACACAAAAAGAGTACAACAGTCCTAAAATATAGGGCTCTATATCAAAGAAACTTAGCGGAAACATAATAGCCGTACAGATCCTAAAGGACACTAGAACCTGATGCTCTGATACCACCTGTGACACCCCGACTAATTAAATACCGGGTAGCTACTCCTTTATTAAATTAATTCAAAATGCCAAGTTGGCTCAGTTAATAGCATCACTGTCGAAAACATTTTATTATTACTAACCACCTAGTATTTAAAAAGTAAGCTACCAAATTTTAATTTAAGTCTGATTAACATACAACAAGTGAAATGAAGAAATAAATAACACCATTCACCATACTGAAGTAAAACGAATAACCAACACAATAGAGTAAATAAAGTCTGGAGGAAAACTCCTCACTACAATCCCACAACTGATAAGTAAAACGAATACTGAAACAATACATGCTAAAGTCTGAAAACTGAAATGTAAAAGATGCTCCAAATAGAAATGGGCAACATGCCCTACAACTGATAGATAGTGACTCTGGAATCCAAAAGATAGAAGCGTCTATAAGCAAATCCCTGTAGCTTCCACAAACAGCTACAGCTCGTCACCTGAATGAGTATCCTATGCTTGGTGTCCTTGTGGATGGGCACCTAAAATGGTTTTACAATAAAAGATTTGAAAAGCAAACGGGTCAGAGCCCGAATGTGGAGTTATATTTTAAAAACCTGCAAGTGCTTTAAAAACATTTAAAACATTAAATGCAAAGTACATGTTAGGACGTGCACTCACTTTATTTTCTCACCTCTCGTCTAACTGTGCACTCTTAACGCAAGTACCCATCTATAACTACCCATACCACTAGCTAAGTGACAACATAACTAGCTAGAATGCCAAAGGTCCTACCCATAATACTTGGTTCCATTAACATAATAACGCTCGTAATTAAATAGGGGTTTAACGTAAACTCAGATACTCAATATGCAATATATATAACTATCAGTTAACTCGTTATATTTCTCGAAACAATACCGTAATATATTTACAACATTAACATGAGGATTCTCATTAATTAAATGTATATTAATCACATCGTAAATATACAATATAAGCACCCTGAGAACTAAGCTGTGGTGCACACATACTCTGCTATCCATACCGGTACATCACGTACATAAGGATTACATATTCCGAATCTCTCAGCAATAGTTCACCGATAACAACATCACAAATAATGGAGGCGAACACAGTCACCATCACGTGGGTTACGCACATACCTACGCTCCCACGATCAGCGGACTTATTAATATCCCAATAAGTCTTTCTATGACCTATGTTCATCAAGGTACCAGTCTATATCCCCCCCGTAGGCACACAAGGATTAGAGGGTCCTAAGCGAACGCAACCTCCCGTGATAGCAAGTATGGTAGGTATGTCATACACATAATCCATATACCAATACTAAGTAAACACACGTCTTAGTAATACCGTAGTTTAATCGTAGTACATATCGCATTCTCGTACTAACTTATAATTATCACAATTCATACTATTCCAGTTTGTAATTATACGCGCCATAATTATCTCACATCGTAGTAGACACTCACGTCTCAACCCAAACCGTCCATGTAATACACTCTCGTATGTAAATTCCTTCCCATAAATACCCAAATGTCCTAATTCTATCATTACTACATCTACGGAATGATATCTATATCCTCGAATAAGTTTACGGGACTCCAAAAATCAAAACAGTCCAAAAAGGACCAAACTGTCAACTCGTTAGAAGTCTCGTTCGAACGAGACTGTTCGAACGAGATTCCTCTGCCAACTCGTTAGAAGTCTCGTTCGAACGAGGCTGTTCGAACGAGGTTCCAGTTCGTTCGAACGAACTGTACCTTCTAACGATATCTCGTTCGAACGAGATATCGAACGAAATCCATTCTCGTTAGCAGCGACTGGTCAACTCGTTAGAAGCTCGTTCGAACGAGTTCGTTCGAACGACCTGGGTAGGGGCTTCTAACGAGATGCCAAATTCATCCCAGATTTTTCCCTTCCTCGTTTTTAACAATTTTAACACTTCTAATCTCATCCAAAGTTCATCCCAACAACGTTTTATGGTCTCTAAGTGATCCTAAACATATTCAAGTCAACTCCTAACATGTTTTCAAGGATTAAATCTCTTCAACATCAATTAACATACGAATTTCTACACTTTTCCCCAATTATCTCAAGAACATGAACCCTACCATTTTGAATCATGAATTAACCCCACAAAATCCGTTTTAATTTCTTTTCAATCATGTATATCATCAGTAAAAAACATCTATCTATCATTCTACATGCAATCCTTCTCAAATTTCTCAAGTTCTATGATCTAAACTACATGGGTTTTCATTATCTTTCAAGAACAATTGATATTCACCAATTTCTAACATGGAAAAGACATTCTCTGAAATTAAATGGAATAAAGTCACTTGCCTTGATTTGATTTCTGACTTTGGTGTAGGTTTGATGATGTTTTTCTACAGAATCTCCTCTCTCCAAGCTCCTTCTCCAGTGGTGGCTTAAGGTGGCTAGGGTTTGTTTTGGGGAAAGTTGTAAACCTAAAGATAACCTCCGTAGCTTAATGGTTTAATATGGGATGGTTAGTGGGCTTTGTGGGTTTAATCCACATCAGATTTACATCTCTAATTTTCGTCACTTTTAAATCCTAAAAATGTAAAATTACCAAAATACCCTTTAAGTTGCTGGTATGGCCTAAAAATACCCCGGGACCCAAACTATACCCCTGGCTAGTGTTTTCTGACTATCTCGACCCTTCCGGACGCGTTGGCGCACTCAAAATGACCATACGGTTTATAGATTTTAAATTCACTTTTATTATCAAAATATTATACCGTGACGCGGCGGTCCCACGCGTCTCAACAGAATTTCTAAAATGCCGTCTATCAATCTCACGACAAATTTTATAATACCAAGTTCACATATAATCATATATGCACATAATCAAATACCAACTCACATCTCGTAAGTATTTATAACCCGGATTAATTTCAAATTAATACGCATTTATTAATTAATCCCAAAAATAAATATAGTCAAAAGTACGGGGTATTACAGTTTATCAATGGGTATTTTTTTTTTGTTCAGCAGGTTTAGGATTATCAATGGGGATTCGTTATTATTGATTCCTTTTTTCCCCTGATTCGTTATATTTTCTTTAACTATACATAGATCCTATTGTGTTTTTCATGGGTGCTATAGGTAAGTTTTTCACGGGTGCTATAAGCAAAGATTTTGGGTGTTTCCATGTAAAGATATTTTGAACCTATTTTGGGTTTTTAATTTATGGTAATTATGAATTTATCTTTGAATTCATATTTGTATTCAAGATTCTTAGATATCACCGTCATTGACATTCATGGCCTTAAATCTTTCATTCACAATTCTAAGTGACTTTTGAAATTTATTAACTTTGGGTTATGAGTTTATGAGATTATTTTGTAAAAGTTTATTTTTCAATTTTTTTGCTGGATATTGAAGAAAAATGGACTTAAATCAAAGTCGTGAGTGGACTTATGTGGATTATTAAGTAGACATTTCGTATTCCTTTACTATGTAAACTATGCCTTAAATTCAACCACATTTTAAGGTAACCAAGTAATTTTTATTCGTTAATTATTTATTTTTTGAACAGTTGATGATTTAGTTTTTATACCATAGAAGCTCAAGAAGATTTGGTTGATTAATGTAGTTTGAAATTATTTTTAGAGTTGAAGAGATGTAAGGATATACATGTTTAAAAATAGTCACTTTTAGAATCCAAAATGTCCAAGTTAGGGTTTTTGTTCTAGATTTAGTTTTTTGTGCATAATTTTTATTGATATCTTTATAGAGAAAACTTAAGGTACATGAGGCATTTTGAGGACCACCTAAGGTAAAATCCTCATTTTGAATTTTGAGGGGCACGTGAGAAAACAACTACTCAATTGGGGTTGTGGGTTCTTGCATTGAAAAATGTTAGAGAAGCATGTTTGAACCAATGTTGCGACATCAAATGGTAAGTTTGTAACTGGGCACGTGTTTCAATCATATGTTGTATTTTTGTTTCCCCCGGTACTAAATCATATATTGGTACTGAATTCAGTAATCCTTACTCACCCTCAAAGGTCCCATGTAATTCTTAATCTAGAAATTGTTATTAATTTTGGTAATACAGTTGATTATAAATAATTTTGTTTCTTATTTGGTCTCAAATGGCTCTTTGCAAACTATGGGGAGTAGCATTATATTGGAACATGTGTTTATGTCGCAAATGATATCCCGGAATGCAAATTGGTACACTTCCTTTAGAATTATTGTTGAAATGGGTAGGTATTTATATCGAGCTTATTATCATCATTTTTAACTCATATATGTATTCCATTTTTGTCGATTTCAGGTTTTCTAGGGAGACATCATTTGGACGTACGCATTTGGGTTTCTAGAGCAAGTCATCGATTCTTCTGTCGTGTGTATCTTCTGAGAGCTCCACACTTCAGTTGCTAAATTCTATTTTTAGAAATATATCAGTAGATCACTTGAATAGGACTTCAAAGTTGTGGTTGGAATAAGTCTTATAATGTGGGTACTTGCAGCATTTCCCTACATGCAAGCGTTGTGTGGAACAATTGACCATCACTGTCGGTGGAGTTTTGGTTTTCATTACACCCATTTATGTTATTTAGGAGTTTTGACGTAAGGCGCGATTCTGTTGCTGGATCTAACTAACAGTAGATTTCCTCTCTCTTTTAAGTCCATCAATAGATGGGTGTATCCACATCGCGAGGGTTAGTTCTAATAACAAATCTCCTCTCTTGGTAAATTTATGTATGCTACAACAAGTTTTCAAGTCTTTGTGTGATTATCACGCAAAGAGAAGAAATGGTTGGTGTGGTTCCATGGTTGGAATCGCTTATCTTTACTTCCTCTTTGCTCGAAAATCATGTCAGTTGACAATGAGAAAGAGTTTAGGGAATACCATTTTGTGCTTCTCTTTCTTTCTATATAATTATCATCGTCTTCTTTCTTTCACTATAATTATCATTTTGTGTTTCTCTTGGAATCTTGCGTATATAATTTTCTCTTAGTTTGTATTTTTGTTTCTTTCATGTTTAAATCCAAAGTTACAATTTGCAAATGAGTTATTCAACTGTAGATCTTTTGTATTATGCCAGTTTTTGAGTTCATGCTATGCTTGCGGGTATGTGCGTACATAAATGACGGGGAATGGAATGGATAAAATATAACTTTGTCAACATTTCATTTCACAAACTCTACAATGATATTTAATTGCTGGGTTTTTGTATTAATGGATTGTTCTCAATTCATCGAGCCTTTGTTTATTAAATTTGCAAAAGACTATTCTCTAAAATATTATTCATTTTGAATAAGGTATGGCGTTATAACTTTTTGTTGTCAAAATTATAACGGATATGTAGTAGACATAAGAAAAGAAAGTGTTGGAGCGAAATGGGTACATGGATAGGACATACTATTTAACTTGGCCATAGACTATTCAATGGTGCAGATGTTTTTTATGGAATATCATGTCGAGTAGTTGCTTATTTTGTTTGATTCCCTTTTTATATATTTTCGACTATTCAACGATGCAGATGTTTTCTGTGTAGTCTACTGTTTGCCATTGATGGGCCAAGAAGTTACTATTGTGTGTTTGCCCTTAATGTTACATAAATGGTGATGGAAAGCTTAAAATTTCATTACTGCTGATGTTCCTTAACCTGGGACTCTAGCCTATGTTATCAAGGCATTTTTGCCTGTTATTGAATCATTCGATTTCGAGACAGACTTGAGGTATCACACACAAGGCCAAGCATTTTGCCAATTGGTATTTGACCATTGGGCTATAGTTCCTGGGGATCCCCTTGACAAGATCATAGTCCTACGAACATTGGAGCCTGCCCTAATTCAACACCTGGCTCGCGAGTTCATAGTGAAGACAAGGCGGCGAAAGGGTATGAGTGAAGATGTGAGCATTAACAAGTTCTTCGATGAGGCTGTGGTGGGTGGAGCTAGCCTAACAAGATGCTGATCTTCATCTGCAAATGAACTAAGCGTCAGCAGGTTATTACACATATTTCATGTTTTTATGAGTCACTTGAGTTTTCGTCCAGTGATAGAACTGTTCACTGTCACTTTAGGTAAGATTCATTTCTTCCGACTTTTTATTCCTGCATTATAACAGGTACTTTTTGTGTTATAAAATATTTTTTCTTGCAGAACATATGGCACTCCATAAGTCCTCGCTTTATTCTGATGCAAATGGAAGTACATATTCTTGATATATAGAACTCTGTTAATTAGTGCATTCATTTTTAATTTTGGTTTTATGGACATAGACATCCGGGGGTGAATGGGTCCGAATATAAGCATAGACACCCGAATGCCGAATGGGTCGGTAGAATGGGTCGGTAGAAGCATCTGAGCAGATGTCTCAGTCTCAAGCTATAATTAGTATTATGTTCAGGGGAGTTTGAGTTCGTAGTGATGGTTTGTCTTATCTATACTATTTCCATGTGATTTATGTATATTTTTTATTAGTATTTAGAAATAATCCATTCATTTTCAAAGTCAGTTTGTACACGGCACTATTTAAATGAATGCAAGTATTTTTTTTCATAAGAATCAGGTATTACACGTACACTTGGGAACATCTCATCATTGTACACCCTTGGAATTTATTTTAAAAGCAAGTAGTGTGTCAATGAACAAGTCGATGTCTTTATTTCACCATACACTTTACACTTATTTTGTATCGCGTGTTTTTATGATTTGCAAAGGTCTCACCCCACGCATACTTTTATTTTTTCATTGCAATTGTATTCAATCAGTTCACGCAAACATATTAGGTTTTATTTAACCTTCCAAGTCTAGATGTATCAAGTGAGTTTGTAAATCTCAATTTTTGTATATACCTGACTTTAATATTCTCCTGAGTATTTCTCTATTTTGTGTTAGGTTCATATAGTTGTTTAACATAATCTATGCATAGCTCTAAAAGTCACCTTTCTAGGTCCTTCATAAATGAATGTGCAAGTGAGGATTCTGAGTGTGTGTTTATGTGTGTGCCACATGCCTGATATATGGTGATTTATTATTTTCATTTTTTAGAGTAGTATTGTGGGTTTGTAGCTTTTAGAGTAGTATTGTGGGTTTGTTAAAAGGTTGTGGTTCATTTTTGGTTTGTTATTCTTCAAGTTTATATATTGATTTATTCCTTTATTTGGTTCAGTGTTTAAAAGTAAGATAGAGATACCCCAATGGGTTCGGTTTTTGGAAGGGATGGGCAAAAAACAGAGAAGATAAAGCCCACTAGACAGGTTCCATTCTTTTTTATTTTTTTATAGAGGAGGTAGCAAGATCCGATTCTTCTTATGGGGTATTATTTTACTTTTTATACCATGAAATATTGAGGGGTTTGACTTAGGATATCATGTTTTGGGGCAAATACAGGGCATCCTTATCACCAAATATTACTTTTTTCAGTTTGTGTTCATTTCTATAAAGAAAATTTAAATGATCAACTAAAATCCAATAATATGCTTCCGTATTATTTGAATATGAAAGGTTTATTTATATTCAAATGCATAAACATTGTGTCTTTCTATGTGAGTTTTTAACTAACAAAGAATTTATGGTGGTCTTCTTAGGATCGTTGTACGATTCACTGCCAAGAACCTAACTAGACCATATATTCATGAGGTGAAATTGGATGTATTTTACAACATTATTAATGAAACCTCTCTATCCCTCTTATATTTTTTTCAACTCCTTAAATAAACCTTTATGTTCCCCTTTTATTAATGAAACCCCTCTGTATTTAACTATGGGTTTATTAAAGCTCTATGTTTAAGATTGATGCTACAGATTTAAGTGTTAACTGATATGCACTTTTCACTATGTTTTATTGAAATAACAACTTTGCAAAAGGTGATTAAGACTCAAATGTCTAGGGGTGTAGAACTTAGGTGATTTCTTTGCATTTTTCAGAGTGTCAACTTAAACATAAGTAGGCAATAGAGGAGGGATTGGGATTGGTTGCGCATGTCTAGGGAGTGCTTTTGATGGCACGTCCTCCTTGGATGTCTTTAGTTGCAGTTCATTTATTATGCTCAACTTAAATCAATAATTAATTTCTAAACTGGAAGAAATGAGTTGCATATCAATTATTACGCTCAAGTTAAATTAGCTTCAGTTCAGTTCAATACATAGATGTTCCTTCCAGCTCAAGTTAAAGTATATGTGATTGCCTTTAACATGAACTCCAACTCAAAAGCATTGGCATGTTTGGAGAAGTTGCAGTTGTTACAACCACACAAATTGGCAGTCCTTTTTATAATTGCACGAAGATTCTTATTGCGTGACCAGTAAACAAACTTCAACATAACTTCGTCAAGTATACCAATTTATAATGAGTCTTTGACGTTTTAAGGATAGCTGTTGGGTTTAATATTCTTAGGCTTAGGCATCTTCTGCTCCTTATTCTTGCGAGCTCGACCTACTTTTGATCTACATATAACAGATTCACTAGAAGATATGGTACCCTCAATATCTTTATGGTTTGGACCCACTGTTTTGACATTACCATCGATTTTCACCTCTGGTGGTGGTGTTTGTGTTCGTGACTTTTTGTACATTTCACAGTGTCCAGGCCATATTAATTGGTAGTAATAAAAATTCAACCCTTTAACCTCACACATCCCTTTTCAATTTTCAATGGCTTGAGTTTTACCACAATGCTCTAAAGGCCTCAGCATATTTTAGTAGTGATTAACACAACTTCCATCCAATTTTCATGCTTGAAGAGCCATGGATGTTGACATCTGTATTTTTCTTTTTATTCACTGCTTCCATAGCTTACATGCTCATGAATATATCAATACTGAAGTGAAGGGAGAATATTTTCTGGATTTTAAAAGGTACACAAGTCTAACATCACGATGTTGGTAAACTTTTCCTCTTCTATCTGTAGTTACATTGGTTATTGTACGTTGCTTTAACTTGAGTTGCATATGTGGGGGAGATAAACACATACTTGATCATTTACAAGAAGCAAAACTCTCACGTTAAATATACAAGACATGATTTGTCCAATTCGTTCCTCTTTCATATCATTTCATTGTTGCATTTTCGAAGAGAGACAAAATGCCTTGCCACCGAAACACAGTGTATCACCTTCGATGGCGCTTTATAACCACCTTAGTATTCGAGTGTCTAGAAGTAGCATGAGAATTCAGAAACTTATTTTGTTCTTCGGAGGCACAACTTTGGGAGAAGAAATGGTGAAGTCTTTTGGATTCAGCACCTAATTCAACATCTTATTTTGCAAGTGTTTGCAGCAGGAGAAACTGTGCAAACATTCCAAACATCGCTTACTATTTTAGATCTAACCAATATAAGTATTACTATTTATGGTAAAGTCTTTCTTTTTAAAAACATATGCATTAGCCATTACAAATAATATTTATCGATTTTTGACGGTGTTTGATTGTAATACGTATTGATGTGTTTTTTATATTGCTCTCGATATACAACTTGCTATCTATATTGATATACATCTTGCTTTCGATTTGCAATAGCTTAATCTTTAAGCACATAAAAAACACTACAAGGTGAAAACCACAATTTTTCAATATTGAATATTATAGGCTATTCGTTTTTTACTGTCATAAGCAGCCCGTTTTGTTTCTACTGCGCAGAAGTTCATTGATTATTTTCTCTTCCTATAGTTTGTAGGCAACTATTGAACATTATAGTCTATATGTGTTTTGTGTTTGGTAAGTGTTAAATATTTATCATTTATCTTTTCAGTTGCCTAACTCATGTATATATTTTTCTAGAACTCATTTACATTTGCAGGGGTGATCACCACGGTGGGAAATTATGGCCATACTACATTACTTTTCAAGTTGTATGACTTGCCGCTAAAATGGTTCTTGGGTTCGATATTAGTTTTGATTTTCATGTGATTTTGTTCCATTATGTTTTCATTTTTCAGGTTTGATCGATAATCAACCAAGCCTCTCTGATTTTTCAGGTTCTAATCAACCAACCTACATCCCCTGCCTTGATATAGGCTCTAAGTTATTTCATTTCTCAAGACTGTTTTGAGCATTATGAAACAGTTAATTATGCCTATGTTTTCACCTAGCGAAGAGATGAATTAGCTTTCCGCTGTTGATTCTTACCAGACCATTAAGCAACATCCATCATAACATGTCGCATAATCCTCACAACCTCAATGTATGGTAATCACATTGATGTTTTTTTTATATTTAACACAGTAGCAGTCTTAGTCACTACACCAAAACTGGCGATTGGTCACGGCCAAAATCCCTGACCAAAACTGTGGGTCGCGGACTTTGGCCGTGACCATTTCTGGCGTGACCATTTTGGTGGGTCGCGGCCCAAGTCCGTGACCAAAAAATGGTCACGGCCAAGAGGGGTCACGGCAGACGGTCGCGGGCTTTGGCCGTGACCCATGCCGTGACGGGTCGCGGCCCTAATTCGTGACCCATAACCGTGACAAATTGGTCGCGGCCAAAGTTCGCGACCCATGTGCGTGACAAAAAAAAATTGAAAAAATTGGTCGCGGCCTTTGTCCATGACCCACAACCGTGACAAATTGGTCGCGGCCAAAGTCCGCGACCCATGTGCGTGACAAAAAGTAAATTAAAAAAATTAGTCGCGGCCCTTGTCCATGACCCACGACCGTGAAAAATTGGTCGCGGACTTTGGCCGCGACCCATGTGCGTGACTAAAAAAATTAAAAAAATTGGTCGCGGCCCTAGTCCGCGACCCATTACCGTGACAAAAAATTAAAAAAATGGTCGCGAACTTTGGCCGCGACTATTTTTAAGCGCGACAAAAAAAAAATGGTCATGGACAAAGTCCATGACCATAATTATCTGTAATTTTAAAAAAATGTATTTTTTTTGTCCAATCCTAAAATTGGGGGTCCTTTGAGTGCATCGTCGGTTGCTACGAGGTGTTACAAATATTTATTATAGGCAAAACAATAAAAAAAATCACAAATTACGAATTGAGAATGTTGTTAATAAACAAATATATATACAAACTTAAAAATATTACACGTCTTAATAATTCACAGACCAAAAAAAATTGGGCAGAGTTTCCTCTAGTTTCTTGACATTCCAAAACCTGTAAATGAAAAACCTGCTTATTATAAAGCCCGCATGGCTATAAAATTCAACAATCAAATTATAAAAGCCCGCACGGCCATAAAACTAAACAATAAAAGCTTGCACGGCTATAACACATAAAAAACATTATCCTGAATGTACACAACATATAAATAATCATCATGTTGTAAACCATTGCCTCCTTCATTTGATCCAAGTGCAAAAATCCTACAAATGATAGGATATAAAAAAAAAATATCAGTAACCAAGTAGTTTTACAAAAAATTTAATCAAGCTGAAAAATTGCATATATGAGTTAAAATTATCAATAACCAAGTAGAAATATGAAAATTAAGTGTAGAAATAAGCAAATTACCGTCGTACTCTCAAACCGGGACACCCGCGGCTGCGGGGTCACTTCCTACGAGTTACGTTGGTCCCGTGGGAGGTGTTGGTGCCACCCACGGGGCCGTTCGGGGACTGTTTCGAGTTTTCACCCTCTAACGCCATGTTTTCAAGCCTAAGTGTAGAAATAAGCAAATTACCGTCGTACTCTCAAATCGGGACTCCCGCGGCTGCGGGGTCAGTTCCTACGAGTTACGTTGGTCCCGTGGGAGGTGTTGGTGCCACCCACGGGGCCGTTCGGGGGCTGTTTCGAGTTTTCACCCTCTAACGCCATGTTTTCAAGCCTAAGTGTAGAAATAAGCAAATTACCGTCATGGACATCCCCATCGATCTTCAACTGGTGCTCCTTTTGGGATGAGATACAATTCTTGACCGAAGAAAGCTCGTCCACAAGAGGTGCAATGTGTTGAAGTTTTGTTTTTGGCATATGTGAGCCAACACCTCTCGTCCTCCCCCTTTTGTCCTTTCCAAAGGTCTTAGTCAGGGAATCATTTTCAAGGTCAAAGTCATCAGTAGGGCACGAATCTGATTGACTGCTGATGGCCTCTATTGATTCCAGTGTCTTAGCCAAGTGCAGGGGGAATTTATTATCTTTGTCCCGTCGAGCATGAAGGAATAAGTTGGACCGATTTGGGTTTTTACCGGCATCTGGACCATCTTTTGTCCTACTCTCCCATTCATTCTTCAAATCCTCATATGATTTGGATCCCAGCCTATGGATATCAGTTTTTTGTGCCCTATTTTTTTTGTTTTGCTCCCTCTGGACCAACTTGTTTTCCTTCGCCTCATTCTCCAAAAACTTATTCCACTGATCCACCGGCATTTCAACATTGGGAGGCACTTTCTCTTTCAAAGCCAAAATATCGGAGCTCCCTGCCTCTTTCGGGAAATGTTTCTTCCGAAGGTTTCTCCTTTATGTCCTCAATCCTTCAGCAACCCAAGATAGAACCTTATTCTTGGAACGGTCAGGAAATGAGAAATGCTTGCAAAGTTGGTCATATATGTCATCTTTGATAGCTTGATCAACAAGGTTCCAATTGTCTGGTCCAACGACTCCCACGTTCATTTTTCCCAGGGACAAACACGGGGCTTTAAAGTTCAGCACGTCACTCCTATCACCCATCGGGTTATTCCCGAGAAGGGAGAATCCAATAGGCTTCTTTTCATTTGAGCGGGAGGCATCATAAGTGTTGGATTGGGGCGTTAAAGCAACGGGAGTGCTGGATTGGGGTGTAGGAGCACTTGGGGTTGGACTTAGTGAGGAGTGAACCATTGGTGGAGTTGTGAATTGCTCAGCCATTGGTGTTGAGAATCCGGGTTCTGCACAAGATGGTGAACCTCGTTGTGGTGTCACATCGGCACTTGGTACCCTAGGGTTGTTTCCTCTCGACATTATCTACAAAAATTAAAAAATATAAGTGACTAAATAATTATAGTAGTATGAAATTATAACTAATTAATCAAGCTTAATTAGTTTTATATATATATATATATATAGATAGATACCTTTTCAAAGTAAGACTTTAGAATAAGTTCAATGTGTCTGATCTCCATCCATTCGGTATTAGTTTTTAAGAACCTATGAATTTTCACGTGGCCAACTAGAAGGAAGGGTATCTATGATTGATGTGTAGATGTCAGTGACATGAACTCGGAATCCCCTATTTCTCAACTTGTTGGCAAGATTCAATTTTACGTGCATGTGGCGCGAGACATCACAGTCTATGTCAATGCTCTCTGTACGCAGTTGTATCCATAACGGGTGGATTTTTTTTTCCGCCTTCTCCAACAACGTAACCAAGGTCAGGGCTATGTCGGGATTATGTGTGTGAAATATATTTTGTATAACGTCATCCCAGTTTTCTGGTAGAGAAAATAGAATACGATCGAACAAGTAATCTTGTTGGATATCAAATCCATGATTTATAAGGTAGTTAAATTGTTCGATCTTTTTATTTCCGTACCTATAAATAGGAGTACCCTCTATATGACGCACGCTAATAAAAGAGTTATGTGTGCGGTCTAATTGCAACCTGTCCCACTCTTGTTGACAGTATTTATCACCGTGCCTCATTTTTCCTGAGAAAAGTAGTATCCAACAAATTTTATAACATATACATTTATCGACACTAGTATCAATTCAATAAATTCAACATAGTATTCAATAACCAAGCCAACAATATCTCACTATAGTAATGTGTACACGTGTTTGCGACTCATATGTCAAAAAAAATCATTTAATTATATTTTCTCAAAAAAAAAAACACAGGCATATTTTGATTAAAAAAATACACACATATATAATCTAGGGTTTGTTGACATAATCTATACATACACACACATACAAGCTAGGATTTATTGACATAATCTATACATACACACACATACTATTTAAGGTTTACTAAACCCTAATATTTTTTTTTGACATAAATCTATACATACACATACATACAATCTATTACATACACACACATACACACATACAAACATAAATCTACACATACATACACAAAAATTAGGGCTTTATAGTTAGAAATCACGAAATCCAAATGAATCAATACATACCAACTGAAATCCAACAGAAACCCAACCCAAATCGCAGCAGCTTGAAATCGCTAAAACCCTCACAGCAACGAAGTTGGAACGAAATGAATTAGAAGCGGGGAATAATTCTTTTTAAGACCAGATATGGTCATGGCCTGGAGCCCTGACCCGACGTGCGCGACCCATTAATGAGGGCGATTTCGACCTGGTCACGGCGAAGAGCCGTGACCCATTACTGAATTTGAGATGCCGACTCCAAACTGGTCACGGCCAAGAGCCATGACCCCTGTGCGTGACCCTTTTCCAACAGCTTTGGTTTTTGAATGATATATAGTCACGGCCCATAGCCGTGACCCATTCCAACAAATAGTCACGGCCCATAGCCGTGACTCTTAATGTGTGTGTTTTTTGCTTCGTCGCGCCATTCGTCACGGCCCAAGTCCGTGACCCATCCGCGACTAATTTAGAGGGAATTTTGGCGCAAAACTGGTCACGACCTAGTCACGGCCCAAGTCCGTGACCCACCCGCGACCAGTTTGGAGGGAATATTGGCGCCAAACTGGTCACGAGCTGGTCAGGGACTAGGGCCGTGACCCTCTATGGTCAGGGATTTAATCCGTGATCATTTCCAGAGCATGGGTAATTTAATGTGATAATAAAATTGGTCACGCCAAATATTGAGTGGGTCACGGCCGAAGTCCGCGACGAGCTGGTCGTGGACTTCGGCCGTGACCCACTTTCCGTGACCATTCGCAGGATTTGGTGTAGTGAGTTCACATACAGGGATACAATAAAAATGATAACTAATGCAGACCTTAATTTTAATTCACAGTCCTGATTTTGGTTTTCTTATTTATATTGTGTTTGTTTATAGGTGGGATGAAGAACAATGGTCACTTACACTTTCATATATGATAAGCACTTAAACTTAAACTTTAAATGTCAGTACATATGTTGTTTTAAATGTCCGTACATGTGTTGCATTTAAACCAACAAAGATTAACAGTCCTGACATTCACAGTACTGTTCATGTTCAATGTGTGAATTAAATGCACCAAATATTATATATGATAAGAACTTAAACATTTAATTAATAACTTAACATTTACATGTACTGACAATGTTTTATACAGGCTTACTAAAATAAAGGATAAGTCGTCGCGGACAAAGTGAGGCCCCTAGCATAAGGTCACAACAAGATCAAAGGAGGCATGTGAGTTGATTTAGGTTTGAGGTTAGGATTTTAGGATCACATTGACACATAATAAAGGTGATAGGTGCCCCATCAAGCAACGATATGGTGAAAATGGTAACAGTAGATGAAAGTAACCAGGAGGTGTGGGATGGAGAACTAGAAAATGGATTGTTGTACAGGACAGTGGCTGCCTAATAGCATAAACTCCATGAAGTACTAATAGTAGATTCTTTCTGTTAGATTGAGAACTCGACTACCTACTCCAGCATCCTACCTTCCTTAACTCTTTAATGCGGTAATCATGTAATGTCATAACAACAATTCTATCTCTTTAATTTTGGGTTGTCTAATTACTTTGAAGACTTTGTTTCTTTTCTTAGTTATTCTTGGAGTTAATTTGAAACATATTTGTAAGATAAAATATTTCATTTCATGTTGGCTTACAGGGATTGCATTAAATTTTAGGCATTATTTTGATAAAAATTGTTTTGGTGAACTAATATAGTTTGACTGACTTAATTATTTCCTATATTTGTTCTAAAACTTTTAACTTCACTTTTGGGGAGATAATAATGATACCACTGTACCTGCAGGTGCAAACTGTGGTTCCGCTAGGTGGATAGACAATTGGTATTGATAGGGAGATAGATCTCAAAAATTTTGTGCTATGGAGGATGCTCTGGTAGGTATCCGTCCCACATCTCGTGGGAGATAGCTCCAACAAATACATAGAGCAGGGGGACTTCCATTAAAAGTAATTCAAGTGAGTTTACTGCAAAAACTGCAAGTCGCATACTTAAGAAGAGGTTTTTGTTCAATTTTGCGTGGTATTTGCGTATTTGTCACGCTAAGGTACTGTGCAGTATTATCGCGGTAAGAGACGTTCATTTCTTTGCTTCTTTCTATTATCAAATTTTTTAAGTACACCTTAAAATTTTATATTTTAAGCTATCAAATGCTTATATTGTAACAGTCTTACTAAGAATCACGTGTTGATCATTCTTTTGGTTCTCAGTTGTTCCACATTCTGATGATAGACAGAGAGCCATTTGTTAATGAAGGGACTCAAGAATTTGGTTCTCAATTGCTTCTCAAAGTTGATAGACAGAGATCTGCCTGATTTATTTCCTTTTAACATATATAATGTTAGATATGATGCTGTGAGGAAATAAATAGTGGTTCATATTTGAATTGTTCGTACGAGTCCACGAAACAATCTCACGAAGACCTCTCACTCACGTATGTTCTCACTGCTGTTATTGATGCTTGAGGGAGTTGAGGTGCGTTAGAGTTTACTTCTTTTTACCTTGAACTCATCGTGTTTTCCTTTAGATTGTTATTGATTCCTTTGTCATTTTTTCATAGGTTTTTACCTTAGCTCATGTTATTTTGGAGAAGTTTACTTGGATTCTTAAATAAAACATTTTGACTATTATATTTTTTTTTACAGACTTTGATTCCTATCTATAGTAAGATTGTGAGTATATGGTGGTTAAATAATTATTTGAGATTGGAGCTTTAAGGTTTAGTTGTATGAGTTTTGAATACTGTTCAGCTCTAAAGAATAATATACAGTCTTCGAACTTTGATGAAGATGATATAAGGGGAGGGGATGTTTTATATTGTGTAATATACAGTTTTGTGTAATAAACAGTCTTCGAATAATATACAGTTTTACTATAGATAGAATATGATTTAAAGATATGGTGGAGGGGATGTTTTGTTTTGTGTAATTCATCAGAAAAATCTGTAACATTTGGCTTGGCTTGAAGATTGTTTAGCTTTAAAGCAACACCAGCAGCAGCATATTCATCATACAATCAAAGTGATTCTTCTTATTCATCATGGATGCTCCCCTCTTCCTCTCTCTTTGTCTCATCATAAGCCCAAACTAGGTTGCCCATTCCCTCTTTATCAACACACACATACATGCACACATTAGGGTGTTGAGTATCGAGTTGGTTGTTTTTCAATTACGCTTTTGACTAGAATTAATTGGAATTATATATGGTGTCACTCTCTTCTCATGTATCTATTCTATAAAAATTTGTGTGTAATTTATGTACAGGAGAGTGACGAAGATGTGTTCAAGGTTCCTGATGTGGAAGGTCGAGCCTCACAACTACAGGCACAAGTTACTGAGTCCACTAAAAATACCAACCTCTAGCTGACTAACATCTACACCAGTGCATATTGATGGTTACTTGGTGGATATTGAAGAAAGTCAAGGAGACCAGAAGCCTCTAACAGACTTGAATGTTCACGGGAGAAATTTTGACATAGTTGGAAAAATAGGAAAACTGCATGAACAACAATTCCAGACCCAGAATAATTCTCATGCTGAATGGGAAGCTATGTGCACTACTCAAATAAATCAGAAAGCTAAGAAGTACCACAGTGGGATTCTCAAACTTGTCTCATGTAGTTCCTTCCGAATGCAGGTTGGTTTTTGTTTAATTAGTTGTGTACTTCCTACTGAAAACAAAAGTTTGGAGCGTGCTATTTTGGCTCTTACTTGGTGCATTTGGTTATAGAGAAATCGAACTTTTGAGGAGAAAGCGGTAGGAATAGAGAAATTCAAGTTATTGAAATTACTTGCAACCATATTTCTTTTAATGACGATGATGATGGTGATGTGTTGTTGAAATAAAAAAAATGTTCAGTCACTGTCTAATATGTGGATTAAATCGTTCATTAGGCTTCCATATAGAGATCCAAGTAGCGATACATCAATGTATGCCATGGTTGACTTCAAGGACGAGACCCCACTGTCTTCTCCATTAATGGTTAATGCTGATGCATTGTATGAGCAGGCAAAGAGGGTCGGGGAGATATTGCTTGGGGAACCCAATATGCAGATAGTATGATCTGATTCATTGTATGAGTTTATCCCTGCTGCACTAACTGTTTATGTACATTAGTGCATACTGCATCTCTTCCAACATCCCTCCCAATGGCTCATCCCACGTTGCCTCTTGAAATGAGATAATCTCTCTCTCTCTCTCTCTCTCTCTCTCTCTTACATACACACGCAAACACACTATTTTGTTGTTGCATTTGTACACTTTAGATCAGACTTTGAGCCCCTATTTTTAATAGGTTTTTCTATGATGGTTGATTTGTGAGTTTTTTTTATTGCAGTAGATCAGGTACACGCACACGCTATGACATTTGGTACAGACTTTGAGCCCCTATTTAGGTCAGGTACACATTGTGACAATTGGGGGTTTCAAGTTACAGGTACACGCACACACACTATTCGATTTGCGAGGTAATCTCTCTCTTATACACACATTTACGAGATATTTTTAATCCTAGAGCACAATGCAGAGTAAATGAACCCGATAAACTTCTTCAGGGTGAATAATTGATTTGATTTTAGTTTTCTCTTATTCATGTGGTTTTACGTGTTACTAAATTGTTCTCTTTGAATTTCAAATGATAAGCGGCGACACAATAAAGATATATCCAATAGGTTCCATGTTATGTGTTACTAAATTGTTCTCTTTTGAGTTTTCTCTTATGTAATATACTCTATTAGTTCCATGTTTCTAGCCATTTTATGGAGTTGATTTCGGTTGCGTTGTCATTTCATTTTGTGTTTCTAAATTTTGTGTAGAAGTTGTTTAAATTATGGTTTAATTCACGCAAACAAATCTAGAATTAACCAATATACGTTAAGTCAGCATTAATGAATAATGACTTTGAGTTTTTGTCTTTCTACCTGTTGTGAATTTTTGATGACCTATAGTCTTACATGAATATGTTTTCATGAGGTTTACTCACTTTTCCTGATTTTCTGGTGGATATAGGGTGCATTTTATGGACTTGCAAATTGGCACAAGATTGTGGTTACAAGGTTTGGTCTTGATGCATACATACTTTGAAGCAGGGGTACTTCTCCAGAGGCCTCCATACAAATGTTGGATAATTTGGGACACGAAGAGGTATATGCCACAAAATGGATATTTGCCTCAGGGGGTTTAAAAAAAATTAGGTGGGAGACAAAATGGGGATATGGGGGACACAACACAGACAGACAAGGGACACAGTAAGGGCATGCGATGTGCATAGCGGAACTTACTTTACTGGCCCTTATTACTTTGTGTATCACGTGTCTCAAGTTACATTTATTCATTTAGTTTCACGCAAGGGGCACATATTAGATTAAGTAGAATTTCATATGTATTGAAATGAGTTTTACATTAATGAAATTTGGTCCATTAAATTTTATTGGGCTTATTGTTGTTGTACTATTCTTTATACCTTAAACACGTGGATAATCCTCTAAATAAAGAAAACTCTGTTCATTTTTTTTTAAAATCTAACTGAATATTAAACATATTAAATTTTGTTGTGATTATGTTAGCTTTTTCGAATATCATCGTGCCTTCAGGCACGGGCATACCCTAGTGTGTGTGTCTATATATATATATATATATATATATATATATATATATATATATATATATATATATATATATATATATATATTAGATGGAATCTGATGATAAATATTTTATGGAGTAAAACTTTGCTGAAATTAAAGTTAATTAGCATCAAACCATAATATTCTTTCATTCACGTTTCTCTCTTTTTACCTTATATATGGCGTCGTGTGTTTTACATTTGTTTTCTTCTTATGCTTTGTTAAAACCTATTTAGAACAAAATAGGGCATGTTGTATATCAAAGCACATTTAGAGGATAACGGGAGGTAACTCATTAATCTAGCCTGAGATATTTATAGATCTTTAATAGAAGAATATCAAGATGTTTTGTTACGGTACATTTACAGATTTAACTCACTGTTATGTAATGGTGAAACTAATACAATTAATTTTGTCAGGACAAATATTTTGATATTCATTTATCTAATATGTGTAGACTGATTTTTTTACTTTCCTTTATTCGAAATTTGGATTTTTAATTAAAGGATTTATAAGACGCATGCACATCATGTGGGGCTACAAACTAGTATATAATGAGAGGAAGAGTAAAAAAAATCCATAGTTGTTATGACTAATTTATGAGGTTTGGCCACTTTAGTCCCTACCAATTAGCTTTAGATGCTAACGCCCACAACTTAATAAAATGAGGGTATTTTTTTATACATCTAAGTCGGTGGTAAGTCCCCACCCTCATGAGGTAGGCAAGTGGAGGGGACATGCAAACCCTAGCTAGGATCAAGGGCGGATCTAGGGGTGGGCCCACCAGGGCTGTAGCCCACCCCTTCCAAATTGAAAAAAAAATCTGTTAAGGTTAAAAGTTGATATTTGAATTTAAAATGTTATTGAAAAATGACCCCAAAATTTATAAAGGTTAAAAAAATGCTAGAAAATAAAAAATAATATAGATAAATAGATACAAAAACTTCATAAATTTCTCCTCTTGGGAAATCGCCCTCAACCCCGGACATTGGCCGGAACTTCGGCCTCATTGACAAAAACTCTCGGATCCGTTACTAATTTTAGCCCACCCCTTCGAGGAATCCTAGATCCGCCCTTGCTTATTGCCCATCTTAGCTATACACTTATATAACCAAAATGCTTTATTCTCAATCGCCCAAGTTGGTGGAACTCCCCTTAAAGTGGATAATGCCACTGATTCATTAGCAAGGCCTAGTCAAGCAAGGGTGTGTTGAATTTGATTTAAAGAAGATCCTACCTTCTAGATTTTGGATTGGAAATAAGGAGAAAGGAACGGGATTTTGGCAACCAATTGTGTACGAGGACTTTCCTCCCTTTTGCTTATTTTGTGAAAAAAAGGTCACCTCCAAGATAGTTGCTATATGAAGAAGATGGATGCTCACCACAAAGAAGTGCCTCACAAGAATATTAAAATGAAGAAGGAGTCTACAAAAGAATGGGTTCAAAAATCTTTTCGAAGTAATGAAGCAAATAATCCAGTAACAGAAAGAGATGAGGGAGACATAATAACAGAAAACAAGACTACTAACAAGGTTATTAGACAAATGCTAATAACCTATTTTATGAAAAAGAAGACTTTAGACTTGGTTCAAGATGATATTGAAAGATCAAGATTCATAACTGGGGGCAACAAGTGGATGTTATATCAGGAGGAAATGGAGAGAAGGAAAAAGAAAAGCAAAATGATCAAATACAGATTCAAGAGCAAGCTATGGAGGTCCAGAATCAATTGAAGATTTTAAGTAATACAGAAGAAAATGGAATGAACCAGAAGACAAATACAACTACTAGCTCCAATAATGAGGAAAAAATTCAAAAGGTAAATGAGGGTCATTATAGATAGTATAAACCTCCTATTAAAAAAGAGGGGTATAATCAAGAATCCCAGAAATTTGAAGAAGGGTATTATTCTGATGATGATTGTTGATACCAAAATTAGTATGCTGATGTGGACAAATAATAAGAAGACACGTGTCAATCTACGAGGCACAATAGCAACGAGGAAGATCATTCCCCCGACCAACATACTCACTCCGAGCAACAGGTATACTCCGAGGAACACCCGCCTTCCAAGGAACACCAATCCTCCGAGGAACTCCAATGCTCCGAGGAACTCTTGGACGACGAGCAACTAAGGTGGTTCGAGCTGCATCTCGACCGCAGCATTAATTGCCAGATAATCAACAGTTCAACTATTCATTGAATGCTTATCATCTTGACGCACACGTTTGAAGAGCATTAAATGAATTACCCTTTCATATGTGTATCATTTAATGTAACACCCTTTCATGTACAGCCTAAGGGCTATAAATACCTCGTATCACCCTCATTCAGGGGGAGGGGAATTTCTTGATAGCACTTTTAATCGAGAATTCCCAAATACTCAGCAATAACATAACAGTGGACGTAGGCCATTCATATAAGGCTGAACCACTTTAAAATCTTTTGTCTCATTTATTTATTTGTGATTAAATAATTAGAGTAATCTAGTTTTTTACAACAACAGATTGGCGCCGTCTGTGGGAACGATTGTTATTATCGTTTTTCACTAAAAATCAGTCATCATCAATGGCAGATAATTCGGAATCTAGCAATCGAAACGCTGGAAATGCTGGAAATCCTTCAAATCCCTCTGCACCTCCAGATCTGGCTGGGATTATGACGAATATGGATCAAGGACAAACCGCCATGCAAGAAACAATGAGGCAACTCATACAAACCCTTCATGGCGGTGCACCTGCACGTTCAGGACAGCTAAGTGGTCAGAGGAAAACTTATTTACTTTCTTCACGATCCAGGCGTACTGAGAAATATCGTAATGAGGAGTCTGATGATTTTTCTTATCAACCTGGGCGAACTTCGTCAATAAGGGCTACAGATACTGATCAACGTACCACTCTCTCTCCAGAAAGACCCAGTGCCTTAGAAAGACTGAGTAGGGTGTCTCCTTTCAGTCGATTAGGCCCTAGGAGGAATAGGAGTCCACCTAAGACCATGTCGAAGAGTTTTCGACAACCATTAGATCTAAGAGAAGGATCAGCACAATCACGACCAGTTGCTCGTCAAGATAGATCTCAGGAGGTTACTTCAGAACGATCTATTGCTCGAACCAATAGGCCCGAGGAAGGAAATGAAGCGTGGAAAGGGTCCCTTCAGCGGTTGGAGGATAGATTGGGAGAAATGGCTAAGGCGAAGAATCCCCTACAACGAACTTTTATTCAAGGGACACCTTTTATCCAGGCCATTGTGAATTTTCCTACACCGTTAAAGTTTAAAGCCCCTGTGGTGACCCCCAAATACGATGGAAAGACAGATCCTGTTCTTCATATAGAGCAATATCAAGCTGCCGCCGATATCTATGCTGTCCCCGACGAGATGAGATGCAGAGCATTCTCAGGAACTCTTACTGGAGCTGCCCAGATATGGTACAATAATCTTCCTCGGGGTAAGATTTCAACTTTCTTTCAGTTGGCCGAGTTGTTCATCGGCAATTTCTGTTTTGGAGCAAAGCCAGTAAAACGAGTAGCACACTTGTTAAGTGTTAGACAAAAATCTGGTGAGAGTACTAGAGATTACATAACTCGTTTCAATAACGAGAAGCTGGAAGTCATAGATTATGAGGAGAAGACAGCAATCATCGCCTTGATGAGTGGGTTGTTGCCTAATAAGTTGTATTACACTTTGGCAAAAGATCCACCTAAAACTATGTCAGAATTGATGGCAAAAGCGGCCAAAATCATGAATGCCGAGGAAGCTATGGCTGCAAAGAAGAATATGGATAAAGACACCAAGGTGGAAGTCGACAAGCCTAAAAATAAAGAGCATAAGGGCAATGGCGGTGACAAGCGTTCCAGAAATAATAAGTCATCATGGGAAGTCCTGAAGAAATTCGATAATTATACTCCCTTGAAAATGGGTATTAGTCATGTCTTGGAAGAAATCAAGAATAGCGAGGAGGTAAAGTGGCCGAAGAAACTGAGGTTAGACCCTGATGCAAGGAACAGGGATAAATATTGCGAGTTCCACAAAGATCATGGCCATATGTCTAAAAATTGCATAGCTCTTCAGAACGAGATTAAAACACTCATCCGAAGAGGAAAGCTAGCAAAGTATGTTGATCGGGGAGGTGAAAGAAGAAATAATGATCGAACTAGAGAGAGATCTAGATATCCTCGTCGAGTAGAGGAGAAAAAGAAGAGAGGCCATGAAGATGATGCCGAGGATGACCCTGATCTTCCCAAGAAACCAAGGAAGCCAGAACGAGAGTTATTTTCTATACGTTTGGGTCATTTGATTATAATGTTATTACAGGAGGAGATGCAGGAGGAGGAGATCTTACTGCAAAAAGAAAATCTTACATCGGAGAGGCACAAGCTTGCTTGTACATTCAGCGAATAGATTTGGCCGAGGAGAATCGTCCGAAGAAGGTAAACAAAGAGAAGTTGGTTATTGGCTTTTCAAAAAATGACCTGGCAGGTGTTCTTTACCCTCACGACGACCCTTTGGTGATCAAAATGAGGATGAAAGAAGTAGTGATTACAAGGGTACTGGTAGACAATGGCAGTTCGGCAGACATCATGTACTATTCATGCTTTGACAGTTTAAATTTGAAATTATCTCAATTGGAACCTTATCACAGACCTCTTCTGGGTTTCGCTGGCGAGAAAGTTTTTCCACTTGGGATGATCAAGTTGGATATATTCATTGGAACTTGGCCTGCTTGTCGAACAGAGAGAATACGCTTCTTTACGATGGATAAAAATGTGCAGTCAGCCTACAACATCATCATGGGAAGAGTTGGTTTGAAGAAGTTCGAAGCAGTCCCATCTACAGTACATCAATGTTTAAAATTCCCAACAAATTTCGGAGTGGGAGTGGTGAAAGGTGATCAAAAAGTAGCTCGAGAATGCTATTATTCATCTGCCGAGCAAGAGGAGCTTGAAGAGTCAAGGAAAAAGACTACTACTTACCAGGTGGATGAAAGTACAGAAATTGAAACACTTGATCCAAGAGATGAATCCCAACTTGTAAAAGGACAGGTGGTGGAATCTACAGAAAATGTTATTTTGGACGACGATTACCCTGAACGAACAACTCAGATAGGTTCGTCGTTGGATGCTTCAATAAAACAGGAGTTAATAACTTTCTTGAGAAACAGAAAGAAAACTTTTGCGTGGAGTCATGAAGACATGCTAGGAATAGAACCAAACTTCTTATGTCATGAGCTCAATGTGAATAAGGAGATCAAGCCTGTAAAGCAGAGAAGAAGGGTATTTAGCCCCAAGAAGAATCAAGCTATTCAAGAGGAGGTCGACAAGCTCCAGAAAGCCCAATTCATTGAAGATGTGAAGTATCCAGACTGGTTGGCAAATGTGGTGATGATAAAGAAGAAAAACAATAAATGGAGAATGTGTGTTGATTTCACTGGTATCAACAAGGCCTGCCCAAAGGATCACTTCCCATTGCCCAGAATTGACCAACTAGTGGATGCTACCTCGGGGCATGAGCTACTCAGCTTCATGGATGCTTACTCTGGTTACAATCAGATCAAAATGAAACCTGAAGATAGGGAAAGCACTTCTTTTATTACCCCTAGGGGAACTTATTATTATAATGTTATGCCTTTTGGTTTGAAAAATGCAGGAGCGACATATCTGCGGCTGATGAACAAAGTTTTTGTCGAACAAATCAGTTGCAACATGGAAGTCTATGTTGACTATATGCTGATAAAGAGAAAGAAAGCTGCTGAGCATCTAGTTGACTTAGGTCAGACCTTTGATCAACTAGATAAATACCAGATGAAGCTCAACCCGACGAAGTGCACCTTTGGAGTACGAGAAGGAATGTTCCTCGGGTACATCGTTAACCAGCGAGGCATTGAGGCAAATCCAGCGAAGATCAAAGCTCTTTTAGGGTTGCGATCTCCAACGACGAAGAAAGAAGTGCAGAGTCTTATAGGGCGAGTTGCAGCGCTAAATAGATTTGTATCTCGAGCAACTGATAGGTGCCTTCCATTCTTCAAAACACTCTGAAAAACTTTCGAGTGGAATGATGAATGTGAAAAAGCCTTTCAAGACTTGAAGAAATATTTGGGAACACCTCCACTACTGTCCAGGCCAGTGATGGGAGAAAAGTTGTACTTATACTTGGCAGTATCAGAGAATGCAGTCAGCTCGGCATTGATCAGATTGGAGAATGGAGTCCAGAAGCCAATTTATTACACAAGTAAGGCTTTCCGAGGTGCAGAGATCAGGTACCCAAAGTTGGAAAAATTGGCATTAGCATTAATTGAAGCAAGTAGAAGAATGAGGCCTTATTTCCAGGCCCATACCATCGTCGTATACACCGACATGCCATTGAGACAAGCCCTTCATAAGCCAGAAAAATCAGGAAGACTGATGTATTGGGCAATAGAGCTTGGTGAATATGATATTGTATATGAACCCAGATCGTCATTAAAAGGACAGGCTGTAGCAGACTTTGTAGCAGAATTTACATATCCTGATACCCCCGAGGAGCAAAAGTTGCTCGCTAACCAACCTGTGGATGTTACAGGATCAACAGACATGAGTCCAGATCAACTCCGGTTGGTAAAAGGGCTTGTGGATGTAGAAAGATCATCAAATTCAAACCCAGACCAACTCCGGTTGGTAAAAGGGTGAGAAGAGATGGTCGACGAAGAACAAAAAATACCAGGGGAGGATGAAAGGAAACAGCAGATATTTCACCGAGGAACTCTGTCAGAAAAGAAATTTGAAGACGAGTTACCTACATGGAAATTATATGTAGATGGGTCATCTTGCACAACAGGTTGTGGGGCAGGGATTGTTTTGAACACTCCAGACGAGATTGACGTGGAATATGCCTTACGATTCCAATTCAAAGCTTCTAATAATGAGGCTGAGTATGAGGCCATAATAGCAGGTCTTAATTTAGCAAAGATTATGGAAATGCAACAAGTGATGGTATTCAGTGATTCTCAATTAATTGTGAATCAGATGATGGGAACGTATGCAGTTAAAGGAGAATTAATGGTCAAGTATCATGCAAAGGCGATGGAGTTGTTGGCAGAATTTGATGCCATTCAGTTAATCAGAATACCCAAAATGGAGAATGCACAAGCAGATGCACTGGCCCGACTAGCATCAGCTACTCGTACCGAGTTGTGAAGAACGATACCAATTGAGGTGTTAGAAAGTCGAAGCATAGATGAAGGCCTGACGATGAATGTTATTTCCCTTGATTTAGGACCATCTTGGATGGATCCCATCAGGGCATATGTCGAGGAAGGAGAATTACCGGAGGATAAGATCGCTGCCAAGAAAGTGAAGTTTAAAGCTGCTCGGTATGTACTAACTAATGGTGTTTTGTATAGACGAGGAATTACGGAAGGCTTAAAAAGATGTGTACATCCCTCCGAGGTGAAAGAATTGATTGAAGAGATCCATGAAGGGTCTTGTGGAGCCCATGTAGCAGGGCGGACACTGTTGCAAAGGGTGATGACACAGGGATACTACTGGCCAACGATGAGGGCTGATTGTATAGCTTATGCTAAGAGATGTGATAAATGCCAACGTTTTTCTTCCGTTCGACGAACCCCACAAGCATTGTTGACACCCATAACTTCCCCTTGGCCTTTTGCCATGTGGGGAATTGATTTGGTTGGACCACTGCTAACGACCCGAGGAAGATTCAAGTACCTCGTCGTCGCAGTGGATTATTTTACTAAGTGGGTAGAAGCTGAGCCTTTGATTGATATGACATACGAGAAGGTGTACCAATTCGTTTGGAAGAATATCATCTGCCGATATGGTCTCCCTCATGCCTTCATCACAGACCATGGAACACAGTTTGATAACGAGGAGTTTACCGCCTATTGTCATCAGTCAAACATTTTGAAGGTTCATTCAGCACCAGGCCATCCTCAAAGCAATGGACAGACTGAAGTGACGAACAGAACATTATTAAATGGTTTGAAGAAGAGGTTAAGTAAGGCTAAAGCTAATTGGATTAATGAGCTACAATCAGTATTGTGGGCTTACCGAACAACTCCCCGAGCAGCAACTGGAGAATCACCATATATGCTGGCGTTTGGAAGTGAGGCTGTAATACCTGCTGAGTTGGGTCTCCCAACACACAGAGTGCTGAATTTCGATTCCCCAGTCAGTTACTTGATGAGAAGATTAGATTTGGACATGCTCGAGGAGGTTAGAGAAGAAGCAGGCATTAGGAATGCTGCATATCAACAACGAACAGCTCTGTTCTACAACAAGAGGGTGAAGAAATGCGATTTAAAAGAAGGAGATTACGTGCTAAAGAAGGTCATTCAGAAGCACAATAAATTGGAAGCAAATTGGCATGGACCTTACCTAGTTACAGAAGTTGTTTGACCAGGAACTTATCGAATAGCAACTCTAGAAGGAGAGGAATTCAAGAATGCATGGAATGCTGAACACCTACGCAAGTATTATCAGTAATGTAAAATGTAAAGCAGTTCTATCAATATGAATAAAACGATGATGTTTCACCATCTTCTCTCCTTTTATTGAAAGTTTTTCGAGGAATACTAGTGTACAACAGTACGCAGCTGGACAGCAAAAAGAAGACGATAGTTCAGACCCACGACCAACTCCGGTTGGTAAAAGGGCGAGAATAAACTATACTCCTTTGGTTAGGAGGCATACACTAGCGTGACCAACTCCGGTTGGTAAAATAACTAGTGGACACTGATAGTTCAGACCCACGACCAACTCCGGTTGGTAAAAGGGCGAGAACAAACTATACTCCTTTGGTTAGGAGGCATACACTAGTGTGACCAACTCCGATTGGTAAAATAACTAGTGGACACTGATAGTTCAGACCCACGACCAACTCCGGTTGGTAAAAGGGCGAGAACAAACTATACTCCTTTGGTTAGGAGGCATACACTAGCGTGACCAACTCCGGTTGGTAAAATAACTAGTGGACACTGATAGTTCAGACCCACGACCAACTCCGGTTGGTAAAAGGGTGAGAACAAACTATACTCCTTTGGTTAGGAGGCATACACTAGCGTGACCAACTCCGGTTGGTAAAATAACTAGTGGACACTGATAGTTCGAACTCAGACCAACTTCGGTGGGTAAAAGAGCGAGAACATGTGATTCCTAAAAATGCCAATCTCGGTTGGTTAAGAAACAAAATATGCCAACTTATGTTGGCCGGAAGGTAAAACTACTCCAGAAAATACAAAATATTCCAAACTAAACCAAGTATGGTTGGTCGGGATCAAAATCCACTAACTGTAGTTGGTCGACGAGGATAAAATTATCGACCTTGGTTGGTCGGACACATTTTATGAAAAAATTTACCAAGTATGGTTAGTCGGGGATAAAAACTCTCACTAACTATAATTGGTCGACGAGCACAATTTAACAACCTTGGTTGGTTGGAAAAATTTTAAACATTTTTATACTCATTACTTTATTATTAAGTGATCGAGCAACATTACTGATACTTGTAACTTTTTATTACTATATTGGTCAATGAACCACAAAGTATTGTTATGCAATCACAAATATAAAAGTGTTAGACAAGTACAAAACAATAGCAATACAGATTTGCAAACAGAAAATGAAAGTCTTTCATTAAAATTCAAAACGAATTACAAATTACATGTATACTAACTATTACATTGAGATCCCTACTCTATTGGTTTCTTTCCAGCTTTTGAAATAGGTTCCTCGCCAGCAGGTGGATCATTTAAAGTCTGAGGAGAATTAATAAAATTCAAGTCCTTCAGCATTCTGACATTCATTACTGAAGGTGTGTCCAATAGATGCTCAGGACGAGATACCTCGATCTGAGAATGAAGATTGTAGTCACCGAGGTATTGTGCAATTAAGCTCCGAGGAATAGCACGAGCTGGGATCCATTGCTTGTCCAAATTGAACGGTGTCACAGGCAAGTCAAGTACCTCAGGGTCATAATAGTCCCACAAGTAATGTCCCTATTCAAGTTTCAACACGCATAAGGCATTCAACCAGCCTTGTTTATAGCCCTCATTAGTGGCATTCTGGATACGAGCATCTAAATGGAATAGTGCCTCGTTGTACCCAGCCATCCAAAATTCCCTGGGCTGTGTATGGAATTGGAAAGTTAGTCTCTCCAACTGCTCGTGAAGGTTTTTTGCAAAAATGTCCTTATTCTCTAAAGCAGACTTTGTCGCAGTAAGTTGATCCTCCAAAGTTAGGATTTTCTTGGACATTTCAAACAAAGCCCGATCTTTTGCATTCAATTGGTACGCTTGAGTTTCCAATGTTGACAGAGTACGAGCTTCTTCAATACTACGAGGAGTTCTTGATCGACCCCGAGCAAGTGGAGTACTTCGTTCCTCGACAACATCCTGGGAAACTCTTCCTCGCCCACGAGAACCTCTTCCTCGTCCCCGAGTAGAAGTAGAAGTACCAGATCTTCTCAGGATATCCAATTCTTGCCTTAATTTGGCATTCTCAACCTCTAAGAAGGAAAATCCCTCATCGGTCACTGGGATTACCGCTGTTGAAGAAGAGGCTGCAGACTTATATTGTGCTAGCTCTTTCTGCAAATTATTATTCTCTTGCTCCAGCAGTTCAGCAATTTGTCTACAAGCTTCAACTTCTCCCTTTAGGGTCCTCTCCCTGACATCATACCCAGTAAGGAGTTTGTCGTAGCCCTTCTCGGTAGAAAGCTGTTGATATTTCTTTTCATACCCCTCATGTAACAAGGCATTTGACTCCTTGTACTGAGTCTGAAGATCTTCTAGAGTATATTGAAGCTCCTCGATCATATCATAGTAAGCCACGTTATTGGCCACAACTCGATCAAGTAAGCCCTTCAGGTATTGATAAGCTTCTACTGCCTGCTCTGAAGCACCATGGCCAAGGATGTCGGCAACTTTTGATGCACTTAGGTCTGTGTGACCAGCTTTATAATATTCATGGCATTGCTGCATCAACTTTGTGTCATTAGCGGACAGAAGATCCATCCTGGCCAGAAACTAACAGAGAAAGAAAAAGAAGATCAAGACAGAGTGCAGATAAAGAAGAGACAATCATATGGAAGAAAAGAACTCAAATTTTATTAGATCATAAGGCAAAGTTACAAAGATCTGGGATACAAAGTACAAGTAAAAGAAAAACAGAAAGAGAATACCGAACAACTTCACACCTTTTCCTTGTCTCCCAAGACTTTCTCGGGAGGCTGGGACGAGGAGCTTGGTTGCTCGGTGGAAATAATGAGTTGGTCGGCGGGAGCTGGAACTTGTTTAGGAGGAGCTGGCAGAGATGAAAGCTCCTCGTCAGCAGGCTGGGTAAGGATGAGATCACCCACTACCAGTGAAGATTCTTCTGAGGCAGCTTCGTCCTCTTCTTCATCCTCGATGGCTGGGGGAGGACCAGGGAGATGCTATTGAAATAAATCAGAGTCTTCGCTCACCTTCAATTCTTGCAAAGAAGCAACCCAGCCATCTCGGAAGTATTTCAAACTTCCATATTGCACCTGAGTCATCATAGCAGCTACTCCCTTGTTCCACCCTTTGTCCCAACATGTGTTGAAAGACTTCTTTATTGCCATCTTTCTTTTCATTTTCTCCGAGGAGAGCTTCTCGGATAGAAGGTCCTCGGAGGCTTTCAACTTGGCCTCCAACTCCTCCTTCTGACCATTTACTTCGCGCAGAAGGATCAACTCTTCCTCAGCTGATTTCAGCTTATTTTCAAGATCCCCGAAGGTAGTGAGCTTCTCGGCGTATTTTCTATTCTCCCTCTCCAAGTCCTTCACTTTATTTCCCAACTGCACCTTCTCTGCTTCAGATGCAGCCAATTTCTTCTCCCATTCACCTTTATCCTCGTCGTACTTTTGACGGGATTCCTTCAGAGATTGGGCCAAACCCTGGAAAGCATCCTCTACTCCAGACGAGGAGCTTGAAGCCTTGAGCGCTTCATCTTTCTTCACTATGGTGTTAAAGCAACTCACCAGCTGAAGAAAGAAGGTAGTGATGAGTTAGTGCCGAGATACATATATTGATAGAAGGAAAGAAGAATTCAAGATAAAAAGAAACTTACTGAAGCAATATGACGAGTAGCTAGGAATGTCAGCATATCCCTAGACATGTTTTCCTCGATGCCTTGGACTTCAGGAATAGTCAAGTCTTTACCGAGCTCATTGCAGAGCTCGGGGGAATAATGGTTGGAACACCAGCTCCACTAGCTTGGAGCTGGGGAATGAATTCAGAAAAACTAACCGAGGAGGACTTCTTCAATCTCCTCGGTGTCTTCTCAACAACCTCAACCAAAGAAGAATTTTTGGTTGGAGAGATAGTGATTACTTCCACAGGCGCATCCTTCTGTACATGAGCCACTGGGGGCTTCTCGGCGGCCTTCTGAGGAGCAACAGAAGGGGCAGCATCCATTTTCTTTGTCCCCTTTAGGACATCAGCTTTATTTCTCTTTCCATCTCCAGCAGAGGAGGTTTCTTCAAAGAGAGCAGGAACTCTTCTCTTGCCCATCTTCTGACTCAAAGGAATGTGAGAGTCTGGTGAAGAGTCTTCAGAAGCTGACAATGGTTCGCTAATGCTAGCCACAGGACGAGCAGTATAAGAGGATGTATAGCTCTTGTACTGCAGAAAGTATGAAGCAGACCTAATGTGCTCGTCTGCAACCTTCTGATGCAAACTCCAGATTTGTTTTAAATGCTTGATATTAACTTCTGTTTCTTTTGGAGTTTTTCTCTTGCTGTCAACTGCAAACAAAAACATAGTGAAATATCAGTCATACATTTTGTCAAACACAATGAAATCATAATTTCAAAAAACAAAATAAGATGAAAATAACCTATCCCATTGCCATATGGGGGGCATCTGGGACCCTCATATACTGCATCTCCAACCAAAGGGGCATTTTGCCAATTTTTTATAACTACTCCATGTTCAAAATAATCCATGTTAGCATCAGGGAGGTTGACTACTAGAGCCCTATTCAAAAATCTAGTTTTTAAATAATAAACATTGTCTAAAACAACACATCTATAACAGTACATAATCTCAGGAATTCCTATACGAGTTCTATGAGTTTGATTTAACCTATACACCCCATTAACTATTCTCCATGTGTTGGGGGCTATTTTTGTAGGGACAATATCGAAATACTGACAGAACTCTAAACACAAAGGGTTTGGTAGAAAAGAAAATCCACATTCAGCAATAAAGAGGCTAGGGAACCAATGTCCCTCAGCCAAATCAAAATAACTTGAAGGCTCAGAAAGACTTTCCAAAGTTACCCAAGAAGGAATAGAAAAGTCAGAACGGAATTTCTCAAGAGATTCGATAATATAAACCATGGTGAATAAAAAGAAATGAAGGAGAAGGAAGAAAATCTTACGGAAAAAGGAGATCTGTTGATAAACAGACGAAGAAAGGGATGAACACACAGAAGAGAGAAAAGCTATAGAAAACTCGAAAGCAGAAATTGAAAAGGTAGAAGACGATGGGATTGCCTCTGAGGCTTAAATACTTTGCCTTGGGAAACGGCGAAAGAAATGATTACAAAAAAGAAACTATTACGCTACCGGCGGCTAAAAGGACAAAAAGGCACGAAGATCGAAGCGCTTATAAAAATGCAAAAAGGCGGATTCTGCGAATTTGGAAGGAAATTCAAATACGAAGAAAAGGCTCCTAAAACCCAGGAAGGTCATTTAATATTGCCATATACCGAGAAAGAATGTTCCATACTCCTCAAAGTTCGAAATATGAAACATTGGGGGCTTCTGTTGATACCAAAATTAGTATGCTGATGTGGACAAATAATAAGAAGACACGTGTCAATCTACGAGCACAATAGCAACGAGGAAGATCATTCCCCCGACCAAAATACTCACTCCGAGCAACAGGTATACTCCGAGGAACACCCGCCTTCCGAGGAACACCAATCCTCCGAGGAACTCCAATGCTCCGAGGAACTCTTGGACGACGAGCAACTAAGGCGGTTCGAGCTGCATCTCGACCGCAGCATTAATTGCCAGATAATCAACAGTTCAACTATTCATTGAATGCTTATCATCTTGACGCACACGTTTGAAGAGCATTAAATGAATTACCCTTTCATATGTGTATCATTTAATGTAACACCCTTTCATGTACAGCCTAAGGGCTATAAATACCTTGTATCACCCTCATTCAGGGGGAGGGAAATTTCTTGGTAACACTTGTAATCGAGAATTCCCAAATACTCAGCAATAACATAACAGTGGACGTAGGCCATTCATATAAGGCTGAACCACTTTAAAATCTTTTGTCTCATTTATTTATCTGTGATTAAATAATTAGAGTAATCTAGTTTTTTACATCAACAGTGATACTAGTAAAGGTTTTGGTAGTCTTGGGAATGTGATTCTCAGCAAAAATCAAGAGATTGATGTTCATGATGGTTTTAATGTAGTTACAAGGAAAAAGAAAGTCAATAGGGGAGAAAGATATAAGGGGCAAGCTTATGGATCTCTCAGAATTCTCAGGTCTCACTCAAACTCACCCTCTCTCAACTATCCTAAATGTTAGCAGTCCTAATTTGGAATGTAAGAGGCATCTTAAAAAAAGTTCTATTAGAAGGTTAAAAAGACTAAAGAAAATGCATAATACCCATCTTATTATAGTGTTAAGGCCCAAGTAGGAGTTGGATAAAATTAGATCCTATTGTTTTAAATTAGGTTTTGGCTCTTTCGTCTCAAACCTAAACAGTAAGATTTGGTGATTTTTTAAGATTGAAATTCATTGTTAAACTAAATAAAGATGGCATTCCAAGTCCTATGAAATGTAGCTTGATTTATGAAGTTACAACAAAATTGAAAGAAGATTATTGTGGGAGTTTCTAAATGCTTGTTGTACTGATTCACCATAGTGGGCAGGAGGAGACTTCAACATAGTAGCAGATATGACTAAAAAAATAGGAGGAAGTAAGGTTAATATTGGGGCAATGTATAAATTCCTAGAATGCATAGACGTGAATGTCTTAATTAATATTAGGTATAAAGGGTCTAAATACACTCGGCACAATAAAAGGGATGTTGAGCACAGTATGTGGACCAGATTAGATAGAGTTTTAATGAACCAAGATTGTATGGGCCTTAATCTGAACTGGAGTGTATCTCATTTGAATAAAAGCATGTCAGGCCATTCTCCTTTATTACTTAGAGGAGACCAACCCTCCAATATAGTCCCTAAAAGCTTTATATTCTTGAATTTATGGTCTGATAAGCAGGAATGTAAGTAAATTGTTAAGAATTCATGGCAGGAGGTATCATGTCCCAATCCAATAACAACTATATCTCTTAAATTAAAAGCAATAAAGGGGAAATTGAGCCAATGGAGTAAACAGACCTATGGTGATATCTTTAAAGAGGCAAGAAATGTTGAGGATAATTTATTAAATGCTGAGACCAATTATGAACAAAATACTATATAGGAGAATAGAGAAGAGTTGAATAGAGCTAATGTTATGTACAATTAAATGTTTAAAGTATATACCGAATTTTGGAGCCAAAATGCCAATGAAAAATGGGCTGCAGATGGAGATAAAAACTCAGCATACTTCCACAAAGTTGTGAGAGGTAAACAAAATAGATTGAACATTCAAAGAAATACAAATAAGGTTAGATATTGGGTAGACTCTAAAGAGAATATTCATTCAGCAGCTATAGAATTTTTCTCGGAGCAATTCAAAATAGAAGAGGTTCATAAAAGCCTAGCTTTTTACTGGATGGCATTAAAAGGAATGTCACTAAGGAGATGAATTAAAATATAGTCTAATGGACAACTATGGAAGAATTAGAGTTTGCAGTAAGGGGTCTAAATGCAAATAGCAATCCTGGAGTAGATGGTTTTAATAGTCAGTTATCCATCACCTATTGGGAGGATATAAAGAAGGTCTCTTAAAAGCAATACATGATTTTTTTTTTTGCAGGTAATTATCTCCCAAACATTTGTACCACCACAAAATAACTTTAATCCCAAAAGAGAATCAACCCCAATCTTTTAATGACTTTTGGCCTGTAAGTATGCAAAATTTTATCAATAAGATTTTTTCTAGAATCTTAAATGATAGAGTTTCTCATATTCTTCCCTCCCTAATTTCCCCAATGCAATCAGGCTTCATAAGAGGGAGATCTATTACTAAAAATGTTTTGCTTGCTCAAGAATCTATGTCCATAATTCATTCTAAAAATATGGGAGGTAACATTATTCTGAAATTGGATATGTCAAAGGCCTATGATATAGTCTCATGCTGGTTCTTGATAAAAGTAATGAGAAAGATGGGCTTATTTGAACAGTGATTGGACCTAGTTTGGAGATTAATCTCTAATACTTGGTTTACTATAATGTTGAATGGAGAAAATATGGGATACTTTCAAACATCTAAAGGAATAAGGAAAGGGGATCCCCTATCCCCAAGCCTATTCATTATAATGGCATATGTTCTATCAAGGAATCTACATCAGTTAGTAATGCAAAAAAGGTATGTTGAATTTAAAATGCCTATAAGAAGTCCCAATTTCAATCACCTTGCTTTTGCGGATGATCTTATCCTTTTTAGCTCTGAAATGAAGAGGATAATGGAAGTGTTAAGCTCATATGAGATATATTCAAGCCAATTGATAAATAGAAATAAAAGATATCTAGTAGTCTCTAATAAGATCACTTCTAAATCCTTAACTTCCTTGAAACAGTATGCTGGAATAAAGATAAGGAAATATCCTATTACCTACCATGGGTACCCTTTATATAGTGGAAGGAAAAGAATTATCTATTTTGAGGATATGGTGAAAAAGGTGAGACAAAAGTTAGTTGGATGGAAAGAAAAATGCTTGTCCACGCGGGAGGGGGGGGGGGGGGGGGGGAGGGGGGGGAGGAGAGGGAATGAGGATTGTTCTTCTAAAATCAGTAATGCCCATTTATATACTACCAGCTCTAACTCCTCCCAAGGCAATTCTTAATAGATTGAATGGATTAATGACTAATTTCTTTTGGGTTGAAGCTATGGGGAAGAGAGGCATCATTGGTGCAAGTGGAATTTTATCACAAAGTCTGTTCAAGAAGGTGCATTATGGGTCAGAAATTTAGATGATACTGCAAACTCTTTGAGTATGAAACTTTGGTCGAATTTTAGATCAAAGGATACAATATGGTTTCATTTATAAAGGCTGCTTACTGCAGGAAATGCCATCCTAATTCAGCTCTAATTAGAAGTGGTGCCCACACTTGGAATAGGATGTGCTTAATGAGAGATATTGCATAAGATAATATTAAATGGGTTCTTGGGAAAAGAGAAATAAGCATTTACAGGGACAACTGGGATATAAAATAATGCCAAAATCTTGATATAGATGATGACAACTCCATTAATAATTTTTGGAATTCAAGTTTTCAATGGGATAAGGAAAAAGTGGAGAGTTAATTCCCCACAGACATAGCAGTCAAGATTCAAAAATTCCAGGAGATCATAATAGACCAATCAGATATGGTGGAAGCCAAATAGCATAGGATTTTTCTCAATTTCATCTTCTTAGGAGGTATGCAGATCAAAAGATTCTAATGAAATCAGCTCAAAATTCATTTGGCATAATTCTTTTTTAATTAAATTCTCCGTATTCATGTGGAAAATGCTAAATAATTTCCTTACAACTGATGATAAAATCAGATCAATTGGCATTAGGGGCCCATTAAAATGTCAGTTTTGTGTAAATTCCGCAGAAGAGTCTATTGATCATATTTTTGAAGGAGCGGAATTAGATAATAAAGTAAGGAACAATCTAACTTAGAAGTATGGAGTCAATAGGGCTACTGGTAGTGTGAGAAATCAATTATTCCAGTGGTGAATTCATGGCCACAAGTCAGATCCTCTCATTAATTCTCCCATACCTGCTCTTGTGTGTTTCTCTCATAAGCTTGAAGATTTTCCAAATCAAGTAGGGATTGATTAAAGTAGAAAAATGGGGCCTTCCAAGTTTCATAAATGAATAGCTGCTCCTGGGGCTTTATGCTTTCCACTTATCATTTTAAGTTAGCATTAATTTGTTCTGTTATTTTCATATCTCTTGTAAGGGTTCTATCCTATAAAGAACCTAATTTAAGTTGGGACATATATCAAATAGTCCTTCGAACATTTTTTAATACACATTTAATCCAAGCTTTTTTATTTTGCCTCAAAAAGTCCTTTGCCACATATTTTGAAGAGGGAGTACCGCTGGCGCGGCCCTCTAAAAATAAGAGAATATTGAGTGCTTGAGGGACTAAATGGGTTAAATTAAAAATATGTGTCCTTTTTAAAAAATATACATTTAAAGTAGGGACTATTCAATAATTGACCCATTTAAGTTTCAGTCCTAACAGCTTTCTAGAGATTCGCAGGTCTTCCATTATCCAAATTTGAATAAAGATAATTAATTTAAAGAAAAAGTTTATCCACTCTTAATATAAGGAGAGTTGGCCAAGGAATTAATAAGTTTATCAACCCCCAAATGTTATGGCATCACTAATTTACCATTAATAAAATATATATAATTTTTGGTGCCTAAATAATAAGTTGTTAGTCCATCGACTCTAATAATAAAGTTTAAAATATTTAAATTTTTTATGATGAAATATTATTTATTTAAAATTAATAATTTAACAGTAAAAATAAACTTTAATAATAAATAATTCAACTTATATATATATATATATATATATATATATTATGGTTAAGACAATTTTAAACATTTATTAAGTGTCTTTTTTCTTTGCACAATTTATCATTATCATTATCATTGTTGTTGTTGTTTTTTGCTTGGGGGGGAATCAGACCCTCAACCTCCTACATAAGGTTGAGTGCTTTGGCCTATAAGCTAGTCCTAGTGGTTTATATTTTATTTCACAAATAAAATTTTACGAACTTTTTTATTGGGTTGGATGAACTTACAAATAATTTATATAGCCATTTGTTTATTAAGGGTGAACTGGATATGTAACAAAAGTTAGAGAAATTTACTAATTTATTAGTCAACACTTCTTGTTTTTAGGGTGGATGGACTTACAATATATATGAATTCGTAAACATTGACTAATCATTTTATATATCCTCCCCCCGGTCTTCTTCAGAAAATCAATTACAAAATTCCTCCGTAAAAAGTGTTGGCCCTTTTTCTCAATAAAAATAACAATATTATGCTACCACTATAAATCAAACTAAAATCGAGATACAAAAAATATATTTAAAACATGTTCCTACTAAAAAAATAATCAAATTCAATAAATAGTGAGCTTAAATCAATAAATTTGCAACTGTAATAAGCAATAAATACAAATTTCAAAATTCTTTTAACATAAAACATAACCATATGCATCTTAAAAATACCAAACAACTTACACAAAATTCCATCTCATCTCATTTCAATTTTCTTTATTTTAGTTAAACACAAAATTGCAATTAGTATGCACGATTTCCTTATATAACAACATTTGGACATTTGAATTAACAAAACTTACATTATAAGAGCATACAAGGAAATTCAATCATGCACATGCAATTTCACGTGCACTATTACCTTTTGTACACCACACTACATGAAAATTTTATTCTACATATAACCAAAATATAACTTGTTGAGATTAAAAATATCCCAAAGGGGGGATATTACTCGTGATTTAATGAAGACCTTGCACCTACATCCACATCAAGGCGACACTCAAAACCATTCCACTATATTCAGCTCACTAGGATGTTATAGACATTGAGATTGCAGCTAACAAAAAGTCCTTTGCTTGCCTAAGAGGATACCACCAAGCTCAAGGATCCCTTCCTTAAAAGATTGTACAAAGTTACTACAGGCAGAGAATATACTTTGGAGAACTCCAAAAATATATATATTAAACTTGTGTTCTTATAATATGAACACATTCACAAAACTTTTTCAATGTGTAACTATGACAATATGAGCTTTGTTGTTAGTTCGTTTAGTTGAACAAACTTCACTTTCATCTTTTTCTTTCAATGTGTAAATAACCTTAGGACAAAAAATTAACCGTTTTATTTTTTCCAGTGCATTGAACTGACTACACCACTTTAAGTTGCCTTCAATTATATACATGGAGATGTATTGATGTTCCCATTTTTCTTTATGCAATTTACTCTTGTGTGTTTAAATTTCTTTCATCGTTACATAAATTAGATAACAAAGGTAGGTTGTGCTTATCTTCTCTTTGAAGTTTTCTAATTAAGAAAGAGAGTTCATGTTTATCTTACCCAAACCTATCAAATCCAGATATAAATATATTTTAGGAGATTGAATTTGTAAAGTATGAAGTAAATGAGATTGTACTTGTTCTGTCCATTTATATCTTATTAAATCAAATTTGAAACTCAATGTAGATGGTTATGCCAAGCTAAATCCTAGGCACAATGGTATAGGAGGTATATTGAGAAAGTCTAAACGCTAGCACGACACAAAAAAACTATCGACTTGTCACAGTCATTGACCGTGACAAGTCCAACTTGTCAATGTCAGTGATCATGACAAGTCTGGGGCTGACAACTTCTTTTGTCACGGACTTGTCACGGTCAAAGATCAAGATAAGTTCATTAGACTTGTCATGATCCTATCACAGTCTTTGACCCTGACAAGTTTTGTCACGGTCAAAGACCGGACAAGTCCGTAATAAAAACAAAAAAATTATCACGGTCAAAGACTCTGACAAGTTACTTTGTCAAGGAATTATCACGGTCTTTGACCATGACAATTTTAGGCAAAATTAAAAAAAAAAACTTTCAGGCAGTATGGCCACTGCCACTGCCACTGCCCAGCAGTATATTTGTACATGTCCAAACAACATATATCCAAATAAAATACAAATAATATACGAAATCATGGCATATATAATCCATATCCAAATAATATAGAAATGAAATCATCCATATCCAAACCAACTTGTACCTAAATAAAAAAAATACAAATACAATCCAATATCCAAATAAAAAATATAGAAATAGTGTCAATCTTCAGCAGGTCGGAGGAGGAAGGAAGGCCACACGACATATGAATTGAGACACCCCACAATATGTTGAACACTGAATTGTTCGCTCAACCACAAATGTGAGTTCTCTTTTCCCTCCACCACATGCGTGACTCGCACTCTTGCCTCAATGTCTTGAAGGGGACGTCCATGAACCGGCATACCCGGGAGGAAGCTCGGATCCCTTAACCCTATCGCTATCGGTAGCCCAAAATATATGTCGAGTAGATGCATGCACGACCACGCGAGTGTTGACATAGGCCGATCGACAGGGGTCATGAAGGGAAATGGATAATCATATGGCACTGAGTCCGTGCGTATCGGTGATGAAGTCGTGGCATCGTCGTCCTTGTCCTCATCCTCGTCTACGTCTACCACCGTCTCCTTCTCTTTGCCCTTGACTAACTGACGCTTTATGAAGGCGTACATATCTAGGACCGGTTCCTCCAACCTTGATAGCTTATTGTCATGTGATTCCACCTTATATGCCAACCCTCTTTTGCTCGTCTCCATGTTGATGATCCTAAACTTCCCCACCCGCGAGCTCACCCCCTAGTCCTCCCCATGCAATCCGGTCCGAGCACTTGGATGAGTGCGTCCGTAGCCAAATATGCTTTATCGACATAAGACTGCGACTCATGCACTTCCTTAATCTTTGCCTTAAAGGACAAAAAGTACACGATTAGTTAATTAAGTAAATAAAAAAATATAACATAATTAAAAATATTAAACATTTATAACTTATAATGGTGGCTGCGACGCTCGGGGCCACCTCCTTGCCCTTCCCCTTTTTAGTCTGAATTTTCACATAGGCATCGATCCTATGTGGCCTACCCCTAGGGTCACTCTCCGTGTCCTAAAATAAAAAATACAGAATTAGTAAGTAACGCAAAGTAATGCAAAATTAGAATAACTAAAATTTAAAAAAATAAATAAAAACTTACCATCTTGTGCTCCACCTGTGTGTAAGACGTACGCCTAGAGTAGTGCACGTCTACTTTTTCACTGGGTTGTCCCTCCCCGATTGGCAAGATGACAATTGCAGATCATTGGTCTCATTGTCGATAAAAAATTATCACTGTACTAATGAGATTAGCTCCTTGGGGGGACGATTTCACAGAGTCTCGGAATGGACTCCTGGGTCTTCCCAAAGTACCGTGCTAGAAAATTCTTTTTCCACGCCTTATGTTGATCCCTCAATTACTCCAACGTGGGGTCGCGGAGATATGCGGGCATACCGAATTGTTCCGGTCAAACAAATACAAACCACCATGTAAGTAAGTGTTACAGTTATAAATATAAATATAAATATAAACATAAATATAAATATAAATATAATTATAATTATAATTATAAATATTAAATACACAACCTGTAGCACCCCCAGATTTTGAGGTCAATAGGCACGACCCTCTAATCAGTGTATCCAGGTCGACAATCGCCTTCAACAACTCTAGAGTTCTAGCTAATAATGTCATCTTATTCTCGACGACGACCTCTAATTTGCTCCATTTTGGGGGCCTACTGGCCGAGGAGCCCTCATCGCCTCCGCAACTGCATCCTGATGAAGTCATTTTCTGCAAAAATTGTTACTATTAGTACAAAGATGTATATAAACTTTGAATTAATGCTCAAATTCGATAATAACAATATATACCAATACCAATATCAATTTAATCCAATTTCAATTTATACCAATACCAATTTATACCAATTTCAATTTATACCAATATCAATTTCAATTTACACACACACTTTCGGGTCATGGACTTTGAATTAAAGCTTAAATTGATGAAAATTCTAATCAACATATTCACTTGGTTATTACAAGGATTAAAATGATCAAGTACAAATTGATAAAAGAATTAATTTTTTGTCTGATACTAATAGGGAACTATAAGAATACAACCACTGGTCATTACAAAAAATTTGAATGCTTATTTCAAATCAAAAAATTGTTTCAAATTCGGGTTATCATGAAAAATGGATTGATATTCATTACGTGTAGCCAAGTCATCCACACTACTGTTTAGAAGCTTTGGCGCATTTAGGACGATTGACCACGGCTCGTTGTTGATATACTCCTAGTAAAACACCTGCTTGACCTTTTGAAAAGAACAAACAAACGGCTCATCGCTCACGTATTTGTTTCTCTTTAACTTGGACAAGTCAACTATGATCAAATTGGTGTTATGATCAACTTTACAAGCATTTTTAACATCAAATCTTACCCAATCACAGTAAAATACAATCGCTCTGAAGTTTACATAGTCCAATTCTAATATATTTTGAATTACACCATATTATGTCATTTCAGCTTCAATGAGGTTTTTATCTTTCGCGCTCGCTCGAAAAAAAGTAAGATCCTTGTACGAAATGCCCGAAATCTGTACATTTGTATTTTCCTTGGACACCTTGCACCGAATACGTAACCGTTGAATCGATACTTTTTGTACTCTTATGCCATGAACAAGGGTCCATTGGCTAGACGAGAAAGCCTTTATGTCGCATCACCCATCTTTAAGAGATGAGAATATAGATAACTTAATTAAGTTAATTATAAAGCTTTCTTATAATGTGACATTTGATAACAGCCAAAATTAATTATAATTACATCGTGTGACAACCACAGCCTAAAATTCACTGTCTGATTGTGCCATTGTTTTTTATTTTTTATTGTACTCACAGGCTTCATATTTTTTGCATAGATCGTGATGAAAGTATTACAAAATTAATCATATAAAAATTAAAATAATTTAAAAGTTAAAATAATTTAAACTTACTTTTTCCATTCTTCGACATCTTCATGTGTGTCAAGTAGATAGCGAGGTACTTGTTCATGTTGCAAACGCGTTAATTTCCCTCATTTTCCCATCACATGACCACCCTCATCGATGAACTCATCATTGTCATCCACACTGGTTGAGTCAAGCATATATTCTCGAGTGTAGATTAATGACTCCACGGTGATGTATTCCTCTGCAATTGATCCTTCAATGTACCATGTATTCTTGACTTAATCTTTGAAAACTTTCATCAATCTTTCAAACGGATACATCCACCGATATCTTATTGGACCGCAAAGAAGTGCCTCGTCCCATAGGTGTACTAACAAGTGAACACTTACGTCAAAGAAAGATGGGAAAAAAATACTTCTCCAAGACACAAATTGTTTCGTTCACCGCCAATTTTGCGCTAACTGTGTGATCTCGACTAACTACCTTCTCACATAAAAGTGAAAAGCAGATACTAATTTGCATAATAGCCCTCCGCAGATCCTTGTGCTTGGAGAAACAGTTCTTAAACAATAGAAGAACTAATTTCATGATCACATGCCAATCGTGGGACTTACACTTATATAAATCATGGGTAGCATAATTTACAATCCTTTGCAAGTTGGATAAAAAATTAGATGGAACTTTCAAATTATATATTGTGTCTAAAAGCACCTTCCTTTCCTCACTCGTCAAAGTAAACGTACCAGGGGGAATTATTTCCATTCCCCTACTATCTTCTTTCAACCATAGTTATGGCTTATGTTTCAACGCTTTAAGGTCTTTTCGTGCATTTTATCCATCCTTCGAATGACTCCCCCAAGGCATGCTCCAACAATATGTTCGTTGATGTTCTTCTCCGCGTGCATCACATCCAATACATGGTGCACTGTGTTATTCTTCCAATAAGGCAAGTACAATAAAATTGACCTCCTAGACCACGCCCGTCTTGTCTCAGTTTTATTTCCAGATGGGGTCTTCTTATGCTTGACATTCTTAAATTTAGGATTCTTAACTGGCATATTAGGGCCACAATCAGAAGATTTACTTTCAATTTCTGAGCCTGAAATTATTCTCGATCGTAGCCTATGTTCAACCCCGCTCGGTAAAAAATTGAAACCTTTCTCAAATCTAAAACTATGAGCGAGGGGTAAAAAATCCTATGGTAATGGTATATATTTTTTTCGGTAGCGATGAGACACAGAGATTCAGTCTCCTATCCACAAATAGAACACCCCAAATAACTATGCATACACAATCGGATAGTGTCCCATAAGCTAGAAAATCATAAATTTTCCACATCAGCATAATTTTCAGTGTAAAACTCTTCTTTTTTAAAAGAGCCAAATTCTTGCACACCCTCTTCCCATAACTCAATTAATTCTTCTACCAAAGGATCCAAGTAGACGTCGATGTCCTCACTTGGTGCCTTTGGCCCAGGTATCAACAAAGACAACATTGCAAATTCATGTCTCATACACTGTGAAGGAGGGAGGTTGAATAGTGCTAGGATCACTGGCCATACACTCTGATTGGTGCTTAGATTTTCAAATGGATTGAAACCATCTATTGATATTACCAAACGAATGTTACGTTGTTCTCAAGAAAAATCTTGATACTCATAATTCATCATCTTCCAAGCTTTAGAATCAATAGGATGATGCATGAGATTATCCCCTACTTCTTCCCTAGCATGCCAAGTCATTTCCTCCACTATCCATGGCACTGTGAAAAATTGCTTCAATATAGGCCCAGTGGGAAAATATTTCAATATTTTTTGAGGCACTTTTGAGCTTGTGCCTTCCTTGCTAGTAGATTGCATATATCTAGGTTCATCGCATACCGAACACTGATCGAGATTTTCATACTCCTTTTGGTATAGTATGTAGTCATACACACATGAATGAATTGATTTATACTTTATTATCGAACCTTTCAGACTGTTCTTTATAGTAGGATATTTATTTAAAAGTGTTATCTACTTGGATAGCAAGCCCTTCACCCAATTCAAAGTTCTTATCACGCTATTGCCAGACAAACCATATTGGGACTTCAAATTATGTAAACCAACCATGGCATGTAAAGTTGTTTGATATTTGTCACATACAGGGTATAACAGTTGAGCCACCTTAAATTTTAAACTTTGATAGTCATCATCAAGGTTTATCCCGATATCTTCATGAGTACCTGAACCTTGTACATCATCAATGACCTCATTTTCTTCCATTTTATGAACTCCATATGCATCATCAACTAAATTCTCTAGCATATTATGATGTACAATGTCCTCCTGCCCTTGTACATCTATCCTACTTGTTGATTGTTGTGAAGGTTTCTCGAGGAAAAAAGGAACATGCAATTCCCTATGAAAAACTCAAAATCGGTTACTATCATGCATACCCCATCTTAGCAAATGTAGTTCAATTGTTTTTCACTCAAACACCTTACCATTCCTACACTTAGCACACGGTCACGAGAACTCTTCATCATTATGACATCTATGTGCGTATTTCACAAATTCATTAGCAGCTTTACAAATCACATCCCCTAGTCTATTTGTCTCGCCCATCCATTCTTTGTATAAATGATATATCATCGCAGCTACAACAAAAAATCACCTACCATGGGTAGGAAGCGTATATTCATAGATTAGTATAAACAAAAGTGTGAAAATTTAGTTTATAGTAAATTTTTTACTTCAAGATTAACATTTCATCTTTTGGTGCTATATTATAAAAACAATATAAATTATTTTCATTGTTAACACAAGATGCATTATAAATCCTATTTTCTCCATCTCCTCCAAAGGGGAGTGGTCCTATCCCATTCAGGACCGCATATTTCTGTAATTACACTTAGCTGCTCATCCACATTGTTCCAATTTGAGAAAAACTCAGCAGCACATCCCCATAGTTCTCCAAGTACATGACATAGATTCAAAAGTGATCATGCTATTTCAATTTATCAATTGAAATAACATTTAACACCGCATCATTTAGTATGTACCCAGAGAACATTAAGAGACGGCAGCAGAACTTTCCCCAAAAGTAACAAATGTAAGCCAGAATGAATATTATTATACATAAACTATGTAGTCCCAAACTGTCTAAACAGGACAATTTGAGAGATCTCATTACAGGGGTACTGACTCTCGAACGGGTCTAAGGTCTATTTAATGCGTACGCATAAGAACTAGAAGGTTAGTATCTATGCACACTATAAGTAATTTAAAGTATGTTTCATTTAATTATGTTTTATCATAATTCGAGAGATTTCATTTCACTTTTCAACACATCTACTATTATTATTTATTGTTAGACTACAACAACTTCAAATATCTACATCATAATCTAAACACTTCTCACAAAATAAACCACACAATTATGCATAATTCATAATGAATATTTATTACTCTAATGCATGAATTCTAATCATAAAGCAACGTAGTGTAACATGAGTATAATTTACTATCTTGATTTCTAACATATATAATTTATACAATTAAGAATTTAACACAAAATCTCATTGTAAGAATGTGGGAGATAATTAGCCAAGTACTCAATTAATAATATTCTAGCATGAATCATATTATCGTAAATTCTTTAAATTATAAGAGATGAAGCCTATCATTCATATACAAATATTTAAATTTTAACAAGATCCCATATTGTAAAATATACATATAACAAGATCCCAACTATTAATTTTGTGCTAATTTATTCTAGATTACTCATAGTTTAGAGTTCATCCCACTGCCCCCCCCCCCTGCCCTCCCCCCCCCCCCCCCCCCCCAACCACACACCAGCACACACACGCACACTTGCACCCACTACCCATATACACATATACACCACATGCACACACACGCAAACACGAGCACACACACATACCAGTAGTTCTACACACATATATACACATATACACACAAACAATGGAAAGAAAGAGGTGGAGAAAAACGTACCTTAGAGATAGAGAGAGAAGCCACGCGAGAGAGAGGAAAAAAAAGGGGGGAATTGAAAACGATGGAAAAAAAGGGGGCAGGTTTTTTTACTGACAACTGGACTTGTCACAGTCATTTACCATGACAAGACGTTGTCACAGATTTGTCACGGTCATTGACCGTGACAAAAAATGCGCGTTTAGTAACAACACTAATATTGAAGCTAATATTGAAGGTGACAATTTATCCTTTTTGTTGTAGTGTAGTTCTTAATAGGTTTTTCTTCCTTTATTGGTAATAACACTAATATTGAAGCTGAACCCTATGCTACCTTGATGGGTTTAATGGAATGTAGGGAATTCCTCCAGTATGGCATGGTTGTCGTATCTAATTGTAAAGTGTTAGCAGAGATTATCTAACAAAACATTACCTGCCCTTAGACTATCAAAATCACCCTTCAAAAGTCCTTGATATTACTCAAGGTCATCATGTTATTTTAACTCACGTCTTCATAGAAGTAAATAAGATTGTTGATCTTCTTGCCAATTTTCGTTGCTATAACAGGAAGCCCACCCTTTTTTATGACATTCAAAACTTCCTAGGGAAGTTAAAAGTTTAATTAGACTAGATCATTTTGGGATGACTAATCTTAGATTCAAGAATTAGCAGTTAAGGGTTTCCTTGTAGCTTTTTTTTCAATCCTTTCTTGTGAGCTTCCAAGATGGGGCTCTTCCATCCTAATTTTATTTTATTTATTCTTGGGGGTTTGTACCACTTTTAAAAAAAAAGTTAGATAAAAACACAACAGATCCTTCATGTAACCAACCTAATTGATCATATTATACCAAATGTTGCCTTAGCCAATGTATTTTGTAACTATATTCCAATGTATGATTGGTTTGAATAAAACCAAATTGCTTGTATGAGGTTTTAGTAAATGTTATGATAAAACCCTAAGAAACTTTTCAACATACCATACACCATGTGTATTCTTTTCAACTCCACTTTTTAAAAAAGCCTCAATAACCTAAAAGTACAACAAAAATATACAAGCGTATTAAATGCAGCAAAATACATGAACCAAGCAAATGTAAAAAATAAAATACAACGCAATAAATTTTTCATTGAGTATAATTATTATATTCAAATATTTTTTTCCATTATCAAAAAATAAGTAAATAATCATTAGATTTACAATCTCCCTTTATATGGCGAAAAATAATGATTCATATTTGAATATTTATCTCAATTTTTGTTTTTCAATTATCTCGTCAGTTTAAATCATTGTTTCTCTTCAATTTAAGTCATCTTATCCCCTATGTATATGACACCTCGTAAAATTCATAAATAAATTAATCAAATCCAAGAATAAATAATACGAGAGTCAAAACAATTTGTATCCTTTTAGCATGACCGAAACAAATAAAATGATAGCATGTTGGCAATAATAAAAGAAAGAATACACAATATAATGTCTGATACCAAACCCGAAACTATAATGAATAAAACTTCACATTGTAATACTAGTTGTCTTAACAAGTGAACATCCAACTCTGAATGAATAAGAAGACTCCAACATAAATAATCCTAAATATAATAATCTGATTTGACAGATTTTGAAAAGGAAATTTAAGTACTAAAAGTAATGTGATAAATAAAGGTGAACACATAGGCTCGACGCCTATATCCTTGAATAAAAAGATGGTACTGGAAATTGGAATGCTAGAAAGATCAAGGCTAAGGCTGTTTTTATTGCCTAGGACCAAAAAAATAGTTCCACAAATCTACAGTGAGTAAAAATATGACTAAATTTGGGTCACAATAATAATAATAATGCATCTCCCTCCCATATTTTAGTTAATTTTACGTTATCAGAACCCAAACAGCCTAAATATAGCATTCATCTCTAATCCTAAACCCAGGTGAACCCATGTTACATAATTATATAGCTTCCCAAGTGCTCATAATCTACAAGGTTCCAAATGCTAGTATCTCATATATAAATCTATAGAATAGCCTCAGTAAAGGAATAGAGTCACATAAGCCAGTAACTAGGTGAGTAAACCCCACTCACATGCAAAACAAATGGGTTATTCTTAAGTTTATAAATAAAAGCGCGAAATCCTATCCCTACTATCTTCGGGGATCACTCGTCTATACTAGTTATAGTTATATGTAGTCCGAGCCCTATAACCCCAAAGTATTAGCCAAGGGAAATATTATAACTTCCCTCCAGTCATACGACTCCCATACCAAAGGCTATACGAAAGGACTCCCACATTTATAGACACAAAATATGGATATGTTAGTAGTAGGATCGGGGTAAATGGGACCAAGGTAACTTGTCTGAATCACTAAAATACCTGTACGGTCAATGTATCGTCACCCAAGATGGTGATGACTTTCCCATTGGCAAAGAACTTCAGTTTATGATGGAGGGAAGAATCTACACCCTTTATACTAAGGAGCTATGGTCGTCTGAGCAATAGGTTGGAACAAGCCGAGATGTCGATGACCTGGAATTCAGTAACTGGATTTATAGGGCCAACTTTTATTATAAGCTTTATGGATCCCATCACCTCCCGATGGGTATTATCATAAACACGCACCGCGACGGAGGTTGGGGCAAGGTCGCTTACTTTCAGTCCCAAGTAATTGAGGGTTCTCAAAGGCCAAACATTAAGGGCTGATCCATTTTCGACAAGTGATAGTGGGATGACCTTTTCCATGACTTCGACAAAGATATTGAGAGCATGGTCATGATTAGGACCAAACCTAGGTATTTCTTCTTCGGAGAAGAATAACATTTTAGTAGAGGTTAGAGATCTGACCAGATTCACGGCTTCTTCTAGCGTGGTGGAAGGAGGGACTGTGGGCCTGATAAGTAGTCTGATTAAAGTATTTCGGTGCAACTATGAAGACATAAAGAGTCCCCATAGAGTGATGTTAGCTTAGGTTTTCTTCAACTGATCTAGGATCTTGCTCTCCTTGAGGGTCATTTACGACATAGGAAGTTTCTTAACACCTTTTCCCTTGTCTATTGCATAATTACAGATTTCAATCCTGGTAATGCCTCCCTGACCTAGTCATACGATTCACATAAGATGGGAAAAAGATGTGCCGTAAATTATGAACCGTGAGCCTCCATGATAACCGATCACCTCAACTTCTTGTCATCTAAGATAATTAATTTTCCCTGAAATCTCAATCTGCCATTTGACCAAATCGAGTAGTGCTCTTCCCCCTTAGCTAAATCCAAGTCGTAGGTAGGGTAATGTTCGTCATGAGGCGTAAGATTTCATAAAGCATAAGTTATTGGTCTCTCTTCGTACATTAACACCCCTCCAAGTCCAGCAAGGAACATCCGTGAAGACCTTATAGTTTATCCCTACCCGAGGTAATGTAACTATTGGTGCTGTAATAAATCAGGCCCTATGATCGTTAAATGATACCTTACACACATCCCAAATGAATGACATATACTTCCTCATCAAGTTTTTGAATGGCCCATCTATCTTTGAGAACCCATGTATAAACCAACAGTAATACCTGACCAATCATAAAAAACTATGCACCTCTATGGGTGTATTGGGTTGTTCCCACTCCATTACTATAGAAACCTTCACGAGTCCACTGATATCCCCCCTTCTCAGATACGATGTGGCCAAAGAATTTCACCTCTTGTAAAAAAAACATTTCTAGAACTTAGCATAAATTTGATAGTTTCGTAACCTATGTGAGACTGCCTGTAAATGTAGTGAGTGTTCCTCTGTTGTCTAACAAATAATCAGTATAGCATCAGTAAACACTAAGATAAACTAATCCAGAATATCCCTGAATACCCAATTCATCAAGTCCATAAATAACGTTGTTGCATTGGTTAGCCCAAAAGGCATAACTAAAAACACAGATGACCTGTATCTCATCAGAAATGATGTCTTTCAGATATCATGCTCTCGAGCCCTCAATTGATGATAAACCGATATCAAATCGATCTTAGAAAATTATGCAATGCCTCTCAGCTGGTCAAACATTAATATGGGGCAATAGATACTTATTCCGTATGGTGACCTTGTGCAACTCCCTCTAGTCGATGCAAATTCGTAAGAATCTGTCTTTCTTCTTGATGAATAAAACTGGCGCACTCCACGGTGAAGTACTCCTCCAAATGAACCCTTATCCAATAGATGCTCAATCTGGTCCCTAAGCTCCCTTATCTCTAGAGGAGCCATTTGATACGATGTATCGGTAATAGGTATCCTACCTGGAATCTAATCAATCACAAAGTCTATCTCTTGACTAGGCGGTAACCCTAGTATCTCCCCAAATACATCAGTAAACTCACTAACTACTGGCATGGAATCTAACAATACTATAACCTCTAAAGAAGTCTCCTCCTCAATATAACTTAAGTGCGTGCACGACCCACCCCCGGAGTATGGCATCATAACTTGGTACATCTCCAGATGATGGACCTACCAAAATAGTCAACATTGTCCCTGTATATAGCTAGTCAATCTATCATTAAAATCACATCATACTCAGATATATCTAACATGAGTAAGTCTGCCACAAATACAAGTCGCTTAATCTCGATCCCTATACCACGCCATACTGAACGTATGGGTGTCCCTCTACCCACGGGTGAATCAATATAGAGTACAATATAAGAAGAAAAATTTATCATCCACGACTCTCGTGCAAAGCTAGTGCTAACAAATGAATGAGATGCAGCAGTATAAAAAAAAATATGACCCACAAGACTAAAGATAGGGAACATACACTCAATTTCCAAAATTGGCGATGGTCTCTCTACTAATGCAATATAATATACCCGTCCGTATTGAAGTTGTGGTTGTTTCCCCTGAGGTGGGGCGCCTGGAGCTAGTAAGGCTGACGCTGCTATCCCAGGGGCTGGTAACTTCCAATGTTTCCCCTATGGCGTTGAATACCCTTATTGTCCACACTACTCCTGAGGTCCCTAATTACCCTAAGGACATCGCCTCGGCTTATGACACCACAAGTGTAATAATTATTGTGGAATGGGAATCTCTCTGGCTATCATCCCTGCTGGCATCGATCCTTCTATCCTTAGCCCTATTGGCCTCTCTATTGTTGGCCCTGGCCCTAGCCCGAGTGGCCCTGGTTATTCCGAGAATTAAAACCCCCGAATCTCTTATGTTACTCAGTATATTATAGAACCTTGAATCGTTGGGTTCCCGTGATGATGCCCTTATTTATCTTACATTTCATGTTCGACATCTCAAAGCTCTTTCGCTTTTCCCCCTTGTTCTCCAAAAATGTCCTACGATCCTAGTAATGCAATAGAACGGCATTCACTATCTGATTATAAGTAGTGAAAACCAAATTTCCAGGTAATAACTTCTTGATGTGTCAGGTGGTCCCCGACATGAATTTCTCCATCTTTTTATCCTTAGTGTTACCTTTTCCTAGAAAAATAGGAGAGTGAGGTAAACTCTTTCTCGCACTCAACTATGGTGCGACCTTCCAACTTAAGGTCCATAAATTTTTGCGTCATCTTAGACTTCATTGCCGGTGAGATGTATTTCCCCTCAAATGTTCCCATAACTTGTCAATTATTAAACTCCCTCTGTCCTCCAAGGTGGTAATAGACTCCCACCATTGTAAAGAAGCCCCAACTAGCCTAAAAGAGGCTAACATTTATTTCAGAACCAACGTACACTCTACCATCCTTAGATGATGATGAATATTCTTTTTCCACTGGCTAGCCACTAGAACATTGAAATTTCCTATAAACTCCAATGGGTGGACCTTAGTTAAGGCCTCCCTAACACTGTCACGTACTGTCTTGAGCGTCTGCAGTAATATCACCACTTGTTGCTGGGGTGGTGGAGGTGTCTGTCGTGTATAAAAATATTGTAACATAGATGCCATCGCTGTAAAGACTTCTTGGGTTACGATAGTGATAATCTTTGTTGGACCGAACACATTGGGGTTGGCGGTAGCTGTGGTTGTGGTTGTGGCTCCTGCTGAGCCCCCTTATCTAAAGTCAGTGCGGCGACATGTTGAGGTTTTCCTTTCCTACTATTTTCCGTTTGAAAGAAAATAAGGTTCGTAATTAGTATATGTTGGAAGAATACAACGATCCTAGTTATAGGCTCTACATATCAAAGAACGCAACGCAGAACGTAATGAACGCAAAAAGATCCTAAGGATCTAAAACCTGGATGCTCTGATACCAATTGTTACAAACCCCATTTTCTCACATTAAGATTGGTCATACACAAAACGCCGAAGATGTGGCTTGCTTGTCAATTTATATCATTCTCAGCATCAAACCAAACTAGAACATTTACTTTTAAAACACATTCAAATTAAAAATTAATTAAATTAATACCAAGAAAATAATAAGTCCATCATCCACAAAAGGTAAATAAAATCCCAACATAAACATAACAATCTCAAGACGACTGAAATGATTTAGACTCCGGACTTGTGCCCATACAATAATCCAAAAATAAAAGAGTGAAATAGAGTAGTAACGTAAGATAAAATTAATGATCTAATCTTTGGTAGGCAAGGTGCGACTGCAAGGTTGGTATCATGTTAGTCCTTATACCCTTTTCTACGAGCACCTGGGCAGAGAGAACATTTATAATTTGGGTCAGTGCCCTGGAGTTTCAAGAATTAACTTACTGAAATTAAAGTTAAATAATACAGTTAATTCAAAGTACGTATCGCGCATCGGCACTCCTATACATTAAGTATCTCACCCCTCATCTAAATGTAGTACTACACGTATGAAAACTCAAGTCCCAAGGTACTAACTCATAATTGTGCCAATTGAATATAAGATGCATCTAGCATAATCCACATACTGAAATATAATTATCTACACCCATTTTACCAATTCCCAAAGTACCCTAGTCATACTACTTGTAAAAGTGACATAAACAGTTGTTATGCATAATGTGTAATATTGGGTCAGTAATTTATTATCTATATCATTAGAATAGTAAATAAATCTCATTAATTTTGTATGATTATGTATACATCCTTACATATATGTGACATGTAAAGACATTTACCAGTAGTGTCCCGTTCGTGCTCTATCGGTAAGTCCCGAGGAGTCCCTCACCCAAATGGACATCACAAACACATACATTCATCATCCCCTGGGGAACCTATTACATAGTTGTGCCATTTGGTCTAAAAAAGGCAGGGGCTACCTACCAGAGGGATGTTGCAACCATCTTGCATGATTTGATACACAAAGAAGTCGAGGTCTACGTGGATGATATGATTATTAAGTCTAAGACTTTGGAAGGTAATGTTTCCGCTCTCTAAAAGTTTTTTGAGTGACTACAGCGATACCAGATGCGATTTAACCCACAAAAATATATCTTCGGAGTTACCAAAGGAAATATTTTGGGATTCATGGTTAGTGCGAAAGGAATATAAGCATATCCTACCAAACTAAAAGCCATACTCGAAATTCCACCACCCCAAACTGAGAAGGAAGTCAATGGATTCCTTAAAAAATTATAGTACATCAGTCGGTTCATCAACCAGTTGACTTGTATTTGTGAACCCATCTTCAAACTCCTCCGGAAGGATTCAACTAAGGTTTGGAACGAGTCTTGTAGGGAGGCCTTTGATAGAATTAAGCAGTACCTAAAAAGACCTCCGGTACTAATGTCACCACATCCTGGTCTACCCCTACTCTTATACCTGACCATAACATACACTGCGAGTAGGGCTTTGTTGGCCCAATACCTTGAATAATCACGCAAAGAGAGACCTATTTATTACTTCAGTAACACCTTATAGAAATCATGTGTCACCCTCATCTGGGTCACCCAAAAATTACGACACTATATGCTCGCCTTTCCCATTAAACTTCTATCTCGAATCGATCCTATCAAATACCTTCTCGAGAAACCTGCTTTATCTAGTTGAATGGCCCGATGGTTGATGTTTCTAGCCAAATTTGATATTGTGTATGTCATGAAGAAATCCATGAAACAAAGATCCATCTTTGACTACCTCGATGACTACCCTATGGAATAAACTGATGTTTTGATTTCTGAGTTCTCAGACTAAAATATCCGTTATACCTCCTAAGAAAACCTCTGGTGGCAAATGTTCTTTGACAGTACCGACAATAATAAAGGGTATGGTATTGGGATACTCCTTATTGACCCTCATGACTCTCACACTCCCATTGCCATCAATATAGATTTTCCCTGCACCAATAAAATGCCCGAATACTAGACATGTATGGTAAGCCTTAAAATTGCTCTCAAGAAAGGAATCTGATGCCTTGATATCTACGAGGATTCAACCCTCGTCACCAGTCAAGTACTCAGAATATGGAAAGTCAAGGACGATAAACTTTTACCCTTTCATTCCCACCTAGAAGAGTTAGCCTCCCAATTCCAAGATATCACCTTCCATTACCTGCCCCGAGCAAAGAACAACTTAGCCGATGCCCTTGTTACCTTACCCTCCATAATTGACATGCTCGAAGGAATAAAGATGTCCCCCTTCCTAGTCCAAAAGAAATCTAAACCAACCCACTCCTACCACATTAAGCTCATCACAGGAGAAGATCTTGATAAATTCGATTGCTAGTACTATGATTTTTATAACCTGCTCAATCATTGTAGGTATCCCCAAGATTCTAACAAAAAAGACCGAGCAACCCTTTATAAACTGGATGCCCAATGCATTATTTGCGATAAATCACTCTTCCAAAGAAACTTCGTTGGAACCCATTTATACTGCATCGCGGGGGCTGACATTGAAGAGATGATGCAGAAAATCCATAGCGGGGAATGCGGACCCCACATGAATGGCCATATGCTTACCAAGAAGATCATCCGACAGGATTACTATTGGACTACCATGGTTTAGGATTGCATCGCTATGTTCGGAGATGTCTTAAATGCCAATAGTTTTCCAACCTCTAATACTTGCCTCCACGAGAATTGTACAACATGACTTCTTCCTAGTCGTTCTCCACATGGGGCATCGACATCATAGGGAAAGTTACACCCAAGTCCTCCAACGGGAATAAATTAATCTTGGTTGCCATCGATTATTTCACCAAATGGGTTGAAGCAGAGTCATACACCGTTTAGAATGCTAAAAAGGTGGACAAGTTCATCTGAAAAAATATAAGCTGCCAATATGGGTCCCGCACGAGCTAATATCAGATAACTTGTTATATCTCAAGGAATAAGTCACAGAAGTGGTTGATGAGTATGGGATCCACAGGCACAAGTCTTCTCCCTATCGACCTCAAACCAACAGTGCAGTTGAAGCCGCCAATAAGAACCTCAAAGCCATCATTAGCAAAATGACCAAGAGTTATCGAGATTGGGACGATCGGATTCTGTACACCCTCTGTGGCAACCGCACTTCAGTTTGAGCATCTAATGGGGCTACCCCTTACTCTCTAGTATACGGCGTGGAAGTAGTCCTACCCATTGAGCTAGAAATTTCTTCACTACGCATCATGCTTCAGAGCAAAGTCAACGAGGAAGACTGGCATCAAAGTTGTCTTGATGAGTTATCACTCTTGAACGAAAAGAGACTGAGAGATATATATCATATACAAGGATACCATAGCCGAGTAACAGGATCAGTCAATAAGAGAGTCAAGGACCGTGGTGTTCGAGAAGGGGATTTAGCCCTTAAAGAAATCGTAGATCCCATATGGAACCCCAGAGGGAAGTTCAAGCTCAATTGGAGTGGCCCCTACGTTATGAAGAAGATCCTATTCGGCGGCGCCACTATGCTCACCGACCTCAATGGGGAAGAGATGGCCCGTCCAGTCAATGTGGATTGTCTCAAGAAATTCAATCTTCAATCCTAAATCTTGGCGCGCTACGACTCTTCTCATCTCCCTTCTATTTTAAAAAAATCTCCATTTCCCTCTACTGAAACTATGTGGGGTCGGATCCTCTAAATAATCTTTTTACTATGAAAAATGAAACTAATTTTTTTTCAAAATCTCCAGAAGTAGGTAGGAAGCTCATATGCTTCACATAAACACGACCCCCTTCTTTTTCACAAAATGCTATTCTTTTCTCATCCTCGAGAATGATAATTTATATTTATCATTTACATGAATAAAAGGATTACACGTGGCTTAGCAATTGGTATAGATAATTCAAAATGCAAAAGCTCAATAATAGGCACAACGATATAATTAAAATCTTATTTATTCCATTGATGAAAAATTCCATTACAATTATATCGGCTTTGGGAATCAAACAACTTACCCCGCCAACCTAACCTTATTTTTCCTATAAAAGAAAGAGTCAAACTACTCCTAGACAACCTTCCCATAGTTATTCCCACCAGAAAATAACCAGATACATTATCAAATACCATTACAAAAGCTTCACAAATAAAAAACTCCCCAGGGATCCTACCCGTAGCTGCCAAAAGAACCAACCCCATCATCATCTACATCTTAGGGTCCCCAAACTTCCCCTACTTGGATGGAATATCGAAGGCACTCCATGGAATGGGAAGCCCAGACTAGCCTAGGGAAAACCATTACACCCCCCTCCATGGTATCAAACATAATGAGACATCTTTATCCAGTCTCTTTGGCCAGAATCTTAGCCACTACCCTCCTCCACAGCCACTTTATGTAATCCCCAGAAATATGCCAAACTTTACCAATAGAATGGGAAGGACGGGTCGACAACCGAAGATTCTCCCACAGAGAGCCCAGTCGCATGCGCAAACATTCTGTCAAATCTTCCACAGGAAAGAAGTCTAGTGTTAGAGGTGGCATAATCTGCTCCAATCCAAATTGACACAGGTGCCGCCAAGGAAAGTAGAAAGAAGTCTGCCAAAGGCCAACAAATCGAACATACTGGTATTCCCTCAGTTCTAAAATAGGTTGCATCTCTCCCCATCAAGGCATTGACCAACACAAACCTTGAGCCCCGTGCTCCACAAACTAGTTCTCCCAGCTCTCAATATTCAGGCCCAAGATGATAAAGTAGCGAGTAAAGAAATTTGACACGATTGACGATGGATATTCAGGAGGGACTGCCATACAGAATCTCTCCAATAGCCACATGAACAAAATAACTGGGTTACCCCTCAGAAAGTCATAACGACCTTCTCGCCAAGCATCTAGACCATTCAAGGTGTCTTCCAATATCACCACCGTAGGATTATGACGGTATGACATCCAAGAAGTGATGGATGCAAGTTATGGGACCACTAACAGGTCCCACGTCACCAATAGTAATTTTGAAGTTAAGCCAAGGATAACGGCTCCATCATAGCCCGCATCACGAACATCCTCCAGATGCACGAAATACAACATAGTCAGGATATAGATTATTCCTCCCGTAACTAATGAACAAGCCGCCCAGAGTGAGATGTGGGGAATTCCTGCAAACATCTCCTGAGGAGACTAAGAGAATTCAGGCATGGCTACCGCAACACTGGGATTCACCCCTAATATGGCTGAGAACTCTTAATAAGTCAGATAGACTTTGTCCAAGCTAAAGCGAAAGATATAGTCCTCGGGGTGCCACAATTATACCGACGCATGTTGAAAGCATCGTACTCTACATTATATGAGCACATATCCTCTAAGTTTTCCAGTTAAGAAGCGAATTCAACACTTCTGGGAAGAGACATATTGGGAATTATGAGACAAGAAACGGGAAGTAAGAAAAAGAAAGGAAATGTGGATGGGTGAAGAAAATACTCACTCATTACCCCTTTTTATACTAGAAAAACTGGGCTAAAGACAAAGGTTCTACAAAATTCAGAGGAAACCCTACCCCATCAAGGACCAAGTAGTTGAAGAAAGTGCAATCAAAGCCTTGGGGTGATTAGACTGAACTGACATGTCGATAGGCAAGAGAATGGGTATGTCGATTGGAAACCCCCTATTTTTATAAAGTTTCCTTTTTCTTTTTTTGTCAAAATCGAAAACACAATAAAAATAATTTTTATTCTAAGGAATTCAGAATTTCCTATTCCCTATATTTTTACTCATCCTGTTTTGAAATGAATTTTCCCTTCAGTTATTTTAAAACCTTTTTACGGTCTCAGTAAACAAAGTAAAAAGTTCATATATGTTAAGTCATTAAAGAAAAGATAAATAAATAAAAAACATCATTACATTACATATATATTTCTTTATTACACTTGCCTTACAGGAAAATACAAAAATAACGAGACTCGGTCCGAACCCCCCAAAAACATTATTTCTCTCTCTCACACCTACATTCTCTATCTCTCACCTTCTCTCTCTTATCTTTCTATCTTTCTCTCTCTCTCTCTAAGACCCCCCATCCCTGCGACGTACACGCTTCCTCTGGCGATGAGATGACGAGACTTCGTTCCCTGATCCAGACCCTTCCCTAGACGAAGCAGATGGCACCAAGCAAGAAGGAACCATGATCGAGTCCCGAATATGATCCATCACTGAAGCCACCCAGTCTAGGATGTCATTCATCCACGTAGTCGACCCCTGGACATACTGCAGGAAAAAAAAAAAAAGCAAGTCAGTCAGTCTGAGGCAAATAAAGAAATTAGAAAGATAAAAGTCAAATAAATGAAAGGTATACCTATGGTTGAAGGACATCCTCTGACAGCCCCAACACCTCCAGGTCCATCGCATTGGGGAGATTCAATATATACACTAATCCTCCATCAAGCAGTGTAATGTTATAGGAAGGAGGATCCAACCACAAAAACGAAACCTCTGATGTCATTGGCGATGCCGATGTTGACACACCACTTGCACTGTGAGAAAACCCCACTGTCTGACTCGTGGCCCTACCATAAATCGAAGGGGGAAGAGTCATAACGTCATATATGTTGGGAAGCATGAGTCAGCTAGACATGAAATCCATATAATCATAAGTCCCCGTCGTGTCGGTATATGACAAATAAGGCTCACCGACCATAGCCTCCACCCTCGCCTCCTCCGGCATCTCCCGCTCCCGCCTCATATACCTCAGGGGCCTTGCAGGCGGAACCATTACCTCATCCTCCATAACTTGTTAGACTACTCTCATCCCCAGATACCAGCAGTAGTCAAACTCATGCATCAATAGACGACGCAGCTATGTATTCCCCTAGTCACCACCGTGTGCTGGATGGCCCTCCCCTAGGGATAAAAGGTCACCTGCAAGATCCCTAGTGAAAAATCAATATCTGAAAAGGTCATCAAAGAAAACTGATCTCAAGAAGAAGAACTTACTCTATCTTTCGTCAGGCCATTCAAGACCTGGCGTACCACTGCCAAAGAAAGAGATTGCCTCGACTGCCGGTTGGACTTCTGCCATCGGTAGATACGACAGAAGTCCCCAATGGACTCATCCTTAAAACTTATGAAATGGACATTAAGCCCAATCATCTCATAGAACAACTTCTGCAAAGTACAAGGGACATTTATCAAAAGAAATCAATCAAGAAATCAAAAAAGAAATAAAACACATAAAGGAAAATGCAAAAAGGAAAGAATACCTCCAAAAGATGCGTGGCGCCAGTGAAGGTCTGTCGATAGCACGGGATGAATGCATCCAAATATGAATAAAGGGTCACCAAAGTCAAGCTCCCCCAGTCAAAGAGAGGGATATCCGAAAATACCCTCAAATAAGGCAAACACTACAAATGGACGACGTCACCACTCGTCGCCACCAAAAACCCTCCCAACAGCAAAAGAATAAATACATGGGCCATCAGTCACACCTACAGCCCATCACTCTCGCCAATTCACTGACTCAACACAACCACCTTCAAAAGATAGAGACGGATGGAGTCCCTTGAGACTATCCGCCCCACATCACTCAATGTCGCCTCCACCACCGCCAGTGTCACACACAAAGCTCGTCCACCTCTATCTGATCCCCTCACATTCCAGCGCCAGCAATTACTGCACATCTATGGCAGTCACTATCATCTCCTCAAAATAAAAATTCATGGTGTGTGTGGTATCTCACCACCTCTCCACCAAAGTGCAGAGGACAGTTGCCGAACGGGGCATCTCATCCAGTGCAGGTGCCAGACCGCCAAATCTAGCTGATGAAACTGAAAACGGGTGTGTGATACTGATCAAATTAATTTGCAAACTCCAAACACACTTATTTAATTAGGAGTCTAAATATGAACAAACCAAATTCAATTTTAGTTCATCCCCTAAAGCATGCCACTACGTGTTAAATAAAATCAAGTAATGTACAAAGCTAACAAAAGAAGGTTTCAGGAAAAAAATCCCCTCAGAACAAAATCTTTTATTTTCACTATAATTTGTAAAGTACCAGTTACAATCGGATTACAATGAAAATACACTTTGACTTACGAAATACCCACAGGCGTCGGTTCGTAATCGTCAGCTGAAGAACACCGCATCACTCCTATGACACGCAGTCCCAAAACATAACAGAGTCTCCTTCCACAATAGCACGCATCTCTCGATTGTAGAGATCACCCTCCAAAGGTAGAATCAGCAGCAAAACTCCCAGCAACAATGTTTTGGGTTCCAAGAACAACTCACACAAAAGGCTGGTATTTTTGAATTGCAAAAACAATTTTCGAACCCTAAAGTGATGGAGAATAAACCGAAAACACTTAAAAACGTAATCTGTGAAAAACTAGTGTCTTCTCCACACGAAATAATGAAGTCTGTCACCCTTTTTATAAAACTTTTAAGGCGGTGACGTGTAAAATTTAAACAGCTCATTCGAGCTATAACTTATCTCGTTCGAATGAGATACGATGTCGTTCGAACGACATCGTACACGTGTCACTTTCTGCTTTAGTCTTTTAAAAAAATTGGAAACCTCAAACCTAATACTGTTTGCGAGATCAACAAAGTTTATCCAAAATATTTATGAGAAAATGTTTTTGAAAAATTAAAAACCATTTCAAAAAAACATTTTTCATAAATTGAAAAATATCCCAACACTTTTTATGTAAATTGAAAATGAAACAAAAACACAATTTACCAATTTCCTCCTTGTTGGGCATGATTGTTCAAGTAGACTTGAAATTCGGATCGTTGATTATAGATGATAGCTTCCCAACATCTTCGACAAACTTGTAGCAGTATACAACATACTAAATGTGGCTGACAATGTCCTTACAAATCTTCGCCTATGTGTATGCCGATACAAAAATAAAAACAATCCGAATTATCAACAAAATATCACCTATACAAATCTACCATCCCATAAACTCAAACCTGGAAAGATAAACTGAGCAAGTCTTCAAACTTTTCTTCAACAATCAACATTTCAAATCTCCAAGCTTTTCTCATCAGGGTGTGCAATCTAAAGAATCTTCAATTATACCTACACACATGAGACAAAGCAAAAATCTCGTGATGTATCGAGCTTGAAATTATATAAACATAAAACATGTAAGCATAATCAAATCTCCCCCATAATATCATAATTCGTTCTCCCCTTTTTATTTGTCTGAAATATACAAGGAAAGAATAAACACAATAAAGCACAGTGGGGTGTCACGGGAAACAAACCAAATATACTATTTTTCAATTTTTCAATTTTTTATAAAAAACAAAAAATATCACACACCATGAATTTTTACCAAGATGACCAAATCATGGAAACGGAATGAATGGGTGTGAACAAATTCGATAGGAAAATCAACTCAATCATATCATATGTGCAAGATGCATAAGTTTACTCCTAACGAATGAACATAAAAAATAGTCCGTTGGTGTAAAATTATTGAATTTAGATGACATCGTCTTAAATCAAAATCAACAAATCAAAGTCAACATGATTTTCACACCAATAACGTCCAAAATGATTTCATTCTTTTTCAATATTTTTAAGGACGTGCTGAGCCATTTTAATTCTCCAACCAAACTTCCTCAGATATATTTTCTTTTCGAGGTGATCTAAATTCTCAAACATTGAAGAATTGGTGAATGAACCTAATGCCCCATTATTGGCATATTTTACTTTTTATTGCCATTCAAAATTTTTTAGGCTCTTTTAAATCTCTTTAGACTCTGGATAATGAAAATTCCTCAATTTTTTAGGTCCAATTAAATGGTGGCTTAATCGCAAAGCATAAATGAAACCTTTCGTAGCCCTTCACCATTTTTAAAATTCACACAAACTCACGGCAAACGGTAAAAACATGCAGAATTTTTATTTGTTTTATCGCATTTGGTTTGTTGTAATAGATAGAATTGAGATAAAAACATGTAACCAAAATGTGATTCGATAATAACAAACGTCAAACAAATTCGTGCTCGTGTGCATCAAAGGAAATAATGAGTCAATCATGTAGGTAATAACACTTAATTACATCTTAATGACTCCAAACACTATAAAGCACATGAATGACATGACTTATTGTCTTAAAACACTATCAAATAGTCACATGGATAAATGAAATGAAATTGTGACTCGATTATCCTAAATGTGCATTCATATATGGTGCAAAACAAACTACAAAATCTTTTTCGTATTTTTCAAAAAAAAAATTACAAAAAGTACACACGTCATAACACTAGCATGGATATATCATGAAGTATAACTAGGGTATGACAAAAGAAATTGACACAATCATTTATAAGATATAGCAAGGGAAGAATCATGTGCAAGTTTCAAATCTCAAAATTTTCTTCAATAAAACTACACAAATCCATCGAGAAAAAAAAACAAACCACTCAAGATGCAGGCAAATAAGATCAAACGCAATAAATTAGTGTAACCCACTCTGATACCAGTTTGTAAATACGGTGTGTGAAACCGATCAAATTAATTTGCAAATTCCAAACACACTTATTTAATTAGGAGTCTAAATATGAACAAACCAAATTCAATTTTAGTTCAACCCCTAAAACATGCAACTACATGTTAAATAAAATCAAGCAATGAACAAAGCTGACCAAAAACCTTTTATTTTCAATATAATTTGTAGAGTACCAGTTACAATTGGATTACAATGAAAATACACTTTGACTTACGAAATACCCGCAGGCGTCGGTTTGTAGTCGTCAGCCGAAGAACAATGCAGCACTCCTATGACATGCAGTCCCAAAACTTTGCAGAGTCTCCTTCCACAATAGCACACAACTCTCGATTGTAGAGATCACCCTCCAAAGGTAGAATCAGCAACAAAACTCCCAGCAAAACAATGTTTTTGGTTCCAAGAACAACTCACACAAATGGCTGGATTTTTTAATCGTAAAAATAATTTTTGAACCCTAAAGTGATGGAGAATAAACCAAAAACACTCAAAAACGTAATCTGTGAAAAAATAGTGTTTTCTCCACATGAAATAATGAAGTCTGTCACGCTTTTATAAAACTTTTAAGGCGGTGACGTGTCAAACTTAAACAACTCAATTGAGCGATAACTTATCTCGTTCGAACAAGATAAGATGTTATTCTAACGACATTGTACACGTGTCACTTTCTGCTTCAGTCTTTTAAAAAACTTGAAAACCTCAAATCTAAGACTGTTTACGAGATCAACAAAGTTTATCCAAAATATTTATGAGAAAATATTTTTGAAAAATTAAAAATCATTTAAAATCATTTCAAAAAAACATTTTGCATAAATTGAAAAATATTTTATTTTTCATAAAAATATCCCAACACTTTTTATGTAAATTGAAAATGAAACAAAAACACAATTTACTAATTTCCTCCTTGTTGGGCATGATTGTTGAAGTAGACTTGAAATTCGGATCATCGATTGTAGATGATAGCTTCCCAATATCTTCGACAAACTTGTAGCGGTATACGACATACTAAATGTGACGGATAATGTACTTACAGAACCCACCCAGGGCACCACCAAAGGAACGTTCTCCCAGACAGCCTTAAACCCCTTCATCCCCCAGGAACGTAAGCTCGACGTAGATATATTAGTCTGTCAAAACAAAAGAAATCCTTTATCAAATTCAGAAAAAAAAAAATAAGGAAATACACCAAGGAAAAAAGAAATATACCAAAGGTTATCAACACTTACGTACCCACTAGGGTTCACCACCCTAGAGGATCGATGGTGCTTTTACTCATGCAAAAGAGTCCACTCATCCGCAACCGGCTCAAACAAGTCAAAGGCATTCTCATTGCCCAGCACTAGGGGCACCTTGGCCCATGACTCCAAATGCGCCCAGTCATCAACACTTAACCACGCCATGTGGACCGCACTACTTGAAAAGTTTGCCATTTCTTAGTCTTGAAAGAGAAAAGAACACTAGAACAGTTCGCATAAAGGAAAGGCAGAGGATAGAATATCTGAAAGCTATGAAAAATGAAGAAATCTCACCACTTTTTATAAGAGGCTAAGGAGGATGCCGATGGGCAATCCCCGACCACATACCAATCAACATTATACCTTCACCAGCCCGAGGTAGTCCAAAAGATCATGCCATTGCCGTTTGGCACCCCCTACGCCCTGTTGGTCGGCACCTTCCTGAAATTTTGTACAAAAATTCCCAAAAATGCCAGAAAATCCCGAAAAATCCTAAAATTACCCAATGAATTTTAGAACAGTTTTCACCAACAAAAACATTTTTTCAAGCCTCTCAAATCCCTAACCGGATTAATAACACATTTTTCTCCCAGAATTATTTCCCCAGAGGAATTCCCAAATCCAATTGGATATCTTCCCAGCAACATCTCTAAGGGACACTACAAAAAATAAAAAGTTCCCCAGCAGGGTTGCACCCAATCCCCAAATTAATATCTTTTCCCCAGTGGAATCTCCAAAATTTCCCAAGAAAACTATGCCTCACGGCTTACTTAGGTCTGCAGAATTGGCTTCGACCCTCAGAATTGGGCGCCTCTACTTAAGCCCTCAGAATTAGCTTCGACCCTCAGAATTGGTCACATCTACTTAAGCCCTCAGGACTGTCTTCGAGCCTCTAAATTGATTGCCTTTACTGAAGCCCTCATAATTGTCTTCGACCCTCAGAATTGGTCGCTCCTACTTAGGTCCTCAGAATTGATCTCGGCCCTCAAAATTGGTCACTCCCATTTTAAGCCCTCGGAAATGGCTTTGACCCAAAAAATTGGTCACTTTGATTTAAATCCCTCAGAATTGTCTTCGACCCTTAGAGTTTGTCACCTCTACTTACGCCCTCAGAATTGGCTTTGACCCTCAGAATTGGTCGCCTCTATGTAAGGTCCTCAAAATTGACCACGACCCTCAGAATTGATCGCTCCAATCTTAAAGCCCTTAGAATTGGCTTCGATCCTTAGAATTGGTCGCTTTCAATCCTAGGTCCTCAGAATTGACCTCAGACTGGAGAATTAGCCATCCCCAGCATTTTATTAGGTCCTCAAAATTGCCCTCGACCCTCTGAAACGGTCATCCTTATCTCTTTAGTTCTCCAAAATCGACCTCCTTCTCAAAATATCATGTGGTGTCTATTCGACTGCTTTCACTTATTCTTATCTAACCCGTCAAGGGGATCTATAGACACCACATTCTATGACCCCCTAAGTCACTCCTTAGGTCACCAGCACCTCCCCATTTCACTACAAATCCTAGATCATACTCCGAGTATCAATCTAGAGGCCATCAGGGGATATCAATTCCTGTTTGACTCCTATAAACTCAATCGTCAGTGCAAAAGCTCATTAAATCTTCTAAGGGCTCTGAATACCCTTTTCAACGGTCCACTCTATGCGTGAATCGACATAACGGTTCAGATGAACGGACTATTTTACCACCAAAAATTTATCTCGATTTAATGCCAATCAACCTCATTATCAGAGAAAAAGCTCTTTTAATAATCGAAGTTATTTGAAACCCCTTTCCAATAGTCCATCCCAACCGCAAAATGGTATAACCGTTCGGACAAACGAACTATTTTCCCTCAAAAATTGATCTGGAGGTCACCGGGCACTCTCGGGATCCGTTTGACCAAGGTCTACTCTTCAGCTGGAACAAGACTAAATGAATATTTTAAATGCACTGAATACTCTTTCCAACGATCCTCCTCGTGCACGAATCATCTTTACGGTACGGACGAACGACCCATTTTACTCTGAATGGTCACCGGACGCTTTCGAGCACTGATTGATCAAAATTAACTTTTCGAACCGAGAAAAGCTCTTTGGAATGACTAAGTACCTATCATAACCTTTCCAAGGGTCCACCCCATTCGATATTCTGACTTATGGTTTGGAACAACGATCCATTTCCGTCCGACGATCTCACGTCCCAACGACTGACGAGTGCTTTTGATCCCCGTTTGATCCAAAGTCAACTCCTGGACCCAGGAGAGGACGAAAGGACACTTGAAGGTATCTGAATTACCTTTCTAATGGTATGCCACGTGCATGATTTCGATTTACATATTGAGTTCTACGACCATTTTTTCGAAAAACTCTGCACGAGACTGCCGAATGGCAGGTCCATTTCCCTGCTTATCGGTAGTGTGTCTAGGATTACCTACCGATTGGAAGCGATAGGTATATGAAAATATATTCCCCCTTACCCTATAAATAGAGGGCATGACCTCACTCCCAAATCACACCTCATATCCATCAATATCATTGATATCAACAACATTCTCTTGCAATCATCGAAGTTTCCTTATGTGAAATTTGTTTCCATCTTTAATTCCCATCCTTTTCATACCCATTTTATCAAATCTCATTTTCTCTCATATAAGCATTCATCTTAACAATCAAAGGAGTTCATCAAGATCAAGCCTAAATTCTCCAAAGAAGGTCCAAAAATCCTTCTCTCTCTTTAATTTCTTTATTTTCGCATTAGTTACATAAATTCTTAATCTATCTTTTACTTTAGGTCATACACATTAATATCTTATCCTTTATTAGTTATATTGCACATACTTTGTTTTCTATAAAAAAACAAAATAAATAAAAAGAGGGTTACACCCATAAATTCCAATTCGAATATCTACCACAATTTCTCAATACTAAAATACATTTTCTACACACACACATATATAAAAATTCTCGTTCGAATCTATGGGACAAACCCCACCCTTATGTCGCATGCGAACTATATGGACTTTGATGCCTTTATAGGCTACGTAGGCGTTTCGGATTAAAACCCGAGACTCGAGTTCAATTTTTCCAATTCTCCATTTTCACATTTGCATCCTTTTTATCTATACATTATTTTAAGATATATTATATTTGTGATCCTTATTGGAGTTTTATCCAATATATTATCGTTTTATCATAACGATCAATATCTCGATAAACGCATACATCGTATTTTTTAGATAGTATTCTGGGAACATTCATTTAGATGACATCACTCTATCTTTTCCATTATATGAGTTGGGTGATTCCGATCTCCATTTATATATTCATGTAGACACACTTCATGAAGAAATCAAGAAAAATAGTAACACAAGCCTATGAGAGACCGAAAGGGCGAGATGGGTGCCTAACACCTTCCCATTAAGTAACTTAGCCCTCGAAGGTTTGAACTATTGGTTTCGTAAGCATCAGTTTGTCTTTGATGTCGCTCTCTCGAGGCGGCGACATGTTCTTTTGCCTGTTTTGTGAAAAATAAGTTGTCGACTCCATCTCCTTACATTCATCCCACACCGACAATGGCCGAAGCGCTCCTTAGAGAAAGAAGGAAGCGAGACCTTTTCTCCTCCCCCCCCCCCCCCCCCTCGCCCCCCGGGAAAGAAAAGAAAAAGGTGAGAGATGAATGGGGATGGCCACAAGGTGGATTTCGGTTTGCTATATATAAGCATAACCAGTCCCCCTCTACCCCGTTTATTTCTTATATTTATTTAAATATCCTTATTTGATATATATATATATATATATATATATATATATATATATATATATATATATATATATATATATGCTTTATGCGGGTTTAACATGCGGGTTTTTACCCACCCCAAATGGGTTTTTGACCTGTGTAATGTAAACAGGGTGGGGTGAGGCTGGGTTGGGGCGGGTTTAGGGGGTTTACACTTAATCGGTTTCAGGCGGGTTAAACCAAACCCTTCATGGGTCGAGGGGTGGGGTAGGTTAATTTTGTTTTTGCAAGGCGGGTTCGAGTTTTGGAAAACACGTCCCAAACCCGACCCGTTATCATCCCTACCCAAAATGGCTTAAGATAGAAAACTCCACAAAGTAGTGCGCGATCGAGAATTCAAGTGTTTCCTGGCGCTCAAATATATAAGTCTACAAAACAAGTTAAAAATATATATATACAAATAAAAAAATTAAGAAATACTAATCAATCACAATCTAAAATAAAAAAATTCCCGGCAACGACACCATTTTTATCGGGCAAAAATCGAACGGTCGTGTAAGGCCACCTGTCCTTATTATCAATTTTTCACCACAATAAAAAAAAACTAAACTTTAACTACACTAGATTTTATAAGCATAGTGGCGATTTGGGTATCTAATCTGTAGAGAATATTCGTTGGACTTTAATTGATTTATTACTTCAAGAATAAAAGTATAAAAGATGATATTCTAATTTAGTTAATCTATACAATTACTTAAGCTAAATTAAGCAACAAGAATGAAAATTATAGATTGAGAATCATATCCCTCACCTCGGACTAATTAGTATAAATGGTTACATGGTAATAAAAGCACTATTAAGATTAAATCTCATTTAGAGAGTTAATAAAACCTAGAGTTGTCACCCCCTAACTAATCATAAAAGCCTATTTTGATTTTGACGTCAACAAATATTCCCGAGATTACACTCGATAGGTCACAGACATGGCGCATACATGAGATACTACATTAAGTTTTCTAGACATGAAATTAAGAACACCTTAACCCATAAAACTATCATAATCCATCATACCAAAGCAAGGAAACCATATAATCTTAAGGCGAGTTCAATAATTTTAACCTAATTTAAATTAGCTAGAAAGCATGGTAAATGGCATAAAATTAAAGAAAATCAATAAATTAAGCAAGAAAACTAATTAACAAAGCTTGAACCAAAATGAAAGAACCCTAAGAGAGGGAGAGAGAAGCTCCCAAAATCAACTCCCAAACCTAACTATAACCATAATAAAAAAAATAGAGTTTTAAACAAATAAACTCCACGTACTATTTATAGTAAGTGTATTAAACAAAGAAAATAAATCAAAACCCACGAAAGTATCTAAATGTTGGGATGATCGATCGATCGATCGCTATGATCAATCGATCAATGGTTCAACAATTAGCCCTATGTATTCAATATCTTCACAAAACTAAGAGAATCAATCGATTGATAAGGGGATCGGTCAATTGATGGTTCAGATTTCAGCCTACTGGATACAAGTCTTGAACAAAAAGAGGGAGGTTTATCGATCAATGCTATGTTTTTTTGGGCACTTTCTCTACCTTCAAAGACTAAGGGACTTCGGGAAAATGGGCACAACTCGGTAATATAATAACAAAATAATGTGTCATCTATGACCATGCGAAGATAACTCGACGAACTATGCTTACATGGAAAATTTTCAACCGGGACATGAAGTATTAAATTATCAAATTGCCCCTAAAGTTACCTATTGTAGTATAACTTTTTCCGAAATGAAACCAATTGTTCCGCTAACCATTCCAACACCTACTAAAGATCAAACAAACCTTAATATATATATATATATATATATATAGAGAGAGAGAGAGAGAGAGAGGAAGGCTCACCTAAATCATGCACTATACATCACACCGTACATCACACCTAATTCTAGGCCCTAGAAAACTTTTTTTTCAAATTTTATATTTTCTCTTGAATTAACCTTCCAATCAACCCATATGCAAAAAATTAGGTCAAAATACATTTTGTAGCTACTTTTAAAAAATCCACAAAAAACTGCTGGCGCGGACCCTTAAAAATATGGTATTTTTAGCAGTTTTATGTAGATTTTTTAAAAATAACTACAAAATGTATTTTGGCCTAATTTTTTACATATGGGTTGATTGGAAGGTTAATTTCATGGAAAAAATATAAATTTGAAAAAAATAGTTTTTTAGGGCTTAGAATTAGGCGTGATGCATGGGTGATGTATAGAGCATGATGTAAGTGAGCCTCCCTCTCTCTCTCTCTCTCTCTCTCTCTCTATATATATATATATATATATATATATATATATATATATATATATATATATATATCAAAAAAAAGTTAACTAATAAATGAGCATAAATATAGGATTTAATGAAAACAATTGTGCTAGAATGCATAAGTATAAACGACACTAATACACAATATTCATGATTAATCATGAATCAAACATCCTTGTTATTTTGATCCCATGTTTATATATTGTCCGTTTAAATTCGTTTTTAAAAACCCTTATCCAATAGCATCAACTTAGCCATTGGGGTTTTAAACTTTCAGATTTCATTCAATTATTGAATTATTCAAGTTCTCTCCTACTCCTATAATTTTCACCGGTACATTCTCTTAATTTCTTTTGATTTCATTTTTTAGTGTCTATTCTATTTTTAGGGTGAGGGAGACACTTATATCCGAATTTAATTGTGTTAACTTCCTTTGATTGTTTTAAATTTTATGGTTTATTTTAGGTTGGACATTTAGACACAAACTTGAATGTGTTAATTTATTTTGATTGTTTTCTTAAGATTAGGATTAAACACCTAAACCCATATTTGATTATGGTAATTTATTTAGGTGTGTTGTTAATTTTAAGGTTACACACTTAAATATAAATTTATTGTGTTAATTTACTTTTATTGTGTTGTTGATTCCATGGTGTAAAGTTTGGGGTGTTAACATTAACAATAGTCATTTATTTTTATGATTTTAGGAATGTTAAAATACCTTAGTATGTTGTTAATTAATAAATTTTTTTGTTAACACTATCAATATAATGGAGAAGTATTTAAAAAAAATAATTGGGGTCGACATCCAAGCCCTAAAGAGAAATGTAAATAAAAAAATTGGGGTTGACATCCACACCACCTAAAAGCTTTCGGCTCGAGATCTCCCGCCTCCAAACTGCGAAAAGTTTGTCATTAACTCCGCCCCACTCACAAAGAATCATGACTCCATCCCTGCATGTACACATGGATTCATAGATTCTCCCATAATAGTTTAATTAAGTAATGAAGTCTCATAAATAAGAATTCTTATATACACATAATGACTAATTAACATATATATATATATATATATATATATATATATATTAGTTTGTAAATTGTGATATACTTGGCTATGCACTCCAAAAATGTAGTGTTATCACTTATAGTAAATGAAAAAAATCAATGGGCAAAACAATGTTTAATGTTTGAATCAATCACATTACACAACTAACAAAAAAATTATAACAAATAAACATAAATCATTTATGATCTATTGTCCATAATATCCCCCCGAGCTAGCGACCGTTGATTTTCCAGTGACGACTTTTCTGACAAAAAGATGATTAGGTGAGGGATATTTTGTCAATCATGAAATGTGATTGGTTTAAACATTTAGTAAATAATATTTCATGTATTTTTCGTTAAGTCCTCAATTTAAATTCTAAAAAAATTAAAGTCAAATTTATAATATAAAAATAGTATAATAAATTTGCATTTTGCCACATCAATGTTTGAACAACACACAAAATAACGCAATGATACATTTTCAAATAGCGAAATCAATATAATTGGACCAACTCACAAACAATGAATTAAACCCCATGAGTGTGGTTGATCACTATGCACTAAAGGGATTGCAACCCTAAGGTCATGAGTTTGATTCCCCCACGCCAATATAAACTTGGAACCATGGATTGCAGAGAGTAATCTATGATTCTCAAGCATTGTTCTAGGTAAAGGGATTATTTTGAGGTGTGCGCAAACTGACCTGGGATGGACCACCCTCCATAACAAAAAAAAAACTAATTGAATTAATACTTGATGTCACAAATAGTATATCTCTGATTTTTTTGGTGCAATATATATATATATATATATATATAGAGAGAGAGAGAGAGAGAGGTTCACAAGTAAACCTAAAAAATGAACATTTTAATGAACCTTAACAAAAAACACCTAACAACCAATTAATTATAATTCATATATTATAATTGGTCCGTATCAGTGGCACCGGACATGCGTGTGACACGTGTGTTTTTTAATTTACACAACCTTACCCCCCCCCCCCCCCCCAAACACACACACACACACACTCCATCTGCAGCAGGTGGGTCGCCTGATGGTTCGCGACTTTTATAGTTGCTGGACGGAGGGTTGGTAGGATGCAGATGTAGGGGGTCGGGTTAGCAAGTAGAATGGTTAGAGGTTTTGTTCGGCGGGTCGGGTGTGTGAGAAGTGGGCCGAAGCAGCTAGACGGCGAGGTGATTTTTCCATACCGAAGTAATTTTGGTTCACGTCTCCAGCTGGATAAGAGAAATCTGGTTTTGATTATAAGATTATTAAACCCCCACTAATCGTCTGTGAATAACTGTTCAGATGAACGACTCTGATCGACGTGGGTTTGATGAACTCAAGAGCTTCTCCAGTTAAATTGTCACCAGTTGATATCTTGTCTTTTTCGCCACTTTTAGCAGGAGCAGCTATATGGTTTGGCTTATTGGCAGATGGGGAGGAAGGGGGAGGGGGGGGGGGGGGGGGGTAATGTTTGTGAGGGGTGTGTGTGTAAATTTAAAAAAAATGCGTGTTAGCTGTCACTGGCGCGGACCAATTACAACAAGAAATTAAGCGTCATTTTTTAATGTCTTATTAGGTTCATTAAAAAGTTCATTATTTTGGTTCACTTGTGAACCCCTCTCTCTCTCTCTCTCTCCCTATATATATATATATATATATATATATATGTCCAAGGTCGGCCTTGCATATAGGCAAAGTAAGTGGTCGCCTAGGGCTCCTATTAACTCCCCCCACCCACCCCCCACCCCCCATCCCCCACAAAAAAAAAATAGGTATAAAAAAACTTAGTTCTAAAAAAAATTAGAGTTTACGACTTAAAAATGGCCCCCAAAAAACTTATTCCGCTTCAAACATATTACAAAATAAAAAAGGATTGGAATAAATATCCTAGAAAACCATTTACACTGATAAGGTCAAATAAGCCCAAACTCACTCTAACACTAGACCCACAGTGTGATTAATATGTCTACTAGAAAATATCCCTACGGTCACAAAAAAAAATAAAAAATTTAAGACTATACACAAAAATTAGTTGGTTCACTAAATAAATTCAAAGTTAAAATTATTAAAATTTTACCTTCATTCTACCATGCCATAACAATGATTAAAAAAATTACTTGTGTTATCAATTTAAAAAAAATAATAATTTATAGTGTTGCATTAAAAATTGGATCAAATACCAAAAAGTTCTTCAAATATTTTTTAATACACACTTAATCTACAGTTTTTATTTTGTACCAAAAAGTCCTACTTTTTGGTATAAAATAAAAAAATTTGAACTAAACGTGTATTAAAAAAATTCGATGGATTATTTGATACATCCCCTTAAAAATTATGAGAATGAACATATTTTCTTTAATTATTTTTTTTTATATGTAGTGGAGCCAATTGGTTGTTCTAAGAGCTGGTCTTGCTGTCAGCGGTGACCAGTGCGGTTGGGTCGTGCTTAAGTCCGGAGAGAGTCAAAGATATGAGTGCACTTTGACCTTTTATTTTGTTGTTATTTCATTATTCTCAATTGACCATTGCTTGTTTTGGCGTCCAGGATAACTAAGTTTGGGTATTTGACTTATCGCACAAGACTCTTTAGTGGATTGGGTACTTTGAGCTGGGCAAAACAAATATGGGTCCTCTTCCTATTTTGTTAAAATAAAATGCGAAGGTCAATTACTATAATATAACTTAAATTTCTCTGAGTGAAAATGTCATATTTATAAGGTATCGTTAAGGGCTCTCCACAATTTATTCCAAAATACAATTGCGTATTTATTGAAAAGAGACATTATGATAAAATTCCAATTTCATAAAATGATATTTGAAATGTTGTGAAAAAAATAATTGTTTGTATTCAATGTGTATTTTTCATGAAGTATCTATCTATAGTTGTCGATGCACATAAAATATGTGTTGATTTGTACGAAATATGTATTGATTTTCAAGAAATTGATGTTATGTCTAATTATTTACAAAATCATTGTTAAATTGAAAATCGTATTATCAAAATGAAATTTTATCAATGTAATTCTTAAAAAAATTATATGGTGGTTTTAAAACTAAAACAATGGTATTTTAGAGCAAAATATTGGGTATCCTTAAAAGCACCCTTCGTTAAACTCCTTTTAAATCATTTTTGGGTAGTTTTTTTAGGATCCATTAATTTTTGCTCATAATAAATGATGGTTCACTAAATCTCATATTTCGAGTTTAAGGTCCATTTGACCAATAGCGTCAGTTGACTTATTCAGATGAATTACTTATTGTAATATGCCCAAAATGCCCTCATTTTGCTATTAAGTTGTCTAATACCAATTGTCCTCATTACTAGTTTAATAATACATAATTTTAAATAATATATAAATTAATCATGTTTTAGATTTGAATCTTATTTTTAATATTTGAAGGCTTAATTAAACATTTATATTAGTCATGTTAAGTTAATATAAATGCTTAATTCAATTATTAATTAAGTATTTAAATTTTGATTTATACTAATTAAATATTCCGTAAATACAAATCTATATCCATGGACAACATATAGTTATAAGTATATTAATGTGAACAAATATAATATAGTTAGAAGAATACAGTTCTTATTGGTCCATCACTAAATCTACCCATTTGACACAATTTTAATTTGCTCTTATAATTAAATAAAATAGATTCAAAATAAGCCTAGATTATTTTTAAAGCTACTTGTGTAGATTTGAAATAAGTCTAGATTATATTTGAAATACACAAATGTGTAGATTTGAAATATTTGGTAAGTAGAATTCTATATTTGTGAATAACATATAGTTATAGGTATATTGATGTGGACACACATAATCTAAATAGAAGAATACACTTCTTATTGGTCTATCACTAAATCTACCCATCTGATACAATTTCAATTTGCCTTTATAATTAAATAAAATAGATTCGAAATAAGTCTAGCATTTCAGTTTAAATTGAACTTCGCATTTTGATTTGTATGAAAAGATTTTTGTATGGAAAATGATAAGAAAATGTGATTTGGGAGCATTGGACATGTGTCCATGTCATTGGTGGACACCTTCACTACAAGAAAAAATCATTTTCACGACATAGTTTTTACGACATTTCACATATGTGTTTCATGAAAGGTATATTAAGACGATACTCATGCGATAAGTGTCGTGTATAAAACACTAAAACTAACAACCACGACACCTAAAATGAAAGAGTCATGGAAAACAATTAACACGACGGATGAGAGGTGTCGTAAAACTTAGTATGACATTTTGTAAGAAAGTAGTCATGAAATCCTTATTTACGACACGTAGTTGGTGTTGTAAAAAATTATTACACGACTCTTAGCAAGTGTCGTGAAATACTTATTAACACGTAGGTGGTGTCGTAAAAATTTATTGCAAGACTCTTAGTAGGTGTTGTGAAATGTATTATACATTTTACAACCCATTCGTAGGAACTCTAACTATGGGTGCAACCGGTACGGTATAGTCGGTAATGACCCCTTACCAATACCAAAATCATAATATAAATGGTAAAATCGTACCGTACCAATTTGCCGGCCGATACTTCAAAACAAAAACCAAAACTAAATCGATCGATTTTTCAATTTTTTCGGTATATTTGGATTTTTTTGTAATTTCAGTTTCAATTCGATTTTTTTCGGTAAATATCAGAATTTCAAATCGGTTTATGCATTCGGTAGATTTGGTATATATTTCGATATTATGATTTCGGTAAAATTTTGTACAAGTTTCGGTACCAAAATCTTAGACTCATTTAATTGATTAAATGCATTACTTAAAACTAAAATATAATATAAATTGCACTGAAAAATAAAATGAAGATCATGAAGCATAAACAAACTAAATTGCATAAGAAAACTAAATTACATTAAAAAGACTTAAAAGAGTTGTGTATAAATTGAAAGATCAATATATGTAGTTGTGTAAAAAGTTATATGTAGATCTATATAAAAAAAAATTAGATACATACGTATATATGTTTTTGAAGTGAAAAAACACACTTAATAAAAAAATATATTAAAAGAGCAGATCAAGATTCGAGCAGATCAACAATATTTTTGTAGTAAAAACACATTGATATAAATAAACGCATCTTAGATGCACAAACATTTACCAACCAACATACTAAAAACCCACAAGTTTGAGGCATAGCAGATCTAGACGTACACACAAAAAAAACACTTTGGTCAAAACCCACAAGTTTGAGGCGTAGAAGATCTAGACATACACGTATAAACAATATAGTCGTACCGGTTTAAGGCCGGAGTGGGAAACCCGTACCGATTTGAAGCCAAAAAAGAAAAAGATAGGGAAGAAGTTACCTTGTGTTGTGCGACTGAAGGGACTTCGTGTGGGTATGGCTGATTTGTAAGAGAATATAAAAAAAAAATAGGGTTTTGTGCCTTTATACTATGTGAAATGAATGGATGAGATGAGTTTAAAATGAAGCGTCTTGATAATTTGGTAACTTTCTTTTTAAGTACAATTTTCATTTGGTAATTGGTACGGTAATATATGGTAAGTTTGGTACGGTATTTCGGTACGATAAATTCGGTACGGTAAATTCGATAAATCATTTTTTTATATCTTAAAACCAAAACCAACCAAATTTTTGGCGGTATTTTTTATTTCAGTAAAATCGGTTTTCGGTATTTTATAATATGGAACCAAAACCATTTTTTTAAGACGAAAACGGTACGGTACGGTAAAAACCCGTACCGATTGCACCCCTTACTCTAACAGAAGTGAAAAATTATTCCCCCTCTTGTCGAGAAGGCCCAACACACCCTCACTTTCAATTCATGTATCACCCCCCAAAAAACTCCTCATCCCTTTCTCCTCTCCTCTCTCAAACCCCACAAAAATGATCATCCTCTCTCTCTCTCTCTCTCTCTCTCTCTCTCTCTCTCTCTCTCTCTCTCTCTCACACACACACACACACACACACATATACATCAACAGCAGCAGCATCCCTCTCCGGTGTATCACACACCACAATCGCGACAGCCCTCTTCGGCGTCTCACACTGTCACAACTTCAATTTATCCAAGATCAGTGAGTAAATTACGTCTTTGTTTTGTATTCTTATAGTGTTTATGTTATGTTTTATATGTGTTCAAATTGAGTACTTGTTGATTGATACTGATAGAATGAGATTGTGGATTTGATTATTTCTTCTTTTATTATTAATTTCTGTGTGATTTCAAATTGATTTTCTTCATTTACTATATTATAACGTATAATTTCCTTACATTATACATTCACATGCAATTTGTATACATAATATGTTTTCCATGTGTATTTTAATTTTATTTAATTTGTTACTCTCTACCTGTAATTGATTTTGGGTGGATTCAGTTTGATTGCTTGTATTTTCTCATTAATTATAAGTTTTTCTTAGTTATGTAGTTGTTATGTAAGTTGAAATTGTCATATAATTTTTAGGATCGATTGTGATCTACTATATAGCTTCCATATCTTTTCAATGATTCTCAATATTTGGGTTTTTTCATAAAAATATCGCCATTTCTTCATATAGGAATTTGGATAACTATTAGTGATGGGAATCCACATTTTATTTTCCTTTTATTTTCTTTCATTGTATTTTCTATTTTCTTTTAGTTCTTTTTAGGCCTTTTTCCTTCCTTAATTACTTGTCAGGCATGTTTGGGACTAATTAGGTATTCTTTTATTTTAATAGTCCATTTTAGTCATTTTAGCTAATTACTTGATTAACAAGTAATTCATCCCCTATAAATGGGATTGTTTCTCTCATTTGTACTCACTTTTCAATTCTTGAATAGAAGAACTCTTTTGTTTCTCTCTCTAAAATTCAAAGGGTCTTGATTTTGAGGCCATTGACGTGTAGTTCACGTCAAATTGGTATCAGAGCGAGTGAAGCTCCAAGCATTGGTGTTCATGTGAATCGGTGTGAGATAAATATCAAAATCGTTCCCTATATTTTTCAATGGCTCCGAAGAAGGCAAACCCAATTCAATATGAGATTAATGAAGAGTTTAGACAATCCAATGAAGAATTGAAACAAAGCAATCAAGAATTGAGACAAAGTCAGCAAGAATTAACGCAACGAATGTATGAAATGACAAAGAGACATCAAGAACAATTTGAAACCCTAATGTTGCAATTCTCAAAATTGCAAAACCCTAATCCATCGATGTAATTCCTAGAATCAAGTCTAAACAGGCCAGGAAAACAGCCCGCATTCATCCCCAATAGGCACAAAAAGACAATCGAAGCTTCTGCTCAACCTTTTGCCTAGTTTTCAATGCCGAACAGGGTCGGTATTGATCCTATAGCTTCCGAACAGGAAAATTTTGGATTTATGGCGAATCAGGCCACCCAAATGGGGGCCGACGTACCTCCGAAGGGAGATTTTTGTACCCACAACCACCTAGAGTCGATCCACATCTTTTTACTCTAGGACTCCCCGATTCATGTGTGTATACCACACAATCCCACCAAGATTATGAATTAAACCCTTTAAACACCAATAGTTGTCCAAACTTCACCCATAAAACCCTAGCTCGTGTGGATTTAACCAAATCATTGCCCCAATTTACCGACCATTTCCATTACCCTAATCGTAAAATCTGTTCTGAACCCGAACCTCACCATAATTTTTCCAATCAAAATGTTAACCCTAATTGTACCCAAGAATGTGCACCCACCCAAAAATTAACCCTAGAAATCCCAAAAACAATTTCCCTCAACCATGCACCAAAGCTCAACCGTATTCGACCTCCTGAACCACTTGATCCATTTGATGTTGGTATTTTTTAATATCAAAATATCGATCCGCATTTGCATCCCCACGCACCACCACCCATACCACCCCACCTGTCATCACATCAAACACCCTCTCATCATGACCTCTCTTTACTTTACACTGATTCCTTTCTTCCCCCTACATTAGAGATACCCGTCGTAGTATTTATGAGTGGATTCCCCCACCCGGTGCCCATCACCCCATTCCATTACAGGATAGTCAGTGTTTCTATTGTGGAGGACGTGGTCACCTCATTGCCACGTGTCCCCACTATCAGCATGATCCCCGGTCACCTCCCATGGCTCCTCATACTCATCCTCCTCGCCCACCACCTGTACAGATGCCACCATTATGTTGCACATGCACTAGGTGATGTGGTGGGCCCGAGATCTCATCGGGATGGAGATCCACTCTCTTTAGAGGTCTAGTTACTTTCTCGGAGTCTCCATGGGACATTCGTATAGACATTCCTATGTTTAATGGCAGATTCTCCTCGGATGATATGATTGATTGGCTCGTCTCTACGGAGACGGTTTTTTATTATAAGAGGATTCAGGGCCGCTCATGTGTTCTTCTAGCTGCGACCAAATTTTGGGGTTTACTTGTGTGTGGTGGAATGATCTTTGTTATTGTAGGACGGCCGCAAGACTCCCACCTATCCAGGACTGGCTCGATCTCAAGGCAGCTCTTCAAGCCTCCTTTATACTTTCGACGTATGAGAGAGACCTCTTTATGCGTATTCAGTCTCTTCAGCAGGACACATCTTCAATCATAGATTCCTCTGCACCACATCCCGCCTACCTGATAAGGAAGATCAGCAGCTACATCGTGGGACTTCAACCATATATTCGTTGCGACCTTAGATTGAGAGAGATACTGACCTTTTTGAAGGTGGTAGAGTATGCAATTAAGGTCGAGGCCTATCATGCAGCCTTAGCAGTTTCTCTAGCATCCTGACCTCCTTTTTCCTTGAGTTATGCTCCTCCTGCAGCTTCATCCTCAACATCTTCGATCATTTCTCCAGTTACTTCCACTTTCACTGGGACCCATACAGGCCCTCCCACATTTTTCTGCTTTAATTACAGCACCGTGGGACACGGAGCTTCTGATTGTCCTCAACCACATGGACGGGCCCTGCTAGCGATGGACTAGCCCCCCGAGTATCTTGATGAGTCCGAGAAGCCCACTGACCCTTCATTGATTACCATTTTAGAGGGTGATTCTGTTGGTCTTCCCCTTTGAGTTCGTTGATGAGCTCTTTTTGAGAGGGGGGGGGGGGGGAGAGTGATGGGAATCCACATTATATTTCCTTTTATTTTCCTTCATTGTATTTTCTATTTTATTTTAGTTATTTTTAGGCCTTTTTCTTCCTTAATTAGTTACCAAGCATATTTGGGACTAATTAGGTATTCTTTTATTTTGGTAGGCCCTTTTAATCATTTTAGCTAATTACTTGATTAGCAAGTAATTCAGCCCCTGTAAATAGGATTGTTTCTCTCATTTGTACTCACTTTTCAATTATTGAATAGAAGAACTCTTTTGTTTTTCTCTCTAGAAATCAAAGTGTCTTGATTTTTAGGCCATTGACGTGTAATTCATGTCAACTAGAGAGTTATACTTTATAGGCTTTAAGTATATTGCAAAAATTTAGTAATATTTTCAAAAAGATCTTTGGAATTGCATATGTCATTGAAGCAAAAGAAAACATCTCTATATCATTAAAAAAGGATTTATCTCAATTTTAATATCCACCTTTCTTAAAATTTAAACTTTTTTTTGGTTTTCCAAAATTTGAAACCACTCTAATGTTGTTTGCTTTCAATTTTTCTTCTAGAAAAAAGAAAATAAAATCTTATGTCAGTTGAACAAATATTCTTTTATTTGTGATTATTACTTGATAACTTCGTGTCTACTATTTGATACGACATAACACGACTTATGAATATTGACACAATAAAATCCATAGACAACTCTACTTGTGAGGTAGGAAATGAGTTGCCAAGGAGGCTGGTGTATGACGAGGTCGAAACTCTAATTTGGTTTTGCAGACCAGCTACTACTATTTCCCTATGAGTGTTTAACATGGTTGGTAGAACAAAAGGAACTTACTGGGAGTCTCCGTTATTGGGGCCTACTTCATTTCCTACTAGACTCATGTATTTGCAGCCGTAGAGTCAGACGCAAGGGATCAAAGTTGAGGATTGAGGATGTCGAGGATGATATCTATGTTGCTTCCTTTACAAGCCTGGAGAGTTTCTGGTATCGGATAATAAACCCTCATCCTTCGAATTCCATTGGCGTTGTAGAGATTTACAACGGATTGAGAGGATGGTAAGCTATTTCCATTTCTCCCATAGCACACACCTATGGATTGCGCACTTGTACTACATCCACCAAAATTTGATAGGTTTTAGGAGCGATAGAGTCAAATAATTGTGCTATAGATGTTGGAAATTAATGTTAAGTATCGAAATTAATTATTTAATTTCAATTGTATTAAATTTCGAATTTCCCATTTATGTGGTTTTAATGAATGTCAGATAATTAATTAAGAATGTGTTAAATAAAGATATTAAAAGATTGGGTAAACCTTATCCGTTAGTCACATGATGGTAAGTGGCATTAGTGGGAGACTTGAAAAGAGTCCCACCACCACTAGGATTTTGGCCCTCTTCCCCTTATAAATAGAGACCTCTACATCATCTAGAGTTATCTCAATACACACTATTTGTAAGGAGAGATAGAAAATCTGAAATTCTCATTATTCCTATTTTCTCACAAATATTCTGGGCACATAAGAGAGTAATTATGGGCTATTCAAGAGGGGATTCAAAGGAAGCTTTGACAGAAGCATTTAAGTCATCTTATTCCAATCAATTGCAATGGACAAAGGTTAATTTTGATCATAGTTATAAATAACTTATGATTTTGTGATTACATGAAGAATTAAACATCATGGATTCATGACAAAACTGTTTTTAACGTGATGTAACACTATGGTTTATATCCGATTTTTATGATTGACAAAACAGTATTGATTAACATGTGGTATCAGAGCTTTCGATTTAGAATCTCATGATTCCCGTTAATGAAATTTCCTTATAACAATTATGATTTATGATCTTTGTAAATCTAGAATTTTTAGTTGATGAATCTGGAAATCTGGAATTTTTTATGAATTTGAAAATCTGGAATTTTTTTATGAATCTAGAAATCTGGAATTTTTATGAATCTGGAAATCTGGAATTTTTATGAATCTGAAAATCTGGAAATTTGGAATTTTTTTTGAATCTGGAAATATGGAATTTTTAAGCAATCTGATAATCATACATATGGTAATTCGAATTTGTGTTATGTATGATATTAAGAATGAAATTACTGCATACAGTCATTATCTTATGATAACTGTCTCATTATTGTTCAACCCCTTTTAGTGTTATTGGAACCCTAATATGTCGTTAGCATTATTTTTATTATTTCAAGTTGTGTAAGAAATCTGGAAAATACTTTTATTAATCATGATAAGAAAACAAATATTTTTTTAAGATTAATTAAGTGAAAAGTGTGATTTGGCGTAAAACAAATTGCGGAAGATTTTTTTTTGGCGCAATGAATAGTCTTTTCCAAAATGTTTCGTGTCCGATTGACTGGAAACTTGATATGTTGACTGGAAACGGGCCAACGATCGAGTTTCATGGCCTTTGGCCGTGATGTAATGTGTTTTTCGGCAATCAGAGTCCGTTAAGGCCCTCAAAACCCCATTTTTGCCATTTTAGGAAATAATCTCGGGGCTTATAAATCTTTGCAGAAAATTGATATTAATGTTTCGCAAAAAGTTTTGGTTTTCTGGCATGTTTGACTTCAATTCTATGGTGAAAACTCATTTTTTCCATTTTTGGTAAAATTCATGAATTATGTGTTTTTTTACTATACCTGGGCAATTCTGTTTTGAGGCATTTAAGCTACTATTGGTATCTTTGTAATTACTGATAGATTACGTATTATAGTTAATATTTAATGCATGATTAACTATATTTAAATTGGGACATGTAAACAATTATTCATTTGAGTTAAGTCAAAGGCCAAACACAGGCTGCGACTGCATGTACAAATTATACACTTTCATTCATTAAAGGTTTATTCTAATATTAGTTAGAAAATTGGATTGAGGCGTAACACATGTTAATTTCTGAATTGAACAACAGTAGAACTGGTTTTGTGAAAACAGAATAGTTGAAATTATGTCCATTAATCACCGTATTAAAAGACAACAAACACAGATATCAAAATTATGAGACCATGATAAATGAATTATAGGGTAATATATCTTTACAATCTGAACATTATGTGATGATTAACATAGATTCCATGATATTCAGAATGTAAATGAAATATGCTAAAATTTTTAGTCAACAATTCAATATTCGGCCCTTGTAATTTTTGTTGTGTGTGAAAATTTAATTTGTGAACATTCACTACACCAAAAACAGGAGTCTGGCACGGTTTAAAACTGTGCCAGATCAAATCTGGCACGGTTTCGAACTGTGCCAGAATCAGGTGTTCCAAAATGGCATTTTTTTTCTGGCACGGCTTAAAAGTGTGCCAGATTTGGTCAAACAGGAACACTTCTGGCAAACTTTTAAACCGTGCCAGAATTTGATATTTCTGGCACACTTTTGGCACAGTTTTTAACTGTGCCAAATTTGGGCAAACATGAACACTTCTGGCACACTTTTAAACCGTGCCAGAATTTGATATTTCTGGCACACTTTTGGCACAGTTTTTAACTGTGCCAGATTCAGAACAGTTTAAAATTTTTTGGTACAGTTCAAAATCGTGCCAAAATATGATACACTTTTGCCACGGTTTTGAACGGTGCCAAATTTTTTATAAAAAAAAAATTATTTGAAAGAACAAAATTCACAAATTAATAATATTGCACGTTGTCAATCAATTAATGTACATACAAACTTCAAAATATTACAAGTCTTCAATAGTTCACATGCCTAAAAAAAATTGGGCAGAGTTTCCTCTATTTTTTGGACATTCCAAAACCTCTTAATACAAAACCTGCCTAATATAAAGCCCGCACGACCACAAAATATAACAATTAACTTACAAAAGCCTACACAGCCATAAAACTCAACAATAAAACAACAAAAGACCGCACGGCCATGACACAAAAAAATGGAATCATGAATAAATCCCTTGTTGTAAACCATTGAGTTCTCTGTGTGTTCCACGTGAATAAATGCCAACGATAAACTGTTATCCTGGAAAAAAAATAGGATACAAAAAAGACACGATATTAGTAACCCAATAATTTGCAAAAAAAAAAATTTACTCAAACTATAAAATTACATATATGAGTGGAAATTATCATCATACTCTCAAACCGGGAGACCCGAGACTACGCGGTCAGTTCCTATAAGTTACATCGGTCCTATGCGAGGTGTCCGTGCCTCCTACGAGGTCGTTGGGGGGCGGGTGTGGGTTTTCACCCTTTAACGGCATGTTTTTAAGTCTAGGTGTGATTTTTGCAAATTATCGTCATACTCTGAAATCGGGAGACCCGGGACTACGCGGTCAGTTCCTATAAGTTACATTGATCCCGTGTGAGGTGTTCGTGCCTCCTACGAGGTCGTTGGGAGGCTGGCTTGGGTTTTCACCCTTTAACGGCATGTTTTTAAGTCTAAGTGTGATTTTTACAAATTATCGTCATACTCTCAAACCGAGAGACCCGGGACTACGCGGTCAGTTCCTACAAGTTACATTGGTCCCGTGCGAGGTGTTCGTGCCGCCTACGGGGTCGTTGGGGGGCTGGTTTGGGTTTTCACTCTTTAACGGCATGTTTTTAAGTCTAAGTGTGATTTTTACAAATTATCGTCATACTCTCAAACCGGGAGACCCAAGACTACACGGTTAGTTCCTACAAGTTACATTGGTCCCGTGCGAGGTGTTCGTGCCTCCTACGGGGTCGTTGGGAGGCTGGCATGGGTTTTCACCCTTTAACGGCATGTTTTTAAGTCTAAGTGTGATTTTTGCAAATTATCATCATACTCTCAAACCGAGAGACCCGGGACTACGTGATCAGTTCCTACAAGTTACATTGGTCCCGTACGAGATGTTCGTGCCTCCTACGGGGTCGTTTGGGGGTTGCTTTGGGTTTTCACCCTTTAACGGCATGTTTTAAAGTCTAAGTGTGATTTTTGCAAATTATCGTCATACTCTCAAACCGGAAGACCCGGGACTATGCGGTCAGTTCCTACAAGTTACATTGATCCCGTGCGAGGTGTTCGTGCCTCCTACGGGGTCGTTTGGGGGCTGGTTCGGGTTTTCACCCTTTAACGGCTAGTTTTTAAGCCTAAGTGTGATTTTTACAAATCATCGTCATACTCTCAAACCGGGAGACTCGGGACTACGCGGGCAGTTCCTACAAGTTACATTGGTCCCGTACGAGATGTTCGTGCCTCCTACGGGGTCGATGGGGGGGCTAGTTTGGGTTTTCACCCTTTAACGGCTTGTTTTTAAGTCTAAGTGTGTTTTTTGCAAATTATCGTCATACTCTCAAACCGGGAGACCCGAGACTACGCAGTCAGTTCCTACAAGTTACATTGGTCCCGTACGACGTGTTCGTGCCTCCTACGGGGTCGTTTGGGGGGCTGGTTTGGGTTTTCACCCTTTAACGGCTTGTTTTTAAGTCTTAGTCTGATTTTTGCAAATCATCATCATACTCTCAAATCGGGAGACTCGAGACTACGCGGTCAGATCCTATAAGTTACATTGGTCCCGTGCGAGGTGTTCGTGCCTCCTACGGGGTCGTTTGGGGGTTCGTTTGGGTTTTCACCCTTTAACGGCATGTTTTTAACTCTAAGTGTGACTTTTACAAATTATCGTCGTACTCTCAAATCGGGAGACCCGGGACTACGCGGTCACTTCCTACAAGTTGTATTGGTCCCGCGTGAGGTGTTCGTGCCTCCTACGGGGTCGTTTGGGAGTTGGTTTGGGTTTTCACCCCTTAACGGCTACTTTTTAAGTCTAAGGGTGATTTTTGCAAATTATCGTCGTACTCTCAAATCGGGAGACCCGGGACTACGCGATCAGTTCCTACAAGTTGCATTGGTCCCGTGCGAGGTGTTCGTGCCTCCTACGGGGCCGTTTGGGGGCCGGTTTGGGTTTTCACCCTTTAACGGCTTGTTTTTAAGTCTTAAGTGTGATTTTTGCAAATTATTGTCATACTCTCAAACCGGGACACCCGGGACTAAGCAGTCAATTCCTACAAGTTGCTTTGGTCCCGTGCGAGGTGTCCGTACCTCCTACGGGATCGTTTGGGGGCTGGTTCGTGTTTCCACCCCTTAACGGCTAGTTTTTAAGTCTAAGTGTGATTTTTGCAAATTATCTTCATAATCTCAAATCGGGAGACCCGGGACTACGCGGTCAGTTCCTACAAGTTACATTGGTCTCGTGAGAGGTGTTCGTGCCTCCTACGGGGTCGTTTGGGGGCTGGTTTGGGTTTTCACGCCTTAACAGCTAGTTTTTAAGTCTAAGTGTGATTTTTGCAAATTATCATCTTACTCTCAAATCGAGAGACCCGGGACTACGCGATCAGTTCCTACAAGTTGCATTGGTCTCGTGCGAGGTGTTCGTGCCTCCTACGGGGCCGTTTGGGGGCCGGTTTGGGTTTTCACCCTTTAACGGCTTGTTTTTAAGTCTTAAATTTGATTCTTGCAAATTATTGTTATACTCTCAAACCGGGACACCCGGGACTACGCGGTCAATTCCTACAAGTGGCTTTGGTCCCGTGCGAGGTGTTCGTGCCTCCTACGGGGTCGTTTGGGGGCTGGTTTGGGTTTCCACCCTTCAACGACATGTTTTTAAGTCTAAGTGTGATTTTTTAAAATTATCGTCGTACTCTCAAACCGGGGGCCCCAGGACTACGCGATCAGTTCCTACAAGTTGCATTGGTCCCGTGCGAGGTGTTCGTGCCTCCTACGGGGTCGTTTGGGAGTTGGTTTGGGTTTTCACCCCTTAACGGCTAGTTTTTAAGTCTAAGTGTGATTTTTGCAAATTATCGTCGTACTCTCAAATCGGGAGACCCGGGACTACGCGGTCAGTTCCTACAAGTTGCATTGGTCTCGTGCGACGTGTTCGAGCCTCCTATGGGATCGTTTGGGAGGCTGGTTTGGGTTTTCACCCCTTAACGGCTAGTTTTTAAGTCTAAGTGTGATTTTTGTAAATTATCATCGTACTCTCAAATCGGGAGACCCGAGACTACGCGGTCAATTCCTACAAGTTGCATTGGTCCCGTGCGAGATGTCCGTGCCTCCTACGGGGCCGTTTGGGGGCTGATTTGGGTTTTCACCCGTTAACGGCTTGTTTTTAAGTCTAAGTGTGATTTTTGCAAATTATCGTCATACTCTCAAATCGAGAGACCCGGGACTACGCGGTCAGTTCCTACAAGTTGCATTGGTCCCGTGCGAGGTGTTTGTGCCTCCTACGGGGGCGTTAGGGGACTGGTTTGGGTTTTCACCCTTTAACGGCTTGTTTTTAAGTCTAAGTGTGATTTTTACAAATTATTGTCATACTCTCAAACGGGGAGACCCTGGACTACGCGGTGAGTTCCTATAAGTTGCATTGATCCCGTGCGAGGTGTTCATTCCTCCTACGGTGTCGTTTGGGAGCTGGTTTCGATTTTCACCCCTTAACGGCTAGTTTTTAAGTCTAAGTGTGATTTTTGCAAATTATCGTCATACTCTCAAATCGGGAGACCCGGGACTACACGGTCAGTTCCTACAAGTTGCATTGGTCTCGTGCGAGGTGTTCGTGCCTCATACGGGGTCGTTTGGGGGCTGGTTTGGGTTTTCACCCCTTAACAGCTAGTTTTTATTTCTAAGTGTGATTTTTATAAATTATCGTCGTACTCTCAAATCGGGAGACCCGGGACTATGCGGTCAATTCCTACAAGTTGCGTTGGTCCCGTGCGAGGTGTTCGTGCCTCCTACGGGGCCTTTTGGGGGCTGGTTTGTGTTTTCACCCATTAATGGCTTGTTTTTAAGTCTAAGGGTGATTTTTGGAAATTATCGTCATACTCTCAAATCGAGAGACCCGGGACTACGCGGTCAGTTCCTACAAATTGCATTGGTCCCGTGCGAGGTGTTTGTGCCTCCTACGGGGTCATTTGGGGACTGGTTTGGGTTTTCACCCTTTAACGGCTTGTTTTTAAGTCTAAGTGTGATTTTTGCAAATTATTGTCATACTCTCAAATGGGGAGACCCGGGACTACGCGGTCAGTTCCTATAAGTGGTATTGGTCCCGTGTGAGGTGTTCGTTCCTCCTACGGTGTCGTTTGGGAGCTGGTTTGGGTTTTCACCCCTTAACGGCTAGTTTTTAAGTCTAAGTGTGATTTTTGCAAATTATCGTCGTACTCTCAAATCGGGAGACCTGGGACTACGCGGTCAGTTCCTACAAGTTGCATTTGTCCCGCGCGAGGTGTTCGTGCCTCCTACGGGGTCGTTTGGGAGCTGGTTTGGGTTTTCACCCATTAACGTCTAGTTTTTTAAGTCTAATTGCGATTTTTGCAAATTATCGTCGAACTCTCAAATAGGGAGACTTGGGACTACGCGATCAGTTCCTACAAGTTGCATTGGTCCCGTGTGAGGTGTTCGTGCCTCCTACGTGGTCGTTTGGGGGCCAGTTTGGGTTTTCACCCTATAACGGCTTGTTTTTAAGTCTTAAGTGTGATTTTTGTAAATTATTGTCATACTCTCAAACTGGGACACCCTGGACTACGCGGTCAATTCCTACAAGTTGCTTTGGTCCCGTGCGAGGTGTTCGTGCCTCCTACAGGGTCGTTTGGGGGCTGGTTTGGGTTTCCACCCTTTAATGGCATGTTTTTAAGTCTAAGTGTGATTTTTGCAAATTATCATCGTACTCTCAAACTGGGGGCCCCGAGACTACGCGGTCAGTTCCTATAAGTTGCATTGGTCCCCGTGCGAGGTGATCGTACCTCCTACGGGGTCGTTTGGGAGCTGGTTGGGTTTTCACCCCTTATCGGCTAGTTTTAAGTCTTAAGTGTGATTTTTGCAAATTATCGTCATACTCTCAAATCGGGACACCCGAAACTACGCGGTCAGTTCCTACAAGTTGCATTGGTCCCGTGCAAGGTGTTCGTGCCTCCTACGGGGTCGTTTGGGGACTGGTTTGGGTTTTCACCCTTTAACGGCTTGTTTTAAGTCTAAGTGTGATTTTTGGAATTATCATCATACTCTCAAACCGTGAGACCCGAGACTATGCGGTCAGTTCCTACAAGTTACATTGGTCCCGTGCGAGGTGTTCGTGCCCCTACGGGGTCGTTTGGGGGTTGGTTTGGGTTTTCACCCTTTAACGACATATTTTTAACTCTAAGTGTGATTTTTGCAAATTATCGTCATACTCTCAAACCGGGAGACCCGGGACTACGTGGTATGTTCCTACAAGTTACATTGGTCCCATGCGAGGTGTTCGTGCCTCCTACGGGGTCGTTTTGGGGGCTGGTTTTGGTTTTCACCATTTAACGGTTTATTTTTAAGTCTAAGTGTGATTTTTGCAAATTATCGTCATACTCTCAAACCGGGACACCCGGGACTACGCGGTCAGTTCCTACAAGTTGCATTGGTCCGTGCGAGGTGTTCGTGCCTCCTACGGGGTCGTTTGGGGGCTGGTTTGGGTTTTCACCCTTTAACTACTAGTTTTTAAGTCTAAGTGTGATTTTTGGCAATTATCGTCATACTCTCAAACCGGGAGACCCGGGACTACGCGGTTAGTTCCTATAAGTTGCATTGGTCCCGTACGAGGTGTTCGTGCCTCCTACGGGCCGTTTGTGGGCTGTTTGGGTTTTCACACGTTAACGGCTTGTTTTTAAGTCAAAGTGTGATTTTTGCAAATTATCGTCATACCCTCAGACCTGGAGACCCGGGACTATGCGATCAGTTCCTACAAGTTGCATTGGTCCCGTGCGAGGTGTTCGTGCCTCCTACGGGGTCGTTTTGGGGGCTGGTTTGGGTTTTCACCCTTTAACGACTTGTTTTTAAGTCTAAGTGTGATTTTTACAATTATCGTCATACTCTCAGACCGGGAGACCCGAGACTACGCGGTAAGTTCCTACAAGTTACATTGGGTTTTTATCCTATAACGATATGTTTTTAATCAATTTAGAACGTTATTGATTTTAGAAAATTTTGACATAGTTTCATTTATTTATTCGTTAAATCCAACATGTTTTAACATTAAAAAAAACTCAACAGCAGCAGCAAATCCCAAAACCAAACCTCCAGCAAATCCCTTCCACCAATTTAACTAAATAAGCTCATAAAGTAAGCCATTTTACGTTTGGCTACTTGTCACCGCTATTTCAGGCTATTTTTTTATTTAATGTTGCAACATTCAAAGAGATTTTGAGACTAACCAGATTCATTTGTATTTTGATAGCCACCCGATGAACTCTTCGCGCCATAACTTCTCAAAAGTATCCCATTTGGTCCAACAATGTCTTCAAATTATGAAATCTTCCGCTGACAAGGAAAATACAATAAAGATAAAGAAAACATGTAATTACGACCAGAAAATTATACATGTTGCGTCTTCATTTATAAATTTATAAATGCCTTCTTTGAATTAGATAAGGAGTTGGAAAATATCATGACTTGTAACAAAACAAGGATACAACTTGCATGTCATTGATACTCCATGCAAATCCATATGTTCAGCAGTACTATGCTTTAAATACAGGACAATATAACATCTT